>CM053569.1:4231291-4511912 GCA_028646485.1 Cryptoprocta ferox | reverse complement strand
AAACGTCCCGTGCTGTTCAACCAGACTCACCTGGAGAACATGTGAAAACATGGTTTCCTGAGCCTCATGACCAGCGAGTCTGACTTGGTATATCTGAGCCGGGACCAAAAATCTGCATCTCTAACAGCAGCATAATGGTGACACTAGCCACACAATGAGGTGCATTGATTTAAATAGTCCATTGGGTGGGGGAGGGTAGGCGCCTGGGTGGCTCCATCAGTTGAGTGTCCGACTTTGGCTCAGGTCACGATCTCATGGTTCGTGGGATCGGGCTCTGCTGCCAGCAAGGAGCCTGCTTCAGATCCTCTGTCCATCTATCTCTCTGCTCTTCCCACCACGTGCACACACTCTCTTTCTCTCTCGCTCAAAAATAAATAAACATTAAAAAAATAAATAGTACATTAGGAACTAGGAACTGTTTTCTCATTACTAATATCATTTAATAAAGATCCACGTGATACCATCTGAGTTGCAGGAAGTTCTGAAAGCAGCAGAAAGTTCAACCCAGGCCAACACAAGCTGTGATCGATCCCCCAGGAGGCACCAGGCCCTATACTTGGCTGGGCACCGGCCATATAAAGTCACATCGGATCGGGAGCTTAAAGCCACTTGACAAGAAGACGAAGCCAGAAAGGACAACCACCATTACCTCAGCACATCTGTGACAATGACAGTCACATCACTGTGGCGGCCAGTCTAATGGGAGACTGGCTGCCGTAAGTTCTACGATCCCCTTCTCCCCCCCATCCCTTCTTACTGTTCACTGCACCATGGCCTTCCCGGTGGGCTCTGCTTCCCAACACCAGTGAGCCATTCTGTGGTCCTGCCCTTCCAGGTCCACGGCTGACTCCCACCCACCTTTCAAGGGACAGCTCTGTGCGATCCACTCCCGGGAGCCCACCTCTCACGCTGCCCACAGACTGGCTTTGCTGTGTTGTTTCTCTGCACAGCACCCCAACCTGTCTTTGTCACAGAGCTTGTCCCACATCATGGTTACTTCCTACACGTGTGTCTGCCTCCATCGTCAGCTGGTAAATACTCTGCGGCACACAGTCTCCCATCGCCATCTTTCTAGAACCTATGACACTAGCGGATGCTTACTAGTGTTTATAGCAATGACCGTGTGAGTGGATGGCAGAATAAAAGAAGAGAGACAGGCTTTAAGAACATGGGAACGAGGGGTTCACAAAATCTGGGCTGAGTGCAGTAGGTAAATATCGGTGTACAGAAATCATTTGGATAGGAGGTCATATTTAAGGTGGAGCTTAGTAGGGTAGAATTTTCAAGGTAGATATTAGAAGGACAAGGGTCAAGAATGATCTGAGTACGGACAATAAGGAACAGAAGTTTAAGGTCAAACCATTCAGGTGTTGAGCATTAAGCTGGGTGGGAGCGCAAGCCAGCTGGAGGGCTGGAAACAGGAAGGCAAGGTAGTCACACCAACCCTTTCGGATGGTGACTCCATTAATAATGTTAAGGACAAACAAGAGGCAAGGATTTATGAGTAGTAGTGACAATTTAGATAGTATCTTCTAGATACTAGGCACTATGCTAGCTGCTGTACGTGTATTAATTAATGCAATTAACACCATAAGACTTCCGATTACCCCATGAGACTGTGTCATCGCCATTTTACAGGTGACAAAATGGTGGCTCACAGCATTCTAAAAGGATGTTTTCACCCTCTCCGAGCTTACAAGTGGCAGAGTCTGGCTTCACATTCAGGTCTGACCCCCAGGCCAGGCTCCCCAGTGCCTCCCTGACTTTTTGTCAGGATGAGTCTTGCTGCCAAGCACGGGTTGACAATTCACAATGTTTGTTGACCCGTTTCAGGAGATGCTTTTCCTTTGAGAATTTTCTTCAGTCAATGTAGACTTGGGATAAATGCAAGTTGACTGTTTGCTCAAAGCAAACATCACCCAAAGGCAACATGCATGCTGGGACTAGAAAAACCATCCACAAAAGTAAATTGTGCTAGAAGCAAGTAATCCCCGATCGGGGCAAAATCTCGAGCAATAGTCTCAGTTCTGCATCCACGTGGTTCTTTCTGATACAGCATCTCACAACGGGCAGTGACGCTCTGGGACATCGGGGTGGAGCTACTAGTTTAGCCTGAGGAAGGGCACACTCCTTCTTCTGCAACCCCCAACTCTAATTTCTACCTCCTGGGGAGTCTTGAGGCACATCCTCACACCCCCAAAACAGGCCAGCCTCCCCATATGCTGCCTTCCTCTTCTTGAATGGCCTGTGGAAATCCCCCACTTTCTTTCACGTGGTGGGCACCTTGCCCACTAGGCTTCGATCTCGGTCATCACTCCCCCATGGAGTGTTTGCTGTAAAGTAACTACATCTCACGGGGAGCAGGGCTCCTGCGGGATTCAGACTAGGGAAGATCCTTAGCGATTGAGCACCACAGACCACACCTGTCAGGGTCCCCTCTGGCAGATCCAGAATCCTGGCTGGCACCACATCTAGCCTGTCCGTGACTCCCTGCAGCCTGGGCTCAGGGGACTGGGGGCTCTTAACTTCAAAGTCTCATTGTTGATGGGTCCCTAGAGATCTTAGCACCCACTCCATCCCTGTAAGAAGTCTGACTGCCTTCATCCAAATGATGCCCCCGCTTGTTCACGGCCATAGCTGCTAGGAGGCCGACCCTCAAGCATGTTCAGTCCCAAGATAACACTCTCATCCACATCAACATCTCAACACCACACAGTGCTCGCATGAGGAGCCGGAAGAAATCTGTGAGAGCCCTTGTCCCACTAGACCGGTGGTCACCAGGTGCCAATGATTTCATACAGTAAAAACATCTTCAAGAACACAACCCCAGTATATGTATATTTATTTACAATCACACACACATGCAGTTGTATACTCCTATGTGATGTGCATTTTAAGTATAGAAAAAGGTCTTTGTAAAGACGAGAGAAGGAATGTTTTAAAAAACTAATTACCTTTTATATTAAAAGAACACATAACCTTTTTGCTCTTACTAAAAATATACATATTACAGTGATTCAATGTTCTGGTTTTAATTTAGCCTAATTAAATATTAGACTTTGGTGGTGAGCATGGGGCTACCCAAAATGTCTCCCCAAAACACAGGGATCTAGAGGGTCTTAGGCTTGCTGAGCGACTCATGGTTTCCACACTCGTCCTGTAACCCCCTTAACCAATTGCACGGGGCGCTCCTCGAGTTCTGGACGCACCCCTTGAAATGACTTGCTAATGGAGATGATTTCATAGGAGACCCCATCAATCCCTGAAGGCCCAGAGTACAATCAGCACAAGGTGCATGGTGAATGATGATGGTGACCAACCCATATATCAAATCATTGTTTTAAATAAATTCAAATTTCCCAGTCCACTTATTTTGGAATCTGATCAACCTGTCATTCCATCTCCGTGTGTGCAAACAGGCTTGTGCAGGAGAGGACCAGTGTGATTCTGTCACTCCTGCTGTTTGCTACGCTTTAATCTTTAATACTACCTTCAATTCATGACTGCCTTGCAGCATTTGTTTTGAAGTCACTTGCTATTCTGTGAGGGCTGGCGCGGTTACAGGCAGAAAACAATTTACAGGTGTGGGTAACTGCGCAGTCACAAACTGCAGTATTTTGCACCGTGAGGCTGATGTCTTCAGCTCCTATGTGCTGGGGGACAACCCTCTTTTATTTGATGCCGGAGTTACTAAGCAGGATTCATGACTGTGTGCCGCGTAGACACAACGAGGTTTCTGGGGCAGTCTGGATTCGAATTATTAATGAAGCTTGATTTCTCTCTTATTTTTGATTCAAACCATCATAAGCAAAAGTTTTAGTATTTTCTTCCCACATCTTGATGGGTGTTTTGTGCAGCCCTGGGGAGAAGGCAGCCCACGTTGGAGACCAGGCTTAGTTATCAGAAAACAAGCAATGCAGCCCCAGACCCCCACTCTGCTAGGTTAGAGCTCGGTACCGTTCCGCCGCCCTGATCCCAGCTACCTGTCGGTCAAAATAAAGATAGTATCACTCATTCTCTGGTTGGTTATGATGATTTAGGAGATGATAAATAGAAGTGTCTGCCACTATGATAGACACATGACATTATCAAAAACGCTTCCTTTCTTGTAAATGTAGAATCTGAAAAGCAGAGCAGAAAGAGGTACCATAGGAGCTTCAAGAAGCAGTAACTAAGCCAGGAACCAGGAGGTCTGGCCCCATGCCCAGACTCTTCTTGCTCCACCATATAACCCCGGATCAAGCAGGAGGGACAGGCCAGTGGTGGTGAGCTGACGCACGAGCTTTGTTTCCTCAAAATCCAGCTCCAGAACCCCAGCCAGAACCCCTAGGCACCCCTGTCCCGGAACACAGCTGGTCCCACGATCGTTTCCTTTTCCACTCACCTTCTGATTCAGGTCACCCACCAGCATGGCTCGGCCACCCAATTCCACCTTACGTAAGAAGGGGCCATAACATGCAAGAGGCACTTGAAGCATTAATTTCAGTCTCCTTTTGAACCTGCACACTAACCTGGGGTGACAAGATTGTCAGAGTGCACACAGATCCTTCCACTTCCACCAAGGGACTGTCTCTATTTCTCCACCCTGAATCCAGACTGTTTTGCACTTGGCTTTGGCTAGCAGAAGGCCATGGAAACCACCCTGGGCAAACCTGAGGACAGCTGGCAGGAAGCTGTGTGTCTTTCCACGCCTGCTCAGAGGACTCACCTGCCAGGCAGACAAGCCCGGCTCGCCTGCTGCCTCCAGCGTTTGGATTTTCCACTTGGCAAGACAAATAATGAAAATCCTTTCCTCATTAATCCAAAATGCCCTCCAGCCTGCTCCTGCTTGGTAGAACCTTCCCGACTGGAGCCCGGCTCAAATCGCCTGCCCTCCCTCAGATTCCTGAGCTAAATCGAAAGCTGTTGTTTTAAGCCACTAAGGTTTAAGGTGGTTGGTTACACAGCAAAAACAAACCATTAGAGGGAACCGCTTAAGAGCACAAAGTTGACCAAAATCAAAATGGCTGCACTAACACTTCGGCAAAGCTCGATGTTTAAGGTAACCTTTTCCTCTCTTCCCCTCCTCCCTTCTTTGGTTTCAGGAACTTGGTACCAATCCTGAAAAAGACCAAGGACTAAGGAGGCTGGCAGCACATACTGCATTCCCATCAAAACCAGCTAGATTCTGTACCTCCCTATAGAACGCCCTAGCCCCGTCCCCTGGGCAGACTTGCGGTTTTTTGAAGGCCATAGCCTGCTTCAGCCTCCTTTGGCCAGAAAAGCAATAAAGCTGTTGTTCCTCTTCATCTCAAACTCTGTCTTCGAGTTATATTTTGGCTCCGAAGCACAGAGCGCTTTTCCACAACATAGATGCCTCCTGTTTGGCTCTGTTAACTTGAACACATCACAAACTCAGTTTCTATGAACATAGTCTTCCTTGTCTGCAACCAGGGAAAGGAGTAGCAGCCACTGTGAGCATATCGTCCTGGTGTGGGTCTGGATGCTTTACGTAAGCATTCCACCCCGTTATTATTTACAGTGACCCTGAGAGGTAAGTCTATCGTTAACGACCTAATGAGGTCATACGTGTAAAACACCAAAACCAGAGTATGTCCTCAAACACGGCAAGCAACTACATTCTCATCCTGTATTTAAAGAGGACATCATACATTTTCAGTTTTTGAGAGATGGAGGCACAGGTTTTACGATATGCAATTTTGGGGAGATGACCCCGAGACAAGCTGATCATACAGACACTTTTTATCAGAGCCACGCAGGCAAGCTTCATTTCCCATAAATTCACTTTTCTCTAAACTGACTAGTGTATGCATTAGAAAGAGAAACTCAGAAGAGAGAAGATAGAGGAAAGCGCAGGAGGGAGGTAGACATTCGCACTCTCAGGTCTCTGTCAATATATGGATGATTTTCAGCTGCACTCAACATTTGGATTTTACACTTGGCAGGAAAAATAATGAAAATCCTTTCCTCATGAATCTAAATGCGCTACGACCTGTCCTATCACCTCCACTTCCTGCCAGGGAAAATACACACAAACACACACATGGGGCGCCTGAATGGCTCAGTCGGTTAAGCATCTGACTTCGGCTCAGGTCATGATCTCGTGGTCTATGAGTTCAAGCCCTACATCGGGCTCTGTGCTGACAGCTCAGAGCCTGGAGCTGCTTCGGATTCTGCGTCACCCTCTCTCTCTGCCCCTACCCCACTCATATTCTGTCTTTCTCTGTCTCTCAAAAATGAATAAATGTTAAAAAAAATTAAATACACACACATAATCACACGACCCTGAAAAACAATGGGGTCTAGGGCACCCACCCACCTCCATGCAGTCCAAAATCATGTAGGACTTTTGACTCTCCAAAAACTTAACTACTAATAGCCTACTGTTGACCAAAAGCCTTACTGATAACTGATAACATAGTCAACTACACATATTTTATATGTCAAATGTATGATACACTAAATTCTTACACTAAAGTAAGCTAGAGAAAAGAAAATGTTATTAAGAAAACGACAGAGAAATGACATTGGCAGTACTACACTGTATTTAAATATCCATGTACTGTGGACCAGCACAGTTCAAGCACGTGTGATTCCAGGATCAACTGTATATGTATACACACACACACACACACACACACACACACACACACAGAAACAGTGACACTTACCCTCTCTGAAAGAGATCCACATTATAAAATTTATGTAGCTCTACAGAAAACTCAACCGTTCCTTGTACTTCAGACATGATCTTTTTGGTTCATTACCTGAAAAACAAGAGAGAAACAAACAGCTTGAGATCGTGTCAGCCAAACACAGAGAGCCTGGGCTTCCACAAGGGGAACCCAAGTATCTGACCCATGGGGACCACAGTGTGTCCACTGGATGTCATCGCTCAGAGGTTCCTTTTATAGGAAAAGATGCAGACAGAGGAAGACACACTTCATGTCACTCAGCTCACACCTGGAAGGACCGGACTTGAACCCAGTTATCCTAACCCTAAAGCAGGCTAGTCTACCGCCCTTGCTTATCTGTCAGTGCCATGGAGGTAACAGCATCTCAGTGATGAGCACATAGCTCACGGCCAATGGAGGTACAATGCCCACTCTTCCGTCCTCTACCTGTGTCCCTGAACTTCTCCTCATCTGTAACGTGAGCCCTGATAAAGGCACGAAGCTCACAGCTGATGGACAGATTAAATGAGTCTACCACACAGAGCAGTTAGCACACGTCCTGACATGCGTAATGATTAATAACAGTAATTGAAAACGACTTTATCATTGTTGGTAGAAATCCCATCTCTACAGTGCTGAGGCGCCTGGGGTGGCAAGGACAGATGTGCTGTCTACCAAGCATGGAAGGCGGAGGGAGCGGGCGCTGTCACCAAGCAGACGCTGAACCCAATTTGACAAAACGCTAATTTTCCAAGCTAGGAAACCATAGGGCCAATAACAAGAGGGCTGGGTGGGGAAGACGGGAGGGAACAAATTTAAAATAGTCCAGGTCTTGGTTTACCATAGGAAGACTCAAGGCAGACCCTGAATTTTCTGAGGATACGGAATCATCTAGACACAAATGATTTGGAAGACGAGAAAGAAAGTGACTTTTATGGAGCACCCACTGTATTATTGGGGCTGCATAAAGTATTTTAGGCAAGTTGCCTGATTTTGTCCCAGGAGAATTTTGTGATAAGAGGTTCTTGCCCCATGATGCAGAGGAGGAAGCGGGTCAGAGAGGCTCTCATCTGGAGTCACGTTCCTCACCTAGAATACTCCAGAGGTGTGTACTTTGGAAGGTGTCCTCACATTCTCCAAGCCTCAGTTTGCCACCATGTGTAATGGGGCAATACGAGCTACCCAAAGCAGTCTGCCGAGGACGGGAGGTAATCACTTGCAACGAGCAGGTTCTCGGGGAACCTGCAGGTTGTCACTGTGCGGGGCAGCAGCTGACATGATCTTGGGGCAGGGAAGAGTGAGCAAGAGGGAGGAGGGAAGCTAAGAGGGTCTCTCTTAGCGGACACCTAGGTCTCCTTTCAAAGTCCCTCTTCCTTCGGCTCCCCAGATGCCTCGACGACCAGATCACCGTTGCTGTGGTTCAGAGCCCGACCTCGCTGTAGCCAGTGGGGTCAGGCCAGGCCAGCTCCGAAGAATAAGAGCGCAAGAGATTAGCGTGGCCTTAACTCTGAGTCTCAGCTCCGGCCAAGGGGCCGTGCAGGGAGCCATTTCTGAAGATGCAGAATCCCATTTACCCAATTAAAACATGGCAGATCCGAGCACACAACCTCTATAAATCCTGCAAGACGGGACTTCGAGCTGCTAAGCCCAGCTCAAAAGGCCTGGCTCACAAAATGTGCTGAAAACCCATCTCCCTAATGGGACAGCCCTCGGGGTGCGCACCTGAGCCAGTCAAGGTCAGCATCCCACCACTCAATTTCAAAGTCAAGGCGCTTCCAGTAAGAGCTGGAGAGAGGGCCAGCAAAGAAAGCCAGTCTGCACTTAATTTCACTATCACACGAAACACAGGGACAGCTCCATCTCCCCCGCGTCCTCATCCTGCGCTGCTCTCAATCCTTCAAACGCCGCAGAGCCGGCAAAGACATCTGACTCCTGCTTGTGGTTAGCAGGGTCAGTAAGTCCTGACCCTCCCTGATCCCTGACTCTGGGGGGTGCGACAGAGTAAGGAGCAGAGGGAGAGCAAGAGTGGCACACACTACCATTCAAGCCTACTGCACACCAAACACCACACTTCTTTCATGCGCTCCGCAAGAGGTCTCCGCGGAGGGCAGTGTTGGTCCCGGGGGCACTGGGGGACCACCCAGTGTTGGTCCCGGGGGACTGGGGGACCACCACTGGGGGGTGGCACACACAGAACACCAGCACTGAGCCAGGAGCCTGAACGGGGTGGTTCTCCACCTCTGGCCTTGGCTAGCGGAATGGCTGGGACAATGTTTTCCTGGGGAATTAATATTTAGACGAAAAAATATTTAACGCGTGGAGAATACCACATAAAATGTTGTTTTCTCCTGGGAAGATGCGCCCTCCCATCCTACGGTTCGGGACGAATAAGCTAGAGCCTATCAGTAAATGCAAACACAAACTTGTAAATGCAAACACAGCTTATTGGTGGAAAGCTGCCTGTTCCTTTTGAAGACCATGTGATTCATTATAACCAAATACCCAGTTAGTCAATGAGGAAGATGAGCTCCCATTTAAAAGACCACTTTTAGGGGCACCTGGGTGGCTCAGGCAGTTAAGCATCTGACTCTTGGTTGCGGCTCAGGTCATGGTCTCATGGTTTGTGAGTTCGAGCTCCGCATTGGGCTCTGTGCTGGCAGCAGGGAGCCTGCTTGGGATTCTCTCTTTCCCTCTGTCTCTTCCCCTCCCCCACGTGCTCTGTCTCTCTCTCAAAATAAGTTTAAAAAAAAAAACTTGGGGGATGTGCCTGCGTAGCACGATCCCACGATCCATCGGTTCAAGCCCTACGTTGGGCTCTGTGCTGACAGTGCGGAGCCTGGAGCCTGCTTCGGATTCTCTCTCTCTCTCTCTCTCTCTCTCTCTCTCTCTCAAAAATAAACAAACATTTAAAACACCAAAATAAAAATAAAATAAAATATCAGGAATGAACAGGACTTTCACCATAGGTCCTACAGACTTTAAAGGAACAATATAGGGGCGCCTGGGTGGCTCAGTCTGTTGAGCGTCCAACTTCGGCTCAGGTCATGATCTCACAGTTGGTGAGTTCGAGCCCCGCGTCGGGCTCTGTGCTGACAGCTCAGAGCCTGGAGCCTGCTTCGGATTCTGTGTCTCCCTCTCTCTCTGCCCCTCCCCTGCTCATGCTCTATTTCTCTCTTTTTCTCTCAAAAATAAACATTAAAAAAACCTTAAAATACCAGTTTTATAGTGTAGAGGTTCCTCAAAAATTAAAAATAGAAATACTGTATGACCCAATAATTCCACTATTGGGAATGAAAAAAATGAAAACACTATTCAAAAAGGATACACACACCCCTGTGTCTACTGCAGCATTATTTACAACAGTCAGGATCTGGAAGCAGCCCATGTGTCCACTGAGAGACGAGTGGAAAAATAGGAGGTGGTGAACATATGCAGTGGAATATTACTGAGCCATAAAAAGAATCCTGCCATTTGTGACAACAGGGATGGAGCTAGAGAGAAGGAGAGTGCAAGCAGGGCAGGGGCAGAGAGAGAGGAAAGAGAATCCCAAGCAGGCTCTGCACTGATGGCACGGAGCCCAACATGGGGCTCTATCCCACGAACCGTGAGACCATGACCTGAGCTGAAAACAATAGTTGGACGCTTAACTGACTGAGCCACCCAGGCGCTCATGCCTGGTCATGATCCCAATCCCTGTTTGAGATTCTCTCCCTCCTCTTGCTTTCTGCCCCTGCCCTGCTCATTCGTTCTCTCCCTCTCTCTCTCTCTCCCTCCCTCCCTCTCTTTGTCTCTCAAAATAAATAAACTTTAAAATACAGGTCAGATTTAGGGGCGCCTGGATGGCTCAGTCAGTTAAGCTTCTGACTCTCAGTTTCGGCTCAGGTCATGATCTCACAGTTCGTGAGTTCGAGCCCCACATCGGGCTTCGAGTTGACAATGAGGAGCCTTCTTGGGATTCTCTCTCTCTCTCTCTCTCTCTCTCTCTCTCTCTCTCTCTCCCTCCCTCCCTCCTATTAAAAAAATAAAATATGGGTCAGATTTCATTTTAAAAATTCCACATTGGACAGGAGGATGCCAGCTCCTCGGGCAAATATGCCACACAACAACAGTGTTCGTAAATACATGAACGGCTCAAAGAGCAGTCACTGCAATACCCTGACTGTCCACACAGCAGAATTCACTGACTTCTCAAAATAGAACGTATGTGGATTCTTAGCGGCTGTACTATTTATCTACTGCTGGGTAACAAAGGACCCAAACTTTACAGGTGCACACAGCACACACGTGACGCACACTCAAACCACTCCCCATTCACATTACACTCAATACACCCAGTACACACTCAGACACAAGCATGCACACACACATGTGCTTTTAATTTTTAAAAAATATTTTTATTTATTTTTTGAGAGAGAGACAGAGCACGAGTGTGGGAAGGGCAGAGAGAGAGGGAGACACAGAATCCGAAGACAGGCTCCAGGCTCTGAGCCGTCAGCACAGAGCCCCACACGGGGCTCAAACCCACGAACCGCGAGATCATGACCTGAGCTGAATTCGGACACTTAACTGACTGAGCCTCCCAGGCTCCCCATTGTTAACTTTATTACAGAAGGCAGAATGAGGAGAGCGAGCGGAAATAGCGAGCGGTGGAATTACCATCCCCTTGGGTTTGCATTCATTCAGAACAATGCTTATTGAACGCGCCCGCAGTCCTGCCCTTTCTGGGAGACTTCTCACCCCACATCTGCCCAGCTAGGGATGGGCCCCTCTCGTGAAGCAATGAACTTCCCATCACGGAGGGTGTCCAGGCAAAAGAGGGGGCCCCATTGCTCAGGGATCCCTGGCCCCTGCGTGTGTTTAAGTGACAATTACGTTCCCTCTCAGCCACAATGTTCTAGTACCCAGTAATCTCCAGGAAGCCCATGTTTAGCTTAGATTAACAGGAACAAGTTAGAAGACTCAGAGCTTCAATGTCAAGGAGCTGCATCTCGGAACCATTCCACCTGCTGCAGTGTTACCCACTACGCATGTTACGTGGCCTCTCGGAGCCTGGATTTCCACATCTCTACTTCAAGGAAAGGCCACACAAGAGAATGATACGCAATTGTAACTAATGAGAGGGATTTTTGTAAAGTATTCAACTTCGGGTCTTATTAGAGTAATGAGGAAACACGATTTTGGAAAATTGAGCAAGCTACGTATTCTTCCTTGAGGGTAGAGAAACTCAAGGCCCTTAGACATAGGAGTCCTGTCTATTTACGGCTTTCTGAATACTCCACGGCTCACGCGGTGGCTCGTTCACAGTACAGGTTCACAAGTACACGTGGAATTAATGAATAGAGGGACAGCATCAGAAAACAGAGCTGTAGCCAGAGTGTGAACACGGAAGGGAGGCAGAATTCAACAAGGAAGAGCAAAGCAACACAAAACACAACCTGCACCATGAAGAGGTGTGAGCACAGGTGTTGATTACAGGGGGAGACAGCGTGCTCCTTGTGATTAGAGAAACCTACCGAGGACGGCCAGGTGAGCCCTTCCAGAAATGTCCAGCACTGAGGACTGGCACCAGGTTCGGAGAATAAGGCGTGATCAGTGCAGCGTGAGGCGTCAGGGAGGAACACATTCAGGACGAGGGCGGGACGCTATCCTTATCTCTCCATCCACAGCACGGCTGGGACCACACTGTGGGTAGTCCAGCTTTCCTCAACATTTGGGGCAAGGACAGTCCGCAACAGAACACACAACACCTAGGAAACACACAAAAGCAGGTTCTTGGGTCCTACACCCCGTCCTCCTAATGAGACTCAGAAGGCAATGCAAGAACACTCGTGCTGAAGTGTGGACCCCAACGCACCTGCTTCTCACACCAGGTCTGATGGGAAAACCACCCACAGAGCCAATT
Organism: Cryptoprocta ferox; assembly: GCA_028646485.1. Classification (NCBI taxonomy): domain Eukaryota; kingdom Metazoa; phylum Chordata; class Mammalia; order Carnivora; family Eupleridae; genus Cryptoprocta; species Cryptoprocta ferox. Next base: position 4,499,336 of record CM053569.1, on the reverse strand, counting down.
CCTGAACCAGAGACCAGAGAAATGCATCTGCTGTCCATGCGTGTGGCCTAAGCAGGGCAAGAAAGCACCTTTGGGAAGAAATACTGGGTGCTTCTCTTTCGGGAATCAAGCCCCACTTCTTACAGAGCTTCATAAAGTGGTCTGGATACATAGGTTGCCGTGTAGAAAGCTGGAATTTTGAGTGGCCTCCGGAACAAGGCCTTCATGGCAGTGCGCGTGCATGTTTGCATGTGCACGTGTGTGTGTTTGTGTGTGATCGTTAGGTGTGGGGATAAACAAGCCACGAGACAGATACCTGTTCTACAGTTTATCGCACGTGACCACACTCAGCAAGCCTGCTTCCTCCTCTGCAAATCGGAGATAATATACTTTTACCCCCAGGGGCACCTGGGTGGCTCAGTCGGTTAAGGGTCTGACTCTTGATTTTAGCTCAGGTCATGATCTCACAGTTGTGAGATCAAGCCCTGAGTCAGGCTCTGCTCTGACAGTGCAGAGCCTGCTTGGGATTCTCTCTCTCCCTCACTCTCTGTCCCTTCCCCGCCTGTGCTCGCTCGCTTGCTCTCTCTCTCAAAATAAATAAACTTTAAATATATATGTATATTTAGAGGCATCTGGGTGGCTTAGTCGGTTAAGCACCCGACTTCGGCTCAGGTCATGATCTCGCAGTTTGTGGGTTAAAGCTGACAGCTCAGAGCCTGGAGCCTGCTTCGGATTCTGTGTCTCCCTCTCTCTCTCTGCCCCTCCCCCATTTGCACTCTGTCTCTCTCTCTCTCTCAAAAATAAACACTTAAAAAATTCTTAATAAAAACATATATGCATTTAATAAATCTTCACCCCCAGGGGTAACACAGAAGGTGACAACAGATATTATTAGCCCCAGCCCTCCCGGGACACCTAAAGCTGAAGTCACCAAGAATAACTGTTAATAACTGCTCATAACTGTATGAATGCTGCATTTCAACTTTGCTTTTTCTTTCATTATCAGATTTCACTGAGATTTTCCTTTCTGTGTTTGCTTCCCTCCGGTTGTAAGCCACTGCTATCCGGAATGGTATATTCGAAGACACGCAAAACTCATGGCGTGGGTGGGAGAGAATCCTGGTTCTCTCTTCCGAAACCGTGGCCCGCGGCTCTCCGCCCTGGGAATGGGACCAGGAGACAGAGGCCTCTCCAACTCCTTAGGCTGGAGGCATGAGGAGTGACCCCAAGGCTGTAGAGGGTGCCCACCACCCACCCAGTTGTCGGGTGCTGACCAGGCATCAGCTTTTGGTCCTCTCTTCCCATAACCCCTGCTGTGGTATGAATGTGTCCCCTAAAATCCGTATGTTGAAACCTAACCCCCAAAGTGAAGTTTATTAGAAGGTGGGCCCCTGGGAGGCAAGTGGGTCATGGGGGTGGAACCACCAGGGATGGGGTCAGTGCCCATATTAGTGACCCCAGACGGCTCCCTCTCCTTCCGCCACGTGAGGACACGAGAGCTCTATGTCGAGATCAGGGTCTTATCAGGATATGCTGCCCCCCGGCCTCTGACTTCCAGCCTCCTGAACCATGGGAAACACATTTATTTCTTTTTTTAAAATTTTGTTAAAGTTTATTTATTTTGAGAGACAGCGAGAGAGAGAGAGAGAGAGAGAGAGAGAGAGAGAGCGAGCGAGCAGGGGAAGAGCAGACAGAGAGGGAGAGAGAGAATCCCTGCCAGGCTCCACGTTGTCAGCACAGAGCTTGATGTGAGCTTAATCCCATGAACCGATAAGATCATGACCTGAGCCAAAAGCAAGAGTCAGACACTTAACCAACTGAGCCACCCAGGCGTCCCCAAGAAACACATTTCTGTGACTCACAAGCCACCCAGGCTGGTGTTTTGTTCTAGCCCCCTGGAATGGACTAAGACATCCCCAGAGACAACTGTCGTCAGTTCTGACCATTGTTAGCTTCTCAAATCCATCCCCTTCCCTTCATCTCCAAAGCCATCACCCTGGGCGTCCGGGTCACCACCCTCTTGCCACGACTGTTCCCCCCTCACTCTCTGGTGTCATAGCTGAGCCTGAGTCCCGGCAACATGAGACCCTCTGAGGACTCCGTCTCTCCACAGATGTGGTGGCGTGCCAGGGCGTCGTGTGCTGAGGACCGGAGACCGTCACAGGTCTACTAAGGAACCTCGACCATTTCCTGGCGGCTGGCAGTCACCAGCCAGCAGTTATTATTTTATTTCTACCTTCAACACTGCCGGCAGTAATTCAAAAGGTCGCGCGTGGAATCCAGACGCAAAGCATTAGGCCGCACACCTCTATTCTAGAAGTTCCAGGGGCCCTGGAGGCCTGGCCTCCCCATCAACCAACATTGAGTAACTGTGCTTTCTCCTCGCTATATTTCTAAAATGTTTCATCAGTTATTTGCATTTTTTCTCATATGTTTTAGACCATTCTCGGTTGCCTCTGAGGAAATTTATTAAAAACACTAAGACTACTGTGCTCCCCCCCCCCATTATCCACAGTTTCGCTTTCTGTGGTTTCCATTGCCTGCCGTCAACCGCAGCGCGGAAACGGGTGATCCTCGCAGTGGCCCTAACTCTGTCGCAGCGCCCGTGTCATCCTCCTGGCTCTACCTCGTCACGTAGGCCTTTCATCAACTCCCAGCATCACAAGAAGGCGAGTACCATAGGATGTTTTGAAAGAGACCACACTCCCGTAACTTTGATTACGCTGTTGTTATAATTGTTTTATTTTGTCATTAGTTACTGTGCATCTCACCCTGCACCTGATTTGTAAACTGAACTTTATCAGAGGTACGATGTCCAGGGGAACACAGTGCACACGGGGTTTGTACTATTGCTGGATTCAGGCGTCCACCGGGTGTCTTGGGACAGCTCTGCTGCAGAGAAGGGTGGATGCAACTGTAATCTGGAGAAATTCCATGATCCCAATGCCTCATCAGAGGCTGTTTAGACACAAATCCGTTTACAAACACGTCAAACACGTATTTTTTTTCTTTTAAAACACCACCCTTGCGCACGGGTGGCCTTTGAAAGATTAAATGAAAAAAAGTGCATTGATCTTCACACGCATCAGCATACACTTTATGAAAAGCTGATGCTGCTCCAACAATTATGAATCTTTTTATATCTTTTATAATTATAAATGACAGCGTGGTAAGTGGAGCAGGTCCGGGAAGGCGGCCTCTCATGCTACAGAGAGCAGAGAAGACAGAGGAGGGACGCCAGAGCACGATCCAGAAAGGGGGCCCCGAGCCTCCCATCAGAGGCGCTGCCTTCCCTGGGGTCTGAGACGAGGAGCGTGCCGTGGAAATCTTTCTTGGTCACCTGTAGCCGCCCATCTCCCACCAGAGGCCCATCCCCCCAGGCAAGGACTCCAGGCAGACATTCTGCGGAGGCAAGAACTCCAGTTTTCTGCCTGGCATGATCCCTGCTACTTGTTCCAGAAAAATGATCTCATTAGCAGGAAAAGCAGCATTTCGTCAGCAAAGGGGGAGGGTCACCAAGGAGGCAGGCTTCTGTCCTGCTGTGACAATACCTCATTGGCATGAGATCCCCTCCCCGGGGCCTCACCTCTGCACGGGAACTTAGACAGGTCATGTGAAATCTGAGTCTGACTGGTCACACGGAAGACGGTTGCTCGGAAACAAAGGTGGACCATCTCACGGAGACGTGCATTCTTTCAACACACCGGGATGGACTGCGTGAACTACACGAGGCACCAGGCACACAGAGACAACTGAGCCACGGCCCTTAGGCCCTCCGAAGACACAGCTCAAAAGGGGAAAGCCGGGTCACAACTGTGGTCCACTCGGATAAGCTGCATGATGTACGGATGCAAGAGAAGTCATGACCCGCATGGACAGTCTGCCGAGACCTGGTCAGATCAAAGGACCCAGAGCTCAACCCTCAACATCTGTACAGCCTCAGGCAGGACCTTAATCCCGCTGTGCCTCAATTTCCCCAACTGGAAATCGCTCTGGAGCCTGGCCTGCGATGTTTAGTAAGTACCAGCTGTTAGGATAAGGAAGAAACCCTTTAAATGCCATGTTGCGGACATGGCAGGAGAGAAATGATGACCCCCTTGCACGAATGAGCTGGGGACCCCGGCGGGCTGTGAGCTCCCCCGGGATCTCCCAGCCTTCGGGACTCTCACGCATCACAGCAAACGCAGCCCCGGCCAGCTGGCCGCCTGATATTTAAAAGCATTTTCTTCCCTTCAGTGTAGAAACCAAAACGGACTGTACATATTTATTTTTTCATGTCTCAAGACAGTGCAAACAGAAACACCCCACGCGCTGCGGAGCTCCTGTTATCCTCCAGGTTCTGCGCCGCTCTTTAGCAGTGTCTTGAAATGCAGGTGTGACGGCACACAAGGGTTCACAACCTCGTGAAAGGCTAACAAGCTCAGGCAGAGGCCCCCAAGCACCAAACACAAGGAAACACCATCACCCAAAACCACGTGAAGCTCTGGGCCAACGCGGGAAGGGCCCATGGCACTCGCCCAGGAGTGGAGCCTGCGGCCACAGTGGACGGAGGTCCCCCTCTTCCTCCACCTGCTGAAATGCACCCACCTTAGCGGACCCCTGCATGGGCGGACACCTGTGCGTGCACGTGTCCTCCTGGATGGACCACCTGTCACCTCCACCTGATGAGCTCCCAGGCTTACAGGTCCAAGCAGCAGCTCCAGGAAGCCCCCCTGCCCAGCCATGCCTCCCCCCACCCCCCCGGCGCAAGCCCCAGCTGGCTATGTTCAGGCCATAGCAGCCCTGGCCATGTGATGTTCTAGAAGCATACCTCTCCTGGGGCTCCTGGGTGGTTCAGTCGGTTAAGCGTCCAGCTTCGGCTCAGGTCATGATCTCACGGTTCGTGGGTTCAAGCCCCGCGTCAGGCCCTGTGCTGACAGCTAGCTCAGAGCCTGTCACCTGTCTTTGGATTCTGTGTCTCCCTCTCTCTCTCTGACCCTCCCCTGCTCACACTCTCTCTCTCTCTCTCAAAAATAAATAAAAACATTAAAAAAATTTTTAAATAAAAAATAAAATAAAATGCCAACTAGAAGCATACCTCTCCTTCAGGTTAGACTCCGAGCTCTTTAAAGGAAGGGACAGCCACGACTTTTCACAAAAATGCGTGTGGCATGAAGGGGAGAAGGAATGGAAGAATCAACACACGCAAAGAGAAAGGCTCATGTGAATGGATGCACGCTGATTACTCTCCTTTCCAATCAAATACACTTTCACCGACACTTGGAACGAGCCCGCTACTTGGGACTGAGATGCTAACTGTATCCCCTTGTTCTGAGCACAGGCCTGAGCTCCCTGTGTCCTGCGTGCGCCCACGGAGAAGAGAGGGAAGGCGGGGTCTGGGGGGATCCCACAGAGGGGCCTGCAAGGGGGAGGGTGGCAGGGAGGGGACCCCTCCCCGCCCCCCACTGCAGAGGAGTGCTCTATTTACCCTTCCTGAGGCCTCAGCATAAACAGGAGAGGAGGTGACTGCAAGCCGCCAGGCCCCCACCGAATGAGTCAAGGCTGGCATTTCCTCGCGCTGCCTGTGCCCGGCTGCCGCGCTCGGGCATCCAGCTTCGCCGGCGCCCGTCATTAGCTTCCCAAGCGCAGCAGTGACTCAGCCCGCGTCTGTGTTCACACTGACCACCCACGAGATCTGCGAACCTTCTCCACTTTCTCACACACGCGTGGGTGCCCCCCTCCAGCCCCCCCCCCCCAGCCAAAATAGAAAGCCGAGCAGGGACCGGAGAGGGAGGGCCTGAAAAATGGTGCGAAGCAGTGTTTCCGAGGCTCCTGGGCCCCCACGCACAGGGGGAGAGTCAGTCTGCCCTGAGCACGTGAGCCGATCAGACGCTGCCCGTCCCTCCCCCTGCGGGGCCGCAGGTGCCTCCAGGGGTGCAGACCCCACCGGGGATGATTCTGGTGGCTTCAGACCCACAGCGCTGGAGGAGCCTCGAGGGGCGGTGAGCCCGACTCCTTTTTACAAAAGAGAAAACTCAGGCCATGCAGGGTACAAAGAGGATGCTCTGTGCAGGAAGGGGCAAGGCCTGGCACCGAACGATGGCTGCCACAAAGCCTGTGCTTTCTTAGCTCCTAGTGCCAGTCCCTGTGTTTCTCTGGTCCTCAATTTTCTCATCTAGGAATAGGGCTAATAAGACCTTCCTCGCAGGGTTCCTGTGAGAAAGTGAAGAACTTACCGCTACACTATCGGGCGTACAGAAAACACTCAAAGTAGCTGCTACTATGTTTAATGTTATTTTCGGGGAGCCAGAAAGCACTCCGTAGAGAGTAATTTAGAGAAACAATAACCCTTCTGTTCCAGGTTAGAAACAGTCTCCCTGGGGCGCCTGGGCGGCTCAGTCCGTTAAGCATCAGATTTCGGCTCAGGTCATGATCTCATGGTTCGTGAGGTCGAGCCCCGCATTGGGCTCTGTGCTGACAGCTCAGAACCAGAAGCTGCTTCCGATTCTGTGTCTCCCTCTCCGTCTGCCCCACCCCCACTCATGCTCTGTCTCTCTCTCTCTCCTCTCTCTCTCTCTCAATAATAAAACATTTTTAAAAAAAGAAATAGACTCATTTAAAATGAATGGAGGGGTTTCATTTTGTATTCAACATTTCCTTGAAAACTGGCCCTGCAGGAATGATCTAGAAAGAAGGTGTCCTGGGATGGTGGCGAGGAGTCCCAGAGGGCGTCTCGCGGAGGGAGAGCGCGGGGACAGGGCAGGGGCAGACGTCAGTCTGGACGTGTCTGCTCTCAAGGGCCAGATGGAATCCCAGGACTGGCAACATTCATGACCTTGGTCGACCACAAAGAGCCTCCCCATCACTCCCAACCCCCTTGGGCATCGTCATCATCTATCGATCCAAACATCAATGAGGCAGATGTTCTCCCTCAGCTCCAGTATCAGTGATTCAGGCCCAGGAGCCCAGAAACCCAGAGGAACCCAGAGTCCATGCTGCTACTTGGACTCAGGGCCTGGAAAGCCAGACTCGCTGTGTTTTCAAATCCCGACCAGTATATATTTCTCTGTAAAGTCAAGGCCAGTGGCTGAACACAGTGGGGCCTCAGGTTTCTTCATCTGCAGAAAGCACACGTGTCTCTTAGGACAGTAGAGACTGAGGGACGTAAGCATGAGCCACACACAGGAAGTATTCGGGCCAGCTGATGTACAGGTGGGTGGGCTCTGGAGTATTCTGTGTTTCTATTTTCCCAAGTATCCCTATTATTCACTTATGAACACAAGAGAATGGGTGTATTAGAACGCTGGGGGAAAGGGAGGCAGCGAGAACACCATGGTCCTGGATGCCCCAACATCTACTTTGGAAGCCCTGCCATTTCCAAACACCTTCTACGCAGAGGCTGGTCACTGGGCCCCTCTTCCACCACCACCTCCCTGGACACTCACCTGGTGGACAAAGCCAACACACCGGCATCCCTGCTTCTCCTCTTGGTCCCTGCTGCCCGTGTCCCTTCTCCACTCAGCAGCATGAGGGATGGGGTCTTTCTAAGAAGTCAGCCCCATCACGTCACCCTCTGGTGGCCTCTCATCTCCTTATCAAAGCCATGGCCAGTGTGTCACACGTGCCCCGCCTCCTGGCTCTACGTTGGGTAATTCACTTTCCTTAAGATGTCCTTGCACACAGGCCCCTCCCTGTTCCTCAAACCCCCCTGGGCTGGGCGGGGGTCTTCGTGAGGCTTGCCTCAAAGGTTCTCTCTGAAGCCTGCCAGGGGCTGGCCCTCACTTTTTTTCCTAGCCTCAGCTCAAATGTCACTTCCACAAGGAGCCTTTCACTGCCTCTCAGTTCCTCAAGAGCATGTCACCCTCTTTTATTCTATGCGTCACGCCCCCCACCACCACAGGACCCCTCCCTCCCCTCCCTCCAGGAAGGCAGGCTCTCATCGACTCGGGGGGGGGGGGGGGGGGGGGCTGCTATATCCCCAGGGGCAGCAAAGGGCTTGACCCAGAGACAGCCCCGCATAAGTCTCTATTGAATGAACCAAAGGTCAAAATCGAGCAGAGTCCTGAAGAAAGTACAGGATTTAGGAACCGAGGGCTGAGAAAAGGCATGCTTATAGCAAAGGGGACGGGCGGCGGGATCTAGGGGGAGGGGAGCAGAACTTTCACAACAGCTATGAGACCAGATACTTGATGGCTTTATCCCACTTAACTTTCTTTATGTCTATTTATTGACAAAAGCGCAAGTGGGGGAGGGGCAGAGAAAGGGGGACAGCACAGAGCCAGATGCGGGGCTCGAACTCAAGAGAAACACGAGATCACGGCCTGAGCCGAACTCAGACGCTCAACTGACTCAGCCACCCAGGCGCCCCTCCACTTAATTTTCAAAACCCAACCTCACGGATCATTGTAAAAACGCCCATGTTTTGTGGGAGGAAACTGAAGCCAAGGGGTGGCCCCACGGCATGGGCTGGGCTAGGGCCCCTCAGCCAGGAGAAGGGTGATGAGCACCCCGGAAAACAGACCCGGGGTCCTGCGGGGCTTCTGGGGAGGGGGGTCCAAGGCTGGAAGGAGGCCCCGGAAGAAAGGGACAGTGGAAGACCCAGCCGTGTTCAGGATTTTGTCAGTTACCTTCAAGTGTGATACAGAACAAACTTCAAGTACAAACCTTCAGGCTGGCTTGGACATTAATCTTTATAAAATGACCATGAACGGCCTGTTTTGGCAGCATGAATTTGAACTGATGCTTTTTAAATTTGAAAAACAATCTTCCCCTTATAAATATCTCAGCAAAAGCTGCTCGGACCACCTCCCTGGTCATGAGGAGCCCACTGCCTCATTCAATCAGTCAGCAAATATTCATAGAACTAAAGGGCGTGTGTGTCGGCGGCTGTGCTGGGCATCAGGGAGACGTAGATGCATAAACCGGGAGTTGAAGGAAGGGAAAGGAGACGCCAGGGAATCATTATGCACCACAGTAAGGGCTCTAAGGTGACCGACTGCACAAGAAGCCTTCCCCAGGGCCGTGGGGTGGTCCCATCACTTCTGTGCCTGGTGACCAGTCGGGGGGATGGAGATTGCCTCACGGGACCCGCGCCCTATAGAGGCTGAACAAGTATGAAATGCACTCAGTTGCACTTATCACCCACTTAATGTGACATATTCAAGCACACTGAAAGCATTATTTGACATTCAGGAATTAAGGCCGCATGTACCCAGTTCCATGAACATTACAGACAGCGGCATGGACAAGCGGAGCATCACAGGGGAGGCTGAGTGGGCAGCACAGAGGGGACAGAGAACCAGCGGGACCTGGGGCCCGGCTTCACAGGATCTGTACCCCCGTCCCTCCCCGCCCAGCCTCCCGTCACCCTAAAACCAGGAGTGTGCAGAACCCGGGAGCCTCCGGCTTCCTTATGCTCTGTGGGCCGGAGACAAGCGAGTCTGTTCCCGAATGGAACTTTGGAGAGAGAGACAGACAGACAGATAGGGAGAAGAAAATGCAGTCTGGGATACATCTTCCTCTCTATCCCACCTTCCTTTCTCTCTTCCTTTGCCTTGCCGTCCCCCGAGCCCGACAGTAACAGGGCAGAGACTGAATGGTCCCTTGGCATCCAAGCTCCTCAAGGTCCCCATCAGACTTCAACCGGCCCAAACCCCCAAGCTGCTGCCAGGAAGGTTGTTTCTGGGTTTTTTTTAAGTTTATTTATTTATTTTGAGAGAGAGTGTGTGTGTGTGCACGTGTACAGGAGTGGGGAGAAAAACAGGGAGAGAGAGAATCCCAAGCAGGCTCCGTGCTGTCAGCACAGAGCCCAACTCAGGGCTCGAACTCACGAGCCGTGAGACCACGGCCTGAGCCGAAATCACGAGTCGGATGCCTAACGACTGAGTCGTCCACATGGCCCAGCCGTTCCTGCTTCTTGGGCTCCTAAGCGTGCTCCTGTGAGGTCAGTGCTGTTAGTACCCCTATTCCATCGAGGGGGTAACTGAGAGTCAGGGGTGGGGTGACTTATCCAATGTCAGAGTCAGTGACCGGGTTGTGAACCGCCATCACCCAAGCTCCATTATCTTTCCCCAGACTCCTAAAATACCTCCCCAGGAGATCTGTCTGCCTCCTCCATTCTCCACCTAGAAACCGGAGGGTCTGTTCATATGAAAATCTACTCCTAGAATCCCCTGCTGTCAACACCCATCAGTTTCCCCTTTCACCTTTCAGTAAAATCGAGTCCCTCTAAAGACGTACAAATGCCCGACAAGCATGAAAAGAGGGTCAACGTCATTGGACATCAGGGAAATGCCCATCAAAATCGCCATGAAGTCACCTGCACTAGGATGACTATAAAAAGCAAGAAATTAACTAAAAACAAGTATTGGCAATAATCCGGAGAAACGGGAGCCGCTGTACATTGCGTGGGAATGTAAAATGACACAGTCACTGGGGAAAACAGCTCGGCAGCTCCTTAAGAAGATGGCCCAGAACAACTATTGGACCCAGGAATTCCACTCCTCCTGGGTATGGAGCCCCCAAAACTTAAATGAGCATTCAAATAACAAATGGTTCCTAAATGTTCACAGAAGAATTATTCACAATAATCAAAAGGTAGAAATGAACTAAATTTCTCTCAAGTGATGAGAAGATAAACAAATATGGCCTTTCCATACGGTGGAATATTACTCGGCCATGAAAAAGAATGAGGTATTGCCACAGGCACAAACCTTTAATGTTATGCTAAGTGAAACAAGCCAACACAAAAGGCCCATGTTTTATGTTTATAATTTCATTTATAAGAAGTGCCCAGGGGCACCTGGGTGGCTCATTCAGTTAAATGTCTGGCTTCGGCTCAGGTCATGATCTCACGGTTCATGGGTTCGAGCCCCGCGTCAGGCTCTGTGCTGACAGCTAGCTCAAAGCCTGTAGATTGCTTCGGATTCTGTGTCTCCCTCTCTCTCTGACCCTCCCCTGCTTACGCTGTCTCTCTCTCTCTCTCTCTCTCTCAAAAATAAATAAAACATTTAAAAAATCAAAATAAAAAAAAACTAAAAAAGAAGAAGAAGAAGAAGAATTATGGGGCGCCTGGGTGGCTCAGTCGGTTAAGCGTCCGACTTCGGCTCAGGTCATGATCTCACAGTTCATGGGTTCAAGCCCCACATCGGGCTCTGTGCTGACAGCTCGCAGCCTGGAGCCTGCTTCGGATTCTGCATCTCCCTCTCTCTCTGACCCTTCCCTGCTTGTGTTCTGTCTCTTGAAAATAAATGTTAAAAAAAAAAAAAGTGTCCAGAGACAAACAGTGAGCATAGAGACAGAGAGCAGGGCAGTGATCTCCAAGGACTGGGGGAGGGGAATGGGGATGAGCACTAATGGGTGTAGGATTTCCCTCCGAGGTGACGAAATGTTCTGGGAAAAGACGGTAGTGGTCACGGCCCCATACCATGGATGTGCTGAATGCCACTGAATTCTATACTTCAAAATAGGAAAAAATGGTGAATTTTATGTTCTGTGTATTTTACCACCAAAAAAAAGGGGGGGGGGACCAAATCCCTCTCCTTCATTCTCTTCTGAAACTTCTCTCTCTGAACAATTTAGCCCTAAATCCAGTAGAGGACCCCGGCAGGCAGCCAGCAAAGTCAAGGATGCCCTACTTTAATGGCCCACATTGTACTTTTCACTCTATTTGTATTGTCTTATTCATCCATCTCCTCGACGCGTGCGTGCGGCCGCTGGAACAGCCCTAGTCTGCCTTGTTCTCCATCAAGCACTGGCAGACACAGCAATTAAAAAGGCAGCCAGTGCGGCAAAATGAGGGACACGCTTGCACTAAAAAAAAAAAAAAAAAAAAAAAAAAGGACTATTTCTTCATTTATCTGAAATTCAGATTTAACGGGGCTTCCCATATCTCATCTGGCGGCCCCATCTCACCGGTGTTTCCCGGTGCAGAACAAACATTGGTGATAAACTGAGTGAAGCCATAATTCCTAGTCCCCTACCCTGTGCTCACCAATGAGGAATTCAGTCCCTGTGCGTGTGAGTGTGCCGATCACCGTAACACTCCAGGGTGCAGAGCAACGCAGAACGAGGAGGAGAGGAAGGCGGCCAGGAGGCCGGATCCGGATCTGCCCCGCTGTCCTCTCCCCCCCGGCCCCTTCCACAGCATGAGGTGGTGCAAGGGCAGCACAGGCACCGGGGAGAGCAAGGGTGTGATGTGGAACCTTCAGAAATGTGCCGCCGGACGGGAAGACAGGGAAGGAACAGTGATGACACGGCCAGGGCCACCCGGGCAGGTAGAGAAGAGGAGCCACCTCAGAGGGCCCTTCCATGGATCCAGACTCGCCAGCAGGGCTTTAGAAGATCGGATGATCAGGAGTAAAGGGACACAGAAGGCCACTCCGAAACCGAAGAGCCACTTGTTCCCGAGCTGCAAGGCCACCCCCCCCCACTCGCCGTCCCTCCCACCACGCCCTGCAAGCCTGCAACCCTGTGCTCGCCTCGCTGACCTCCTTCTCTCTCGTCTCGGAGCCTCAGGGTTTGGGGACACGCTGGTTGTCCTGACCCCTTGCAGGGAATGTCTCCTGGCCTGTGGGTGTCATTATTCCCATTTTATGGATGAGGATCTAGCGCTCCGAACCACCTCCCCACCGTCATGCAAGGCTGGCCCCTCCCAAGCCCCACCCCAGCACCAGCCCCCTGCTCACCCCATCGACCTCGCCACCCGCCAGCATCACAGAGACCCCCCTACTGGCTTCCAGAATATTCAGGCTGTTTCATAATTTCCTCCAGCCTCGCTTTGTGCAGACTATCCCTCTGCCTTGATCTAACCTCACCACGCCAGCAGCCCCCCGCTTTCCCTCCACAAGGACTCACCTCCCAGCTGCTTCTGAAGCCAAGCAGGCTAGCCGGCCAGGCCCTCGGTCCCCGCCCCGCTTCCGCCAGATCACCTCCTGGTCATTATGGTTGTGACCGTAACAATCACACTCACTAATACGTGCTGAGCGGAGTCTCCCTGCGCGTCAGGCCCCACGCGAAGATTTTTACACAATTACCAGAATCTTCCCGACAAGCCCATGCAGTAAGTACCCCATAATCATCCCCATTTTGCACATGAGGCACAGAGAGGTTAAGTAACTTGCCTGAGGGTCACACAGCTAAATAAGCGGCAAAACCCAGATTACAGCCATGGCAGTCTGGCGGTGGTCCCAGCTCCTCCCAGCGACCCTGCTAAGCCTGTGCCTGTCGTAGGCAGGGCTCAGGGAGGGAGGGGCACCTGTGTCACCAGCCCAGCCACCTAGCCCGGGAGGGAGCACAGGGGACTGGGGGACCTGGTGAATAGGACTGCATATTAATTAATTAACTGGATGGAACTGCGGAACATATGGAAAACACCTTGCATATCGAATGTCACACATTCAAATGGGCTTGGAACTTAACCACCTCATTTGAATAAATGTTTTCCTTTCCTGGTTTTAAAACTGTCTTTGCAAACTACTCTTTAATCTGGCCTCTGGCCCAGGAGGCCCTCTCACCCAAACCTAGCTTCCGCTCCCACTGCTGTGGACCTAGGGCCTGCTTCACGGAGCTCCCTAGGCCAGAAGACTAAGCAGCACTCTGCTGTGTGTGAACACATTAGCTAATTGGGGTAATTCTCACTAAAGTGTGAATGAAGCCAACAGGCGAAGGGAGCAGGGAGGGGAATGCATTTTAAGGCAGGAGCCGCACAGATTCGTTGCAGGAGCCTGACCTTTTGCCAGAACGTTCCCCATCAGCCAGTCCACCCCTGGCACCTTCTCGAAGACACAGAGCCAACCCCAGAAACTCCCCACGAGCAGTCTCTCTTCCTCATACCAACCTCTCGAGCCCCCTCTTCCCTCCCCCCAGGCCCCTTGGAAGGAATGAGAAACTACCTCCCAGACTGTGCTCTGAATGTAGTCCTTATTATTTCTTCACCACCAGACTCAACAAGGTTAACCCCTGACTCTACAGGACTTCTCAGAGACTTGAAGCACTATTTAACATACCAGTCTTTTGTGTCCGTCTCCAAGGAGGGAGTACGCTCTATGATACTCCTTTAGTCCAAAAATGCGTGCTATGTGCCATGAACAGCATTGTCTAGACATGAACAATGAACTTACTTTCTATAACTTAGCTTCCAGGCTGGGGAGGCAGAGGCACTGGCAGAAAATCGCCTTTTGCCTGGAAGGGTTATTTTGATCGCGGTGTGAGGTCCTCTGCACGGACGAGAACCTCAGTGGGTGTCCCCAGGCCGCGCCATCCCCAGGCCGCACTGTCAGGCGGTTTGCTCTCCAGCATCCCCCACCCTCACACTTTTCTCGTGCATTATCTCTCAGGATGTCCCTGGAGACTCTGGTGTCCTGGGGGGCAGAGCGGCATATGCTGTGAGTCAAGCACCCACATAATACTGTTGAATGGATGCATGGCGGGATCAGGCGATGGATGGATAGATGGACAGATGGAATGATGTTAGAGCCCAAGTTCCGCCCAAGGATTTGTAACGGCTGTTGCGTGGAGGCCAGATCGTCTATGGACACAGGGACCCAGTGACCCAGCCACGCACCCCCTGAGGCTCAGTCTCCTCCCTTGTGATGTGGGGGGTTGGGCCAGTGACGGGCCAGAGGACAGCGCCCCTGAGCCCCGGGGACCGTGGCCCTTTAGCAAAGAAGGCCTGGGGCTGCCCCATCTGTTTTCCGACAGAAGACAGACGCGGCATTTACTACGTGCGATCTCCTGATATCAGCTCTCGGAAATGACTTAGTGATTCTCAAAGCCATCCGCAGGCCAAGCACAGCCCATCTGCAGAGCGTGTTCGCCCCGGGGGCGCGCAGCCAGGAGCTGTGCACTGGACAATGACAGGCCGCATGCCAAGAGTCGGGCTGTGAGCACCACCACACCGGCTCACCGCGCCTCCCAGCAACTCCGGGCACGGCTACCGTTATCATCCCCATTTCACAGATGAGGGAGTGGAGGTTCAGGGAGGCCAAGTCACTTCTCCGTCGTCGGAGAACGGGGTTGGAGGAGGTGACCTGGAGAGCCCTCCTTCTGTGAGGGGCAGACGCTCACGGAGCCCCTCCGTGGTCCCTGTCCTTGGCACGGGCGCTCCCTGGACCCCACAGCGGCCCCTCGACGGTCAGTGTCGCTGTCTTCCTGAGGAGTTCGCTGAGGCTGGGTCTGGCCACGACGGCCCAGGTGCCAGCGCCACTGACTGGTGGGGACAGATCCTAGCTCAGCTCTGCGCGGTGGGAAATGGTGGGGCTGGAGGGAGGCTACCCCTGTGCACGTGCCCCCTAATTTCCTGAGAGATGGGGGTGCACGCAGCCACTTACGGAAACCACTGAACGGGTCTGGCTACGGCTGGGTCACTGTGCTCCTTCTCACCACCCTCGTCTGCCTCCGCACCTCTGCCCTTCTCTCCCTGCCCCCCCCCACATTACAGCGCCCCCCTGACCCAGCGGGACGCTCCTGATGCAGGCAGTTCACACCCCTGCTTTCTCCGAGCCACCCCCGCCCAGTGTCTTCCAGGGAAACACGCCCCAGCCCCAAGTGCCATTTATCTAATAAGGCTGCAGTTACATTAATTATACTTAAATGTCTCCACTTGTACATAAATTTGCCCGCACAGCCCTGCCATTACCTCTGCTCCCAAGCCCCCCTCACAGTCTCCGGTCTTCTGAGAAATTACTGGCAGCACCACCAGCCCCAAAATAGAAGGAGCCTGGCTAGAGGTGATGCTCCTCTCCCGGTGGGGAGCTGGGCCTCTACTTTGCATTGCAGATCGCTCTGCTCCCAGAGAGGAGAGAGGGAGGTCCCAGAGAGGGAGAGGAGACCTCCCAGAGAGGTCTTCCTTTGGAAGACCAAAGGAGCTCTCTGAGGGTCAGACGCACCTGACTTTGCCTCCATGCTCTGCCACTTACCAGCTGGGTGACCTTGGGCTTAACCCCTGACCTCCTCAAGATCTGGCTCCACCAGGTTCTAGGGTTTGGATGTGGGCAGGGGTGAAGAGGGATCTCATCCAGGCTCGTTTACTCAGCGAACATGTACCGAGCACACGTTATGTGCCAGACAATGTGCTCGGCACTGGCCATTTGAACATGACAGAGAACTGTTGATCTCGGTGCTTCGGGGGCGGAGACATTCTGGGCTCGAAAAGATCTTGATTTTCACCACGCTGCCACTTAACAGACAGATGACCTTAGCGGCATCTCTTGCTCATTATCGGCAAGATGAGAATAGAAGCCCCCTTTTCACATGTCTGTGAGGTTTAAAACAATGCACGCGAAATCCCGACCGACGGAGGAGGCTCACCGCAGGGCCAAGCCAGCGGGACCGCCCCCGTCCCGTGGGCACTGCCTCTGTTCTCCCAACATGAGCCCCCGCGCCCCAGCCTCTGGTGCCCTTGCACATGTCAGCCCGGTGCTGGAGCTCCCTGGACATAAGCCTCACCCGGCAACCCGTCCTGCTCCTCCTCCCCCAACCCCCAGCCCCCAGACTATGCAGACTCAGGGGCGGCCATGGTTCAGGGCCAGCTCTTCAAGGTCCGTGTGACACTGGGGGAGCCGCTCCGGCCCATCTGTAAAATGGGGACAATGCCACGGCACGGTGCCAGTGGGGGCCAAGCATAGGCATATATTCACTTCGGTGGGTGGGGTGCTCCAGGGGGTCCACGCAGGTGGAAAGGCCCAGGGGAGAGAGGGGGCACTGACTGGCTTTTCAAGGATATGAGGGTGCATCTGTGGCCAAAAGGATGCTGCTAAAAATAGCATTGCTTCCATGGATGGTTTCACATTAAATCTGCCCGACTTCTATGTCACAACCTTGCTCCCTCCCGTCCCCGCCCCTGCTGGCCTCCGGTAACCTGCAGCAGATGCTCCCAGCACGTGGAAGAGTGAGCCACGGGGTTTTAGGAAACACCAGCCAAGTTCAGAGTCTGTGGAGAAAGGAGTCTGGCTCCCCAGCCAGCAGACCCACCACAGGGCGTGGAGAGACTCGCTCAGGGGACATCAGAAGCTCCTTTGCTGGGGGTGGGGGAGAGCCGGGAGAGTGCAGGGAGCAGGGCATGGGTGGGGGGGCATTCTCTCAAAGCAGACACCTTCCAGGAATCGTACGGCAGCATGTGTGCTCAGTCCCCACCCTGACCCGGCCCTGCCGCCAGCCTCGATCCCCCTAATACACAATATAGTAAATTATCTGACGGACTCCTGCTCGAGGTTTTTTGTTTTTCAAACTTTTTTTAATGTTTTACTGATTTTTGAGAGAGAGAGAGAGACAGCATGAGCAGGGGAGGGTCAGAGAGAGAGAGGGAGACACAGAATCCAAAGACAGGCTCCAGGCTCTGAGCTGTCAGCAGAGTCTGACACGGGGCTCGAACCCACGAACCGTGAGATCATGACCTGAGCCGAAGCCGGACGCTCAACCAACTGAGCCCCCCAGGAGCCCCCTGACTAGGAGAATAATAAGCACCTGTTAGGAGGACGTGAACGCAGACCCCCCCCCCCCAAGACGCCGGCACAGAGTTCATTCTACCACAACACCTTGTTATGGATATTTAGTCTCAGTCTCCTCATTAATCAAAGAATAATGGAAATAATACCTTTTTTTAATACACCAAATTAAGACTGTCATTTCATAGCATCATCTTAATTAATCTGTGTGTCCTTATTTTCCGGGAACGTCCCATCAACGTCTAGTGTCCCAGGAGAATTATTAATAGTATCCCCATTTGCGCTCAGAAGTAGTCAGGTGTGAACGAGACCATATATGATCATCTCACCCACAGAGACACTCTAAGCTGTGCCCTCTTACCACTGCCCCCTTGCAAGGGAAGCCATAGAGGCTCGCACAGATTAATTATGTCAGCTAAGTGGCAGGCCGGATTCAAATGTGGTCTAAAATAGAGGCTGAGCGCGAATCTCAACCCAAACATTTCCCCTCAAAATGAGTGGCTTTCAGATAGCGCCCCTTAACCCCTGAGCAGGGAGAGGCATTCCTTAGGGTCCACAAGGGAACTTAGAGAATGGGGCTCAGGGACCCCACCACGGGCAGACCAAACCCCCCCTATTTTACAAAGGGGGAGGGAAGGTCTCTGCAAGAGTTCCTTGGGGGAGGTAAATCTATGATGTAAAAAAACTGAATACAATGATTGATTTATTTCTGAATCACCAGTACCTAGAACAATGCTGGGTGCGCTGGGTCCCAGTAAATGCTTTGAAAATAAATGACTGAATAAAGTATAGTCATTACCTAATGACTTCCCGGGGTGAACAGCTACTTTGTTTTTTTCTAAGTTTATTTATTTATTTATTTATTTATTTATTTATTTATTTATTTATTTATTGAGAGAGTGACAGAGAGAGAGAGAGAGAGAGAGAGAAGGAGTGAGAGAGAATCCCAAGCAGGCTCTGCCCTATCAGCACAGAGCTGATGTGGGGCTCAAACTCATGAACCTGATATCATGACCTGAGCCAAAATCAAGACTCGACCCTTAACTGACTGGGCCACCCAGGCGCCCCAGGTGACAGCTACTTTGAACATGACTGACACAGACCTCCCAGTGACCAGTTATATTCACAGCAAGATTCACTACTGAAATACTCATGTCAGAATGACCCACCGCTTTTCACACGGCACAACACAGAAATACAACAAAAAGTCTTAAAACAGAAGGCATCCTTGAGCTCACTTGGCCTTGCAGGTAAAAGCATACCCTTGGCAAGGTTATAAAGAGAAACCATGAATGTGTGTCATCTGTTGAAATTATCTAGCAAACCACATACTTTGAATTTTCTCCTTAAATTTGGCCTTTAATTAGCCTGCATACTCTCTGACCTCCCGTTGCCTGTATGTGCGTCCATTATGCTTACCCGGCACGTAGGCGATTTCTCATTCGCTGTCTTTCCCTTCATTCCAGAAGCCCTAGGAGTTAGGTCTTATTTGTAACTATTCCCCAGGGTTTCTGTGAGTATTGGGCACTGAGTAAAGATTCAGTAAATATCAGATGGGTGAAGGGATGCTTGGGGTCAAGGAATCCTCTGTGTTGGATCTCTCTAGAACCTGGGCTTTGGGTGTTTTTCTGGAAGCATGGCAATGCTTGGCCGGGATCCTGCCTGACAGGAAGGCTGCCTAATGGTGGAGCCAGACGCTCTCCTCAGATACCCCAGCTCAGACAGGGTGGATGCAAGTGTCCCAGACCAGGACGCATAAGGCAGTTCACTCACCCAGAGCCTAGTCCAGAATGGCAGCATGCCAACTCTCAGTTCTGGGATGGCTGGGGGGTGGGGTACAGAGCCAGCGGTCAGAGACTGGGTGGTAGACCAGAAGGCTGGCCACGCTGTAAGGCTGAGGTCCTCGCATCTCCCTGGCTTCCCTCAGTCTTAGCCTCCGCCCACCACCCACCACCTCTGGCTGGAAGTGGGAGGAAGGGAGGAGGAGGAGAAGGCCTGGGGAAGATGAGTCAGGAAAAGTAGGTCAGACGCCTCCTCTCCAGAACCCCACATGTGGAAGGAGCTACCTGATGCAGCCCGAGGAATCCCCCTAGCTCCCTAGCACACTGTGGCTCAGCCCTTGTTTAAACCCATTCAGGAAGGGCACCTACTACCTTCCAAGGCTGCCAGGACCTTTTTTGTCCTTGGTCCATGCACAGCCTCACTGCACACCTATGGGAAGTGACCCCTCCACATCCCAAACTCTAATATGCTCCAGACATGGACTGGAAAGGATGAGAAATATGGTCTCAGATGAAACACTGGTGAACTAGCTGCAATTTATTGTCTGAAGTTTGGTGACTTTGCATAAACTAAACCATCGATCATTTCAATACCTCTGATAGGATTTCACAGTTCAGTGTGTTTAACAAGCAACTTGGAAATTCAGGAAACTCACAGAGTGCTTGGGGCCCAAAGGGAGAGACCTTAGAGATCTTGTATTTGGGCCTTTACCTACAAAATTATGAGCCTGGACTCTCTCTCTCTCTTTTTTTTATTTTAGGGGGAGGGGGAGGGGGGGGAGAGAGAGAGAGAGAGAGAGAGAGAGAGAGAGAGAGAGAGAGAAACTTAAGCAGGCTCCACACTCAGTGCAGAGCCCAATGCAGGGCTCCATCTCACAACCCTGGGATCATGATCTAAGCCAAAATCAACAGTTGGGTGCTCAACTGACTGAGCCACCCAGGCGCCCCTACCTGGACCCTCTTTTACATGAACTATCAGTTGGTGTCACATGAAAAGAGGTTTCCATGCTCAACCAAACTTAGAAGAAAGTGGGTTAAGCAGATGTCAAGACTGCAGGACTTGTCAGAGCCTTTGATATAATTATTCCCTCTGTGCCACTCCAAAAAGTACAGAGTAGCTCTCTACCCTCCCTGATTATGGAATCCTTACTTTGTGGGTTATCACCTGGACTGACAGACGATGGCGTACTCCTTTAGAAAACGTAACCGAACCGAATGCCCCCCCCCCCCCGCTATGAAAGACAAGGAAACTCTCCCAGCTCTGTAAACCGGAGCAAACCGTTGAAACGTTCTGAACTTTGGTGGCCCCTTTTGCCATCCCCCCTCCCACAGAACCAGAAGGGGTGTAACGGAAAACCATGACGAGGAAGCACACAGAAGACACACGGAGCTCGTGTTGTCTTTCTTCCCTGAGTGGCAGCCACAGGCTTGGGAGGAAGCCATCTGCTTACCTGCCTGGGCTCTGAGCCAAAGGTTGGTCCCGGGGACGTTTCACATCTATTTTCCCAGAGTCTCCAGCAAAAAGAAAGAAAAATGGTCTCTTAACCCCAGCTGACACAGCAATGAGACCTGGGAAGGCCAAGGATGACAGTCCTTCTATCTAGTGTAACCTTCTCCTGTAGCAGTAACAACCAATTGCATTTCCTTTCTCAAGAGCCAGGTGATGCATGTGACTGAGGGGCCGGTCACATCATCCCGGATGACACATTACGGGGCGAAGCTATGACAGCAAACTCACCCGATCATTTCTGAGCACCATCTGGCTGTAAGTGGATCTTCACGGAAAGTACCAACAGCCCGGGAACTTAGGCATGTTCACCTGGGCAAGTCCTGCCTTCCCCGGAGAGCTGCACTGGTCACTTGCCCTTCAGGTGGCCGTAAGTAGTTCCCGGGTGCCTGCTACGTGTCTGCCCCTGGTGTGCGTGTGTGTGCACATGACTGTGTGTGTGAGAGACAGAGACAGAGAGAGATTGCCGCCAAAGCCCTACACACAATAGGGCGCTCATGCAAAGCGAACCAGAAGCGAAGGCAGCTGAAGGTAAACTCGAATTCTCTGGGGTCTTAGAAACCTGCAGACTCAGGAGTGCGTGGAAGGTTTCCTCCCAGACAGCACCAACCCCTCCCGTGGGTGTGGCGCTCACAGGGGACCTCTAGTATCGTAGGTCCCACAAAGTCACATAAGGGACTTCTTACTTGCTTGGGCAACAGCAGTTACCTTCGAGGAGATGCAGGATGAGACATGTAAAACTGGAAAACTCTTTTCCTTTTCAGGAAAAGAGTAGGGAGGCTCCTCAAATAATTAAAAACAGAGCCAACATATAATCCATCAGACCCAGCTCTGGGTATCTATCCAAAGGAACTGATCGTCGGTCAAGCATCCAACTTCGGCTCGGGTCACGATCCCACGGGGCTAGGGTTCGAGCCCTGCGTCGGGCTCTGTGCTGATAACTCAGAGCCTGGAGCCTGCTTTGGATTCTGTGTCTCCCTCTCTCTCTGCCCTTTCCCTCCTCACACACACACACACACACACACACACACACTCTCTCTCTCTCTCTCAAAAATAAATGAATAAAACATTGAAAAAAATTTTTAATAAATAAACTTGAAACCAGGATCTTCATTGCAGCATTATTCACAATAGCCAGGACACAGAAACAACTTAAGGGTTCAATGATGGATGAATGGATAAAGGACATGTGGTGTAGACATATAATGGATCATTATTCAGCCTCAAAAAAGAAAGATCCCGCCATTTGCAAGAGCACGGATGGACCTGGAGGGCATTAGACTAAGTGAAATAAGCCACAAACAGAAAGACATACTGTAGGGTCTCACTTCTGTGTAGAATTGTAAAAAGTCAAGCTCCTAGAGGCAGAGAGTAGAGCAGCAGTTGCCAGGGGAAAGGGGGTGAGGGAGATGAGGACATGATGGTCCAGCGGCAGAAGGTTTCAGTTACGCAAGACAAACACGCTCAGGAGAGCCAGGATAGAGCACAGCACCCATGGCGAACGGGGCTATGTTATAAGTTTAAAATTTGTGAAGAGGGTAGATCTTATGCTCAATGTTCCTACCACACACACACACACACACACACACACACACAAATAATAATAATAAAATAAGAATAGGACAAAGAAAGAGCACAGGAGGAAACTTTAGGAGATGAGGGAGACACATGGCCTTGACGGTAGGGATGGTTTCACAGGTGTGCACGGATCAATCCCCAAACTCATGGAGTTGTATATATTAAATATGTACGTAATACATATGTATTATATGCATGTGTAAGTAAGTACGTATCATACTTTAATAATACGGTTTAAAGAAATCCTCAGGAAGGACAGCGTTCCTCCATAAATAAGTAGGAAAGCTCACACGTACACGCACAAGCACACGCACAAAGAAACAGAGAAGAGCTCTCATGTCCAATGGCCTGAAAGGACTGAACAGTCTCTTTCCTACCGTGTCCACCTCAGGCAGGACCCACAGCTTTGTCACACGCACATAGCGCCCACCCCGGGGCCAGACACTGAACCTCTGACACCTCCAGCCAAGGCGGTGGGTGCTTTCTCCTGAAGGGGGGACAAGGGCACAGGAGCGCACGTCACCCGTCCAACGTCCGACAGTCAGAACGGGGCTGGGACCCTCCTCTCTGGTCTGCCTCCCGAGCTGGTGCTCTCGGCCCCCACGCCATGTAGCTTCAAGTCCCCGCTCCCAGGGCAAAGGTAAGTCATGCAGGTTAAACGGAAGTTTGCGGAGGGGCAGCCGGTGGCTCAGGTGGATAAGCACCCAGCTCTTGGCTTGGGCTCCTGTCATCATCTCACGGTTAGTGAGTTCAAGCCCTGCTGCGGGCTCCATGCTGACGGTAGAGGTCCTGCTTGGGATTCTCTCTCTCTCTGTCCTTCTCTGGCTCTGGCTCTCTCTCTCCTTCTCTCTCTGTCTCTCTCAAATAAATAAACTTAAAAATAAATAAATAAAGGGAAGTTTGTGGAGAAATGAGAAAACATTGCCCCAACTCGCTACACAGCAAAACTCAGTGATGATCCCAGAAGACAACCCTCGACCACACACACTCCTTTCCAGAAAGAAGCCTCTTGGATCCCTTCTGCCGCTCAACCTTTCCGACGTCCAGGCAAAGCCCCTCACCCTCCACCCACGAGCCCCGCCCGTCAGGCCGGTGGCCCAGGCCAGTTTCTCAGGAGGGTTTATTCGAGCAGCGCATCGAACTGCTGACCCAGCAACACGGAGCTCCACAGGAAAAGGGGAGCCTGGGGCTGCGGCAGGTAAAGTGTCCCCCGCTGTTGCACAGACGCTGTTTGATTTCGTTCTCCCAGCAACACTGAAAGCAGGAATTTTTATCTCTATTCTACAGATGAGAAAACAATGCCTCAGAGTTGAAGTGGTTCCCAGCTCCAAAGGACAGTGGGCTGGACCTGGACCTTGAGCTCAGGGGCACAGTGACCCAGCTCCAAGGGACAGTGGGCTGGACCTGGACCTTGAGCTCAGGGGCACAGTGACCTTAAAGCTCGGCCCCTTCGGCACATCCTGTGCCCTCCCCCGGCTCTCCAGACTGCAAGGTCCCCTCTCCAAATGCCGCGGGGCCCTGCCGTGCCGCAGTCGAGAAAGAATTCTTGAGCCGTCTGCGGTGCAAAAGGGTGGTTTATTATAGCACGGGGACGGCCCGTGGGCAGAAAGAGCTGCGCTGTGATTGTGAGGAGGAGCTAATTATACACTTTTAAGTTTGAGGGGGTGGGGGAGAGACTCGGTAAGCCTCTAAAGGGACTTCTGCATGTGAAAGAAGAGTTACAGGATCCTGGGAGGTCTGGCTATTCTCAAGAGAACACTGCTTTTAGTCACCAGCAAGACGTGAGCATTAAGGCCACCGTGAGTTCCTCGAGGACATTGCACTCTGCGTGTCTCCGGGATTTCTTTCTTTTTTTTTTTTTTTAATGTTTTTTTCTTTTCTTTTTTCTCTTTTTTGAGAGACAGAGAGAGCGCGAGCAGGGGAGGGTCAGAGAGAGAGAGGGAGATACAGAATCCAAAGACAGGCTCCAGGCTCTGAGCTGTCAGCACAGAGCCCGACGCGGGGCTCGAACCCACGAACTGTGAGTGAGATCATGACCTGAGCCGAAGTCGGACGCTTAACCGACTGAGCCACCAGGCGCCCCTCCGGGATTTATGTCTTCAGTGGGCCGCAAGCTATAAGGAGATTCAATCTGAGCTACATGTCCCTTGCCTTTGTTCTCTTCGTCACAAAGACAGGACCCCCTGGGCACCCACACAGCCATTCATTCAAAACATTTCCCTGAGCTTCTGATGGGTACAGGGCAGAGGTTCCCAACTAGGGGCGATTCTGCCCCCAAGGCCTGGAGGCATTTTGGGTTTTCACAACTGGAGAGGGTCACGGGCATTCAGTGGGGAGGGACCAGAGATGTGGGCACACGACCTACTACGCGCCGGACAGTCCCTCCCACAGCAGTCCTGTGGAGGTTGAGAATCTTGGGCACAAGGTACACAGAGACCATTAAACACCACGGAAAACCCTGCACTGCTCTGAGTGCTTTTCGCACATTAAACTAAGTAATCTCCAAAAGAGACTACCAGCCTGGGAACACTGCTGTTCCAGGGAAGTGGAGGGAATGGAGGCCGAGAGGCTATGCCCGGTGTTCGGGGCTGCAGGGCTGGGGCTTAGACCCCAAAGTCCAGCTGCAAAGCCCACAGCTGGAACTGTTGTCCTAAGATCCCCCGTCCTCTCTGCTGGCGGTGGGAGTGAGACAGAGACACAGCACAGACCTGAGAACCGAGGCCAGGGCCCACTGGGGATGTCACGGGGCGCTGCGCATGGGCCAGGGAGACCCGGGGAGAGGGACAGCCCATCAGCGGGGCTGACGTTAGCAGGAGGGGCTCCGGGAGGAGAGGATGTCAGACCTCTGAGGTGATTTCCTCGTGGCCTAAGAGAGGGTCCTCCTCCTGGGACGCCCGTGAATGTCAAGTGCGATACAGTCTGTGTGGCAGGAAGCCTCTAAAGGGCCCCCCCTTGGGGCGCCCGGGGGGCTCAGTCGGTTAAGCGTCCGACTTCGGCTCAAGTCATGATCCTGCGGTTCCCAAGTTCCAGCCCCGCGTCGGGCTCTGTGCTGACAGCTCAGAGCCTGGAGCCGCTTCGGATTCCGTGTCTCCCTCTCTCTCTGCCCCTCCCCTGCTCATGCTCTGTCTCTCAAAAATAAATAAACATTAAAAAAAATAAAAATAAAAAATAAAGGGCCCCCCCAGACCTTATCTCCTGGTATCCATGACCTTGTGTCACCCTCCTCCAGGACCCCAAAGATTCTCGCTCCCGCTCTGCCTGCCCTCTCTTGCTTTCCCTGACAAGGGCCTGCTGCCCCCAGGGAGAGGGCCCCTTGGCAAGGGCCTGAGGGATCCCCAGCCAACAGAGGACTCTCTGGAAAGGGAACCCTGCAGACTATCACTTCAGCGAACTTGGAAGAGGACGTAGCCCCAGGCAACAGCTTAATGGTACCATGCGGAGTCCTGAGCCGGATCACCCAGAGCTAAACCACACAGGCAGATTCCCACCCCTGTGAGATCATTACTGTCGCTGTAAGCTGCTGACCTCTGAGGTAACAGGTGACTCATACAGTGGGCCTACTGGATGCTTCTCATGTGCTACTTCACATCTTCTTGGCCTCCCTGTCTCTGATCCAAATCATCTCAGGAATGACCAGTTCCACTGGGGCTCCAGTAACCTCCATGTGAGCGGAATCCAATCCCACCTTGCCTGAGCCCTACAACGCACTCTCTCTTGCAACCGCCTCGCACCCCTGCACGTCCAGTGTGGACGTGACGTGCAGGGGCATTGACCCATCTGAAACAAACTTCTGTACGGGACAGAGGAACAACAAATACACGATCTCCTCTCTCCCGGCAGCCAGGATGGACTTCCTGAGATACATGTTACACTGCCTCTCAAGGCACTGGCCTTGGCACCTGCGAGAAGACAAAACCGGAACTATAGAGATGAGCCCCTGGCTCGCGCCCCCAGTGGCTCTCTGTCCTTCCATGCTTTGCTTTCTCGACCCTCCCTCTTCCATCCTAGGATCACAATCCCTAGTACTGTGTACACACAACCCTTGTCTCCAGCTCTTCTTTCTGAGAGAGCTAGGCCAGGATGGACAGTGTCTAACACAACAGAGATGCCCAATCCATGGGAATGATCAAGCCTTCCTGCTCTGTGGCCGGGAGACCCCAACTGTTTCCGTTTTAGTTGGAAAGCTTTACGATTCCAACTATTTTTCCATTGCTCTCACAGCCTCTTACCTTCACCAAGGCACACAGCAAAATGGGAGACACAAGCCCACAAGCAATGAGCAGGTTCTGAATTACACTGAGGAAGAGTCCTTCCCAGCTCCCTCTCTCCAGCATCCATAAAGTCTCCCCTCTCCCTTCTTGTCCCTCGTGCCTTGTTGAAACTCTACAGCTTAGATGTCCTCCACCTCACCATCTGTCTCAGAGTTCCAAGTCGTTGCTCATCTGCTCTCTGTTTTGAGAGATCTACCTTCCAGTCAATTCTTAAGTATTCTTAATAACATACTTTAAGGGTCCTTCTATCCAGTAATTTAGGACATCTTCCCCAAAGACACCCCATTTGGTCTACACATTTCTTCTCTGAGATTTTGGAAGTATTCTGAGTATATGTCTGCTTACATTATTCATTTTTTCTCAAAAAAACACTGGAAACTTAACTATGACTGGAATGAACACTCTCATCTAGAGCCCTGAATGCTTCATTACTTTTTATTGAATGAACGGATGCATTGGATAATAGAAGAAGAATGGCAAAAACTAATTTTCCCTTGAACATAGTGCTGACAATTTCAACATAAATCCGAAAGCTGTTCACTTCTATGTTAGAAAAGAAAAACTGGAATAAAAACACATATTCTTCTACCATTTCTACATTCAGACAACAGTTTGATACACACACCATTGGCTCAGTTCAGCAAAGACAATGATCTGGTCCTACTCCTTGTGTGTCTGAGAAATTGTGAAATCACCAGGTAAACACACAGAGCAAATCTGGGGAGAGGGTGGCCAGCATTTTTCACATCCCCCTTTTCCTTGGTTTGGCCAGCCACTCTCACCTCCCAACACCCCACCTCCAATATGGGCTTTATTTTCAATAGTGAGAACATACATGACTTGAGAAATCTATCTACAGATCAGGGACTCTTAAATACTTGGGAACTGCTGAGATAATTTAATGACTGAATCTGCTTAAAACCTCTTAGGGGCACACACACGCATGCACACACACACACATGCACGTGCACACACACACACACACACACACACACACACACCAAAGATGGGAAGCTCACTACCAACTAAGATGGCTCATTTAGTTTGCAGCTAGGTAATGAACAGAGATGACTTTTGATATATCCTTTCTGAGAATATGTAAACTGGGACAAAGTCACCCAGGCACTAGCCTCAATTTCTGCGTCTATAAAATAGAAACCATAATGGGTCTTCACAACCTCACACAATGGACAGCGGTGATCATTTCAGGAAATAACATGGACAGAGCAAAACTCTCATTCTAAAGAGATGGTCTCTGGGGCACCTGGGAGGCTCAGTCAGTTAAGCGTCTGACTTCGGCTCAGGTCATGATCTCGTGGTTTGTGGGTTTGAGCCCCACATCAGGCTCTGTGCTAACAGCTCAGAGCCTGGAGCCTGCTTCAGATTCTGTGTCTCCCTCTCTCTCTGCCCCTCCCCTGCTCGTGCTCTGTCTCTCTCTGTCTCAAATATAAGTAAACATTAAAAAAAATTTAAAGAGATTGTTTCTTCCAGTAGAGATGGCTTTCCTTGCACTACCTTCCACTTGGGGTACCTGGGCATCCTGCATTCCCCACCTCCAGAAGAGAGTTGGCACATTAGAACCGCAGGCATAAAAAGAGAAAAGTCGGTACCTGATTGTAAGTTTCAAAACAGACTTTTGAGTTTAATGGGAAGGATTGTCATTTGATAGCAAAGATTTTGGAGTTTCAATAGTCTAGGAATTAGAAGTTAGAATGTAATCGATCTTTCCCTCTCCCCAGCCTAGAAACCAGATAAAGTCTGACGGGACAAGAGCAATTTGAGAGAGAGTTGGAGGGGAAGCAGAAATGACTGCACCCCTGGTTCATTCCCTGCTAAGAGTCCCCATGCTCCTCTACCCTCAAACCCAGCTGAGTACTCTTATTAGAAAGAGAAAGTGAGAATCTCCAGAAGACCTGGAGGAATCTCTGTGCAGAAAGTACCTGTGTCCTCATCCCTGGGTTGAGCTTGGTGATGCAGCAGGTCCACAGAGTTCCTCAGGCACCAACTAGTATCCTGTCAGAAGGACCTTTAAGACGCAGGGAGCCAAGAGTGGAAGCCCTGGGGTAGGGGACAAGAGGCTGATGACTGAGGATCCCATGGGAAGACATAAACTCAAAGCATGCTGGTAAGGGTAGCTGATGGTCAAGGGCAAACCACCCAGTCTCCCACCCTCAGGCCCCATCTCCAACTCTGTGGCTTTCTGCAAGTCCAAGAACTTGGCTTCAATCTCATTGAAGAGTCCAGAGAGATTCTGGATTTTGTTGCTATCTATGGTCAGGAGGTTAAAAGATAAATGAGGTTCCACTACAGAAAAACAGATACCTTTTTGGAAAACCTGAATTGGTGAGCTAGATCACCATGAGGAAAGGGCCTCACCCACTTTCTGGCCCAGAGCAGATGTCCAATAAGTAGCAGTTCCCTCCCTGACCTTCCCGTAATGCTCCACGGCTCCCAGTTTAGCTATCTGTCGTGACAATGGCAAAGGATTTCATCACAGAATCTTTGCACAGTGGGTAACTTTCCAGGCCAGCTCTCTCAATATAGAGTTTGGAAATCCCAGGGAGGCCAGGACACAGCAAGGCAGCATCCGTGACAGGGCTGGGGACCAAGGTCTCTCAAATTCATGCCGACCTCCTTCTACTTCTCATGAAGCTTCCCAAAGAACAGAGCTAAGTATGACTTTGCAGGAGATCATAAATGATCTAAGTGGCTGAAGACAGGACAAGAGGCAGTTAATTAGTGCAAAAAGCTAATTAAGGGGATATGGCCCCAGGGGCAATCCCATTGCTCTCCAGAGTCCAAGAATTAATGACAGCGACATAGTAACTTACTCTCACCCTTTGACTCCCCTTAGGTCCATCTCCTGAATAATGGCTTCATCTACTTACTCTATCAAGTGCCTCCACTGGCTCTGGAAAGCCTGGTCCCCCTTTTTGGCACAGCATGCAAGACTCTTTGTTTTGGCTTTGGTGTGCTTTCTTAGCCTCATTTCTCACCCCAGTCTTCCAGGGAACCTCTTATTTCCCTTGGCCACTATATTTTCTGAGCCATACATAGCATTGCATTTTATAAACACACTTTCTCAGATGGCTTTTCAAAATATACTCTCTATGCATTGCTACCATGCAACCTTTTCAAAGCTCAATTAGTCATAGTCTACTTCACTGATTTGCCTCTTACTTCAAAACAGTTCTGTCACAAATGCATCCCAAAGCCATGTTGGGCCGATCACATGGTCACCACTATCTTTTTTAACACTCCAGGTATTACCATTAATAATAAGATCTAGCATCTAGAGAGTGATTATTAAGTTGCCAGGAGCTCTCCAGACTATGTTATACTCATGGACAAGTTGATCCTTACAATGACCTTGGAAGTGGGTGAGATTACCCAAATATTGGGTTTGAAAAAGACTCAAGAGAGGGCAAATGATTCAACCCAAGTTCAAAGAGAATAAATGAGAAGCAGAACTAGACTCATAACACATGCTCTTAGGCACTGTATTTCACCTACAAGCACTTACTTGGAAACGTCAAGTGTAGTCCTTGAGAGGACAAATACCACGCTGAGGAAGGCCCCATCAATAAGATATGGTTGTGGAGACAGTTGGCATAGATACCATTCTTGAGCACATAAAACTGTTCAGAGAGGATGCAGTCTTACTTCTTGCAGGCATACTCTCTACAGTGGCTGTATTAGAATCCCCATTATTCATGAGAACTCCACTCATTGGTTTCATTGACATTACATTTGGAATTGCTCTGGGGCAATGGAGGAGGAAAGGTCAACCAAGTCTTATTCACCCTCTTTAGAGTGGTCAGAACACAGGATTACCATCTCCCAGGCTTGGCTTTCCATCCTGGCTTCACCTCTTACTCAGTGTGGACCCTGAGCTCTCACCTGAGCTTTGGCCAACAAAGTTGGCCAACAAATTATTTGAGACATTGTCCCAGGTGCTGAAACCACACGGAGGCATGAGACTCAGTTTATGCCATCAAAGAGTTCTTAGGAACTGGATAAGTTTAGTACAATACAGTAAGCTCAGCAAGAAAGGAACTTAAGTCTCAATTCAGACAACAAAAAATACTGTGCCAAAAGACGAATAATCATATGAAAAATTACTCAATTTCATTTACAATCTTATAAATGCAAACTAAAATCATAAGAGGATACTACGTCACACTGACCAGAATGGCCAAGATAAAACAGGCAGGCAATGCCAACTGTGTGAAGAGGTACAATATAACTGAAACTGTTATACGCTGCTGGAGTAAGTCTGATATGACCACTTTGGAAAACTATGTAGCAGTATCTACTAAAACTGAATATGCATGCACCCTGTAACACAGCTATGCATTCTCAATAATATACCCAACAGAAATGCATACACACACACACACACACACACACACACACACACACACATTAAAAAACAGGTGTAGAATGTCTATAATTTCTTATAATGATCCAACCCTGGAGATTACACAGATCTTAGTAGAATGGGTGAATGAGCTGTGGTATATTCATACTTTGGACACTATACGGCAACAAGAATGAGATGCCACTACATACAGCAAGATGGATGAGTTGCATAATGATGTCTGAGTAAAATAAACCAAACACAAGAGAATACACACTGTATGACCTCATGTCCATAAAGTACAAAAATAGTCAAAACTAATAACCTCTGGTGCCAGAAGCCAAAATAAGTAACTACACTTGGCAGTGGTGGTGGGGTAGTAACTGGGGGAAAAAAAAGCATAAAGGGTATTTATAGGAATACGGATGATCTTGTTTCTTGTTTTGGGCACTGGTAAAACTAGATTTTTGACTTTGAGAAAATCCATTGAGCTTATACAAATGTGTATCTCAATTAAGTTTTTCTTTAAGTTTCTTCCATGACACTGATGTGTTGAAAGCTGCCTTGATTTTTCCAAAAGTCATATGTTTTATCCTGAAGCAAAAACTACATTTCAAAGCCTTGACCCACGAGACAAGAATTACACCATTTACCTTCATGAAGTGGACATGACAAATTGGAAAACATATGCCAACAAGTTAACAGGCACAGGAAATGCTTGCCTTGAGTGAGTGCATCCCAGCAGTGCTATTACTTCAATGTGCTCCATTGTTTAGAAAACTAGGTTTTCTAAACCTAGATATTCTAGCAATATCTACTAAAACTGGGCTTGCAAATATCCTATAACACAGCTATTTCAATCTAGTTGGACAAAGTAGAGTGCCTCGACAGGTTGCATACCATTCCCTGATAATTTCCCATATTTCAATTTCTATTGCCTTGATGTACTTTTCATTCTTGCTATAATAAAGCTCTTACTCATCCCAAACTCAACCCATTATGTCTTTGCAACTGGTCTTGACGTAGATGTTCTGTTTTCTTGGAATTCTCATCTTTCAACCCGCAATGTACACACACACCACAAGCAACCTCCTCAAAGTCCTCTCCCACTTTTTAACTCCCATACTGTGTCTACACCTCCAAGAACAATAAGAGCATCACTATCATCCTCAGTTGCCGCTTATTGGGTATCAATCATGTGTCAAGCTCTGGGACACGTGCTTTACATACATGTTAACTTGTAATCAAATCTATCCCTTAAACAATATGGATATATCATCGAATAGTTTTAAAATAAACAAATTATGAAACAAATTAGCAAGGGCCAAGGAAATTAGGCATCATTATCCCAGTTTTTAATGAGGACACAGATGCTCGGAGTGAGTCAGTAATACATCTTTCTTACAAAATTGGGAACAAGAGAAGCTGGGGTTCAAACCAGGTCTGGTGGGTTGCCACACCAAATGTTCTATCCCAAACTACCTCAGCCTGTCGCTGAGGACTGACTGACAGATTTTCAGCATGGTGGATCCAGACAGAAGGCTGTCTCTCATGGTAACCCAATCATGATTTGTCCATTTACAGTCAGGGAAACTGAGGCAGACGTCTATTTCAGTGACTAGGTCTCTGCATCATGTTTTATGCAACAAAGGAATCGTAAAACTGGACTTATAGGTCCACAGTGTCCTCTGCAGCAGCCAAAGACTCCACTGTTGTTACTTTATCTTAAAGGACAGAGAATGTTCCCCTCAATTTAAAGATGTGTTAACGGGGGCTACGAAGAAGAGGGACCTGGGCTTAGAACCATCAACCTTAATGATTTTCTGCCAGGCTCTCTCCCGCACAAACCCATCTCCCTAGAGATTCAGATGTCAGTGAGTCTTAACAGGCATCTCTGCCAATTCCATAACAAAGGGCTAATGGGGTCACGCTTTTCTTTTAAATTGTCAATATTTTTAGGTTTACTTTTGTGCCCGCTGTTTCGAATGCAGGCTTCCATTTAACCTTCAAAACCTAATTCAAATATCTCATTCTCTCAGAAGTCTTCTCAGATCTTGTACTCCCTTATTTCCTTCAAATAACTGTCCCCAAAGGCCTACAATGTAGGTGTCAGTAGCCAAGGTACAGAGGCTTCAGTGGTGCCTAAAAAGCTATCTCTCTGGTTTTCCAGTGCCTACATTTTTAAGGGGGGCTCGCACGCATTGCTCTCAAGTGCCATTTCCAACTGCAGTAAATGCTACGAGCGAAAAGTACAGGGGGCTTTAAAACCAGATTGCGGGGCACTGGATCTAGTCTCAGAGGTCAAGGAAGACTTCCTCGGGCAGAGTTAATATTCTGGAATGACGTGTACTCACTCCTCTGCACAGTAAGGTACCTTCCTAAGCGTTTCCACGATAGTCTGTGAGTAACGCAAGGACAGAACCATGTCTTATTCATGCCTCCTTTCCAGGTCCTAGAAGCCTTGGGTGGCCCATTGTAGGTGGCCAAGGGATCTCTGTCATCCTCAGCATTACAACTGCTACCCTTGTGGCCGCCACTGTCACTGAAGAAAAACGTAGGGAGTGTCTGAGTGAACGCAAGCCCCGTGTGATGACCTCTACTCAAGGGCACCTTCTTGGCACCTCAGGAAAGAAAACAGCACCTTGGTGATGGCCAAGGAATGAGGAAGCCGACTAGCTCCCCCTTCTTCTCTGAGAGGCTAATTTGCTCTCGGTACCTGCTCCCCAGCCTCTTTCACAAGCTTGGAGCAGCGGCAGCCTCTGTCAGTGACTGTTTGCAAGTCCCGTGCCGTGATCGTGTTTTGCAGGAAGCCTGGTTAAATCGCCAGCTTACAAGGCAGCACGGACACAGAGGAGTCATCCAGCCCAGACCCATCAGAGACGCCATCTCGGCACCAGAGAAAATCTGCTCACAGGTACTTCAAATATCAGAGCTGGATTTTTTACATCTGGAAGGCCCCTTTCAGAAATCCTCTCCAACCAGCACAAAGGACAAAGAAACTGATTGAGGTCTGGGAAGATCAGTTCAGGTCCGAGAGCAAGCAAGGGACAAAACTGAGTCCTGGGCCCCGGCTTTGCAGGTTTTAAGTGCTAGAGTCCTCTCACTATGCCCAGTTCTTGCATCGTTTTTTTTCTCCTCCTAGTACTTTGTAGACTTACTTCGTACATTTTTTTAAGTTGTGGTTAAGAATACTGAACGTGAGACCAACCCTCTTGACGAATTTCTCAGTGCACAATACACATTGTTAACTACAGCCACAACGCTGTTCAGCTGATCTCTGGAACATATTCCTCTTGCATAACTGAAACTTTATAGCCGCGGCACAGGAAGCATGCAATTCCAGGTAAGGTAGCACTTCCTAGAGAGGAAGGCTCACACGGATTGCAGATCTCGTGTAAATCTCTCACTACTGCATTCAATCCCTCCAGTGCCTTAGCTGCACCCCCTTTGCCCGGTGCTGCCCCTCCATATGCACTTGGCTCCTGGGTTTCCATTTCCATCGGCCAATAAGAGCAGCCCCCACTTACGGATCACCTGGAAGCTACACTGCTCAGACACTGTGCACACACCACCTCGAATGCTCAGAAGCTCTCTGCAAGGACATGTGGCATGTGTGTTGGAGATCTACTGACACATAATGAAATCACCCTGGAACCCTCTGACTTAAAGCGACGATTTTGTTTGCTTCCCATTCCATGGATCAGGCATTTGAGCAGAGCCTGGCTTTGACTCCACACCCAGCCAGGGAGCTCTTGTTTGGGGCTGGAAGATGCAAAATGGTGCCTGGCCTCCGTGGACACGGCCTCTCTCTCCTGCTGGGCGGTCAGGGTTCAAGTTGGTGCTGGTCTCCAAGAGAGAACATTCCAGAAGGTGAGAGTGGAAGCTGCAGATCTCTTCAGGTCTGGTTTGGAAGATAGACAGCAGCATTTCAACCTGTTTGTCAGGCCAGGTGAGAGGCCTGGCCCAGATTCTAAGGGAGGAGAAAGAGATGACACTGGTAGAAACACCTTGCAAAAGGCAGCATGGGATGGGAGGTATCGTTACAGGCATCTTCGAAGCGTAATGGTTAGGACCATGTCCTTTGGAATCAGACATCTCAGTTCCGTCATCAGCTGTGTGCCCATGGCCAAGTCATCCCACCTCTCCGAGCCTCACAGTCCTCACCTCTAAAATGGGAACAATAGCATCTGCCTCATCAGCTTTTGTAAGGGAATAAATAATGCATCAAATGAGCTTCACGCCATGTCCCCCGCACAACAAATCTCTACAAGCAGTTGCTGTATTTAGAGTGATCTTATAATTTATCATCCAATTCGAGATACTTTTGGGAGTGAAAGAGGGAGAGGCTGCGTCGTGTAATTATGCGGACATGACAGGTACACACGGGATTTATAGGCACCTCCAGCTACTGTCACCACCAATCTTTGAAAATAGCCAAAATCCAACTCACACTGAAATTAGAAGAGGTTAATGAGCTCCCCCAAGTTCATTCACTCATTCACACGCTCCCAAACATCCAGGAAGCTCCTCCGTGCCAGGTGCCACGGAAGGGAAAATGCGTCCCTGCCATGTTGAAACTTACACTCCAGTAACCGAGGAACTACATCATCAAACAGGTAAATAATTAGTTTCCTGTAATGTGGCTCTTCATCCGGTGAACCGGGGTAAAGGAGGAGAAAATGCACCAGTGGGCACAGCTGTACCTGAAACAGATAATCCTTACGCAATGGCTGAAATCAGTCATCCACAGACTGTGACCCAGGGGCCTGGGCTGGTGCCTGTCCTGGTAAAAATGTTTTATTGAAAGGCAGCCACACCCATCTTTCACATTTTCTCTATGGCTGCTTTTAAGCATCAGGTGCTTGTCACGGGTCGCATGATCTGCACATCATAAAATATTTCCTATCGAGCCCTCTAGAGAAAATGTTTGCCCACCTCTGGCTTAAGCAGTGCAGACACGTAAGAAACGTATTACCACCCGCTTCCTGTCACAGAAGATTCAGAGCGCCTGTCTTGGGAGGGAGAAAACAATCTTTCCCTGAGGTCCCCAAAATGTCCCTCAGTGCCTCACCTTCTAAAACAGAGTCTCCTTGTCCTCCCTGAATCAGTCACGGAACGGGAAGGGGACCGATATCATGGCCTAACATCAATGACAACAGTCCCGAGGTCTGGGAGTGGGATCCCTCTCCCCTAAATCATTTTTGGAGGGATACGCACCTAAAAAACTGGGGGCACCGGGGGAGAGGATATTAAACACCAATGATGTCTGATGTGAAGAACAACCATGGTCAGCACAAGGGTCATAGGTACCTTTAGAAAGAGTGTTCAGAGAAGGGCTCATAGGACATGACCTCCAAACACAGCTCTGAGCATGACGAGGAACAGGGCTTGGAAAGACCCTGTGAAAGAGCTTTCAGGTACAGGGAATGGCTGGTATTCAAAATCCTTCTCTCTGGTCCAAAGCCTGTGTGGTCTCCAGTGTTCCACGCGGTCTGCAGAAACTGCTTTTCTTCAGTTACAGGCTCTCCTGCCATGCTCTTCCTCAAGTCTTTGATCATATCCTGCAAAAAAAGTGTCCTCTTGTTTAGCCCTTCTTTTCAGGCAGTCTTGGTAATGTTCTCATTCTCCGCAGTATGCACTTAGGTATGGATTCGTTTTGCCTTCTCGTCTCCTAGTAGGGTGTGAATCCTTGAGGTCAGTGACCACATCGGAATCAGATCCATACTACCCAGCAAGACCGCACAGTACATTCTTGCTGAACATCCACTGAATCGGACACCCACGTACAGATCTGTGGTGCTATTTGCTTTCGTCTGTTGGGGACGAAGGGCCCCCCGAAGACCTTAGTTTTCTTGAAACAGTCCAGGTACCCAATCAAAAGGCACAGAGAAGAGAAAAACAATAGAATGGTATCCATCCAAGCATCAGTTCCTGGGAGACTCTGACGGGGAGAAGTACACAGAAGAGCGAGGCAAGAGACAGGAAATAACGTGCTATACACAGACAGCAAAGGGTGGAGGGCACACATGGGGCATGTGTCTTCGTGGGCACACAAAGAATGCCACAATAAAATAGGTCTCATTCTTCCAGTGATCAAGAGCCAGTGAAGAACAAACACAATTTGCTCTCTACCTATTTTATTTCAGAAGTTGTGTAAGCTATTTCATATACATTTAATCCTCATAAAAAAAGACTGTCATATAGTGGTAATCTCTATTTCATAGTTGATGAAATTCATTCCCAGCAAGGTGAGATGGCAGACGGTCACATGGTGAGAAAATGGCAAATGCCCAAGTTGGTGACCTTTCTTCTCAGCCACACAG
This sequence comes from Cryptoprocta ferox, assembly GCA_028646485.1. Lineage (NCBI taxonomy): Eukaryota > Metazoa > Chordata > Mammalia > Carnivora > Eupleridae > Cryptoprocta > Cryptoprocta ferox. The sequence goes on along the minus strand of CM053569.1, from coordinate 4,462,114 downwards.
TTGACCAATGCTTCACGAATTCACTTCAGTAAGAAGAGAGAGAACAGGTTTGCTGGAGAGGCAGAGATATCAGGATGGGACACCCAGTGTGAGCTGTTACAATAATCCATGGCAGAAAGGATGAAGTCTGGCTCTAGGCATTGTTACCAGAAATCAGCCATACCTGGAAACGAAGCAGGTACGGAGAGGGGAACAGGTGCAGGGGATGCAAAGGCACCCCCTTGGGGAAGTGAGTTATGAGGAGACAACCCTTCTCTGCTTGCGCCCCATCACCAAATCAAAGCATCGGCAAGGCCGCCCTTGGGGCTCTTTGCTCTAACTGCGGGCACACTTTCTAAGCTTAGACAAGCTTTAGTCACAAGGACGAAATATTATTAGTTTAGCTGTGTTTCAGCTCCAGCTCTCACTGTGAATCATGTGTGCATGAATCATAATCACCGCTCTTCATATTTTAGAAGCAAATGTATAATTTTTCTTACCCAAGGAAAAAAATTAATTGCTATCTAAATATGAATCTAATGTTGTTTCTGAAGCTCTCGGATTTATTCAATTCTGAGCCTTCGTTTTCTTTGGGAGTAAAAATAATCAGGAAAGCTTAAAAAAAGAGAGAGGTGACATATGGAGTGTCTGCCCTGTGCATGACTCTGCTCCATGCTTTTGAAAGTCAAGATAGATGTGAATGCTCCCATTTCACAGATGTGGAATCTGAAGTTTATATAAGCAATTTATTGGCCCTGGATAACACAGCTAGTAACAAGGAGGACTTTAGGGCTCCAATTAAGGTGAGTTAGACACCAAATCCCATACTTCTGATGCTCCCCCCCCCGCCTCACTGGGTTACAGCATGAAAAGTGGTATCAGAGTGACTCCATGCTATGGTTCCTTTGGGAAATAACATTCAAAGCTCTCCCCAACGTGGCTATAACGTTTGTTGTCTACCATCATCTTAGGACACCGTATCAGCAGTTAGGAAGTTAATTATCTCAGAACCTGGCAACTCTATACGAACTGGGGACACCAACCAAACCTGGTTCTTAGAGGTAATATGAAATGCATGGTTCAAGTAAGTGGAAGTCTACGCCTGTAGAGCAGAACTACTGAATGGTGGCACCAGACTGGGGCCCTCTCAGCTCCAGGACAGTCTCCCTAGCAGTCTCCAACTTCAAGGCTCAGGCAGCACCATCCCACTCTTCCCACTGGAGCTTCTGATCTTCCCAGTCTGGCTGAAGCCATGTGCCAGGCTCCACGCTGAGCACCCCACAGACGCCTCCTAACCACTTGGCAAGCTTAGAGCATTACTGTCACTAGACAGGTGGGCTGTATTCTAATACCATACTACTACTATTATATTACTAACTAAAATGCAATAACATTATTGTATTAAATACTATTTATTGAATTCAGTAACAATATCCAAAAATAGTTCATGTATAAAGTTTCGGAAGTTTTCATGTATTTTTCAACTATATTTTCTCAGTTTTCCCTGAGAATTACATAAATACATCCCACAAATGAATCAAAACGCATATTTGAAGGCTGCTAACCGTCCTCTGGTCTGCTCTCAGAACAATCTTTCTAAATTACAGATTTGCTCCTGTTGGTCCTTTGTTTAAAAACAAAGTTTTTGTTCAGCTTCCAACTTCGGCTCAGGTCATGATCTCACGGTTCATGGGTTCCAGCCCTGCATCAGGCTCTGTGCTAACAGCTCAGAGCCTGGAGTCTGCTCCAGATCCTCTGTCCCCCTCTCTCTCTCTGCCCCTCCCCTGCTCGCTCACTTTCTCTCTCAAAAATAAATAAACATTAAAAAAAACCAGGGGAGACTTCAAATCTGGTCCCCAGTGGAACTGAAGTAAGCCATTCCAGTCATCAGCTGAAGGCTGGGGCTCTGATTTCGGCAGATATTTCAAAACCACCTTGTTAGCTCTGCCATGCTGCCCAGAGCTATCTCAACCTCCTAACATCCTGCATTTCCTGGCCTTGTGGCCACAGCATCTGTGACAATCTATGGGCCCTACTGGCCCTGGTTGGGGGGGGGGGGCGGTTCGAGTAGTCCTACTTTGAAACAATCATTAAAGTGCCATTAAAAGGTACAGCCAGGGTTCTCCAGCTCCACACAAGGAAGATTTACTTCCAGGCTTATCTTAGATGTGACAGTTGGGCCCTGGAGAGGGTCACCATGGAACTAAGCAGTGTCCCCAGTGATTCGATGATAAGAAAACCTGGATTCACAAGAAGAGAAGTTCGTTGGGCACAAAGCGGCAGGAACATGTATCTACCTCTGGGCACTTTTTCCATTGCCCTGGAAAACCGCCGCACTGTCCTTCCCACCACGTGTGGTCAGTGTGAAATCAAGGGAGCCCGGCACGGGTGGAAATGTATCCGTCTGAGCTGGACAGCAGGGATTAAAGTGCCCACTGGTTCTGCCAGTGAACTGCACGCCCTGAGTCCAGGTTTTTGTGAACTACTTGGCACTCTGGTCTGTGTTCTCAGCACACCCACCTGCCTCATAGACTGAGACACAGGAGTGATCTGGGCTTCGGAAACAATTCTATGGACAAATTGGAAATGAGGACACAAAGACACACCACTGGGCTTATCTCCGGGCAGGCTGTCTGTAAAGGTAAGCATGCCCAGGCTGGTAGGGGTACAAGACCATGCTCTTGTAGTTTGCTGGTACCGCCAGGTTGGAAAACCACAGCAGTCTCCAAGTGGGAACCTGGCCACCACGTGTCCACCTTGAACAGAAAATTCTTACACAGCATGTCAACCTAGGTGGGTATATTCGATCCAGATGGATTTGGCCATCTGATCTGATTAGAACGTGACTTTTTAAGCAGTGTGAGAAGGGCAGGGAACCATCTGGAAGTTAAAGAAGCTGTTGACCATTTTTAAGAGCTAGGCAACCTTGGAAAATTCCTTTTATCTTTCCAAGTCTTAGTTTCTTCCCCTGTGAAATACAGACAGGAACCTACTCATAGGGTTTTCGTGAGAATACGACTTGGCAGCATGTTTGCTATGCTGTCTGCTCATGGCATTTGCTCAAGAGAATGGAATTCTCCCTCTCCGCCCCCCCTTTGCCTTTGGATGGCTGAGTGCTGAATAAGAACACTGGGAAATGGGACGATATGCAGAGTGGAAGAAAGTCCAAGCACCTTGGCTCTGTTTTGCATGACCTTCCGTCTGACCTCAACTAACCTCTGCTCTCATGTGCTCCGACAGCCAATCCTGAGCCCCCATTCCAAGTCAGCGGGTATGTGATGAGCTGCTACTTCTGACAAGAAGGTGTATGTTCCCCAGGAGTTTAGAAATGGGGAGGAGGGTAATGTTTGGTAATGACATTGGTAGAGAATATAGGAATCTCTATAGGAATATGGAATATAGAGAGACAAATATAGGAATCTGACAACCTTGAGACAAAATCCCAGCTCTGGGGGCGCCTGGGTGGCTCAGTTCATTAAGCATCTGACTTTAGCTCAGGTCATAAACTCATGGTTTGTGGGTTTGAGCCCCACATTGGGTTCTGTGCTGATAGCTCGGAGTCTGGAGGCTGCTTCGGATTCTGTGTCTCCCTCTCTTTTTTCCCCCCAACTCATGATCTCTCTCTCTCTCTCAAAAATAAATAAAATAAACATTTTTTTTAAAACCCCAGCTCTGACACTTCCTGGCTGGAGGACTCACAGCAAGTGGAATAGCCTCCAATTCCTGGGCAGTAAAGCAAAAATAAAACCCACCCGACAGCAGGCTAAACTGAAGGGAAGACCTACCTTATAGGGCACTGGGAGGAAGCAGTGCCCTCCTGCCCACCAAGTACAGGCAGCCCTCCTGATTTATCACAGCCGTTCAATAAGGGCCAGCCCAAATATGCCCACATGTGCATGGTACTCATGAATCCCTGGTATTGTCATCACTGTTACTCTTTTTTTTTTTTATTTTTAATGTTTATTTATTTTTGAAAGAGGGAGAGACAGAGAGTGAGCAGAGAGGGGCAGAGAGAGAGGGAGACCCAGAATCTGAAGCAGGCTCCAGGCTCCAAACTGTCAGCACAGAGCCCGACACGGGGCTCGAACTCACAGACCGTGAGATCATGACCTGAGCCGAAGTCAGATGCTTAACTGGCTAAGCCCCCCAGGTGGCCCTGTCATCACCATTATTCTGAAGAGCAGTGAAGCCAGGCAGGATGGTCACTGGGCTCAGGCTCAATTCACCTGTTCTCAGAACCTCTTGATTTGATGCAAGAATGTACTTGTGCTTCAATTCACTCACCTGTGAAAAACACCCCACGTACAAAAACAGTCATCTTCTTTGTCTGGGAAATCTGCTCATTTTAATTAATCTAAAAGGTTTCTAGCAATTCGTGTTTGTTAAGCACTTTGACATCCTAAGAATAAGAGTCAATTTAAATGCAAAGTTTTACTATGACATCTTTTTATGATTATTACTCAAGGGGCTCTCAAGTGAAAAGACGCTCCTAGAATTCCCGATCTCTCATTTAGGAGACAGCACCGCACATCTAGTTGAGGGCCGGGGTCCTGTGGACTCCCTCTGCTTCTTTAGCAAGAATGTGGAGTAAAGCCAGAAAATATAGCAGGAGACAGGAAAAAGAAAGGGAATTTGAGTGCCTTCAAACATCAGCTAGTCAAGTTCAGGTTCACTTTGCACTCCTACTGTTGAACACTGTTTCTTATTTATATTGGCCTTTACCATGAGGGCAGGGCACCATCCCTATAAAAGACTATAGTCTTTTGACCCAAAAGACCAGAGGACAGAATTCAGGAAAACATCAATGTGTGTAAAGTGAGGCAGAAACCAACAAGGGGAAGAAGCAGAGAATAGAACCACACAATCTGTACGTACATTCCGTCCAAATCCCTGGCTGAGCCTCGAACCATGCATGCACGGGGCAGACTCTAAGGAGTCAAACCAAAGATAAAATGACTAACCGAGACTTAAACTCCCGCCCAAAAGGCAGAGACTGCAATTTGAGTTTAACCAAGTTAACTGCCCACTACAACAAAGAAGCCAAAAATGACGACAGGAACACCAACAACAAAACACTCATCGGAAGAAAGTTCTAGAATCTAGAGTCTCCACAATGCAATATTCACACTATCTAGGAGAGAGTCCAAAATGAGTTTAACAGGAAAACAAATAGGAAAATGTGACCCATTCTTTAAAAAAAAAAAACACATAATCGATGGACACTGACACCAAGATGACACAGATATCAGAATTAGCAAACATTACTACACTCAATGACATAAAGGAAAATATGTTCACAATCAATGAAAATTAGCGATGTAAGAAAATGAGGCTTGCATGTCCCCTACTTCAAATGAAAAATAAAGTGAAGAATCCTATAAGGTCAAACAGTTTATATCTCACGAAGATATTAGCTTTTGAAATATTTTGGAACAAAGTACAGATAGATAAGTTGCAGGAGGTTGGGAACTCAGTATAATAACGAATTAATTCATCAATTAGTTAACTCAACAGGTAATTACTGCACCTATACAGGTTCCATCCAGACATACTTCTAGAACTGCCGCTAACACATTCCCAGCTTTCTTGAAACTTCTGTGCTATATTCACCAAGATTACCATTGTTTTATGTGAGATAATTAGTTTACATCATATAATTGACAACTGAAATTCTTTTATCTGGGTCTTTTAAACCTTATTTCACACATCCCGTCCTCATCTTCTCCTTGAAGCCCTCATTCTTTGATCTAGGTATTCAGAGGTTGCCTCTCCATGTGCACTGTGCATGGGTGTATGCCTGTGTGCATGTGCCGATTTGTGTGTAGGTGTGTGTGTACAGAAAACAATAGTACAATTTTGAATCATGATAAGCGGCATGAAGATAATAAATAAATTAGAAGAATGCCTGGGGTAAGGGGAGCTGATTTTCTTGCCTCCTTCTATGATTCTACAATATGGAATTTGTACCTTATCTTGGGCTGTTAGAAATCATTAAAGTCACTAAAGTAGCATTGACTACCCTAAAACGATGGACCATCCTCACCTTGTGCATCTTTTACATAGAATCATGGCTGTTCTAATATACCTTGATATTTTCACTTTCTTTTGAATTTTATTCCCACTCCCAATAAAACGGAAAGCCTTCTGAGCATTGAGGTCATGGCTTCTCTTCCTCAAGCTTATGTCTAGCCTGGCACAGAGCAGCCCTAAGCAAATACTGGTCTGGTTCGCTAACAAAATGTAGCAACTACTAAAACCAAGCTTCCTGAGGGCTGTGTTTTACTCCTTAGCATTTTGTGTCTCTCAATGGGATGGCCTTCTTCCCCGATAATAGCCAGAGAGACCAGGTGGCTGAGACAGGAGAGGTCACTGTGCAAACAGGTTAACAGGGACAAATGTGATTTCTGTTCAATAACGGGTACCTGAAAAAACAAGTAGGTCATCACATTAGCTTGACTCGGGACATCTCTCACCAGACCATTAGCCTTTAGAAAACACAGATCTCAATTAACTTTCATGGAAATTAAATTATTCCTGCCCATTTGAAGGCCTTCATTTATCCACAGGGAGCTTCACCAAGCCAAGTTTCCAGAGTGTGTGTCTGTGGAAATCTTTGTGGAGGGCCAGCACAAAGACGGTGCTCTTCCAGGTCACAAAGTTCCTCCACACGAATGCTCAGTTGTCATTTCATCATGGTCCTGTGTGGTCAGTATGAGGGAAATCTACAGCACACAGAGCAATAAATGAAGCTGCAGGGTTAAGTAACTAATTAAACATGAAGCCGTTAGGGATGTGCCCAAAGCCTATGCTCACCCTCCACACTGTGTGGTCTCCATGGTCCTCACCGCATCACAGGCAACAGTCTCACCTTGAACCCTACAGGAAATGCTTCACATAAGCCCAGATATCATTAAAGGAGGGCATCAGTTGGAGAGAGGGAGCACTCTGGGCTTCCCTCTGACTGCAGGTCATCAAGAGCTCCTCCAGATGCTGTGAACAGGGTGCTGCGTATTCCCAGAAAGGGGGAGAACCTGTTTTTTTATTCAAGCTCTCCAGTGCAGAGACCCTCCCAGTACTGCAGAGCCACTCTCCGATTTCATCCCCGTCCAGGTGCACATTATTGTGCTCAGCCATGGTGCTTCCCAAGAATGGACGCCCCCAAGCACACCAGCTGTCAGGGAGACAGGACCTCTCCGGAAACTCTGTATGCATGATTGTCCACTATGTGCCAGACACTGTTCCAGGATCTGTGCGGATGTAACTAGGAGCTTGCTCCTGTCTTCATGCAGCTTAGCCTGTAGTGGGGTGACCAGCCATGCTTGGGTCAAAGAAAGGAACTGCCCATTGTTTAAAAAGTGCACTGTGTGCTAAGCATTGTGGTAGGAAACTAGTGATGCAATCTCATTCATTTAACAGCTCTCTGAGGTGGGCCGTAGAGCCCACTTTTCAGATGCAGCAGGTGAGATTCAAGGAAGGTAAGTCACCTGGACAAATTCACCTAGCATTTCAGTGTCGGACCTATGATTCCTAACTTCAAGACTGTCTATCCCCAAAGCCCATGCTCTTTCCCTTCCACTTCTGCCTAAAACTCAGTGATAATAAGTGCAACAGAGATACAAATAGCTTTGTGATCACACACACACTCACACACACACACACACACACACATCACATCTTGGCTTGAAAAGTGAGAGATGAGAAAGGGCTTCAGAGAAGAGGTGACGGGGAAGGGAGCATTGATGTACACAGAGATTATGTACAGGTGGACAAGGACAGACGGAATAACAGGTGGAGGTACAACATGGATGGCAGTGAGGAGGCATGAGAGCACATGACACCTTGTAAGAAGAAACTCAGCTCGATCATCAACGGCCCAGTGGGCCCGTGTGCAGGAGGTTTGGATTCATCCTGGGCGCCATGGTGAGCCACTGAAATGGTTTCACTGGAGGAACGATAGCATTTTTTTTAGAAGAAAGATTACCTGCTAGCAATGCGAAGGAAGGATGAGAGGAAAGCACAGAGAAAGAAGGAGGTCAGGTAAATCCTGTAGTGATGAAAGCAAAAAGGGGAACAAGCCTGAAACTATCATACTTGAAGGCACCAAGAAATGGATTGTCAAAACACACGAGATAAAACCTCGCGAGACTTGGTAAGACCAGCTGAAGGTGGAGAATGAAGGACGTGAGAGGCCAAGAGCCATGCTGTGGGAATGGGGCGGGCTTGCTAAGCACCCGCACCTAAGGCCCCTCCCTGAACCAGCAGTTATATTCCTGACCCCCACCATGACCATCGTCACCACGGGATGGATCTCCCTAGTGCCAGGACTCAGCAGACGCCCTGGCTGATTTAATAGCTCTGTGAGGTAGGTGTAGAGCCCACTGGTTTTGGCGTTGCCTTTCCAGGCTCTGTTGTGGGTTACGTCCCTTCCTCTCGCAGCTCCAACCCCACCTCTTTGAGCTCCATGAGCTGGAGCTGGGACTCTGCAAACCACATTACCCTGCCTCACGGTGCAGGCTGACTTCCCATCGGATGCTGCCAAAGGAAGGTACTGGAGGGTGAGTGGACAGCAGCAAAGAAGGGAAATGGCCTTCAGTCATGTTTTCAATTCCAGTCTGTGCAGCCCTAGCCACAGAGCATAGCTCTATCTCAGACACCGGCTTCCCTTGGCACCCCTCACCCCTTCCCTTCAGAGCCACCACCAACGTGGATTGTATTTCCCTGTCACTCGAAGTATCACTTGCAGCGAGCCCATCACAGAGGACAGAGCTACAGGTCCTTAAGGCCGCTTAAAGGCTGCTTCTTTCCCTGGAGGTCTCAACTCTTAAATTCTAGTGGCTCCAGTTCCTCCTTTTGGTTCCCCAGCCTGGACAATTATTGCCTCTTCTTGTAACATCATTAATCAATACGTCATCAACAATCATAATTATTCATGGTTAATCACAGAGCCACCTCAATCTTCTTGCTCTGCCAACCCTCCAATACTGATGCAATCAACTGTGTCCCAAATACCTCTGCTTGAAAACACTACTAATGATTCTGCATTTTCTAACGAGACTTTGAGATCCACTTTCCTCGGTAGCAGAAGTCATCCAAGAAAAAACACACCCGCGAAGACGGGTTTGCTTGTGCCTGGGGAGCTGAATACACTGCTGAGCTCCGTGTCGGTGAAAAACGGGACGCTAATAATCCATGACAAGAAGTGGTATGATGATTAATTCGTTTATTGCCTCTGCCTTCTGGGCAGGAGACACCTGTTCCAGCAAGGGCCTTGAGGACCACGTGGCTGCTGAGCTCAGCCCCAGAGATAGGACACTGGGTGGGATGGATACATCTCACCACGCTGCAGTGACAACAAGGATAAAGCAAGATCTGGGCTTCAATCTGCATGTCAACTCGACTCTGTTCAGAGAACAAGACTGCTTCTGTGGCAGCTGTAAGAGAAGCCACAGAACAGATAAGGCGACAAATCAAAGCCCCGCCTTATTTCTGCAGGTTGCACAAATACAAATGAACTTGAAGCTGCGCCCCTCACCCAGTCTCTTATGTAAATGTCAGGCCATGAACTGGGAAGGAGGGGGACACTGACACCTTGAATGGGGGCACCTGGCTGGGTTCAGACCAAAGTGGGAATATTCACTCATTCACCATCGTTACTGTTCTGTAAAGAACATAAGACATTGCATTAGACGCAGCCTGACACACCATATGCTTATTGCTTTTATTTTTTTTTAATATTAATTTATTTATTGGGAGAGCGCAAGTCAGGGAGGGACAGAGAGAGGGGGACAGGATCTGAAGTGGGCTCTGGGCTGACAGGCTGACAGCAGAGAGCATGATGTGGAGCTCGAACTCACAAACCGCGATATCCTGACCTGAGCTGAAGTCGGAAGCTCAACCGACTGAGCCACCCAGGTGCCCCTGCTCATTGCTTTTTTTTTTCCTTTTCCCCACTAGCAAACAAACTTCATGGGAGCAAGGGATTTTTTGTTTGTTTGTTGCTTTATTCATTACCTAAAACAATGCCTTCACATTGAACCAAAGAGAGAGAAAAGAAGTTTGGGAGGTAGGGGGGAGTAAGAGGGTAGAAAAGGAGAGTGCTGAAGAACTTTATACATTTATACACAGATGGACAGACTGGAGCCAGTTAGTTGACGATTTTACATACGAGGTCGGATAAATGAGGGTATATGCGGTAGGCAAAGGATGGAAAAGGGTGCTTAGCAATCTCCCTCTACCACTTCCCAGATGAGAAAGTAGAGGTCTCAAAATATTACAGGACTCGTCCAAGTGCACGGCATGAGCGAGATTAGAATTCAGCTTTTCAGAGTCTGAGTCTAGTCTCGACTTTAAAAATAATCAAATTTAATATGAAGAAGGTAGGGATTATGATAACTGTTGACAGCTGACATCTCTTTCTAGATCTCTGTGTGTGTGCGTGCCCACGTGCACGTGTGTGTGTGTGTGTTTCTGTGTTTAACATTTAATTTGCTTAACATATATTTGCGGAGCACTTACTATGTGCCAGGCACACACAATGTCCCTCAGGAAGGTGCTATTTATTATCTCCTTTCAACAGGTTTTTAAATGTCAAATGACTGTGGGGGGCTTTAGTACTTCAGCAGATTAAGTATCTGACTCTCAATTTTGGCTCAGGTCATGATCTCATGGTTTGTGAGGTTGAGCCCCATGTCAGGCTCTGCAATGACAGCGTGGAGCCTGCTTGGAATTCTCTCTCTCCCTCTCTGCCCCCACCTCCAAATTACATAAATATATATTTTTTAAATGTCAAATGACTGTATGTATCTGGGAGTTGGGTTCTAGGTTATTTTTAAAGTTCTTTCAGACCTAAAACTGATATATTTTTTACTACATCATCTACAAATAACTTCCACCACCAAATACAAAGCAAAATAAAACAAAGCCAAAGGAGAGAGAGACACAGAGAGAGAGAGGGGGGAGAAAGGGAGAGACGCAATCAAAATAATTCTGGAGGGTGGCCAGAACATTATGCCAGGCACTCTACAGAAAGCAGAATGTAAAAAAGTAATAGATCTTCAATTCACCGAGTCCCCTGAGTGATAAATTCCAGGCAAACCGTACTGCGTCAAAGCACCTTGCTGTGCTTGGGAGTTCCCGCTCCCGGGGCGGGGAAGGGCTGATGCGCTACAGCTGGGTCTGTAATTCGATTAGTAAAGAACAGCAATGGAGTTTGGGAAATGGATCGATTTTAATGCAATGCCCCTGACAGATCAGAAAGGACTAGACGATGATTCTCGGGAGAGCACACCTGCATCACCTCATGGTGTACCTGGAGGATGGTTTACCTCTAATCAAGTCAGCGGACTGCAGCCGGGTGGCAGCTTCCGATGAGGCAGGACCCATCCTAAGGCTTGCATGAGGTCGAAGGTAACAACCCCATGAGGTCCCATCCCCAGACACAACTGTGTGCGAGGTGGCAGACCAGGGGCCATGATGGACTGCAATCCCGGTAGCGAGAGGCTCATTTCTCAAGGCATCTGGGCGAAGGAGGTCTCCAAACCCAAATAATAGAACAGGAAACTAATGTTCCCAACTAGCAAGTGATTTGGACCCAGTTTAAAATCTAGTCTATCTGACTCTAATAAACGTGTTTGTTTTTTAACTAGGTCATACTGGTTCCCGAGAAGTTCTCCAAAACAAGCCAGGAAATGTGAATTCACTTCAGTAAGTCGTTATATGTGTGCACTGAAGTGTCTGGGCCTTTCACTGCAAGGAACAAAAACAGGAAATAAGCAAACAAAGAGACATTGTGTGATCTTCCAACATCTTACATCGAACCTGGAAAGCAGAACTCAAACAAATTAAGCTTCTAATTAGTCAATCCAAGACATCCTCATTTTCAAAACTGTCAGTCATCACATTAATTCAGGCGGCAAGCATTTACTAAGTGCTGACTTTGGGAGAAGCAGTGCTCGAGGCACGGAGAACAGAAAGGTGGACACAACTGATACAGACAACCTGAAACCCTCTGTTGGGGGAAAATACAGCAACAGCAATCAAAGGACAGCAACGAGGACATGGGCCACCTGTCACATGATATCCAGGTGACCTGAAGACAGAGAGCAAGGGGACAGTGTGTTGGGTGTCAGTATTCACGAGCGAGCAGTCTGTACCGTACGTGAGGGTGGTCCCTGGGTGTCCCTCCCTGCATCCTCCACCTGCCAGCTAATGGTGTCCCTTCCAAGAATCCGCTTTATGAGCTGGTCAGGGCAGGGCTGATCTAAGGGTGAAATCAGAAGCAGGGAAGCTACAGAATGAATAGCAGCTCCTGAAGGAGGGCAGAGGACGAAAACTACTGGGTGTCAGGATGGTTTGGAGGAAGGAAGCAGGAATCACAGAGAAAATCCTTAGGAGACCATACTGTCTGCATGGGGGTTCCGGAGATGGGCAGAGAGAGGTGGTGAGGACTTTTTATTTAATTAAGTAAGCCATAAATCCAACGTGAGGCTTGAACTCACAACCCAGAGATGAAGAGTCTCACGCTCCACTGGCTGAGCCAGGCAGGTGCCCCAAGGATGTGAGGATTTTATTTATATTTTTTAATGTTTATTTATTTATTTAGAGAGGGAGAGAGAGAGAGCAAGCTGGGGAGGGAAAGAGAAAGAGAGAATCCCAGGCAGGCACCGGAGTTGTCAGTGCAAAGCCTGACACAGAGCTCGAACTCATGAACCATGAGACTGATGAGGGAGCGTGAGGCAAGCTGAAGGCAAAGTACAAGCTAGCACTCGCCACCCCCAGGTGGGACATGTATGATATTCCTTGGACACTCCCAGCTACCCAAAAATCGGAAAGGACAAAACAAATAAGGGCCTCTACCAGTTTACAAGAAAAAGGCAATTCCATCAATAGCCTAAAGTCCAGGAACTCCCTGGACTCTTAATGTTAATGCTTCACTAGAGGAAAAAACAACCATAGTTTGACAATAGCTAGGCCTTCAGGATCCTGCGAGTCTTCTTTAGCATATGAAAGTCTCTTTGGAAACTTCCCTTTTGACTTTACCTCCCCCAAGTCCATGGTATATAACCAGTTACACTCCACAACCCCGGGGCAGCTCTTCCTGGCCACCGGTCCTGTCCCTGTGCTTTAATAAAATCACCTTTTTGCACCAAAGACGTCTTCAAGATTCTTTCTTGGCCATCAGCTCCAAAACCCACAAACCCCACCATTGCCCTAAACCTCATCAAGATCATGACCTGGAGCTGAAGTCAAGATTTGGACGCTAAACCAATCAAGCCACCCAGGTGCCCCAGACATGAGGGTTTTAAAGATGACTTCCTGTTCTACCAGAGAGAACCCTTTTCCCGTATTTCAATTTTTTTGAGCTTTTTTGTTTGGAGAGCTTTTCTCGTATTTCAATTTCTTCCATTTTGTTGTTGGTATTGTCCGACTCTTTCTTTTCAACAGTAATCTGTTTACTGTCAATACACTGCGACCACATGAGGCCCCAGTTTACTCACAGGACAAAGCCATTACCTGAGTGTCTGGTACATGCCAAGCACTGAGGACTTCGGCAGAACAAAAATTCAGTCTGATGGTGAGGAGCATTCAGCTGCTCTTCGCAGGAATAACCACTGTGCTAGGCTGTATTAACCGGGGTGAAAGGCAAGTGCAGTGGCTGAGGGCACCCTGCTGGGGTAGTGGGTCTGATCCCAGGGACAGGAAGGGCCCATGGCTGACCTGATTCAGGCTAGGATATACACTGCATTTTAAACAGAAAAAGTGGTGCTATTTTTAAAAGGGATCATCACTTTGTAGGCATAGAATTCACAAAAACAAAATGAATTCAATCATACTACAAGCTGCAATCTCTTATTTCATCCACCCAGTCCCCCTTTGGAAATGACCACAGGCTGCAGATTACAGAGAAGGAATGAGAAACCAGAGAGGTTAAATGTGACCACAGCCCAGAGACAGGTAACATTAGCCCCTCATCTTCTGGATAGAAATCGTTTCCATCTGCATAAAGTATGAGGATCTCCCCTGCGCTCCTGACAACCTTACACTCTCCTCATTTCACTACAGAAGAATCTGATTCCCGGGAGGGTAAATGGTTTTTTCCAAGGCGATTCAGAAAGCAGAGCTCTGGCTGGAACTCTTGCGTTCTGACTCCATGGCCTGGGGTGACTGCTGAGCTCATCCAAACAGGTGGCAGAAGAGGACAATGGCACTCAGGCAAGAGAAAGGAAGGTGATTGCAGGAGAGCTCCTTTTAAGTCCACAGCTTTTAAAATGGAAAAGAATGCTTTTGAGAAAGGCTTTGTGACAAGTGGCCTAAGTGTTAAAGCTATTGAGTTGGGCAAGGTTCTCTTCAAGGGCCAATTCTCCCAGCCAGGAAATGGATTGAGGGAGGGTAAAGTGGATCAATGGAACACAGCCATGTCTGCGTCCACCTTTCCCTTCATCCATCACGTGGAAAATAATGTCCTCAGTGCCTCCCTGGAATGGTGGCTTTTTAGGGATTTATAGTCTTAGTGCCACTGACAGGGGTTACAAAATGGTGGTCAAATTCCAGCATCTTCCCCTGAACGGGACTAGGGAGTTTATCCATCTGAACCACCTCATTAAACAGAGGAAGAAACTAAGGTCAAACATATTATAAAACTGTCTTGAGGTTACAACGCAAATAGTGCAGAACCCAGACAAATACTAGGGTCTGACGACACGCTTTCTTCCTCTGTCGGTCAACACTTAACAATAAAAAAGGGAAGGGGAAGGATCCTCGTAGCCACCGATTTAGTTTAAGCTCACTCTGGTGCTACTGCGTCTTCACAGAGTGTACCCACTGGACTTGGAATCAGCAGGGGTGGGAAAAGCTCATTGCTATGGACCTACTACGTGTGAGGTACTCAGCTACAGGCACTGTATACAGCTTGTGTTCTCCACAGGACTGCAGTTTCCATGAAGACAAGAACTCTTTCCCTCTGTCCACCATTTCTCACCTTAGTATTATCAGCCCTCAGCCCAGGGCTTGGCACGTAGTAGGCATTCAACCAACATGTTGAGTAAAGGAATGATCTCACTTGAACCTTAAGGAATCACATGGGTCCCAAGTTATATAAATGAGAGAACGGAGCCTCAGCTTCACTGAATGGTTTGCCCAATCCATTCAGGTGCCAATGTGGGAGCTAGAAGTAAGTGTACGAGACCTTCAGAAAGGAAGTCTTTGGGGGCTCTACTTGAATGCAGAAGTGATTGCTTCGAATCCAGAAAATACAGTTGTTGGTACACAGGTCCTTTTGAAGTGCCATGGAGGTTAAATATGTCCCCAAGCAGTTATGCAGTTTCTGTCTGTTTGCTCAGCAAATTCTCTGACCATAGATGGGAGAAACGTAAACGGCCATGGTCCCTCAGTCCACACAGCTATCACAGATTTCAAAGTCACTGATGCCCAGAGTAATCTGGTTGTCATATTCTATAAATTCCAAGTAGTTGAGCTGATTGCATCTCTTAATAAGTTTCAGCCAGCTATGTGAAATTAGATATAGCATATAGCTGAAATAATAATAAATTATCAAAATACATTGTTGAAATGATATTAAAAGTAACAATGACATAATAATGATTATGTGCCAGAGATTTAAGTTCTGAGAGCTTTAAGTGTATCATTTTATTTAATCCTCACAACAAAACTAAAAGGTAGGTTGTTATCATTGCTATAATAATTCATTTTACAGATGAGGAAATTGAGGAAAAGAGAAATATTTAAGTCCAACATACCAACTACTTCTAAATTCTGACTCTGCTTCTGTCTTGTCTGGCATTATCCTCCCTGCAAATGGATAGGTAGGTGGGTACATGGGCAGATAGCTATGTGAGTGGATGGGTGGAAGAATGGGTGAGTGGATGGATAGATGGATGGATGAGTGGGTACATGGGTGTATGGGTGGGTGGGCAGATGGGAAGATGGGCAGATGAATGGATGAGTGGATGGGTGGACGGGTGGGTGGGGGGGGGTGGATGGATGTATGGATGGGTGAATGAAAGAATGGAAAGAGACAGGAAGCAACTAAGACAGTGTCACCGCTATGGTATCCAAGTCGATCCATCATTCACAGTGTGGATAACTGTTGTGTGGGCTGAGTCATGCTGGAATTGCTGCGGAGGCCAAGAATGGTGGTTAGGAATTCAGATATGCCCATCCGTATGCAGGCTCCACAACTTACAAGCTGTTTGTCCTTGGTGTGACTTCTCTGAGCCTCAATTCTTAGCTCTATGAAATGGGGGGATGGATGATCTACTCAGAAGAGCATATGTGGATCAAATACCATGCTAGCATACGGTAGGTGGTCTGTAAAGGTATACTGAAAGAAGAAGTAGATGAGTCAACAACATAATGGCATCCCACACATGATAGGGATCTGAATTAAAGCCAGGATTCTGTGGGTCTCCCTTATGTTACAGTTTGAGCTACAAAATCCCCCAAATGCTACAACACCGTGAAAATCTCCAGATTTATATTTTAAACCCTCATGCATATCACTGGACATGTAGTCGAAATGCTTTGGCTTTGCTCACATTCAAGTCATCAAAATAAACTAACTGCTAATTGAGACCCACCATGCCAGGTAATCTTCCTAATCCTTTGTGTCTTTGAACTGCAAATTTACACTTTGCCAAAAACAAGTGCATTTCTAAAGTGGGTAAAGAGGACTGGGAGAAAGTATTTTCATGGAGAGACTACAAGGTTGAGACAGGTGTTTGCTTCTTTGAGTCTATTTCTTTATTTAACCCTACACCCAGCCTAGGGAGAAGGCATTAGACAGTGCTTCCATGGGAAGCCTGCCATCAAGGTCATGGACTCAAGGTCATGGGACTTTTGAGAGGTAGGTTTATCTGGATCTCCTATGAGCAGTCCCACCACCTCCTACGTAAGAATTAGGCACCCGCTTGGAAAAGGCAAATCATTTTAAAGTTTTCATAGCCTTCATCTTCACTAGAATATACACCAAAAGATGGCTTCCCCATATTCCCCTGAAGCTCTTTAGAAGCACATCTTCCCCATCAAAGGGAAGATGAAAAGGATGTTCATGTTGTAAGAGTGAAAGCAAAGGACCCAGGTTATGCCCCACATAGATCAGTACTTAGTGAGATGAAGGGAAGCTGAGTGGTGGAGACCAGCCACACTCTCTTCCTCAAATCATCCTCTATTTCTCTTATCGCCTACATGGAAAGATGAAACAAATGAATGGCCAGCAAACTCATTCCGGGAAGCTTTGGGGAGAATGAAACTGGGACACAAAGAAGATGTAGAGAGAAAAATAAAAGGAGCACTAAGAAAACTTTAATGTAGAATGTAAAATACAGAGTAATAAAAGAGCAGCCCAAACGTTTCCAGAAAAGAGAGGGGATTGCAACCAAGGGTCGTGTTAGATCTTGGAAGATTGGCCAGGAGCCAGATAAAAGAGAAAAGGCACAGGGTATGTGTGTGCAAACAGGAGGGAGGCCGGAGAACAGTGAGAAGCTAGAGGCACGTCCATCAGGGCTCACAAGACAGCCATGGGATGCAGAAAGCTGCAGCATCTGGGCAGACCAGGGTTGGCGCTGTGTGCCACACCAGGCTCTTACCATAACAACATCCAGGCCAGAGGGTCTCTAAGTGTGATGCATAAACCAACTTCCTCAACATCACCCAGAGACAGTCATTGAAAATTCAGATCCTAAGCCCTTTCCAATGTGTTATGGGCTGAACTGTGTCCCCCTGCTAATGGAATGAATGTTCGTGTCCCCCAAAATGCATAGGTTGAAACTTAATCCCAATGCGACAATGGTATTTGTGGGTGGGGCCTTTGGGAGGTCTTTGGTTTGCATGAGGTCACAGGGGTGGCGCCCCCATGATGGGATTCGTGCCCTTTTAATAGGATGAAGAACCCAGAACTCTCTCTCCATGGAGGGCACAACGAGAAGTCAGAAGAGGACTCCCTCCAGAATCTGACCACACTAGCACCATGACCTCGGACTTCAGCCTCCAGAACTGTGAGAGATACATTCCTCTTGTTGGTGGTATTTTGACCCCTCTGACTCTGACCCCTCAGATTCATGTGAAAGGCTTCACCTCCAGTACTGCAGAGTACTTGGAGATAGGGCCTCCAAGGAGGTGATTAAGTGAAAATGTGGCCATTAGGCTGTGCCCTAATCCAGTCTGATGGGTGCCCTTATAAAAGGAAGAAATGTGGATGCACGAAGAAACACAGGGACTTCAGTACACAGGGGAAAGACCACGTGAAGACCCAGGAAGAAGGCAAGTCAGGAGGCCTTGGAAGAAACCAGTCCTGCTGACAACTGAACTTGGACTTTATCTTCCAGAACTGTGAGAAAATAAACGTCTCTCATTGAAACCGCCCAGTGCGGTATTTTGTTAGGACTGCTCTAGCAAACTAATACATGAGGCTTCATGAATCAACGTGGCAGAAGGCAAAACCAGCCCTAGTGCCACCCACGCCCCAGGCAACTCTCACACTAACTCAGGGACCTTCCACCAAGCACCAGGGGGCCACCAAAGAGTGTGAAGCAGGGATCTGATACTCATTTCTCCTGTTATAAAAATCTTCATCATCCGTTGTGCTTTATAGTATTCACAACAATGGCCAATTATATGTATAAATTATACATTCTCATGAGTATACTATGGCTTTCTTATTATAGGATTCCACACAAAACCGTAAGCTCTGTGAATGTGGAGCCCATGCCTTTTTCTGTTTACCTCTGAAAACTTAGCAGTTAGCACAGTGGCAGCCTGTCTCATGGAGGAACCCAGTATTTACTGCATGAACACATGAAGGGATGCACAAATGAATGCATGAGGACAGGAGTCTGAGAGGCAGATTAGAGGAGGGAGGATGGAGATTTGAGCCAAGATAGCAGAATCTTAGATAAGATAATCCACATGAGGGGATGATGGCCTGAACTATAATGCTCAAGGTCAATGGAGGGGAAAGGAACGGAATCAAAAGACTGGAAAAGTTTCCTGGCTATGGGAGGGAGTAGACAAGCCCAGAGAATTCCATGCTTCCTTCCTGGCACCAAATCTGGTACAAATCTGGCCTACCTCCTGTCTGTGTAAATAAAACTTTATTGGAACACAATCACAGCCATTCATTTAGATATTGTCTGTCTACTGCTGCTTTCTAACTGCAAGAGCAGAGTTGAGTAGTTATGACAGAGACCATACGGTCTGGGAAACCCACAATATTTACTCTCTACCTAGCCATTGACAGAAAATGTTTGCTGACCCCTGACTTAGGGGCTCTTTTAATTCTCTGCTATCTTAGGAATTCCACTGAGTTCAGAGAGAGTAGCGAATGATTTTTCTGCCAGCACATGGCTAATTTAAGGAGAGAAAAAGTGAAATGTGGGATTTCTGACTTGCAAAACTGCCAGCACGTACTGGCGGCCACAGAGCACATGAGGGCAGAAATTCCTTACACAGAGAAGCCCAGGCAAATGCAAGGAAGCCTTGGCTTCTGAATCTACCCAGCACCCCAGAAATCTGCTGAGAGCAAAAGGAGCTGGGGAAAGGTATGACCACAGTGGCTCTGAGATTCTGTGATGAAGAATGACAGGGACTCAGCAGGAAGAGTAACCGATGGAACAATCCAACACAGGAAGACATTACAGCTCTCAAGCTTTTTTGCCATGAATACCAGCAGGTTCCAGAAGCACCAGTTTCGGGGCATTAAGGGAATTTGTTGATGTCGCTCCAGAACCACTTCTCACAACTGCCAAAATGCCATAAGGGGGAAACGCCAGATAAACAAGGCAGAAACAGCAGTGGGGAGCTGGCAGGAAGGGAGGCACGAGGTTGGGGGATCAGGGACAGTTGTAAACCTCCAAGACTGCAGGATCAAGCAATCAGAGAGCTGAGAAGGCACTTCAGAAAATCCTCCAGTTTCTTGCCCTGTCTTCAGCCAGAGAGTGCTGCCCTCAGATTATCAACAACCATGAAAACCTTTCATGCCTTATCAACAATCTCCTTAAGGACTGGGGTGATCCTGAGAGACTGTGTTGATATAATATTCAAATGTGGGAAACAGTAATGCATGGCCAGGCTCACCCTATCCCATCCTCTTGGAGGACAACTCCACCTTGAACCTCAGCTCTGCACAGGCTTGGATTCAAATCCCGACTGGGAAGGGTTCAGATCTGGCAGAGGGGCTCCCGGCATTCTCCAGCCCAAGCTCTCATATTGAGAAAGCTCAGGTTTTCCTGTCTCCTTTTCCAGCCTAATGCAAAGGGAACTGGAGAAATAATCACCAGACTTTCTTTCCCCAAAGTCTGTAAGAGTCATGTAAGCATCGTGATTAGATATAAGCATGAGTCCAGGGCGCCTTGGATTCGATCCCAGGTGACCTGAGGGAGTTACTTCATATCCCAGTGCTAGTTCCTTCTGCTCTAAAATGAATATAATAACAGCACGTCCCTCCTGAATTTGTTATGAGGATTAACTGATTTAATAGATGCGAAAACACTTTGAATGAGCTGGGCTCAGAGTGAGCGCCCTCTCAGTAAGCATTGCTTCACCTGTAGGCAAAGCACACTGCGAGGGAGGCAGTGCGCTAAGCATTCTCCTCTATTCTCACACTCACTGCTCACGGCACTCTCTGAGGCAGAGGCGTCCCCTACACGTCTCAGGTGAGGACACTGAGGCACAGATAGGGACATGATTTGTTCAGAGGCACACAGCTAGTAAGCAGTGGCGCCAAGAATGGGAGATTCCGTGGACTGTCTGGCTTTGAAGCCCATGACTTTGACAACCCAGGGCCATACTGATGTGCCCAAGACACCCACAGTCCTGGGAGCTGAGACCTTCCTTCCAAGCCTGAAATGCAAAGTTGAGAAGGTGAAACACAGCCACCTGGATGTGGAGGAGAGCAAAAATCACAGCAAAAGTCCTGGCACTGTTCACACCAAGAGGGTATTATCCCAACAGGGTATTAACCCTTCACACCAACATGGCAGGTGCTATGAGCTGTCTAAACCAAGAGCTATTCATTCCGGGTCTCCTCCTGTCATGCTGATCTCTGACTATAAAGGCTAGGGGAAGAGAAGACAAAGATTCACCTCCCTACCATTCCCTCTAGTTAAAATAGCCATGTAATCCTGCTTTGGCTCCTGAAATAAAAGGAGAAATATTCTGGGAGGCTTCTGGCAAGATTTTTTGGTCATTGTTGAAAAGAGACACACAGGGAGGAGAATGTCTGCGGCTGCAACCCCCTTTCCTTCTTCCTGGAACAGAGATGTGAGTATGGAACTGTGGTCATCATAGGGTGACCAAGAGGCAACAAGTCAAATAGCTAAGGATCATAAAGAAGAACTTCATTTGGAAAAGAGAGTGGATCCTTTTTTATAATTATTAGGGGGGAAAAGGTCAGGAATTGATCACCTCAAGGTTTGTTAAATAAATAACAGTTGAAGCCACCAGGAGTCAAATCTTCTGCTACTTAGAGCTGACAGTAATCTTGGCTGGCACTCCAAGGCAGCTCAGAGCTACAGGGGTATTAAGTATTTACCATGAACCAGGAAATGGTCCCGGAGCAGGGAACAGGTCATTGCTCCCCAAGGACAAACTCACCCTCTGGGATATCCAGTCTCGTTGATAAAAAAATGAAATAAAACCAGAAGTCCAAAAAGGTCTGTTTCAATCTGGAAATTTCATGCCCTTTTGTAAGGAGGAACTACTGAAAAGGATTTGAGCAGTAGTCTGACATGATAAAGGCAGAGTATGCACATAAGAAATTACCAGAAGAAAGCAGTTAAAGATGGCCTCAGGACTGACAAGTGACTCGCTCTTGGTTTCTGAATTCAATTTCAGGTATCCAAACGAAGTGGTAACAAGTATCCCATCTCTACCAGGTTACCATATTTGGGACCCTTACAAGGTTTCTCGCACACATCTCATTTCTTCCTGATGATAGCCTACTGAATTAGTAGGATGACTCTACTGAACAGCTCAGTCCTCAAAAGTCTAAGTCAGTCCAGGATCTCACAGCCCACTATAACTGTGTTGGGATCTAAACTCCCTCTATGGGCCATGGTCACAGTGACCCTGTCCCCTGATTCTTCTCAAAACCAGCACGGACTCAAAAATGATGTTCTTCCTCTATTGTATTCAACCCACCAGGGCAGGAAAGAGTTGCGAATAGCCACCCACCTAGAGCACCATGACTCACGTGGCCACCATCCTGCTTGAATGACACAGATACCGTTATCGAGCTGCCGGTCTCATCTCAGAAGCCTGAGTCAACTTCATGGTTGGTTTGATAGGTACAAATAATAATAATAATGGTTACTATATATCTCCACCCATCCAATGGAACTACTTCCAGGAACAAATGTATATATACTTTAATTCCCCTCCACTAATCTCCACTTTATCGTATCCTGAAGGTTGTTTGGGGACAGCACATTTTGTTCTATGGCTCTTTGCATTTATTTCTGTTCCTGTAGCTCTGCAGAACGCTTTCCTATTTGGTAGAGCAAGTCACATCCAAGTTCTTTCAAGGATTCATGAGGGTGGGGATTAAGGCCCCAGTGTTCTGCCATAAACTAAGTCATCTCCAAGAGAGACAGTCTTACTGCTGAGCACATATTTGCAATGAGTCAGGAAAGAACTATAGAGCTGAGGGTCTCTAATCCTCCTCCTGAGGGCCCCCGGGGCTAGAATGGTGCCCCAGGGCACAGGGGAGAGGTGGACAGGGTAAAAGCCAGGGCAAGGAGTGAGGCTCTGGAACCAACCCTCCCCCCCCCCACCCCAACCCATGATTCAATCCAAGAAGTGCTTGTCTCTGTCTGCTTTCAATATAGGGAGTTTTTGTTTGATTTCATTTGAAAAACAGGGACTTGGTGCCTTTTTATAAATATGGAAAAGAAAATGCTGAGGAGTTATCCATCTAGCAAGGACCAGCGTGAGACACAAGGAAACAAGGCGGGTCAAGGTCTCGATGAGGGTCTAGATTAAGACAGATAATAGTCATAATGTTGATAATAGCAGATAATACTAATAACAAAAACAAGAACCAACATTTACTGGGCATTTAAATATAGCAAGTTTTATGCTACACACTTATATTGTTTTATCTAACTTAATTTGCTCTACATATTATGAGGTAAGTAGTTGCCACTTATTTTTACAGGCAAGAAGATAGGCTCAGAGAGCTTAAATGGCTGTATGCACTCACTCCGCATCAGATATTATTTGACTGTTAAAACCATGGGCCAGCCACCAGCAGACAATAAAAATGAAGATGTAAGGTGGGCACCCTCCTTGACTTCAAGAAGGCTGTGGTCTACTATGATGGACAGTCAAATGGCCAAAACATCATGAAGCAAAGGTCAACCAGGCAGATACTGGGAGGTGGACCTGATGCCCAGGATGGGTTTCTTCACTCCCTCCTGAGATGGGAAGAGCATGTCCTTGATCTGCCATGTTCAGTTCCCAGACTGGGACTCAACCAATAACCTCCCTCTCAGATCCAGACCTCCAGAGAAGGACTTCTCAAAGTCCTCCCCATGGGGTACGCAACACCAGCAGAGAACATAACACGTGTACGCCCTCGGATCAAGAGTGCCGTGTGCACCTCTGAGCCCCCTAGTCTCAGGGACACTGATAGGCTGGGGTCCCTTTCACTGTCTTCTTTAGCCTTAGAATTCGGGATGAGGAGAATGTTCTAAGTAAGGAGGCAAGGCAGACAGGAGGTTTGCTGCAGTGTGATTCTGAGATGGAAAAAACCAGGATGGAAGGGTTTCAGGATTCTCTGCCATCATCCCAACAGAGATCCTTGGGGCTGGAAGGCAGTGGGCCTGCTGCCCGGATCGCTAGAAAAACAAGCCAGAGCCTATTCTCGTGGAAAAGGCATCCGCACATTCTGGAACATTGCATCAGGTGCCTAGAGGGCCAGACAGCCCACCCGGGGCCCTGGCGTGGGGCAGTTACTGTGACAGAAGCCATGTCCTTCTGTACCCTGGCACACAGAATGTACCTGAGTTACGATCACGCTTCAGCAAGGGCAGAAGAATGCATTCGGAGGCTGGGACAAACTATGGGCTGTACTCATTGTTTAAAGAACAATTAATGAGGAAACAGCAGCCAGCCAGAATCATCGGCTTAAGGGCAATTTTGCAATTAAGAAAATTAAAGGCTGCAGCTTCAGGAGACAAACTGTCAAGTTGAAAGAAGGAAGAGAAAAAGATACACAAACTGAGCCGGGCTCTCTCGGCTTCCAATTAAATACTGGGACACAATGTGGGTGGTCCTGAGCGAGGGAAAGGACGGGAGCGGCATTTACTCAAGTCCACTTGCAGGACTTCACGCCCCAGCTGACATGGCTCCGTCACCCTTCTCGATCCTTTCATGGTGGATGCTTAGGAAGTACCCTGCACAAGGCTGTCTCAGACACATTATCTCAAGTAATCTCCACCTTCCTGGGAGGGGAAAGTCATGTCCCCAAATCACAGACAACGTGCTGGGGGCTCCCCAAGGCCAATGACTTTGTCTTAAGATCACAAGGTAAGTAATGGGCCTGGTTACAAGAGGCACTCAGGACTGTCTGATTTCCAGATGCCTTCTTCTCTTCATTCTGAGATCTTGTTCTTAATTGATGATGAGCTTCGTCTCTGGAGTCCTCTTTCATGCTTGCGGGTCCATTCTTCCCACCAGCAAATGCCATCTCTGTTCTGAGGTCCATCTGTCTGGGTGCCGTCAGTCAAGCCCCCCGTCTCCGCCCAATGCACTCATCACTTCTGGAAGCCACATGCAGCCAGTGGGAGATTCAGGAGCCCAGCCCTGCAAACAGGCAACACCTCCCCGCTGTCCTGTCATCTATCTGCCTTGCACCTCACCTCCTGCACAGACCTTCTGTTCACCTGGTCAGTGGAAAGCAAAGCCCCTACAAGTCATGGAGAAGACTGGCCCCTGCTCTTGGTACCTCTTTGCTAGCAATGCAACTACTGACAGGTCAAAGCAAGCAAGACAGCCGCATTGTGACCCAGTTAAACAGAGTGGGTCAGAATCTCACCCAGGAGTAGGAAATAGGTCAGTGGTAGGCTGAGAGGGAAGGAAGCCTGCAGATAAGCCTGGAAAAGCTGTTTGAGGAAGTGAGAACAGAAACCAGTGCATATGAAGGGGCAATGAGACCGGGTGAGCAGGAACATCTAGGGTTTGTATAAGAATCAAGGAGTGGAGTGGGGGGAGGTGGGGGGAGCACCTGGGTTAAGCATCCAACTATTGATTTCAGCTCAGGTCGTGATCTCAAGGGTTCATGAAATCGAGCCCCACATCGCTCTCTGTCCCTCCCCTGCTTATGCTCTCTCTTTCTCTCTCTCAAAATACATAAACAAACATAAAATCTTTTAAAAAGAATCGAGGAGTGGGGGCAGCCACCACAGTGCCCGCTGGACAATCCCCAAGTGGAAGAGCTGGGGTCTGGCACTAGAAGTCATTCACTCCTGTTTGCTTGAGGAATGAATGACTGAACAACTGAATTAAAAACACTGAAACATGAATGATGTATCTTACGGGATGAGGGGTAACGGGAGATTATCACATCCATGCCAGTGCGACTCGAATGGGTTATGAGAAGCCTCTCTACTTTCCAAGCTCCTGGTTAACTATACAGAGGGTGGGGATGTTCTGTTTAATTTACTTCGTGTAGTTCAGATGAGAGAATGTCATGTTTGCCTCAATCGCTGTTGTTAAGTGTTTTCCTTTCCTTAATAAGTGTGGTGTGGTAACTTTATATAAGCCTTGCTTTGATGATTCAGGATCAGGCAACTGTGTCATCAGTGAAACGCTGCCTATTATCACATGGAAATGTGTATTAAGGAGACGTGACAGAGTGGGAAGAATGGAAGCAGATCCTAGAACCAAAGATGGTGAACACAAATGCTTCCTGGTTGTATTCCAGGAACTCACCTCTTCACTCAAAAGGCAAACTCCGAGTAAGTCTAAAGCTCTGCGTAATCTTTGTCTTACCCAAATATCGATCAGAAGATTGTGCTTGGTCGATGCTATAAACCTATGCTATAAATCAAAATCCACAGTCTGTGATTCACTACAGGCTACTTTTTACTAGCAGTTGACCAATTTAACCCTACTGTTCACTTCAGGGTGAAAAGAATGAAAACCTTTCTCTAGAAATGCAAAACAAATTAAAAACATCCTTGAGTAATTATTACAGAAATACTGAACCTGAATGTCCTCAAGCCTCTAGATCTGTGCTATCCAATATAGCAGAACTTAAATTAATTAAGGAAAATTAAAAAGCCATTTTCCTGGTTGTACTAACCACGATTCAAGTGCTCAACCATCGCATGTGGCTAATGGTTACCATACTGGACAATGTATACAGAACTTTTCCATCATCACAGAAAGTTCTATTGGACAGTATTGCCTTAGACCGAAGTTTTAGTGTTTTCTGAAATACAGGGGACAGGGACCAAGGTAAATGACATTATAGGAAAACAAGCTGACAGCTCCAGCATGTGGGAATTTTTATAATACAACTGGCCGACACTCTCCAACTATCAATGTTATGAGTGGAAGGCTGGGAAGAGAAAGTTGAAGGATGGTGCTGGACCATGTCATGTAGCTGTGCAAAAGTCAGAGTCGAACTGTGTGGTGTAGCTTGCCAATATCCAGCAAGACGTGGCACTCTGTGAGCTCAGACCAAATTCCACTAACTGATGTGTATGTGTATGTGTATGTAGTTTTTCTTTTTTCAACAGCCAGGCTACTTAAGACTTTATTCTTTAACCAAAACAGCCATGCAGGCTATTTCTAGCAACAACATCTGTTGTCTTGTGGGACCTCAACTTTTACTCTGCTACACTTAAACCACTTTTCTTATTTCAAATTTAGACTTTTACCCAGCAACTAAATATCAAGCATTGCCATTCATTTCCACCTACTAGTTAATTTGCTCACTTTCCATAAAACAACCATCTCTGTAATATAATGGTATTTATTTGGAGGTCCATCTGAGTGCTTCATTTCATTTTCCTGCACTGTTTAAAATAAAGGGAAAATGGAGAAAAAAAAATTGTTCACATTAGCTATAATGCAATTAAGACAAACACGGAGAGAGCATGAAGTAAACCAAACCTCTTCAGCCTGGTTTGGATGCATATTGGAAGTAAGCGAGTTGATTATACGCATAATTCTGAGGTCAAAGAAAATAATTAAAAAATCTATGATGTACTGGTAATTTATTGTTGAAGATTACATAACTAACAGGTAAAGAGTTAAAATAGAGGAAATGGAGATATTTTAGAAAGTTATAGATTCAGAAGATTCAGAGTCTATATCAATAAAATATTCTGTTGATCCCCTAGAGAATTTCGTAAGCTTATACACATCACCTCATAGACTTTCTTCTCCAGATTCTCAGTCAAGAAAATTAAAAGACCAGACTGAGCCTTCCTCCTTTCAACTTAAAAAAAATAATATGTATGGAGCAGAAATCAATAAAATTGGAAATAAGAAATCAGTAGAGTAAATCAATGAAACCAAAGCTGGTTGTCTGAAAAGATCAATAAAATCAATAAGCATCTAGCCAGGCAAACTAGGAAAAAATTAGAGGTCCCAAATTACCCATATGAGAAATGAAAGAGAAAACATCACTACAGATCCCATGGACATTAGAGAATAATACAGGATTTCTATGTACAATTCCGTGCCCACAAATTTGAGAACTTAGATGAAACAGACCAATTCCTTGAAAGATACCATCTGCCAAAACTCACACAAAATGAAACAGACAATTTGCATAGGCCTATATATATTAAATAAATGGAATCAATAATTAATAATAACCTTTCAAAATAAAAAGCACCCATAGGTTCACTGGCAAATTCTAACAAATATTTAAGGAAGAAATTTTACCAATTTCCTATACTATCTTTCAGAAGATAGAAACAGAGGAAATACTTCCTAATTGAGTCTATGAAGCCTGCCTTACCCTAAATCCAAAACCAGACAAAGACATTACAAGAAACTACAGGCCAATATCTTTCATAAATATAGATGTAAAAATCCTCAACAAGACGTTAGCAAAATGAACACAACAACGTATAAAAAAAATTATACACCACAACCAACTGGGATTTATCCCAAGTATGCCAGTTTGGCTCAACATTCAAAGATCAATTAATGTAATTCATCATATCACCATTTAAAGAAGAAAAATCATATGAATATATTTATGATGCGGAAAAAGCATTTGACAAAATCCAACATTATTTCTGATAAAAATTCAGCAAATGAAAATGATAAAACTCCCAGAAAATAACACAGGAAAAAACTGAGATGGCCCTGGATTTGGTGATGCCTTTTTAGATCATGCCTTGAAGGCATGATCCATGAAAGAAAGAACTGGTAAATTGGACTTCATTAAAATTAAAATATTTGGCTGTGCAAAAGACATTGTCAAGAGAATGAAAAGACAGCCATAGACCAGGAGAAAATATGTGCAAAAGACATACCTGATAAAAGACTGCTATCCAAAATATACAAAGATCTCCTAAAACTCAACAATAAGAAGACAAAGAACCCAATTTAAAACCGGGCCAAAGACCTAACCAAAGAAAATATACAGACGGCAAATTATAATATGACACCATATCATAGGTCATCAGGAAAATACAAATTAAAACAACTATGCAGGGGTGCCTGGGGAGCTCAGTCAGTTAAGCAGTCTACTTCGGCTCAGGTCATGATCTCGCAGTTCGTGAATTCAAGCCCCACACTGGGCTCTGTGCTGACAGCTCAGAGCCTGGAGCTGCTTCGGATTCTGTGTCTCCCTCTCTCTCTGCCCCTCCCCCACTCATGCTCTGTCTCTCTCTCTCAAAAAATGAATAAACGTTAAAAAAATTAAAAGAAATAAATAAAACAACTATGCAATACTACTGTACACGTGTTACCCCAGAATCCTGACGACACCAGATTCTGGTAATGATATGGAGCAACAGGAACTCTCCTCGTGCCTCATGGGAGTGCAAAAACGCACAGCCATTTTGGAAGACAGTTCGGCTGTTTCTCATAAAGCTAAACATGCTCATATGATCCAGCAATCGTGCTCCCTGGCATTGCCCAAAGAAGCCAAAACTTATGGTCCCATAAAAACCTGCACATGGATCTTTACAGCAGCTTTGTTCATAATTCCCAAAACTTAGAAGCAACCAAGATGTCCCTCAATAGGTTAATGGATAGATAAAATGTGGTACAGCCAACATAATATTATTCAATCCTAAAGAAAAATGAGCTGTCAAGCCCTGAAATGACATAGAAGAACCTTAAATGCATATTACTAAGTGAAGTAAGTCAATCGTATTGTATAATTTCAGCTGCATGACATTCTTAAAGGGGCAAACCAATGGTACCAGTAAAAAGATCCGTGGTTGTCAGGGGTTAGGTGAAAGGAAGACATGAACAGATACAGAGATTTTCGGGGCAGTAAGAATATTCTACACAACACTCTAATGGTAGACACATGTCCTTACAAACTTGTGCAAGCCCACAGTATGTCAACACCAACAGTGAACCTTAATGGAAACAGTGGACTCCAGGTGATTGTGATGTGTGAATGGAGGTTCATCAATTGTAACAAATGTTACTAGTCCGGTGGGGGATATTGATAATACGGAGGCTAAGCATGTCAGGGGCAGGAGGTATGTAAGAAATCTCTGCATCTTCTCTTAATTTTGCTGTGAACCTAAAACAGCACTAAAAAAAAATCAGTCTATTAAAAGCATTTTTTAGGGGCGCCTGGGTGGCTCAGTAGGTTGAGCATCCGACTCTTGATTTCAGCTCAGGTAATGATCTCAAGGTTCGTGAGTTCGAGCGCCACGTCAGGCTCCACACCGACAGTGCAGAGCCTGCTTGGGATTCTTTCTCTCTCTCTCTCTCTCTTCCTCCCCACACCTCTCTCTCAAAATAAATAAATTAATTTTAAAAAATAAAATATAGGGCGCCTGGGTGGCTCAGTCTGTTGAGCATCCGACTTCGGCTCAGGTCATGATCTCACAGCTTGTGAGTTGGAGCCCCGCATCGGGCTCTGTGCTGACAGCTGAGAGCCTAGAGCCTGCTTTGGATTCTGTGTCTCCCTCTCTCTCTGCCCCTCCCCTGCTGTGTCTAAAAATAAACAAACATTAAAAAATTAAATTAAATTAAAATAAAAAACTTTTTTAAAACAATTCCATATATATTTTGATTGGATTCTTCTTTAAAAATAGCTACAGGCAACTTTCTGGAACAACTGGGGAAATAGGAATGTGGAAAATACACTGAAGGTATGAAATCATCAGTTTTCTCCAGTGTGATAATGTCACTGAAGTCAGAAAGGAGAGTATCTTTTCGTAAAGCATGCTCAAGTATTTGGGTTGTATGGTCTTGGAATCTGCAACTTATTTTCAAATGATCTGGGAAAATATACATGTATTCGTATGCAGAGAGAGCAAATATTCCAAAACACTAACGACTGTTAAATCCAGGTATAGGAAATGTGGGTATTCATTGCTCCTTTCTTCAACTTTTCTATGTGATTGCAAATTTTAGTGATAAAATTTTTGTGAAACCACCTCCCTAAGGAATTTACAGAACCTGACATGTGTCAAAACTGTAAGACAGTTTGTATTTGAAAGTCCTTTTTTGCTTTTCTTACCTCATAACGGAACATTTCCATTGCTCTAACACTATTTTATTTATGTGTGTCAAGGAGATCAAATGAGAGAATAACTTCATTGTGCCTTCTGACTCATCAGCTTTTCACTTCTCATGACTCATTATCCATGGACAGAAGAAAGCCTGTGCATTTTACTAACATGAAATTTTCATATGCTTCTCCCCGTCCCCAAGCAATCAATTCTATCCTGATCCCACTTCACCTGCTTCCGTTATTCTCCTCTCTCTAGTCTTCCTCTGTTTGAAAGTGTGCTGAAATTTACATGCACTATGAGTGTACCCATTAAATACTAGGCATTTCGTTCCTCCTGCGCCCATCGCAACTCACTTTTGATTCAGCCAGCTCAGACAGGAAAGCCTCCTCTTAAACTGTAAAATTTGAAATTTAAAAAATGGTAAGAAAATACTTTAATTGAAGATCAGAAGAGTTTCCCCATGTCAGGAAGAGCAGAGGAAAACAAAAGCAATCCAGCTCCTGGAATGAATGAATTCCATGGTAAGGGGTCTAAAAGGAGCTGGCGTGGTCCGGCCAAAGAAAGGGAAAGCGGGACTTTTTATGAGGCAGCCAGTAACCAGGCACTTCTCTGTACAGACCCAAGTAGCTTCGGAGGCAGCTAATTTAACACAAAAGCTGGGAGCTAATCGGGGAGTCTGAGAAGGGCACGTGGGTCTGTGCGGCACATAAAACCCTGCACATTTGAGGACTGGAGAAAGCAAGGAGGGAGAGACAGACCAGGGAAACAAAAAAGCATTAAGCCCACCCGTTACAAACAGACAGTGGATGTATGAAGCCAAGAGATGGACATAAAGCTCTCTATTCTAGAACTTCAAGTATCAGCGATTCCTTGACTAATCATGTAACCTCAATGGCCTTGAAGCAAGGCGGCATGGCAGGGCAAACACAGGGTTAGAACGAGCAGATATAACCTCTCTGAATCTTCATGCTCATGCTACCTAACACCGAGGGAAGTAGGGGTGGGAATTTCATCCACTGTTTGTTGTTTTTTAATTTATTTACTTAAATTCAAGTTAGTTGACATACAGCGTGGTATTGGTTTATGGAGTAGAGCCCACTGATTCATCTCTTACATATGACACCCAGTGCTCGTCCCAACAAGTGCCCTCATTAATGTCTGTCACCCATTTAGCCCACCCCTCTGCACCCGCCTCGTCTCCAGCAACCCTCTGTTTGTTCTCTGTACTTAAAGAGTCTCTTAGGGTTTGCCTCCTCCTTGGTTATTATCTTATTCTTCCTTCCCTTCCCCTATGTTCATCTGTTTTGTTTCTTAATTATTTCTTAACAGGCTTGGGTGACAGTTTCTAACACACAGCTCCAAGCTTAATCTACAAGTAGAAGCGTTAATTGGGAAAACATAGTAACAGGTATAATGCAATCAGCACAACACCTGACGTGTATTCATTGATCCATTTATTCACCAGTTCCTAATCAGCACCTAGGATGTGGTGGCCAGCAGGCCGGGAGCTGCAGCTCCAGAGGTTAGCAAAAGCTCTTCCCCATGAAGCATGCAGGCTAATGAAGGAGATAATAACATAATTGCAGGTATAAATTTAAAGGTAAGGATCACAGCTATGAATGATATAATGGTCAAGCTGAAATCTGAAAGACATAAATGGGAAGAAGGCAGCTGTATCTCAGGGAGAGGCCCTAAGCCAGGAGAAAACACCTAGCTTCAGTACGTTTTCTAAATGTTCTGGAACACACACCATAAGCAGATAATAAAAACCATACACACGCACTTGCAGGCACACAGATATCATATTCTGTGTTCATTGTATATTCACACATTAAATAATAGCTCAAGTCTCCGTATATTTAGAAGCCAGGCTCAGAGTGAATGTGGGTAAGCGTAAATCTCTACTTCAAATGCTCTTCTGGATTCTATTTTAAAGTTATTATATTATTTAACTAGATCCCCTTTATTTTTTAAGATGTAATGCAGCCAGACAAAACTCCTACTTGACTTTGTTCATATTTTAATTATCAGCATTGTCTTCAATCTGTGGTTTCCCTGCAGGAACGTTTTACAGTTTATTTTGTAAAAGCCATTTAATAAAATGAAATGTGATAACCCACAAACATACATAACTGGGCCTTGGAAATGACATATTGTCACAATAAACTGAATTTGAATGCACAAGTAAGGACGCCACTCCAACCTGCCTAGGTAGGGGTACCCCCAACTCCTTCAGGACACTTGTCACATAACCACCTGACAGGTGAGGGTACCAATATTGTGCAAGATATTAAAAATTAAAAAGCCCAAGTTCTTACTTTATAATTACAAAACCAAAATGCACAAAATTTCTAGCATTTTCTGTCTGGGCTCCGATGAACTCTCTTAAGCAATCCCTGGCATGTGTGCCTCTCACGCCAAAAATCACTGCTTTGGGAAACAAAAGAGCAGAGAGCAGGGAGAATGTGGGGCTGAGAGAGCGCAAGACTGTCATAAACACAAGTGTAAGTGCTGTTTATGGCACCTGAAGGCCTCTCAGGGATTCCAAGTGAGAGGTGGGAGGTACAGAAGCAGGTCTGCATGCTGGGAAATTCCAGTGGACCACAGAATGGGGGTGGGGGAGTGTGGCTGGTGGATGTGGGGAAATCAGCCAAGAGACCATCCCTGCCAATGAGCTGAAATGATGGTGGCTTCACCAGGGTCATGATGGGGAAGATGGAAGTGGACGAAGAGTTGGAGGACAGAGATGGCCTGGTCATGGGCCGGCGAGCGGGGGTGAAAATTAATCAAGGGACACCTCACTAAAGTGGACTGGGGCTGCCAGCAAGGGTGCTCTCAGGTTCTACCACTAGATCCAACTGGAAGAGATGCATCTTGCCAAGTCCTACCTTGCAAATCAAGCCCATACCACTTCACTACTCCAGAAGGAGGAAGACAGGCTCTCTCTTGCCCTGGCAACAGCCCAGCCAATGAGAGAGAGACTGTTACAGCCCACCCAATGAGAAGCCACTACACTTCATTCTCCCAGTCTAGTCCAGTGGACTTTTAGTTTAGGACAGCCCTCCCGACTCCCCCTTTCCTCTACAAAAGAACATCCTTCTCCTTTGCTCAGTGGCTTGCCTGTCCCCAGTTGGCAATCCTCTGCTATTTTTGAATAAACCCATTTTGCTTGCAGAACAGCTGACAGTTTTATTTTTAAGGTTAACAGAGGCATATATGAGAAGAGGGACTTCTGCTTCTGGCCAAGGAAAATGAATGAATGATCCAGTAGGAGAATCTGAAACTAAGTGTTAAGAATAAAAAGTACTGACCTATATCCAACTTGACCCAACTGATAGCCACACCCTCACGGTCACAGAACAATCCCGTAAAAAGAAAATCAAATCTTTTCATGTCATCCCCTTGCTTACAGATCTTGTTATGTTCCATGGAGCCTACAGGATGAAGCACAGAATCCTTAGTATGCCTTACACAGTTCCCTAAGATAGAGTCACTGCTACTTTCCAGGCTTTTGTCCTGCTCCTTCCCACCACAGAGCCTATATTCTACTAGAAATATATATACCTCAGGGAGCTCCAAACTCTTATAACCATTTCCTTTCTAACTGCTAAGAGATGGTCATTCTTGAAATGGGAACAATACTCTAAGGAATCAAAGCCACTGCTCCAAGCCGATTCAGCCTAATGTCTTTTAAAGAAATTTCCTAAAGACTCTCTGGATACTGAAGGCAGCTATATGCTGCCAAAGAGAATAATGCACTAGTAATTCACCAGCATACAGCCAAGAGATCAGCCATCATCAGGGCGATTAAAAAACAATAGTGAAAACAAACAAGAATGGAATTGTCCTTGACCAACTGGTAGTTCTATATGGATTATTTCTTTTTTACCTACCAATATCAGAGAGACAGAGAGAGTGAGTGAGAGAGAGACGGTCTATTCAGTCGTAATTTTATTGTTTTAGCTCACTCCAAGCATTATGTAAATTGTGCATAAACTATAAACACAAGTCACCCCTGGGGATCACAGCTCTACAAAGAGTGCCTTGGGATGGATTTGTTACGCACATTACATAAAGATCAGTATTTCATGTTTTATTTGACTTTATCAACTTTGGGGGGGGGCGACTTTAAATAGATTCAGTGATTCTGAGGGTTGCAAAACCATTGTACAGAGTCAGCCAGGCAACAGGAAGCAAACATAGCCTTGGTTCCTTCTCTCCAGCGTGGAGAGCTCAAACGCGCCCACGGAATAGAGTGGACAGTGTTGTCTGTGCCATTCGTGGAGGATGGTGTAGATGGCTGACCAAAGAGTGAGCACTTTGAAACCAGACCAACTCCAAATAACATGCCAGCTCTGTCATTTCCTAAGTGTGTGACCCTGGGCAAATTACTTATTCTCCAAGTCTCAGCGATTCTACTGCAAATTGAGAATAAGAAACCTACCTTTCTCACACAACTATAGGGACAAAGGAGAAAAAGTCAAGTGGTAAGTCCAGAGGACAGTGCCTAACAGGGACTCAGTCACAGCTCCCTCTTCTTACGTGAGTTTTATTTCTGTTCTTCCTCCTGATCGCTTATGTTTCTGCAGCAAAGCATCCAAATTCTCTAACTAAGGAGTCACATCAAATCACAGGCATTCGACTATAATCTTCATGCCAATGACCCCTCTACTTCTATCCTCAACCCAGACCCTTCCTGAAACCCGTGGTCTCCTGAGGAGAAACCGTACTGCAGCTCTAAGAGCTTACCCCTCTCCCCTTTGTTCCCCTGTGTTGACAAGTAGCATCATTATCCATCCATCCTGTCACCCCAAGAGGAATCAGAGTCATCCAGATTCAACATGCTCCCTTAACACCCAAAAGCGAATCCATCACCAAGATGTGTCAATCCTAAACCTGCAACAGTTCTAGAACTGGCTCACTCCATCTGCAGGCCCTACCATGTCTTCCCTGGAAAAC
The DNA here is from genome assembly GCA_028646485.1 of Cryptoprocta ferox. NCBI lineage: Eukaryota > Metazoa > Chordata > Mammalia > Carnivora > Eupleridae > Cryptoprocta > Cryptoprocta ferox. The sequence continues at coordinate 4,426,493 of CM053569.1, read as the reverse complement.
AAAACCCTGACAACACAAAATGCTGGAGAGGATGTGGAGTAACAGGAACTCTCGTTCTTGCTGATGCGAGTGAAAAATGGCACAACCACTGTGGAAGACAGATTGGGAGTTCCTTACAGAACTAGACATACTCCTACCCTGTGATCCAGCGACCATGCTCCGTGGTATCTACCTAATGAGTATAAAACATGTCCCTGTGAAAACCTGCACATTGATGTTTATAGAAGCTTACTTCATAATTGCCAGAACTTGGGAATCAACCAAGATTCCTCCATTAGGTGAACAGATAAACTGGTACATCTGGATAATGAAATATTATTCAGCACTAAAAAGGGATGAGCTATCAAGTCATAAAATGCATGTTGGAAACTTAAATGTACATCACTAAGTGAAAGAAACCCATCTGAGATGACTACAGACTGTATGATTCCAACTATACAATATTCTGGAGAAGGCAAAACTATGGAGATAGTTAAAGGATTCATGGTTGCCAAGAGTTGAAGAAGAAATAGATGAACAGGTAGAGCATGGAGAAGTTTTAAGGCAGAGAATCTATTCTGCGTGATTCTAAAGTGGTGGGTAGAGGCTATTATAAATTTGTCCAAACCCACAGAATATACACCACCAAGAGACACCCTGATGTAAACTATGGACTTTCAGTGCTGATGATGTTGTCGTGTGGGCAACTGTAACAGATGCATCACTGTGGTACAGGATGTTGATAGTGGACCATGTTGTGCGGACCCATGGGGGGTGGGGGACCAGGGGATACATGAGAACTCTCTGTAGTTTCTGCTTAATTTTGCTGTGAATGTAAAAATGCTCTCAAAAGTGAAGTCTCTTAAAAATAAACAAGAAACAAAATAGCCTCCCATCTAGCTATGTGGCCCCATCATGGCCCTAATTAACAATCCACCACAAAGCCGAAAAATGATTCCTAAGCAAAAAACCTGATCAGGGTACCTCAACACCAAAAACTTTTTTAAATTAAAGGGCTCTGGACAAAGGGTTAGCAAGGGACTCCCCTTCTGCATTAGAGGCTGACCACAGGATAAACTATCTAGGTCTGGAATGACCACTGGATAAACTATCTCCCCTGGAATGAGAATGATGGTTCATGTTAACTGTATCACTAAACAGTACTGCCTACTGTAAAATGACCCCAGTTGGGCAGATTTTGCATCTGGACTATGGATTTGATGGGGTGCCTTACTTTGGATTCCCAAAATGTAGAAATGTGTGGGCTGAGCATGTGACTTCAGGGATTTTACAAGTAAAAAATGCCTATGGATTTTTTTACGAGAGATGAGTGGCTCCTGAAAACGCATGAGGCTCTTTGAGCCAGGGGGAAGCCTGCATCATCCAATGTGGGTTGTTCCTCTTGGCACCTCAACCGTCTGCTGGTATGGATGCTGCCAAGGCTCCTCTGAAGAGGAACACCTGGGGCTCCTGAGATGGCAGGTGCCAAGGGTGGTCTACGGTTGCCCTGTAAATCTGACTGTCTGGTTAAGGCTACAAAGATCCTATGGCTGGCCTTTGCCTCTTTCAAGCCTCACATCCACTCCCTTTCTACCCTCGTCAGTAGGATGAATTATTTACATTTGCCAGAAGGTGTCACCTGATCTCTTTCCTCCAAACCTTCCTGCATGTCCTCACTTCTTCATTGTCACCTTTCCACACTCTTCCTACACTCAACCCCACGGTTACCTCCCCAGGGAACTCCTACCCCCACCATGCCCCACACTGAGTGAAGAGCCCCTTCATTTGGTTCCACTTCACCACTGATCTTCCCTGCCCTGTATTATCAGCATCTGTTGACTTATCTGCTTGTTCACTATGAGTCCCCCACCCTTGATGGTTGTTAAGATCTGCCCCTTGGTGGTTTCCAAAGCCATTTTTGTAAACATGAGCTGATCATGTTACTCGCAATGGTGGGCACTGCCAGTTTCTTATCCAATATCCATCCTCGTTAAACAGAACCCTGATTTCTTTTTCCTGGCACAACCACATGCCTAAATAAGCACCTCTTCAGATGTCCTTTTGGTCAGTGGTGGCCATGAGCTCTCGTTCAGACCAAGGAGATACTAGTGAATCTCCTGGATGGGATGATGAGAAAGCTCTTGTTTTCTTGATCCAAAGAGATTAATGTGGCTGACACATGCCTCTTCTCTTGGCCCTTCCTGCCTCCTACACATCTGGAATATGGACACCATGCCTGATAGCAGAGAAGAGGTCTCACAAGCCTGAATCTGAAGAAGAAAGCTACATGCCAACGATGGCAGAGGAGGAAGCCGGGTCCTCGATGATTTCCCACAAGAAACTATACAAGCCAGAAATACTATTACATGAGAAAAATACAAGTCTATTTGGGTATGCCACAGTCTTTCTATTGCTACAGAGGAACCCAGTTCTGACTGATGCACAACTACACATACTTCTCCTGCAAGACACAATCTCAACCCATTGCCATGAAACCTCTTTCCATTCCAATGCCTGCAAATCTTACCACTCCCACCTTCTGCCACCTCCTCATCACCACATGCTCTCGGAGCTCCAGTCAGCCAGCCGGTCTCCGAACCAGTCCCCTGGAAACCCCAGGTTTTGGCATTCTTCTTCCGCCTAAGAATGGCTCTCCCCACCAGCCCCAGCCTGTAAATGTACAGCTGGCCCATCCGAACCAAGGTACACATCACCCCCTCCACAACACCTTCCTTGATTCTGTAGTTCCTCTCTCCCCTGAACTTCCAGAGAGCACTCCGTGGCTGCTTTTGCTACAACGATTAATGAATTAAATAATTAATGAATTAATGATCACCTGTCTTAATCATCTGCCTTCTCATCCATAACTTGAAACCTGTAGAACGGTGGTCTTGCCTTATCAGGCACTCAAAATATGTTGAAAGGTACTTCTAAATCCACTACCTCCACCTACTAGAGCCATGATCTTTATCTTTCTAAATTATTTATCTGTAAAACAGAGATATCCCTAGGGCCGCCAGGTAACACAGCTCGAAAGGATATTGTGCCCTACCCTCAGGTGTGTGTAGAATAAAATGCAAATTGCATTCTTGGAGTTGCTCACTTTAGAGATTAAATACTTAAATGTATGCAAAGTGCTTAACATAATGCCTGCTAAAGTAAGTTCAATAACCTTGTCTATTGGGATGATGATGATATCTTTCTTTGTATCCTCAGCGCTAGACTTGGCCCAAGATAGGTGCTCAGTGACATTTCCTGATGAATAAATGAAATGAAATCCAGGTCTTAGTTCTAAATTATAAAGCACTCTGAAGTCTCAGCCTAAAAGGATACAGAATCAAATGATATCCCTGGGCACCTAATTTTCCCACCAAAATGACTCCTTATGTTTATTCCCTGGCGCTTACCCCTTTAGGCAGGCTCAATGACTGCTTCTGAGCAAGTGAGACCCTGGGGGAGGAACTTTCCAGAGAGGTTCTCCTGGGGACCAACTATTTAGGCTGGACTGGACTAATAATAAATAAGGCTGAACAATACGGACATTGGCTGAGTCTGGATGTCCATGGACCCTGGAGAGTATAGCTCTGTACCTATCATTCCTGAAAATATAATCTTCATGAGAAGATTATACCTCTGGGAGAGAGAGAAGAAGGCTGGAGCGAAGCAAGAGCCACTCTCAACCACTGTCAGCTCAGGAGGACCTGGTGTGGGGAGCAGCTCTTGGCCTGCCTCAGTTGTTCTGATCCACTGCTTCCAAAACATCTGCACTTTGATGTACTGGGATTGCCCTATTTCTGTGGGCTGGTGCACTCAGGCTGTACAGTAAAATCCCACCTGAGCAATTAAATGACAGAAATGTTTAGCATACACCTGTATTAGGAAAGCAGTGTAGAGAAAGAGAGAATGCAAAGTATGTTCTACCTTCAATTGTGCACCATTTCCTAGGGATGAACACATGTGCACACATGCGTACACAGCTGCTAAGAGAGAGAAGGCAAGCTAGCATATATGAGGGGATGTAGGAATGAGATGGGTTCCAAGAAGGAGCAAATTCAAAGGGAAGAGAAATGATTTCTAAGTGGAAGGGAAGCCCAGCAGAAAGGACATTAGGAAGGATCTCTTCGAGCCTTTTCATTTTAAAAAATGGGGGAACTGAGCCTAAGAGAAGCAGGACTATTCGTCCCAGTGCCAGTGCGCATTGCATCTCCGTTGCATAACTTAGCCTCAAAAAAGAGCTTTGGAATCAAATGGCCCTGAGTTGACAGGAAACAGCAGATGTTGGCGAGGATGCGGAGAAAGGGGAACCCTTTTCCACTGCTGATGGGAATGCAAACAGGTGCAGCCACTCTGGAAAACACTATGGAGGTTCCTCAAAAAATTAAAAATAGAACTACCCTACACCCAGTAATTGCACTACTAGGAATTTATCCAGAGGCTACAGGAGTGCTCATTCGAAGGGGCACATGCACCCCAATGTTTATAGCAGCACTATCAACAATAGCCAAATTATGGAAAGAAACCAAATGGCCATCCACTGATGAATGGAGAAATATGTATATCTATACATATGGATATATATATGGATATATATACACACACACACAAAAGAATGTTATCTGGCAATCAAGAAGAATGAATCTTGCCATTTGCAATAACATGGATGGAACTAGAGAGTATTATGCTAAGCAAATTGAGTCAGAGAAAAACAAATATTATATGATTTCACTCACAGGTGGAATTTTAGAAACAAAACAGAAGAACATAGGGGAAGAGAAGGAAAAATAAGATAAAAATAGGGAGGGAGACAAACCGTTAAGAGACTGTTAAATACAGAGAACAAACCAAGGTCTGCTGGACAGGAGGTGGGGGGATGGGCATTAAGGAGAACACTTGTTGGGAGGAGCACTGGGTGTTACACAGAAGTGATGAATCACTAAATTCTATTCTTGAAACTACTATTACATGTATGTTAACTTGTATTTAAATGAAAAATAAAAATTAAAAAATAAATTTAAAAAAATGGCCCTGATTTGGGATTTGGGCTCTGAGACCGATCCACATAATTTCTGGCAAGCTACCCAATCTCTCCCAGCTTCAGAGTCTTCATTTGTGAAAAGGGACATGTAAGGATGTTTTTATCTCATAAAGCTGCTATGAAGAATACGTGAGAAAACCATGTGAAGTGTTTGGCCCAGGGAAAGTATTCACGTATTTGTTGAATGAATGCATGCAATGCGTGAATGAATGAATGTTTAAGAGCACTGTCTGGCAGAGACAGAAAAAAGAAATTGACTGCGTGTTATTTCTGGCTTCTCCCAACTCAACCCACTAGAAAAACACAAGTTCCAGGAGAGAGGGACCAAGTCTGTCCTGTTCTCAGCACCAACCCAGCCTGCAGCATGATGCGTGGCATATAATATGTTCTTGATCAAACTTCCTTTATGAATAAATTAGCCATTCTTCCTCTAGTCTTTTGCAACGTGCCAGGCATTTGGCTAAATACTTTGCATACATACAGTAGGCATATCATTTCATCGTCCAGGCCACCTAGGAGAAAAGTGGCCTGATTATCCTTGTCTTATGGATGAAGAAACAGATTCAGAGAAGTTCAATAATTTTCCAAATCAGAGCTAGTGGCAAAGTTGGAACATGGCCAGGACTTTTTGAACCTAAATGCTCTCCTTGTAACCTTCAGATAATGGTGTTTGCACATCGCTGCTGGGTGCATCAGGGCCGGGAGTGGGGCCGAGCAAGCAGGAGCAGAGACAGGCTTGGAGCAGAGTATGACCATCACATCCAACGGCCTCTATGGGATGATGCTGTGGTCAAGCTAAGCCCAGTGGCTGTGGGACGCCAGAGGGAATGGATGAGTCCAACCACCAGAGGAACAGGGAAAGGCTTTTGCAAAGAGATGACAATTGAGATCAATCTGAATCTGTAAAGAGGTTGCCCAGATGAAGGTGTGGGGGGTGTGCACGTGCATGCGTGTGTGTGTGTGTGTGTGTGTGTGTGAGCGGTAAAAACACATTGTGCTGAAATTGTAAACAGATCAACCAGCCACCTGTTCCAAGACCCCTCACTCTCCATCTCCCTGGCAGCCATAATCAGGACCCCATGTTTACCTGCAAAGGAAGCTTCCGGCCCAGTGCACACTTCCTTCCTTCCTGTGACTCGAGACAAGCCTCACACTACAGCCAACCCAGCCTCAGTTTTAACTTAAAATGAAATACATATTAAAAGTAACATATTGATTTTAGATTCAGATGTATACAATATATTACAGCCCAAGAGGTTTGACACATACATTAATCACTGAATTTTGAATGAAAATATCCAGGAGACACTCAGTTAAACCACACAAAGGAGAAATGACAGATCTGCAATCCCAGTAAGTGTATTTTTTTTCATTTTGGTCTGACATAGTCAATAAAGCATAAACATGGAAAGGTAAACACCTAGAATTTTGACCAGTTACCTGAACAATCAGGGAGAACACAGATTGCCCTGCGTTACTTCTTCTTTGTTCTTTTTTTTTTTTTTAACCTAAGCAGGCTCCTAATTCTCTAAAGTGTCCTTCGAAGTAAACATGCTTGCAGTTTTCATGCACAGTCCAGCATCAAAAAATGTTAGAAGCAGACCTGATATTGGGGATCATCAAACAAATCCCCTCCTCACCCCCTTCACATTTCAAGTCAAACAGAAGCTTCCCCACTTCCCCGAATTCACACACAGCTGAGTGGTTAAAAGCCAAATACTTTAACTGAACAGTTCTTGAGTTTTGTTCTGGGTTTTTTTTTGTTTTGTTTTGCTTTGCTTTTTATGATCTAGAGTTGACTGTTAAATGCCCTTCACAAGGGACACCTGCAGGGTGGCTGTGGGACTGTGAGCAAGTTACTTCCCCTCTCTGTGCCTGGGCCTCCTCAGCCCTAAAGAGGGCTGGTACTAGCTCCTGCAGGGAGATTAAATACAAGCATCGCCAGGGAAAGTACTTAACTACAGTCACCAGCATGTTGTGGGTACTTAGAACGAGCTTGCTTTGCCTCCCATCTGCACCACCACGTAATCTGATTCTGACCTGTCACTTAAAGATGATTTATGATCATTTTTGTCTCCAGCATCCCCATGCTCTTGGGAAGAAGGGGAGAGAAAGAAAACCAAGGAAATCTATTCTATTATTCAGAAGCAATTAAATTAATATTCATTTTATTCTCCCAACAGGCCAACACAAGTCAGCATGTTAAAATACCGAGCTTGATGAATTCTACCTTGGGCACAAGACGCCAAGGATAATCTTATCTTTAAACATTTCCTTAAAACATTTCCTTTAAACGAACTACCAAAAAAAAAGCCAATTTATTCTTCAGTGTATTTTATATTCTGATTTAAGATCAACAAGTTTTCGCAAAAACCACCAGTTTGGTTCTCCGCTCCTTTCCTACGGGAACATCTCAGCTATGATGACGTGTGCCCAGAAATTAATTTTCCAGAAAATGGATACCAATCCCTTTAATACTAAATACTTTGATATTTAATTTTAGCAATTTCTGATGCAACTCGTTTTAGAAAGTATACTCCCCTGCCTTATTTCAGCAGAGTTTACAGACTGTAATTTGGTTTTTACTTGATGACTCACGGTCACACTTCTGAACATAAGTGATGGCTTATCACTTAGTATTTGATGCCCTCAAGGACGCCCACAGCATGAACATCTCTGAAGTTACTGCACTCAGGATCCCAAGGTTCTACCTAATGGATATCCCACAGTTCACCCCATGGAGCCAGGGACATGTTCCATCCAAGGAAGGGTCTCATCCAACCTCCTCAGTTTCCATAGCAGGTCAATCTCACCACCATTTAGTTGCCATTACAGTAGACACATTAGCCTTTAATCAGAATAAATACTGATTAACCACCTACTGTGTGCCAAGTACTACAACAGATTTTATTTAACTTATTTATTTTTATTTTTTCACTTAATTTTCATTAAAAATTCCTTATGGTGGGCGCCTGGGTGGCTCAGTCAGTGAGCATCCAACTCCTGATTTTAGCTCACGTACTGATCTTGACTCATGGAATCAAGCTCCACATGGGGCTCGGGGCTGACAGCATGGAGCCGGTTGGGATTCTTTCTCTCTCCCCCTCTCTCTGCCCCTCCCCTGCTTGTGCGATTGAGTACTCTCTCTCTTCCCCCTGCTCTCAAAAATAAATAAACATTTAAAAAATCCTTATGGGTTGCCTATAAGGTTGTTTTAAAGAAACTAAGGTCACTACAGATAAAACAGCATACAATATCCCAGAGAAAAGCTGGACTTGTTAGTGAGTTATTGGAAAGAGTATGGTGGAAACTGCATACCAATGACCACCCCAAGTGGAGTAAGGAGGGGAGTTATAGAAAAAAGAGCATTCATGGATTAAAACAGGAGAGACCACCGACCAGAGATTTCTATGAAATTAAAAAAAAAAAATGGCATTAGTGGAAGAATTCAGCAAGCAAAGCTAAGAAAGAAGGCTGTGTTCAGCAAATGCTTTGGTATATATAACAAGAGGGATGTATGAATGAAAGTATGGCTGAGTGGGGGACATGAAAAGCTATCTAAGCTGAGAAGGTGAAGGCCAAGGTGCTACAGGAGTCATTGAGCTGGACTGGAAGGCATCCAAGATTAACAGGAGGACTCAGGGCGATGAGGAAAACCAAGGTCCAGGTACCAGAAGGCTCAGAGTGACTGGAGAGCAGCGTGTGAGCCAAATGCCAGTGCGTGACTGGTCAGGCTGGTAGGTACCCGTGTAGCTGGCACCCTACAGCAATTTGGCCTGACCAATGATGCTTTTAAGAGACGAGCAGGAGAAGGTACGGCTAAATCAGGAAGGGAATCCACAGCAGGGTTCTTTGGGTTCCAAGCATTACAAAGTTCAGGGAGATATTTTTTTTTTTTAATGGTATGTTTTCGTGACTTCCTTAGGGCACAGATATCCTATCAGGATCACAGGGTAAGACTGAGTGTCATAAGCCCCAAATCAGCATCTTTGTCTTAAAGGAAGACTCAGGGGTAGGGGGCTGTAGTGGAAATATCAATTGGAATGTAGCAGACATAACTGGTGCCCAACCTTGACGCCTTCTATCAGGCTGGGACACCCATCCCCCAGCTGCTGTGTTAGCTGCTAACAACCCATCGTAGCTTTGTTCTCCCGAGAATGTTCCTCAGCTGATCCTTTGGCCCAGGAATACCTTGGCAGATAAGTCTCCCAGAGTCAGATCCATGGAAATGACCTTGCCTCAAGGTGGAAAATGCTGTGGGGCCATGTGTGCCCCAGAGCTCCCTGTGTGAGCAGGGAGAGCGGATGGGGCTGCATGCACATCTCTGCCCGTCTTCTTCCCCATCCCGTTCTCCTTCCCTCCCTCCTCTCAGGTTTCAACAGAGAGCACCCCTCAGTCAAGCACCGGTCCAGAAGCTGCTTCAGGCTCTATATTAAGGATGTAGGTGGTCGGTCTACATCTCAGGATCTAAGCTAGGACTATCCCTTGAGGCTGAGTAACTGTCCAGGGTCACGTGGCTAACACATGGCAGAACCAGGGAAACCAACCAATCTTGTTTGTTCAGGATTGGAAGTGGGCATTCCCAGCAGGCAAAACGTTCAGTTTCCAAACCAGAACTGTCAGTCCCAGGAGAAAGGAGACTAGATGGGTCATGGTAACCCTGAACTTGGAAGCCTACCATCCAGCCAGGAGTCCTAAATGGTACTTGCACAAGGCTATGGTTATTTGTTTTTAAGCGTTATTCCAGTGTCGAAGATTCCTGGTATTCTTTTCTTCTATATGTGCTCTGAGAAATATTGGCCGCAGGCTCACTGAGTGCCAGGAAATGTTCTAAGTGTTTGGTGCAGCTGTAAACACACCAAAGTCCCTGCAACCTCGGAGCTCACCATCTTACAGAGGAGAGAGTCAATAAGAAAGGCAAACAAATACTTCTGTAATAATATCGCCAACACTTATGCAGGGATGAATGCTATGGGGAAACACCCTGCAAGTTCCGTGGCTGGAGACTAGAAGCAGCTGTTTGGCCGCAGTGGTCCAGGAAGGCCTCGAAGGGGAAAGTCGGAGGCGAGGGTGAGAAGGAGGCAGGGAAACATCGGATGGAGGCAGGGAAACATCGGATGGAGACTTGTCCGAGCCAGCAATGCGGGGATACAGTTAAGAAGCCCGGAAGGCACAAGGACGCTATCCAGTGCGTGTCTGTGTTTTGTGTTTTATTTTTGGAAGGGCAGTGGTAGAGAAACCTGGTGGTAAAAGAATATCTTTATCTCCTCATTCGATATACTTCCCTTGGGTGATCATTTCTACTCCCAGGCTCTCAATTAGCGTCCATGTGCTGATGATTCCCCAAGTCTGTATTCAGCCAAGAACTCTATTCTGAGCTTGATTGATATCTCTAATTGCCTAAAATGTACATAGGTGTCCTCAGAGCCCTAAAAATCTATTAATTCAAAACAGAACTCATCCTTTCCCCCTCAAAATCTGTTCTTTCGCCTGTGTCCTCAGGCCGGCGGACAGGAACAAGGTCAGTCCATTAGACCAGGTCATAAGACCGAGAGTCATCCGTGATGTCGCTCCACTTTTAGACACTGTATCCCAGGTGGTCCAATACTTCCTAACATTCTACTGCCTTACTATCTCTTGAGTTTGTTCCCTCTTCCTCCCTATCACCTTAGCCTTGGCTGCATCCATCATTACCTCCATACACGCTGGATTTCTTGCTATCGCTTCCCACCAAGTTTCGAGGCTTCCCATCTTATGCCCCTCCAATGCATTCTCTATACTATAGCCTGAATCCGAAACGCCTATGTGTGTCTGTCTTCCCAGTATAAACCCTTTCACTGCTGAAAAAAGCTGGAGGCATCACGTTTCCTGATTTCAGATTATATTACAAAGCTGTAGTAATCAAAACGATATGGTACTGGCATAAAAACAGACACATGTGCCCATGGAACAGAGAGCCCAGAAATAAACCCACACATATATGTTTAACTTGTCTTTCACGGGAGTGTCAAGAATGCACAGTGAGGAAAGAACAGTCTCTTCTATCCACAGTGTTAACGAAACTCAATATGCACATGAAAGGAGTAAAACTGATCCCTCATCTTACACTATGCACAAAAATCAAAATGGAGTGGACTTACACATACACTGGAACCGAGAAACTCCTAAAATAATAAATAGGGAAAAAGCTCTGGACACCGGTCTTGGCAATGAGTTTTTTGGATATGACACCAAAAGTGCAGGCAACCAAAGCAAAAACTAAACAAGTGGGATGACATCAAATTCACAGGCATCTGCTTCACAAAGGAAACAGTACACAGAGTGGAAAGGCAACCTACAGACAGGGAGAGTATAGACCTGATAAGGGGCTAGTATCCAAAATATACATGGAACTCATACAACTCAACAGCAAAAAACCCTCCAAATAACCCAACCTCAAGGCGCCTAGGTGGCTCAGTCAGTTAAGCATCCAGCTCCTGATTTTGGCTCAGGTCGTGATCTCATGGTTCATGAGTTTGAGCACATCGGGGTCTGGGCTGTCAGTTGCAGGATTCTCTCTCTCTGCCCTTCCCTCTCTCTATCTCTCTCTCAAAATAAATTTAAAACAAAAAAAACTTAAAAAAATAACCCAATCAAAAAAATAGGCAAAACAAATTAAATTGACCTATTTCCAAAGAAGGTCCATTTGTATGTCTTCTTACCTGTCTTCAGCGGGTACATGAAAACGTGTCCAACATCACTCATCATCAGGGAAATGCAAATCAAAACTATAATGAGATATCACTTCACACCTGTTAAAGTGACTATTATTTTAAAAAATTAAGGTAAGGGTTGATGAGGAGGTAAAGAAACGGGAACTTTGGAGCACTGTTGGTGGGAAAGTAAATTGGATAGCCATTATGGAAAACAGCATGAAGCCTTCTCAAAAGATTAAAAATGGAATTACCCTCAGCAATCTCACAACTCACTGTATGCCCAAAGGAATTTCAATCAGGATCTGTAAGAGATACCTACACGCACCATAGCATTATTCATAGTAGCCAAGATATCCATCAGTGTCTAAATAAGGATATGTGTTCTACACATACAATGGTCTATTACTCAGTCTTAAAAAAATAAGGAAATCCTGCTATTTGTGACAATATGAATAGATCTGACACCATGCCATGTAAAATAAGCAAGGCACAGAAAGATAAATACTATATGATCTCACTTGAATGTGGAATCTAGAACAGTCAAACTCACAGAGGCAGAGGGTAGACCGGTGGCTATCAGAGGCTGGGGCTGGTCAAGGGGTACAAAGTTTCAGTGATGCAAAATGAGTAAGATCTGGAGATTCAAAGCACAGCATGGTGACGACAGGAAACCATACTGTACTGTATACTTGAAGTTTGCTAAGTGGTGTCATCACATCTGATTTTAGTTTTACAAAGAGGCTTCTAGCTGCCCTGTGCAGAATAGACTGGTGGGGGTGGACAGAGGTGGAGGTAGGCATGTCAGTTCAGAGCCTGGTGTATTAGCCCAGGTAAGAGATGAAGGGCTTGAACCAGAGTGATTGTTGTAGGGGACGGAAAGAAAGCCCTGAGGGCCACCCATGACCTCTCCCTCCCCTTGACCTGCACCAATGGTCAAAAGGGTTCCATTGATATTTCTCTGATAAATGATACAGCACGTTCATTTATCTGATGCTTCTCCCCCTTTCCCTCCTCGGTATTCCTTGTCTCACTATTTCCTGTCCACCATCCAGACAGGAAGAGTCATCCCAACGCTCACTGTCTGAATTCAATCATGTTTTATCTGCGAAGTGTCCCCAGATGCCACCATGTTTCTCAGCTGACCCATCTTCTCGAATCCAACCTCTACTCTGCAGCTAGGGAGAGTGTTCTGCCCAACTCCAAACCTTCCCTTGGCTCCCCTGACCTTGAGTTTGGAGCACAAGCTTCTTAGTGTGGCTCCTGAAACTCTCTAAGATGTGGCCCCTCACTACCTCCCCAGCCTCAAGGGACACCATTCCATTCCTTGTGTTCCAGTCCGGTGCATCCATCTCATGTCTTTGCTACCTCTTGCTTCCAGGGATTTCCACATTACTTCCTCCTTCTGATGGCCCTCCCTCCAGGCTCCCCCAACCTACAATGGGGCAGATCCCTGCCTTGTTCACAGTTGGCCCTCAGGGCCTGGCATGCTGAGTGGCACACAGCAGACTACTGATTCAGATTTCCTGTACTGGGCACACCACAGTGCCTGTCCGTCCACACCAGAGGTGGAAGGCCACAGGAAAGGGCCCTGGCCCGTGGCGTCAGTTCCCTTCGTGGTGCTCTTATTTCCCTCGGGAATCACTCCTGAGACAGGTGTACAGCCACCTAGAAATGATTCATGTTTGAGCAGAAACATTTGACACTGCTGTGCACCCAGAGTCTGGGAAGGTCAGCGAATATTAGAGATTTCTGCAAGTCTCCTCCAGCTCACTCAGGTAAGACCGGCCTTTGTCCATGCAGTTTCTTGTATTTTGAATGAAGGAGAGCTTCCAGCACGGACAGAGAAGCAGAGCATCTTGCCTGGGGCTGGATAAGAACTGGGATGGGACAGAGATCGATGGCATGCACTTCCTGAGTCCCAGGATCCTCTTGAGGGACACTGGCCTTCTCGACTGGGGAGAACTCTAAAAGAAGGGAAATATGGTGGTTATGGTGAATTAAAATGTAGAACCTGGACAACTGATGAATCTTGACCGAAAGGACAGCCAAGAGCCACAGGTGTAACTTTGGTGAAGAGAAACATAGACTAGGGTATGGAAAACACTGAAAAAGTAGAGCTAGATGGAGCCATGGAAATCATCCAGGCCATTTACAGATGAAGAAACTGAGGCCCAGAAACTGAGGTGAGGACCAGAGTGACAGCTCCATAAGCAGTTAGTATCAGAGCTGGAGTGAGGACTCAGTCTGCAAATCTAAATCTTCAGTTTATTCTATTCCTCCACAGTACCTCACATGAACAATACAGCTCTGGGTATATTAGTGTTCTCTCTCTCTCTCTCTCTCTCTCTCCCTCCCTCCCTGCCTCTCTCTTTCCCTTTCTCTCTCTGTAAGAAACGTAGGTAAAATACAAGGAAGAAATGCATCAGGGGCATTTCAAAAACTTCTGAAACCTTCTATTATTGGCAATTCTATCATTTGAAAATTACAGATAACGGGGAAGAGCACTGGGTGTTATATGGAAACTAACCTGACAATAAACTATAAAGTTAAAAAAAAAAAAGAAAGAAAGAAAATTACAGATACCATGACACCTCTCTTACTGTACACCTTCCCGATCCATCTTGAAAGGTAGCCGTTATCATAATGCTATGCAGATATGGCAAAGGGCTGATGGGGACAAAATGACTTACGGAAGGTCACACAGAGCTCACAAGTAGAAGAGCCAGAATCTCCAGCCCATTTGTCTGGTGCTGTGTAATCAGACATAGAGAGTTGTTTCATTGGCCAGAACCAAAAAAAAAAAAAAACACTTAAGGAAAAGAAATAATTTATTGAGTAGAGTCTTTCATAGCTTATGAACTGCTTTTACCGCACACCTCCTTATTCACGCCAAATATCAGCATCCCTGTAAGATGGATATTATCATCCTCAGCTGACAAATGAGGAAACTGAGGCACGAGGAGATCGAGTGTCATACATCCGGGTCCCTTACACTCACATTCAAATCTAGCCTTTCTCGGTCCAGTCGCTGTCCTTTTCCATAATACTAGAAATCAAGGAAGGAAATTGAAAGGAAAGAAATACATTTTGAGTTTAAAATATTCCATCAGATGTTTTGAGCAAATGTGATATGAAGGCCATTCAACACTAGATTACAGTTATTCTAAAGTACTCACTTGAAAACAAAATGAGCATTTTAAGGCAAAATATGTGTTTCTGTTCTCCTTCACTGTGCTTCAGGGGGCTGACCCTAATAAGGCACAACAACCCAGCAAGCATCCTTCAGACTTGCTGCGCATGCTGAGACGGGGGAAGATGGCTGGGACAGCCTTTGTGCAAGGCTCTTCCTGTGCGCGTGGTCATGTTGCAGGTAAGGCTTCTCCACTTACTCAACCGCTCACCGGCGCAGTCATACACCAGGTGCTGGGGCCCAAACCGCAGTAGAATAAGGCGAGGTTCCCACCCTCAGGAAGCATGAACTCCAGAGACGGCAGACCTATGTGCAAGCAATGACAATATGACACAGCAAAGGCTGACACAGAGCAGGCCCAAAGCGCTGTGGGAGCGCAGAGAAGACAGCAGGAAGGCTTCCCATTGGGAGGGGCACTGGAATTGGGTCACCAAGGGAAGACGGAAGTGGGAAATGGTCATTCCAGGCAGAGAGCCTAGCATGACCAAAAGTAGGGGTATAAAAGAGCAGGCGATGGTCGAAGACAGTCCTGGCCCCTTCCAGAAAATTATGGCTGCCTCAGCAATGATGACATCAAGCTGAAAACACGTAGTCAAATTGGGCAAACATTTGGTAAACACCTGCCATGATGGAGCAGAGTTGTGTGAAGGTGAATCTTGCCCACGAGGCGCTCTGCCCAACGTATCCATGTAACCAACATTTAAATGAGTCCCTACTGTGTGCAAATCCCTGTTTATGCTATGGGAACTCTTAGTCCAACTCCGAGGTGAGCAGACCTCGGCGTTCCCAAACTAGCGTACTGCATTGGATGGCAAAGCTCTTGACCTTCAACATTTGTAAACAAGGATGACATGCTGTGTTGCCCCTGATAAAAACCCTCTTTATGTCTCCCTGAGCGTATCTTGGACCAGACTACAGCATTTCAACTGTGAGTCACTGACCAATATTTCTACCCCCATTTCACACCTGATGTCTGTTTAATGATTTGCTGATCTGAGGAAGGGAGTTTCTTCAGAAAATGATAATTCTTTTTATTCGCATGGCATGTTAGGTTTCAAAAAGCCTTTCTCCACCCATCCTCTCCATCACCCTACTGGATGGTCACAAGAGCCTGGCAAGGGACAAGAATTTAGCAACCCCATTCTACAGATGAGCGAGAGGAATCTCGGCAAGGTGGAGCATCTCAAGGTCACACAGCAAGTGTATGGTGAAATGAGAGCTCGACACCATGTCTTCCGACTCCAGATCTTGTCCTCGTTTCCTTACACCTTACCATCTGCCTGGAATACAATAATATCATCCTCATTATGACACGAATCCCAGCTGAAATGCTGGTCAAATCACATCCCCGCAGGCAACATAACCACAGCATAAATTAAAAGCCCAATTAAAGAACATGGCCTTTTAACTGGGACTTAACCACTGTCCCCCGAGGCTAGAATACAAAGAGAAAGCCCTACAAAAGTCGGTGGCTGTCCATCCTGGAAATTACCCAGAGACCCATTTACCCATATGCAAGAGCCTACAGATCCAAATTATTCACCTAACTTTATCTCCCGTCTCTATGTTCTTCTGGGGCCCTGGCCCCCCGCGGAGCTAGGTCTGGAATCCTTGCCCAAACCTCTGCCCCTCTCTCCAGCCTGCAGATGCAGTTAACAGTCCATCCCTCCAGGTGGACAGGTGCGTCTCAGCTCTGACACATCTCTTAATAGCAGGAGCATCAGAACCTGATGAATACCCAGTGCTTCCCTAGTTCAAACAGAGAACTGAAGCGAAATTCTCTGGCTGTCTCCAAATGGGATAGTCTGCCAACGGCTGGAGCCCTGGGTGGCCAAGGGGACAAAGACCGTTATTATATTCGATGTTAGTCTTGTTTTGCTGACAATAGTGGGGGGTGGAGATGGGGGGTAGAAATGAGGTGAGGAGACAGGGAGGGGGCATTTGGATTGCTCCTGTGTAATTTTCTGTCTAGTCCCCCTCCACCCCCAACAGTCAAAGGCAATAACATGATGAACTCCAGGGATATCCCCTGGGTCCAGAAACGGTACTAGTTACTACTTCCCTTGTCCAAATGTCCCCTCCGGCTGCTGGGTTGGAAGCGGACTTTACAGATCAAGAGCTGCTGTGCGCTCTGGTCCCTTTCCATGTCATAGCCGAGCTGCAGTGCCCCCCCACACACACCCCTGTCCCCAGCCAAGCCACAGGGAGAACAGGTCTCTGGGTCAGCCTGGATCACAGAGAATCGCTACCACCGCCCCCTTCACCCCAACACCGGCTTCTCCCGAACCTGCCCCCGGGGTTCACGGGCTCAGAGGACCTGCTTGCACGAGGGTCTGGATGTGCTCCCTCAGCCTCCGTGTGGGACTTCGGCGGGGACCACCCCATTCACCCCGCGGATCTCCGCCCCCCCCCCACACACACACACACCATCACCCCACATCTCCCCTCCTGCCCTCTCGGACCTGCCCAGATGTGCCTGGAGCCCGGAGGGCGGTCAGACTGGGGGAGACCGAAGGAGATTAACCACATTTCGCGGCGGAATCCCTGTTAAGTAACAGAAAGCCATCCAACTAGCGACCACGCTTCCAGAAACGTCACTGCCACAGAGGAGAGAGTTTGCAGCCGCCGACCCCGAGCGCGCTCCCCTACCTGTCTCCCACTGCAGGGCTCCCCTCGGCTCCGGGCCGCGCCGGCTCGCTGCCTGCCGGCTCTCCGCAGCGGCGGTGGGCGCTCCGCGGGGTCCGGGCGGCCGCGAGCTGGGTCTCCGGTGCCCGCGGCGAGGCTGCCTGGAGGAGGAGCGAGAGCTGCTGCCCTCGCCGCCGCCGCCGCCGCGGTGCTGATGCGGTTGCTATGGTTATGGAACTCCGCAGCTGCCCCCTCGCGGCGCAACAGCTGCCCGGCCGCGGCCTCCGGGCAGCCCCGCGAGCCGGCCCGGGCGGCGAGGCTGGGCACCCGGCCGGCGCCGGCCGCCACCACTGCGGAGGAGGACGCGGGGCGGCTGCGCTCGCGCCTGCCCGCTCGCCTCTCCGCGGCGCCCGCGCTCCGCCCCCTCCCCGCCCCCGCCCCCGCCCCCGCCGGGACGCGGCCGCCCGCTCGCCCCCGACCCCGCGCCCCGCCCCGGCCCCGCGCGCGCGAGCCGGCGCCCGGCTCGCCGCCCGCCGGCCTGCAGGGGGCGCCCGCCGCCGCCCGCCCCCGCCGCCCGCGGGCCCGAGCATGCTCAGTGAGCGGTCGGGAGGCGCCGTCCCGCGTGGCGGGGCCCTTCCCGGAACCCCCGGGGGGTCGCGCGTTCAACGGGGAGGAGCGGCCCGGTAGATGCCCGCGGCGGGGCTAGGGCCGCGAGCGAGCTCTGCCTCCCAACACCAAGGTCAGCGGGGCCATCGACCCAGCGTGGACGCTGCCCCCCTGCTCCCTGCTGGACGTCGGGGGTTCAGACCTCTGGGAGACGGGGCCTCCGGGCCGAGAAGAGGAGGAGGAGGAGGAGGAGGGCGGACTAGCTGCCATCTACGGAGCACCCCTCGCGCTAGGTGCCGCACACGCAGAGGCCCCCGGTTGTCAGCCGCACTGTTAGGAAGGCCTCGTGGCCCCCGCGTTGTGTACAGATGAGGAATCAGACGGGGCAGGGCGCAGTCCCGCGGACTGGGCTGCCCCAGCTCACGTCCCAGCAAGGACCACAGGTTGTAACCAAGGGGTCACAGCCGCGGGGACTCCAGTTGCGGGTTGGAGGGAGGTCATCGAGGCAAAATACCCACAAGAAGGGACAAGAAGAAGCAAGGCGGAAGCGAAGTCTGGGGACGTTCCGTCCAGAAGGAGAGGACCCGAGCGTGCGAAGGCCTGGAGGCAAGCCAGCCAGCACTGCTTTTTACCCACACTAGCGATCCAGCATGGGCGCAGCAGAGCCGGCCGGGAGAGGTTCCCGGGGTGGCGGGCTGCACGTCAGGGGCCTTGAGAGCCAAGTGAGGGGGTTGGAATTGGACCCTGATAACAACGGGGAGCCCTTGAAGGAGTTTAAGCAGGAGAAAGGCTGGGTCACCAATTTGAGAAAGTCACCCTTGGGCAGCCCGTTACTAGTTACTACTTCCCTTGTCCAAGTGTCCCCTCCGGCTGCTGGGTTGGAAGCGGACTTTACAGATCAAGAGCTGCTGTGCACTCTGGTCCCTTTCCATGTCATAGCCGAGCTGCAGTGCCCCCCACACACACACACACCCCTTGGGGTTGTGTGTGTGGGAATTTGGGAAAGTCACCCTTGGGGTTGAAGTGTGTGGGGTGAGGGTGAGCTGGGTGTCGCCGAGACGGTAGGCTGCCCTGGCCAGAGGGCCTCCCGGGGAAGGCCGCTCTCTGTCTGCCCCGCTTTTCCTTCCCACAGCACCCACCGAGCGTTGGACAACATGTGTGCTCAGGAAATGTTTGGTGCATGGCCAATAAATGAGTATTTCTTTCTCCATAGAGAAAATGGATTCCTTTCTTTCACAATTTTTTTTGTCTTTAAAATGTGATCAAAATAATATGCCATTTCTTTTGCCATAAACATCGCATTGTGATGCAGCCTTATTTCTGAAAGTGAGTACAAGTTCCCAGCGTTTCCCTCTGCATTTGCTGGTCCAGCGGCGCAGACGTGCCTGTAACACCAGGTTGGCTTGTATCCTGATGTGTTTCAATTGCCCCCATCCCCCCCATAAAAGGTCTCCAGGATGTATTATCATCACATGAAAGAGCAAAGTGCAGAACAGTGTTTATAATAAGGAAACTCTCGGGGAAGAAGGGGGGAAGACACAAATGTATATTTGAATTTGCTTGTATTGGCATAAAAATACGTCGGAAGGTTATGTAAGAAACTTGTCAAGTAGACGTTATTAGCTGTGCGGCTGCGGTAGGTGGAGAACTGGGCGGACAAAGTCTGGGTTAGAGAAAGACTTTCAATTACGCTTTTATGGAACTTAAATTTTTGAACCAAAAATAAATTACACACATGCATAATGTGTTACCATCTGTATCTAGAAGCTTAATAAACCCTGAGAGGACTTCAAATGCAACGTACAACATGTCCCAAAGGGACGTGGCCCCAGGCCCACTCCTCCCACTCCCCCAGTTCCTATCCGGGGCAATAGTATGATGACTTGTTACCCTGACACCTTCTCTTCAGTCCTGCTCTGCTCATGGGCTAGAGGTGAGGAGAGAGGAGTGTACAGAGACAGGATCTGAGGACTCCAGGAGCCCACGGTCACCAGCACCAGGACTAAGACACTGTATGGATGTAATCTATGTGTCCGGCCCCCGGGTCTTCCCCACCATGACAATGATGGTAGCCATGGTGGCCAACATGACACCCATCAATTGTCTAGCTGGAGTGACGTCCTCCGGGCCCAGAGAGCGCCTCACCCAGTGCCCTCCGCATGGACAAGCTGCGTGCAATGCCTCACTCCAAATGGGTACATTCTCAGATCCACAGGGCGAGGCTCTCAGCAAGCAGCCAGGGGGCCACTGGCAGTCTGGAAGGGAAAGCCCCAGGGTGAGCCCAGGAAATAGCCCTCACTGTCATCTCCCTCCCTCTCAGGGAATGACCTAGCATCCAGAAACAAGCCAGAAACCCAACGTCATCCTAGGCTTCCTGGTCCCTGTCTCATTCTCTCTACCCACCTCATCTCCCACACATCTAATTAAATACCAACTTCTGTCAATTCCACCACGTAAATAGCTCTCAGAGTCATCTATAACAGGGGCTCTGTAACTGTTGTTTTTTTTTAATCTTCAACAGGAGTCTGTGAGTGATGCCATCTAAAGAAATGGGTAGAATCTTAATCTTAGGTTCTGAGATGAGCAGTGGCAGATCAGACTTGAGGACATGGATTCTGGGTCAGATGCAGCGCCTGATGTAAGCCAGGCTCCTGGTGCCGCTGGAAGGTGACACCCCATGTGAAAGAGACGAGCGCTGAGACAGCCGAGAAGCATGGGATCCTCCTGGCCAAGTCTGATTCTAGAGGATTGAGGTTGCTCTCCCTCGCAGGGGCTCAAGCCCATTCGGGATGCGTAGAGAATCACAGCAGAGGGGCCAGCATTTTCTCACGCTGTCTTCGAAGGCAGGTTTTCAATGGTGACATCCTGTGGTAACAAGAAGCAACTGTCACGAAATGCTCATCAGACTCAGCGAGCTCCACAGGATGGGAGGAAGCTGGAATAACCACCCACTGGGACTGCGTAAGCCCCCACTGTTTTACAACAAGTTGAGAGGAGAGAGATCCCCAAGAGAAAGAAACTTCACTTCCTGCCAGTGGAGGAACACAGACTGAGGCAGCTTGCCTGGCCTTAAAATCTGGCTTTGCTATTCCCTTGCCATGTGCCCTTTAAGGTACAACTGAACCTAATTGTATCCTGAGGTCCCCTTCTGGAAAACAAGGATGATAACACAATACATGCCACAGATTTACGGTGAAGATTAAAGGGATTAAAATTTAGCACAGTACGTCTTGTGGAGTAAGGCCTATGTATATCCCTGAGCTATGATTTTTTTAATGCTGGAACGAGTTGATGAAATAGAAGAGGCGCTTGAGATGCTGGGTTATCCGTCACACTTTCTGTCCACCCCCTGTGCCACCACTTTGGCTCAGGACCTCCCAGCTTCTTATCTGAAATGCCAGAGTCATTTCTTAACTGATCCCCCTAATTCCGATGTTGTCCCGGGTAACCCATCTGCCATACACATACTATTGATCTTTTTTTCTTTTTAGAGTAAGAGAGAGAGCAAGCTTGAGCGGGGGAGAGACAGAATCTTTTTTTTTTTTGTATTTTTTTTAACATTTATTTAATTCTGAGAGAGAGGGAGAGAGACAGAGTATGAATGGAGGAGGAGCAGAGAGAGAGGGAGACACAGAATCCGAAGCAGCTCCAGGCTCTGAGCTGTCAGCACAGAGCCCGACATGGGGCTCAAACCCACGAACTGTGAGATCATGACCTGAGCTGAAGTCGGATGCTCAACCGACTGAGCCACCCAGGTGGTCGTAGAGAGAATCTTAAGCAGGCTCCAAACTCAGCACGGAGCCTGACACAGTGCTCCATCCCACGACCCTGGGATCATGACCTGAGCGGAAATCAAGAGTTGGACGCTGAACTGACTGAGTCACCCAGGTGTCCCCATCTTACTGATCTTTTAAACATGTAACTCTGTGGGCATCCAACTGGATCAGTTGGAAGAGCATGTGACTCTTGATCTCAGGGTTGTGAGTTCGAGCCCCACGTTGGGTGTAGAGATCATTTAAATCAATGAATAAACTTAAAAAAATGTAACCCTGATACTGTCACTTTGCCTCTTAAGATCCTTCAGGAGTGATTCCACGCTTTCAGAATAAGCTCTAAGCTTCACGACCTAACATTCCTAGCCAGCTAACATCTGATTTCTGCTCACCATGCACCCTTGCTCTACTTGGCCCAGCAATATTAAACCTCCTGCACTTTCTAGAAAGCCCCAGGTTGTCTAGCACATCCACGAATTCTTGCTCATGCTTCAAACCTGTGTCTACCTATTCCTTCCCTCATGGAACCTGCTCGGATCTACCTTAACATTCATACCTCCTCCATTGAGCCTCTGATACACTCTTGGCTAATGCCCTGAGAGCCTCGTAGTAGATTTACGTATAGAGTAATCTATTTCCCACACTAGACTGAGGACTCTGAAGGAAATTTAAAGAAGAGCCTGAGTCTTTTCATCTTTCTTTACCCCACGCCTGGCACAGTATCTGGAATATATAGATGGTGCTCACTACACTTTAAAACTTTACTTGAATAGATTTTGATGTGATTTTTCTCTCATATATTTATCTCGTCCTGCCAACCAAAAAGCAAAAGTTTGCTTTAACTATCTTTGCACCTGTGACAGGTGCTTGGTTACTATGTTCATTTTGACCGGCTGAGGTCAGTTTGGTTGGCACAGGGAGGGGCAGGGGCGTCGGGGGGAGACCGACTCTGTTACGCCTCGGGATAGGTCTTGGAGGGAGATACTTTCACAGCACAGCAGCCCAGCAGCCCAGACCTTCACATTTCTGTTCTGTCACATTCTGCTCTCATTGCTTTATTTGCAGCTTGTGCAACGGTGAGAGCAGCAGACACACAGCTGAGCTCTTAGAGCTCTTACACACTTCATGGAGTAGCTCATTTCATTTTTACATCAGTGCGATGAGAGCCCTCTTAGGAGGAGACGGAGGCTGGGTGGCAGACCTTGACTAAAAGACACACCTCGAAGGGGCCAAGCCTGGATGTGAACAGTCAGTCATATGAAATGCTGCTATTTCAGAACATTGCTTCTGCTGTCTGTGTGGCTTGTGTTTCCACATTCTATAGTGACCTCACTGTCCTCATCATCTAATACAGTGTTTCTCAACCTCGGTGTTATTGACATTTGGGACCAGACAATTCATCAGGAGGGCTTCCCTGTGCATTGTAGAATGTTCCACAGCATCCCTGACGCCTACCCACTAAGTGCCAGATGGGCAGATGGCAGGTTAGATAACAGGGGTCTTACTTACAAGGCGTGTCTTGGCCAAAGGACCAGGAGATCTCTGTCCCCAGCCACCAGGATCTTCAGAGTTTACAGAGAAATTCTAAGAGGGTCATTCACTCCATCATCCAAGGTTGGCAACACCACATTGTTTCCCAAGGCCACCGCAGGCACAGGGTAGAAGGTACACTCCCAGCATAGGGGAGGGGGACAGGCCTCCGATTGCCTGGGGCCAGCTCCCGGGGCAACGTATGGTCACCACCTCCGCATGACCTCCTCCAGCCTATTCTGAGGACTGTAAGGAACGTCTGTGTAATGAATGGCTGATGGAGTTCTGGGTGTACGATTTATGTTTACTTATCACACTTAATGATGCTCATTACTTTACTGCTGAGAAAAGCTAGAACCACTACCGAGAAGTCAGTTGGTAACAAAGAAATGATTTGGTTTTTTTTTTTTTAGAACATCAGCAATTTTGAAGGAAAAAAAAGGGGGGGGGACCATTGAGTGGAGAGTGAGCATAATGGCACCCTTACTAAGTTGTACAATAATGATACCACTCTTCGATGCAATAAAGGATATGCCTACATATATAAAATTAATCTCCATCATTTTAAGTTGGTGAGCCATTAAATTAAATGACTACAGTAGTACTTTGGGGACAAATTCTCCCTTTTATAAAGGACACAGCCTTGGGAGATGGCCAGGGTGTTCTCACTTGTCTTACGCAAAGAGTTTGGGACTTCTATATCGCTCGTGTCTGCAGAAACGTCAGGCCCTGTTCCAACAAGACCTTCCCTTGGTGAATTATAAAGGGGAAGAATTTATCTTGCGCACATTCCATCCCCTTTTCTCAGAGACTCATTTCCTCCTCTGTGTAATAGGATGTGAACGCTGCCCCTGTGGAGTCTTCTAAGACATTAAGTGACCCGTGTGCCCAGGTGCCCAGCACAGACCTGGCCCCTACCGGGCACCCAGTACTCCTTAGGCCCATTCCTGCCAGACTCCTACAGTCTTGTGTTGGCCTCTTAGACACAAGTGACTGGAGGTTCATCTTCCTTCTCAGATTCCTGTTAGGGGACATTTATTAAAGGCTCAGTGGATAAACTCCTTAGAATAATATAGTCAAGGAGCCACAAACCTTGCTTCTAGTACTGAATCTGCAAATAAGGAGCTCTGTGACCTCAGAAAAACCACTCTGAATCTCTGAGCCTCAGTTTCCCCATCCTTGTAATGGACAAGATTTCCAAGAAAACCACAAAGACCCCCTCTGACTTGGGCAGTTCGTGGGTCACCAGACCTGCATCCCATCCCCTCCATGCCTTTGCTGCCTTGATGAAAAAGGGCAAGTTCAACAAGAAACTCAGCTCAATATATTACTCTTACGTGATCCCAGTGTTTTCTCCCTCAATTGAGTGCAGTGCCTATTTGTTTCAAGGGGCTTTTTTCATATTAAGCAGATAAAAATATATGCATATATATTATGCATGCACATCAGGTGGAACCATACATGTTCATTAAAAAATTATAATAATTATTTAAAAGTGGGTGTAGCCAATCCAGTTAAGGAAAAGAACATGGCTCACAATGTCCTTTCCTGACCCCAGTCCCAATCCCGTGCTCTTGCCTTCCCCACCAGATGACGTTATTCTGAATTCTGTGTAGTAAGTCCCACGCTTTCTCTACATGTTACTGCCTATACAGCTCTTAAAGGGCATGGTGTAGTTATTTTAGTTAAAGGAATGACGTTATACTTACTCTGAGACCTGTTTGTTCTCCTTCACAGGTTTCTGAGAGTCAGTCATTGGCCCCAGCAGCTGAATTCATACGTCCTCACAGCTACATGAGGTTTCCTTCAAGAACACCACAGGTTTCCACTAAGGGACGAAGACATTCTACTGCCGACGGACATTTGAGTCATTTCCTCTGTGTATATGTGTGTGCACTATTTCCAATAAGGATGCTATGAATATTCAGATAAACAGGAATATTCACGAACATTCAGGTGCATCTCCTGGTATACCCCTGCCAGTTCTTCTCTATTTTTAGGACAATTGCTTAGTTATAGAGTCCAATTACCTGAATTGTACCACGTTATTTTCCAAAGTGAGCGCACCATTTTACGCCTGTTTCAGCAGGAAACAGCAGTTCCCACGGCGTGGCGTCTTTTCAACACCTGGTAAGGTCAGGCTGTGATATTGCCAGTCTGATGGATCTGGGAATGGCATCTCATTCAGAACTGGGTTTATTTTGCACATTTCTGATGACTGACGATGTTCAGATCTTTATAGATGCTTACTGACCATTTGTCTAAAATACTTGTTATTTTGGGGTGCCCGCATGGCTCAGTCAGTTAAGCCTCCAACTCTTGATTTTGGCTCAGGTCATGATCTCACGGTTTGTGAGTTGAGCCCCACATCGGGTCTCCACTGACAGCGTGGAGCCTGCGTGAGGATTCTCTCTCCTTCTCTCTCTGCCCCTCTGCAGCTCGCTCGCTCGCTCTCTCTCAAAAATAAATGAACATTAAAAATTTTAATTAAAAAATAAATTAATTAAACAGTTGTAATTTTGCTAATTATTATGATTGGATCATTTATCTTTTTTCTTATGGGTTTGTAGGAATTCTTATGACTATAGCAGTTCTCACAACTTGTGGCTCTTATCCATCCACATCTCCATGGTGTCATTCATGCCAAATCTACCCTTTTGTTTCTTTGTCTTTGCTCTTCTCTGACACTCTCCGGGCACACTCTTCTCTCTTGAGGCCATTAAGACCCTCTACTATGCCACTATTTCTTAAATTGTATGTTTTTGGTTTTTACCTTTAAGCTTTCCATCCACTTACCTAGCACTGTTCCTCATCCAGCCCCCAGGCACCCCCCCCACTAACCTGCCATGCCAACTCTGTGGTAGATGAACTTGGCATCGGCAGTGGGGACTGGCTCAGGGCAGTCCACGTTGCTCCATTGATACAGTTTTCTTTTCCCTATTAACAAGACTATGCAACCCTTTATAATACTCTAGTTTCGCACTGAACTTTGGATCTGGTAGGATAATGCCATGCACCTGATTCCTTTTCAGTAGTTTATCAGCTATTCATGACAACACAGACTGTATGGGGTCTGGAAGGAATGGGACCAAAATTTCTTTCTTCATTTAAATTTCAGGTTTCATTAAGTTTCATGATAAGGTCATTTAGGCCTTTTTTTTTTTAAATTGGAATTGCATTAAATCCACAGAGCAATTTGGAGTAACCAATGTATTTATGAAAACAACTATACATTTGTTTTAGTCTTCTACTGCAATAAAACTTTATAATTTTTTATTAAATCTCTTGAAAACATTTTGTTAGATATAGACCTAGGTTCCATTTGTATCTCTGTTACTAATTTATTTATTAATTTTTTAAAATTTTTATTTTAGAGAGCAGGGGAGGGACACAGGGAAAGAGAGAGAGACAGAGAGACAGAGAGAATCGTTAAGTAGGAGCTATGCTTAGCACAGAGCCCAACACAGGGCTTGATCCTACAATTCTGGGATCATAACCTGAGCCAAAATCAAGAGTTGGATGCTCGAACGATTGAGACACTCAGGAGCCCCTTTCTGTTACTAAGTTAAATTTATCCCCTTAAAACCCCCATTTTCTCCCTATTGGTAGACAGAAATGCAATTGACTGTAGCCTTGTTTTTTATTGGCCAAATATCTATATTCTCTTACTAATTCTAATAATTTGTCTATATATTCTTTTGGTTTCTGATGTAGAAAGTCATGTAGGGGCACCTGGGTGGCTCAGTCGGGTAAGCATCAGACTTCGGCTCAGGTCATGATCTCATAGTTTGTGGGTTCGAGCCCCTCATCGGGTTCTGTGCTGACAAGCTCAGAGCCTGGAGCCTGCTTCGGATTCTGCTTCCCTCTCTCTCTGCTCTCCCCTGCTCGTGCTCTGTTTCTCTTCCTCCCTCTCTCTTTCTGTCTCAAATAAGCATTAAAAATTTCTAAAAAAAGAAAGTTGTGTCATCTGTGAGTAATGATAGTTGTAATTCTTCCTTTTCCTGTTTTATACAAGTTATTCCTCTTTCCTATCATGGTTTCCTGGCTAAGCTCTCCTGCAGATCATAGGATACAGGAATGATTGTGAGCAGTCTTGTCTTAACCTTTTTTTTTTTTAAAGGGACTGCTTTTGAACAATTCAGTATTGTATACATCATTCCATTATTTTATGTGTAGATACTCATAAGGTATGATTTACTGGAGTTTTCTTCTACTCTCATATTATTAAAGTTTAAAAATAATAAATGGTAATTGAAATGTTAGGAAATATTCTTTTCTATGTTAAGATAAGGATGTGATTTTTCTCTTCACGTCTGTTAATAGAGTAGGTTGCCTTAATGTGCTCCATAATATTGATGCAAATTTGCATTCCTGGAATAAACCCCAGTAGGTCAAAATGTACCATCTGTTTGTATATACTGTCCTCTTCAGACAGCCAACATTTTACGTAAATTGTTTCATGTACTCATTAGTCAGATTTCAATTATATTTTCCTTTATTCTACCAACCTTGTTTGGCTGTAGAATCAAGGTTATAACACCATTTTAAAGTCAATTGTGCCATGGAATATTATTCCGCCGTAAAAAAAAAAAAATGAAATCCTGCCGTTTGCAACCACATGGACAGAGCTAGAGAGTCTAATGCTAAGTAGAAAAAGTCAATCAGAGAAAGACAAGTACCATATGATCTCACTCATATGTGGAATTTAAGAAAACAAACAAATGAGCAAATAGAAAAAAGAAAAAGAGAAAGAGAGACACACAAGCCAAGAAATAGAAAATAGACTCTTAACTATAGAGAACAAACAGGGTCACCAGGGGAGAGGTAGGTGGGAGGATGGGGGAAACAGGTGATAGGGATTAAAGAGTACGCTTATCCTGACGATACAAAATAAAATGAAAAAATAAAAAATACAAAGGGAACTTCATAAACAAATACAGTAAGGTATGCCATCTCCCCTGTCTTTACTTCTTTGAAATGCTTTATATAATAGTAACAGTAATCTGTTCCTTGACCATGTAACTGGATTATAAAATCATTGGGGGAAGAGTTTTCATCATTGTCTCCACTGGGAGATGGAAGAGTAGAATCACTAGTGGAGGATGGAGGAAGGATTGTTTTCAGGATCAAGCCTGTTTATAAACTGAGAAGAAAGAGCCGTGAAGGGGGGACTGCAGAGACAAAAGAGAAAGGGAAGGAAGGAGAGGAGCCCCTGCGGGGGCCAGAGGAGGAGCCCCCAGTGCCTGGTGGGGGGCTAGACGGACCTCTGGAAACAGCTCTGCTCTTCAGGGGCAGGATGGAAATACGAGATAATGGCATATCTTGAAAGACGATAGAGAGTTGAAGCAGAAGAAACTGTTGCCTGATGGGCTTTCTCTTCTTTGGAAAGTAGGGAGTAGGCTCGCCTGCCTGGAGAGGAAGGGTTGGAATTAGGGCTTGAGGGAAACAGGAAATGTGGATCTGAGAAGGGGAAGGAGAATAGGGTTGGTTCGATGTGATGGGTAGAGGCAGGTCACTGGGCTGCGCTTGGGTTCCAGGGGAGGGTACCAGGAGCAGAGAAGCTCAGGGGTCTAGGAAGCTCAGGGGTCTGATGGTGGATGAAGAGAGGGGTCATGAACGACTGGAAGGGAGGGACAGTGCTCAGGACTGGGGAGGGCTGTGAAGCTCAAGTATAAATACTCGCAGGAAAGGGAAGGAGGGAGAGAGGGAGCTGAAGACACACCCATGATCAGAAAGAACAGTTGTGATTGGACGCCCGGGTGTGGGCGTGTGTGGGGCTGGGTTAAGGTTAGGCTCAGTCCTGGTGACATCATGGAAAGGGACATGAGGAGACCCAGAGGCGAGAGACTCTGACCTTCTGTCCTGTGTGGTGTTACACACATTATGCAATTTAATCCTCACCTCAGGATGACGACATGGGTCCCAATAGTCTCTCCAATTTACAGATGAATTGTTGGTGCTTGGACAGGTAGAACGCCACATTCAGCGAGGACATTCCTCACATGGGATTTGAATCCAGGTCTTTCTGATCCCAAAGTCTTTACATGTCATCAGTACTCAGCACTGCCAGAGAGGCCACGAAGTTGAGGAATCATTCCCAGGATGTGGAATCTGCCCCCCCCACCCCAAGACTTTGGGGGAGAGAGAGCCTTGGAGCCAGCACATGCCAGAGTGAAAAGTGGGGTGTGGGAAACATGGATGCTGCAGATTTTCAAGAATTCCTGGGGCTGTGTCTTCTCATGGGTCCGTGAAGGTGGATTATTTGAAAATGTGCATTCCTGCGGGTTTGTGGTATGTATGGACACTGTGACCCTTGTGGTCATAGAGGTCATCTCATCTGGCACATCTGTACATACACAAGGTGAGCCTCCCTTCCTCATCCCTCCTCCCCCTCCCTCCAGAAAACAAGCCTCCTTCTCCTGATTCTTGATGAATCTGGTTCCAAAATTGGCAAAAATTGAGTGATGGATTTTACATTTAGCAATCTTTTTGATCCCCATTGCTACCTGTGAGTTAGATACCATCATCCCCAGTTTACATAAAACAAAACTTAAGCACAGAAATGAAAAGATCTGGGAGGCACAAACATCCCTTGCAGTTTCAGGGCTTTTTGAAAAAGGAAATCATTTACCACATGACTTTGTCTCCGTGACCTTCTCTTGATGTTGTTCTCCCCGAAGCCTCCGGGAAAACACAAGTTCTGTTACTCTGTGGGCAGAGAAGTGGAGCTCCTCGATTCAGGACTCATCAGCAGTAAATGCTGGAGCTGGGACCCCAGTTTTGCTCTCCTGTGATCTTTGCATGAGGGCCCTGGCCTTTCCTGCAGAGCCAGTGACAAAGGACCCATCTCCAGGCTCGAATGTCAGACTAACTCTGCTCCTTTCATCAGTTTGGCTCAGGGTTCCCTGAAGACCTTACTAAGCTCAGCATTCTCTGGGCCCCCCATGCCCTCAACCACCTTGTCTTTAAGGAAGAACTCAGGGGATACCATAAGATCCTGCAGAAGTCAAGGCCCAGGTCAAGGGTACGAATGTCTGGGCCCCTCACCCCAGATGCTCATCAGCTAGCCCAGCCCTGGTGTTGGACTGCCCGGGTTGAGTTCCTGTTCAGTGTGTTCTTAAGTAGGCTCTGAGCCCCTCTATACCTTAACATCTTCATTTTTCAGTGTTCATAGAGATATTGCTACTGTGCAGGGTTATTGTGGTATGTGTTCCTCAAACGTAAGCATGCTACCATTGTTACTTAGAATAATAACGGTAATTATCATTATTGTTACTTAAACAGATGTAAAAAGTGAAACCCAGAGAAATCAAGAGAATTTCCAAGTCTCCCCACTGAGCCAGAAGCCACAATTCTGTTTTTTTGTTTTTGCTTTTGTTCTTTTCCCCTTCTTCTTCTTCTTCTTCTTCTTCTTCTTCTTCTTCCCCTTCTTCTTCTCCTCCTCCTTCTTCTTCTTAACCTCAGCATCCTTCTCTCTTTATGAGGATGAATTGGGGCCATATTGGTAAAGTACGGTTTCAGTCAGCTCAGGCTGCCATAACAAAGCACCACAGACTGGGGGCTTCAACAACAGAAATGTATTCTCTCAGTCCTGGAGCCCAGAAGTCCTAGATGGAGGCATTGGCAAGATTGGTTTTTCTGACAGCCATAAGGGACCTTCAGGAGTCCCTACTTGGCTTGTAGATGACATCTTTCCCCTGTGCCTTCACACTCCCTTCCCTCCTTACGTGGGTGTGTCCTAATCTCCTCTTATAAGAATACCAGCCATTTGGAGTAAGGCCCATATTAGTGATCTCATTTGAACTTAATTCCCTCTTTAAAGACATCATCTCCAAATACAATCACATCCAGAGGTGCTTGGGGTTGGGGCTCCAGCATATGGATTTCGGAGGGACACAAGTCAACCCATACTCGATGCCTACTACAGATTCTGACACAGAGAAGATGCTCAGAAAATATTAACTCTTCTTGTCACGGTGCAGTTATGACTGTGCCTTATGTCTGCAGTTTGATGAAATCCCCATATTGAAAATTTGTAACGTCCACAGCAGATGCCCCTCAAACTTGCCCTTTGTATGTGCCTCAGGGAGGAGGTCACATGATTCCACAAGCAGGCTGTGCCCACAGGAGCCTTCTTGGGAAGAAGATCCCACTTGCCTATCTGTGCATAGAGTTGCTTTGGCTCAAGCCATGAGCACTGAGTGAATAAAGCCCTACCACCTGTCTACGGGACTTTGTTCAGACGTGGGTGTAGGCGCAAATGCAACCAGGGATGGGCCCGTGGGCACCGACCCCCTCTGTCTGTGAGGTGGAGTAAGCCTCCAGCCTATGGTACACAGAATACAGTTGGGTGGCTAGGAATTCTGTCTTTGAAAGGGACGAACAAACCAGATTTGAGTTTGATTTCTACACTCTTTCCATGTGAAGAACATGGACTCTGAAACACCCTGCTTTATGTATCTATTCTTGAGTTTATAATGCACAATCCTTAGATGCAGGATTCTTTTAATCCCTTCTGCCGGTTTCCAAGATCTTTCCCCACTGGCTTCTTCCCAAGGCCAACCATACTGCCTTCCCACGGAGCGCCCTCCTTATCTATAAGGCAGGTGGCAAAGATAGAGTTACATGTCTTCCGTTCAGTCTTAAGGTAATGGGCTCAGTGTGAGGAACTGGAGTTCCTGTCCGGGACCAGAGCACCTCTGGACCCCTCCCGGGACCAGTGACTTTGTGACACCGGGCGTCCCGTGAACAAGGATTGCATAGAATGTACATTTAGGTCTTCCCCGGATCTGAAGATCTGTGATGCAATATACGGAGCCTACATCTGGGCTGTGTGCACCCCTGGCCATCCCTCCTCCCCTCACACTACAGCAGAGCCAAAGCCTCAGAAGGCAGCTCACATCTCTGCCCCTGCAGGAAGAGAGATCGGGAATGATGGATGGAGACGGATGTGACAGGCTGATTTCAGTGAGCGTGTGGTGGGAGTGTGTTTCAGCCTAAAGAATGCAGGAAGAAATGCCACGTCCATATATTTGTTTCTTCCTCTACCAAACGCAGGGGGTGTTATGGCCCCTGCGCCGTGGTAGGCTCCAGGAACACCGGAGCACTCAGCATCTCACAGGGCCCACCGGTCCGCCAACGGATCACGGAAGACGACAGGAAGCCCACCCGAGGGCACACTCAGCGTGGGGACAACCGAAGAAGTTTCAGAAGAAGGGCTTTGGACATTTCTTGGCTGTGTGACCCCCCCCGACAAGCCGATCACTCAGCACAACTGGGAGAACCGCGGAGTTAAGAAAGCACTCCAAGAACTGTGACTCGAATTACAAATGCTAATTATTATTAGGAGGATGAGTGCTCTCAGGCACAAAAAAGCTCTAACTGCTTAGCGGGACAGCCCAGGCAGCCGGAACCCTGGCACGTGGGACGCCACCCATGGGAGGCGCTCCAGACACACAGGGCGGTGGACATTTCTCAAACCACCTATCTTGTCATGCCTGGGTGCCTCTGCTCCCCTCCTGCCTGCTGTTTGGCAGATAACTGCCTATTTATCGGAATTAGACTGCCAAGTCATCCCCGCCACACGTGCATGCACACACACGCACACGCGCACACACACACAGAGACCTAGACTAGGCACCAGGGGCTGCTCTCTGCTGGACAAATCGTTTGATCTCAAGATGAATCAGGAAAGACCAAATGCATGAAACAACCCTCAGCCCCCTTTTCAAGATGCCCCCTGATTCCGATAACCCAGTGGGTGTGAAGGCGCTGAGGTGCGTTCCTGATCCGACCCGCACATTCTCAGAGTGAAGTGCCCAGCAGCGGGCTCGGAGATAGCCTTCGCCCCACGTGCACCCTTGCGTTTTCTGCAGTGACACCGACTTGCTGAGAATGCTTTCATGTGCGGCAGAGAGGACACGGGTTGGATACAATAAAAGGTGGCAAGCCATTAATCAGCTCTCAATGGATGCTTTGGATGTATTTAAGAATAAAGGGACATGTTTTGTTAAATGAGAAATCGATTTTATAAGAGTTTTGTGGTGTGATTCCTTTTTCTGAAAATTTAAAACGAATAGAAAAAAAATAACACCTTGAAAATATACAAACCCAAGATGGGCTCTGGGAGTGGGAAGTGCGGGTGCTTTTAATTCTCTCCACTGTAGCCGCATTTTCTAAGTATTGTACTGAAATCATTCTTTAGGTCATCAGGCAAAAATAAATGTGGTTTAATTATGTTTTATATCACCTTGATCCTGTGGGGGCCAAGGGCAGGCTGCCCCAAGACGGTGCACTTTGCCAGGAAGATTATTTGGAGTCAAAAAGCAATCAAGGGGGGAGCGCCCTGGGTAGCTCAGTTGCTTAAGTGTCGGACTTCAGCTCAGGGCATGATCTTGCAGTTCACGAGTTCAAGCCCCACATCGGGCCATCAGGCTCTGTGCTGAGAGCTCAGCTCAGAGCCTGGTGCCTGCTTCAGGTTCTGTGTCTCCCTCTCTCTCTGCCCCTTCCCAGCTTGCACTCTGTCTCTGTCTCTCTCTCTTTCTCAAAAATAAATAAACATTTTTTAAAAAGGTAATCAAGGGGCGCCTGGGTGGCTCAGTTGGTTAAGCATCAAACTTTGGCTTAGGTCATGATCTCGTGGTTTGTGAGTTCAAGCCCTGCATCAGGCTCTGTGCTGAGGGCTCAGACCCTGGAGCCTGCTTTCAATTCTGTGTCTCTGTCTCTCTGCGCCTCCCCTGCTCATGCTCTGTCTCTCTTTCTCTCTCAAAAATAAATAAACATTAAAAAAAATTTTTTAAGGCAATCGGGGTGCCTGGGTGGCTCAGTAGGTTGAGCATCCGACTTTGACTCAGGTCATGATCTCACAGTTTGTGGGTTCAAGCCCCGTGTCGGGCTCTGGGCTGACAGCTCGGAGCCTGGAGCCTGCTTCAGATTCTGTGTCTCCCTCTTTCTTTGTCCCTCTTCTGCTTGCACTCTGTCTCTCTGTCTCTGTCTCTGTCTCTCTCTCTCTCAAAAAATAAACATAAAAAAAAAGGTAATCAAGGGGCGCCTGGGTGGCTCAGTTGCTTAAGCATCCAACTTTGGCTCAGGTCATGATCTTGCAGTTCATGAGTTCAAGCCCCACATCGGGCCATCAGGCTCTGTGCTGAGAGCTCAGCTCAGAGCCTGGTGCCTGCTTCAGGTTCTGTGTCTCCCTCTCTCTCTGCCCCTCCCCCGCTCGTACTCTGTCCCTCTCTCTCTGTTTCAAAAATAAATAAACATTTTTTTAAAAATCAATCAAGGAGTCCCTGAGTGGCTCAGTCAGTTAAACGTCCAACTTTGGCTCAGGTCATGATCTCGCGGTTGGTGAGTTCGAGCCCTGCGCCAGGCTCTGTGCTGGGGGCTCAGAGCCTGGAGCCTGCTTCAAATTCTGTGTCTCTCTGTCTCTCTGCCCCTCCCCTGCTCATGCTCTGTCTCTGTCTCTCTCTCAAAAATAAATAAACGTTAAAAAAAATTTTAAAGGCAATCAAAACCCAGCAGATTCAAGAGAAGTGCTTTCCCTCCCTCTCTACAGCCTAAAAAGAATTTAGGTAGAAGGCGTGCTCCAGGAAGACAGCGACCACACGGAACCACATTGTGGCAGTAACTGAGTGTGGCGGACCGCGAGCAACTCACAGGCCTGTTGGACCAAGCTCTTTACGTCCTGCTGTTTTTCAGTGGGCCCAGCACACATTCGCTTCCCAAACGTTGACTGTTTTTCATCTTCCTGTGAACTGCATTCCTTCCCTTTGAAGTCCCAGGCCCCTACTTGCTTCCCCTCAGTTAAGAGTGACATATATACCTCATTTTGCCTGCCTGTCTTTGGAATTTCCATGTCCACTGGGATTCCCCACACCATATGAACTGAATTCTATTTTCTTCTGTTAACCTGTCTCCTATATTCTGCCAGAGTCCAGCTCTAGCAGGTCCAGGGCTCCCTGAAGGATGGACAGTGTCGGCGAAAGGGAGTGAGCGAGCCTTGGCTTCTTTCTGATCACCAGGCAGGCATCTCTGCACTGACCAGAGAGTCAGCTTTATTTCTGGGAAAAAAAAATGTATGGGGTACAAAACAGAAGTGGCAATTGCCTTAGACAAGGATTTCTGATGACAAATTCTTTGGTGTGGAAAAATTTCCCAGAAGATAGATTGGTAGAAGACTCATGCATAATCTTTATCAATAGTGATTGATGTAGGTGATTTAGGTGCTTATCATATGGGGAAGGAAGGTATCTTCAGCATTCAAATACAAGGCAATGTTTTTAGCATAGCAAAGGCAAAAGTTAGTTCTTTGTGAGCAGGGGTCAAGAGCCTATTTTCCTGAGGGGAAGAAAAACAGGTTTCTCAGGAAATGTAGTATTTGTTCCCATAAACACAAAAGAAGAAATTCCTATAATAAGTTCCTTCACAAGGTACAATCAGCATATTTTTAGTATAAGAGGACAAGTCACTCCCGATACCAATCAGCAAGGTACCTTGGGGGTCGGTGCTCAAGCAAAATAATTGAGTAAGGGGTAGACATCAGTTGCAAACCCACCTTAACTCACAAGGAGTTTTTCTCAACTTAGTGAGTTGAGAAAATGGCTTCCAACAATATTCTTAGTCCTGCTGGAAGGACCTTGAGGGGACAGGAGACGCTTGCTCCCCAGCAATTCAAACAACCTAAAACTTTGCATTTTAGACTTTTGTGTATTTTAATAGTCAGCCATCCATCCATCTTTCCTCCTGACTCAGCCACCCACCCACCCATCCATCCATCCATCCACTACTTTGGTCTCACTCTCTGGAGTCCCTGGAGTATAACCAAAGGCAGCAGGAGGAGTGAAAATCTGCAGGTGTGGAGGGAGGGGGTACTGGGACCATGGAGTGGCCCTCCCTTCATAGCTTGCTCTGCTTTACATTGAGACCTGAGTGCACATCACAAAATACACCAGGAGCATCTCTTGGGTTCCAAGCAGGCTGGGAGGATGCAGCCAAGAGCAGACCAGGAGAGGCGGGATGTGCACACGGGACAAGGGCAATGGTGATCTACGTCAGGCTGTGCTGAGATTCAGAAAACACTGGATGTCAAGGGGAAGTTTGCTAGATGAGGGTCTCAGAGGTAGGGGTTGGTTGCAATAGTGATAACTCACACGTGTCGAGCCCTTTGTAAGTAACAGACCCCAGGGTTCACCAGTCCTGGGCAACCCTCTCATCGATACCAGGGAGAGGGGAGAAATGGATATCAGGGCAACCAGGCACCCCAACACACCGGGAGGCTGAGCCCTGAGAAGAACCCCCATCCTTACCTCTCTCCCCAGAACCCCACAGACACTGAGGTCCACTCAGCGGCTTTGTGACCTAAGGGAGTTGCTCAACCCTGTCCTCAGCCACAGCATCTGTGAGGACAATGACCTCAGCATCGCCTGCCTTCCAGGGTTCTTCCAAGGAACAAAAGGACGAAGATACAGAAGCCCACTCAAAGCTTCCACTTCCTATGTGTGTGACCTGTGACTTTGATCACACAAGCAGGTGTCATGCTTGCCCACATCGTTTTGCAGGAATCCAAACCATCCCACAAACATCAGTTGTCACTAACTGCATCTCTGGAATCTGTAAACGCTCCAATTAAGATTTTGATGTTTTTGGAGCACCTGGGTGGCTCAGGCGGTTGAGCGTCCGGCTTCGACTCAGGGCATGGTCTCGCGGTTTGTGGGTTCGAGCCCCGTGTCAGGCTCTGTGCTGACAGCTCGGAGCCTGGAGCCTGCTTTGGATTGTGTCTCCCTCTCTCTCGGACCCTCCCCTGCTCACACACACACACACACACACTCTCTCTCTAAAATAAATTAAAAACATTAAAAAAATTTTAAAAAATTAAAAAAAAGATTTTGATGTTTGAGAGAAAACACATACCGGCCCTTCTGATGTAAAAGTAATTTATGAACATCCTACATAAAGGATCCTTTCCATTTAAACGGAGAAGAAATCTTAATAATAGATGATTGCTTTATGAATATGAAAATTATATATTCGTTGCATAATCAACCAGTTAATTGACACATCACCACATCTCCCCTAGAGTGCGTGGAACAGATCTGAAACCATGTGACCAATTGCTCCCAAGCGTCTTTTAGAAAGCAAGAAGCCTGGTATTCAGCTGAAGGTACAAGCGAGTATCAAATTCAGATCATCTGTTGCTTATTTAGCACCTAGTGTATACAAGGAGAGACTTGCCCAGCTTACAATCTTCAGGGAGAAACTCCCCACCATGACGAAGCCAGGTGCGCTGAGCTCACACATCTGCTGGCTCTGGGGGAGAGGGAGCTCGGCAGACGCTGGTGGCAGGAGGCCCCCAGGCAGGTGGTGTCACTCTAGGACACAAAAGCTGGGAAGGACCGGACCCAGAGTAGGGGCAAAGGGGCCGGTGTTGGTTATTGCAGGAGAAATTACAGGGCTCAGCAGTAGGCTGGATGCAGGGGGGTGGCAGTTAAAGAAAAGGAAGGGGTCAAAGGCACTCTGAAGAAAGCCAGGTCCTGTCTCCTTGTCGGAGTAAGGTTGCCCAGATACAGCAAATAAAAGCAAGGATGCCAGTTAAATTTGATCTTCACGTAAACAACAAAGGGTTTTTCGTGTGAGTATGCCTCAAATAGTGCATGGGGAGCACTCTTCTCAAACGGTGTCTGAAACTCTAATTTAGCTGGGCATCCTATGTCCCATCTGTTAATTCTACCCAAGGACATAAACTTGAAGTGCCCAAGTCGATTTCCCCACAGAATGGCCCAAGCACTGCATCAGCACCGCTGAATAACAATCACCAAAAGCTAGTTGCCCCTCTAGGACACCATCCTCATGTTCCATTCGTGCCGAAAGAAGATGGTCTTAAAGCTCTTAAAGGAAGGGGCATTCACCCACATCCTGAAGAAGGAATAAGATGTGCTAGACATAGAGCTTTTAAAATTTAAATCTGCCCAGGGTCCTTCCTATGGAATGCTATCCCCCCTTCCACCCTCGATCATCTGCTTTAGCCCATGTGGTTTGCTTGGGGCTCCTCTGGCTTCCAGGACTGGACCAGTAGAGCCGCCTTGGGTCTACTGCAGGAGCAATCTGCAAAGGTTCTCCCCTCTTCTCTGACATCCGGAACCATCGGAATCCAGGAGCCTGAAGCTGCCAGAACACTCTGCTGTCACCCAGAGAACCGCACCTGAGAATGAGGACAGACTGGTGACACAGCTCAAACCCCTACACTATGTTGGAGCCAGACCTGCCCCCAGCCTTCCCATCACATTACCCAGCAGAGGCGGCTTTTTGCTTAAAACACTTTGGTTCAGGGCTTTGTTGCTAGTAATAATTACACAGCTCCCGTGCTAGGTGACATCTTCCATTAATTTCTCAAATACCCAGAGGTGGCCGAGCTACCTGATAAATAAATGATACATTTTAGGGGTGCCGGTTAAGCATCCAACTTCGGCGCAGGTCATGATCTCACAGTTCATGAATTTGAGTCCCGCATCAGACTCTCTGCTGTCAGCTCAGAGCCTGCTTCTGATCCTATGTCCCTCTCTCTCTCTGCCTCTCCCCTGTCTGTGCTCTCTCTCAAAATGAATAAACTTAAAAAAAAATAAATGATACATTTTAGAGAAAAGTAGTATCCAATCTATTAAAATGTAAGTGATCCTTTCATCAAGATGTTAACTGACTACTGGGATCTGCTTCTCAAATGTTTATAATGAGACATTTCCATTTGAGTTTGATGTTTTGAAAGTGGAAACTTCTTCAGATGTTGGACAATAACAAAAGAGCAAATATCCTTGTTACTTAAAATACATATCAATTTCCATTCATTTACTCTAAGAAAGTGTTGATACCCCTGCAGATAATCGATGAGTTCTAAATTATGGCAAAAATCATATGGAGATTCAAACTGAGCTCATCATGTAGATTAAAATTCACGATAAACTATCTTTTCTTTCCATTCTTAAAACATTTCTGAGTTAGCTTCAGTAAGACTTTTTTTCAAAGTTCTAGGGCACTTAAAATATTAGACATTCACCTTTCTTATTTTTTGGCAATTTTAGAAGTAGTCAACATTTTTATTGATATAAGCACTTATTACTTTGATAAATCGATCAGAACAGAGTACTTTTAATTTAACAAGCTTCATAATCTAGTTTATTGATACCACATGGACATCAGAAAGCATAAACCACTCTCATAATGACAGTACAAGCTCTTTCTGGATTACAGACATACAGACATTGTGACCTCCGTGCCTCAGTTCTAGCCATAGAGTAAGAGTCATCGAAACAGAGAACTCACACATCCTGATTTGAGCAGCCCTGCTTCCCAACAGGCACAAATAATTTTGTCTGAGCCCAAGTAGACAAAGAGACACATACACACACAAACTAAAGATGAAACATTGGATTCTCTGTCATTTCTCACCCAAGA
Organism: Cryptoprocta ferox; assembly: GCA_028646485.1. Lineage (NCBI taxonomy): Eukaryota > Metazoa > Chordata > Mammalia > Carnivora > Eupleridae > Cryptoprocta > Cryptoprocta ferox. Next base: position 4,386,617 of record CM053569.1, on the reverse strand, counting down.
GCAAAGAGATCTCTTCTCTGTCATTTCTCACCCAAGAGCGAAGAGATCTCTGTGCTCTTCTACAGAGAGCACCAAAGGGCCAGACTGACGAGGGAGCTTGGGCAAGCTGAGGGCCAAGTGCAGGCTAACAGCACCCCCACCCCCAGGCGGGACGCGTGTGATAGTCCTCGGACACTCCTGGCTGCCCAAGAACAGGGGAAAGGAAAGAAAGCGGATGGTTGACTGATGGAGATCACAGTCGTGCAGGACAGGCACCTCCTTCAGTTTATGGACAATTTAGTAAACTGCAAGAAAAAGACAACTGTAACCATAGCCTAATCTCCAGAAACCTATAGACTCCGTTTCGTGGAGCCCTAATATCACCCTCATCAAGATGTAAGTGGGTTAAAGTGCTTGCCATGGTGATGTGGGAAACAAAGGCAAATGGAAAATTAAACTCACTTATTGCTTAGTCCGTGAAAGGGGCAGAGTGACCTTCCTCTAGGAGCTCAGCTGCCTGGAAGATGACGTTTTGCTGGGGGCAAAAGGCAATCTTAGCTTAACATTATCCCAACCTCCAGGATCCTGTGAGTCCACTTTAACATATAAAAATTCCTTTGGGAACTTCCTTTATCTCTATTCACTCCCCCCACCAAGATATATGCTGGAAGTCATACTTACTTCAGGCTTATGTCCCCCTGATCTACATCTGGAGGTCTCACGACTGAGGTTTTACTAAACAGTAGTAAATGATGTTTTCCTAACAGCTAGCCCCTCAAGGTCCTCAACCTTGTTTCCAAAATTCCTTACAGACTTATGCTGTCACGAACCCCCTCCCAACCTGAAGGTATATAATCAGTTAGTTCCTCCTCACAATCCCAGGGCAGCTCTTTCTGCCCACAGTCCTGTCCCGGTGCTTAATAAAATCACCTCTTTTGTACCAAAGACGTCTTTAAGAATTCTTTCTTGGCTGTCGGCTCCAAACCCCACCATCACCCCAAAATCCCATCAAGACCATAAAACCAAATTCCCAGTCATTGCTGCCACTGATGAGAAATAATCTTACGACTGTCAGTGAGCCCAAAACAAGACACAAGTAGAGGAGAGGAAAATAAACTAAAACAAGGGTGAGCAAAGTTCCGTTGCCACTTGGAATTCCCTCTATAAGCCCAGGAAACATGCAGCTGGGCTTAAGATGTTCTTTTATGGCAACGCGGTTCTTCACCGGGCTTGTCAGATGTATCCACAGGGGATCTCGGTGTATGATTTTCAAAACTGCAGAAGGATATTTTTATAGGATATTGTTTTAGGAGGGTAAAATAGCAGCTGTCATACGAATATAAAGTAAGCAGATGTCAACCATTTTATGTAATTTATTAACAAACAGACCAGTAATATGTTACTATAGGTTCGATGAATTATTTTAACCTTAACATATACTCAAAAGGTACATTGACAAACAGTAATTTGTGATGTCATTAGTGACATCCGTCCTAAGTATGGAATATGTGAGTGGCTTTATGCAATCCCTGCAGTGACTGCTTTTATCCCACCAAAAAGTATGCATGTGTGTAAACGTTCGGGGTGAATGTTGATGCACAAGGTGATGTCGGAGCATAGGACAGGCTGAGGCCCGAGCACAAACTAGCACCTCCCCATCCACCCCCCACACACCAGGTGGGATGTGTATGATATTCCTCAGGGACTCCTGGCTGCCCAAGAACAAAGGAAAGAAAACAAATGGCTAACTGATAGAGATCACAGTCATACAGGACACGAGTCCCCATCAGTTTATAAATATCTTAGTAAATTACAAGAAAAGGCAATCTTATCAATAACCTAATCTCTAGAAACCTATAGACTCAGTTTCCTGGAGCCCCAACATCACCCCTCCATTGTGATGTGGGGAACAAAGGCAAGAAGGAAATGGCAAGTAAAATTAAATTTATTTATAACCTACAGCCCACGGACAAATACTTGAGGCAAATACAGAGTACAACATTTCTCCAGTACCCCCCCTACTGTTATAATGTTAATGCCTCACGAGGGGGAAAACAATCTTAGCTTGACAATAGCAAGGCTTCTGTTATCCTAGGAGTCCTCTTTAGCATATGAAAGTCCTTCTGGAGGCCTCCCTTTTATCTTTCCCTCCCCCGGGTCCATACTATATAACCAGTCACTCTTCACAACCCCAGTGCAGCTCTTTCTACCCACGGGTCCTATCCCCGTGCTTTAATAACATCACCTTTTTGCACTAAAGACAGCTCAAGAATTCCTTCCTGGCCATCTGCTCTGAACCCCATCTGAAGGGTCTCATGACCCATGATCAAGCCCCATGATCAAGACCACTCCACGACCCCGTCAAGGGGGTGCAAGCACGAGGTCGTAAGGTGGCAGCCTGAAGGACACCCCCTTGGACAAGTTTAATACACAATGTACCTGTGTACCTCATGACAGTCTGACATCCAAGTGCTAAATTCTCTGAGGTCAAGTGATATGTTGGAAAACCAACTAATCCATTTCTAAGAGAAAAGCACTTACTCTTACCGGTCTCCTCAATAAAATGCTGTCTCAAGAGGAGGTAACCAGACTGGCCGGTGTTTTAAGTTTTGCTTTACTTGCCTGCATTGCCCTTGCTTGGGGCCTTGATTTACCTGTACTTCTTCCCACAGGTAATCCTGCCCCTCAGTTCCCTTTCTAAGACCAGCTTTCCACAGTCTTCCTCCAGCACCAAAGACCAATCACTCATTTGCATTTCTGTGACTGAAAGGGAACTCAAGTGGTTCTTCATAGAACAATGATGATGTGATTCAAGGTGGTTTTTCTGATTGTGGTTGAGAAGTAGCTGTTGAGTTATCTTGCTCAAAACCTTGCTCAAAACCGCTCAGAAATCTCCTCCCTCGGGGCAACCAGAACATTCAGCCTTGCCCATACACAGAATTCCAATCTCAGAAAAAAAAAAAAAAAAAAAGCAACACACTGAAACATTCTGCTACACTTAGCATCCTCTGTAAGAGTCAAAAGTCATTATTACAATTAAGTGGAGAACGTAAAATAATTGAATAAAAAATTTTAAATAATAATGGAAAGAAATAAATCGGAACGCATTGGCTCAGGTAACTGGGAAGACCCATGATCAAGCCGATCGCAGATAAAACTTAACTCTGGTCTGGTTCTGTTTGTTGCTACTTGACCACATTCATCAGAGAAATTTCCACGTGTGGTGGGCAAAATAGTCCCCAGGAAATTCCGCCTGAAATAAGTGGTCTACAACAGCAACAAAGCCAGTGAGTACTCTACAACATACTAAAACTGATAGGGAAAAATCCGTTACAAGATGGCCGACAGGACTGATTAGGAAATACCTGTCCCTGATCAAAGGCTCCCCCTGTAAGGTTCTTCTTCCCACCCTGCTTGTGGCATGCATTAATGAAGAATTCAGAAGTAAGAGGCTATAAGTTATTCAATCTGCTGATGCTTTGAGCTCAGACCTCTGGTGAGTGATCTCCTCTGAGCCCACCGGTGTAAAATAAACCTTCTCCCTTCCAAGATCTCTGAGTTCCGCTTGGTTCTTCTGCTGGATGATCCAGACCAGATTCCACAACAAAACCACCGCCTTCAAGGTTATCTTCTATTACTGGGCAGAGTTTATTTGCCTCGTTACTAGAGAAAGCTGACAAGTAATCAGGAAATACCACACAGGACTGTCAAATCTCAAAATGAAATGATAGTAAACTCCTCTAGATAATGAAATAATCCTTGGATGCACTGGTTAAACAATGCCCTGTGATGACTTTGTAAGGATTTGCTGTACTTTCTTGGCCTTATTTTCCTTTATTGGGCATATTTTTCTAACCAAATATAAAGTTACAACAGATAAGTCTAAGAACAATAAAGCTAAGGATAGACAAAATTAGAATAAGTGTAGAATAAGATGTACTAATCTGTTAGTGGCCTTTATTTACTAGTTCATTCAAACACAACCAAGAATGCTTTTGTTTTTAATTTATTTTAACTTTTTTTTTTTTTTTTGAGAGAGAGAGAGAGAGAGACAGAGTATGAGCAGGGGAGGGGCAGAGAGAGGGAGACACAGAATCTGAAGCAGGTTCCAGGCTGTGAGCTGTCAGCTCAGAGCCCTACGTGGGGCTTGAACTCATGGACCACTAGATCATGACCTGAGTGAAAGTCGGATGCTTAACTGACTAAGCCACCCAGGTGACCCGAGAATGTTTTTTGTTGTTGTTAATGAATGTTTTATTTATTTTTGAGAGAGAGAGTGTGTGTGAGCAGGGGAGGGGCAGAGAGAGGGGGACAGAGGACCCAAGGTGGGCGCTGTGCAGTCAGCAGGGAGCCTGATGCAGGACTGGAACTCAACAACTGTGAGATCATGACCTGAGCCGAAGTCGGACACTTAACCGACTGAGACACCCAGATGCCCCAAGAACGCTTTCAAAGAATGTTCACATGTTAATGTAAAGTGAACAATTCAATAGATGTTGAGTAAGTTATTATAAGATCAGTGAGTTTAGGGTGTGGGATATCTATCACAAGGATGGATCGCAAATTTAAACTCTTTTGACATATATAGCTTATAGGAAATCAACCAAATAATTCTCTACAATAAAAACTCTAACAATTATGTTCCTATAAAATAAATTCTTATTGATCTAAAAGTCACACGTTATTAGGTCTGAAGATAATTTTAAACCGAAGCTTGAAATAGTGTAGAAAGTTCTTTGTCCTATTAGAAAACAAACAGAAACACATTTTTAACATAAGATATGGATGAAAATTCTCTGACCATCTCTCTTATTTCTCTAAACAAAGAATAACATCTGACTAGTGCTTTGCGCTTGCAGCTTTTCAGATTTCTTCGTAGACTTTTGATGTAAACTGGGTTTCTGGTCTAGACTAAAATGTGAAACAAGATACTGGGGTCCCATACATTTGTTGCTACACTTAGTAAGTAAAGAAGTCTCAGTGAAGGAAGGGATTTCCAAGTTTAGGTGTAAAAAAATAGTAGGAGCTAAGTTAATGGGGACCAGGGAAGGGAATTCGAGACAATAGGAGGAGGAGGTACACACGTCTTAGGATAGAATGGATCACGTCGTGTTTGAGGAACTCAGATATGGTCAGCTCACATCAAGAGCAAAATAGGCCTGGATGGTATTACAAAATAAAGCTGGAGAAGGGCTGGTCCTTAGTGTAAGGCCAAGTTGAGAATTTTGTTCTTTATCCTACAAGGAATGGGATGACATTGATAGTTTTAATATTGAGTTGGAGAGAGGGGCACACTTAGATTTGCTTTTTGAAGACAACAGTTTGGCCATTATAGAAAAAGAACTGGAAGAGCCCAAGATTGGCTGTTGCTACACCTGTTAGGAAGCAGCGTAGTAAGTGGTCCAGGTGAGAATGTGGGATGGATCAACATAGTGGTGGTGGACATGGAGGTCAGGGGGCGAACTCAAGAGTATGAAACTCTGAGGACACACATGGAGGCAAGGAGGCAAGGAAATGTGTTGAGTAGACATGGTAGGACTGGATGAGAGGTTGAAACTGATAAGTTATGGGAAGAATTTAGCCAACTCTGATAGGTCATTTGAGATTGCAAAGGAAATTTCACATAAGAATTCAGATTTTTGTCATATGTGGGATAATCAGATGTTAATACTTTAACGGCAATCCTCCATGGCAACTGTCTGATAAAATTGATAAGTGGTTGAGTTTTAGATTGGAAATATCCTCTGTAACCTCATTCCAACACCACCCCAGTCTTTATTTGTTACCCTGTTTCCTGCATTCATTCACTTCCCTAGCCCTGTGTGTTCACAGGTCTCTTCTATCTCTTGATATATTTCAAAAAGTTGAATGATGACTCTTAAGAAATGTAAGGTGAATGTATGTCAAAGACAGATTTAGCCCATTTATATGGAAACCACAAGATAGTAGGCTAGTTCAAAGGAGAATTCAAGAAACATAAAAAAAATTGTATGTACATATACACAACCCAACAAACTTATTTCATATGTGTGTGTTTGTGTATATTAACAAACTTATTTCATATAAAGTAAATTAGTTAAAGGCAAAATTGGTTAAATGTCCTACAGGTCAATAAAATCCTGAGCTTTGGGGCACCTGGGTGGCTCAGTCAGTTAGGTGTACGACCTCAGCTCAGGTCATGATCTCACGGTTCATAGGTTGGAGCCCCATGTTGGGTTCTGCACTGACAGTGCGGAGCCTACTTGGGATTCTCTCTCTCCCTCTCTCTGTGCCCCTCCCCTGCTCATGCGTGCTCTCTCTCTCTCTAGCACACGTGCATGCTCTCTCTCTCAAATTGGATGAGTAAACTTAAAAAACAAAACAAAACAAAACAAAACAAAAACCCCGAGCTCTGTAGTTGTGTTCCTCACTAGGAAGAAATCATTTACATTTCTCCTAGGCAAAAACCTGCAAAAAGTGGGATGTAAATCCCACTTCAGAATCTGGACCCTAATCAACAGTGAGTAGTAGGTCAGAGAAAGCGTCACATCGAGAATTAAGTACCCCTCGGGTGTGCCTGTCAGACAACGTTCCAGTATAACATCCGAAGGGCATGCATTCATTCTTTGTTAATTTCTAAGTATCAGAAAATTGTTTCCTTTTTTTAAATTTTTAAAGCTTATTTATTTTTGAGAGAGAGCCACACAGAGCATGAGTGAGGGAGGGGCAGAGAGAGAGGGAAACACAGAATCCAAAACAGGGTCCAGGCTCCAAGCTGTCAGCACAGAGCCCGATGTGGGGCTCAAACTCAGGAACCTTGAGATCATGACCTGAGCTGAAGTCGGATGCTTAACAGACTGAGCCACTCAGGCGCCTCTAGAAAATTGTTTTCTTAACATACTCCTGGTTTGGATGAACTTGAATTGGCAGGGTTGTATCACAACAGGACTTCCTGTGAAATCCATCCCCAAGGTTCAACTGCTGGCTCTAAAGGTACATTATTCTGCCATTTGTTCCCTTAACTTTCTAAGAAAACACAAGTAAATTTAGAATACAGGGTTAGGAAACTCAACTCCCAGCCATTATTTTTAATCAGGCTGCTACATATTACTCCCTCTTTATCCATTTGCAAATAATGCTTTTCAATTAAGCTTCTCTCGGTGAATGGAAATCGAGGCCCGGGGTTTGGCTGAAATGGCGTCATTCACCAGCCTCTCTATTTCTCTGAATAATGACTGGCCCAATCTCTGCTGGGCTGTTTATTGTCCAATTTTCTTTTGAGAGCAACAGCAAGCCGTGGTTGTGTTTAAACGCAATGAGTAAAGTGGAAAATTGACACAATTATTCCAATAATTTGGGCTAAAAGGAAAACAATAATTGAGTGGAAAGTAAAATGTTTTTCAGCAGACACCCTACAAATGGGCTGTCTTCATTAGCCACCCTCTTCCTCCTAATGACTTATTTTATGGATTCTCTCTAGTGGGCTCTGTAGTCAGAGATTTTATTGTACATGACATGTGAGTCAGTTCAATGTCTGTTTGCTCAGGAAGAGATTCCGGTGAAATTGTTGCTACATTTTCTGTGGAGTGAAAGAGAATGAGGCTTGGTTTGGACAGACCCAGCCATAATGGCAGCCCCAATCCTTACCAGCTTTGGCACTGGTACCAATCTCTGCAACTTCTCTCCCTGCTCTGCCAAATGGAGATTCTGATGCCGACACTCCAGGTTATCATGGGGATTAGATGAAATTGTTTACATGTGGCCCAGTGCCCAACATCCAGCAAGTTCCCAGTAAATGCATCCTACATCCCTGCCCTTCTTCCCGGGGATCTTGAGCTAGAGGGTGGGGTTCAGAGAGGGCAGGATATGGATTCATAGTGTGGGAGATGGGCTCTCCAAACTCCTCTTCTGCTAAGAAAGCTTTGAGTATGAGAGAGAAATGTGAATGAGCATGCACCAGCTGAGACCCCCACCCCCAAGTCAGATTCTCCAGGGGAGCGGCCTGGGGCCAAGGGGATGCTCGGTCCACAGAAGACTTCATGGAAGAAAGAATCTTGAGTCTCAGAATAGAAGGGCTTTCATCATCTCAGATCTGTAGGTCTACAGGTCATCTCAAATCCTGGACAACAGACATTGCAAACAAGCTTATTTGTTTCCTTCGCAGAACTATTTCTTCCAATGGATCTGATTGGGGGATGGAATACGGGGAACAGATGAAGTGGAACCCTCTGGGTTGAATCAGAAGGCGAGTGGGACTTTCCTTTGGGGTGCACACACTATGGTAGACAAAATAGTGCCCCCCGCCCTAAGATGTCCACACCCTCATTCCCAGAACATGGGATCAGGTTGCCATATGTGGCAAAAGGGCATTGCAAATGCGATTAAATTAAGGATGGGGAGACCATTCTGGGTAATCTGAGTGGGCCCAATGTAATTCCCAGGCTTACTATAAGAAGGGGACAGGAGGGTCAGAGGCAGAAGTGTCCTGCTGGAAACAGGTCAGGCTAATGTGGGATCATGAGCTAAAAAATGCAGATGATCTTTAGAGGCTGCAAAAGGCAAGGAAATAAATTCTCCCCTGGAGCCTCTAAAGGAAGAACTGCTCTGCTGACCCAGTTTGGACTCTGAATTCCAGAACTGTACGAGAATGAGTTATTTGGGTTGTCTTAAGCCACTGGGTTTGTGGTAATTTGTTACGGCAGCAAAAGGAAACTAATACATATGCTCACACGCTCCTCTTAGCACAGCAAATGGCCACTAAGGTGGACAGGAGATGTTCTGTGAGATGATGCAGGAAAAGGTCCCCTTAGCCAAGATCCAATTAAATAAAGGGCAACGTTGCCAAGGTCACAGTGGGGCATGTCATCAGCATTGACATCACAGCCAAACCCAAGCACCACTGCCCCAATGCCTAGGGCAGTGTCAGCAGTCGGTACCAACAACAGGACAGCAAGAAGACTACCATCTACTCAGGGGTGCTGCGTGCAGCCGCAGAGCTTATGACCTGCACAGCTCCAAGGGCACCCTTCCCGTGGTCTGTACTCATGAGTGGTACTCTTGGAGCCAGGTAGTGTTTGACTCCCATGACCCTGCATGGCAATGTTGGCATCAACATCGACACTGTGCTAGGCTCTAGGGGTGCAAAGATGGGCAGCAAACAGTCCCTGCCCCAGGGTTTTAATTAGCATCTATTATGTACCAGATACTGTGCTAGCCCAATACTGCATTGCGTTTACAGGTCAATGCTGTGAGATTTGGGAATTGGATTCCTGCTGTGATGATGGGAAGTCCTTGAAAGATATTAAGTAGGTAAATGACATTGGTTTATTTTTTATAAAGAGCATGGGTACAGAAAGTGTGGCCAAGAAGGATAAAGAGATGAACCTTGAAGAGCACAGTGTGTTAGAGCCAAACCCAAGTCAGAGGGCAAAGCAATTTTAAAAAAGGAAACACATCTTTTTTCCAAAAGAAAGAAAAGAAGAGAAAATAAAATAAATTCATGAATGAATGAATGAATGAATGAACAAATGAAATAAAGGCAACACTCAAGAGGGGCAGAGAAATGACATGGGTTAGCTCTTGAGACTCCTGGGGAGCAGCTCCATGAGAATATGGATCTTTTCTATCTTGTTCATAATTATTCCCCAATGCCTACAGCAGCACTCAGCTTATGGTGTTCTGTAAATACTTGTCCAAGAGTAGAAGGAAGGAAGGAAGGAAGGGTAGAAGGAAAGAAGGAAGGAAGGGTGGAAGGAAGGAAGGAAGGGGGAGGGAAGGATAGAGGAAGGAAGGAAAAAGGGAGGGAGGAAGGGAGGAAGTGAGGAGGGAAGGAGGGAGGGAGGGAAGGAAGGGAGGGTGGAAGGAAAAGAGTGAAGGAGAAAGGAATGGAAGGAGGGAGGGAGGAAGGATAAAAGGGAAGGAGGGAGGAAGGAAGGGGGAGGGAGGAAGGGAATATGGAAGAGAAGCAAGGGAGGCAGGAAGGAAGGGATGAAGGAAGCGAGGGAGGAAGGGAAAGAGGGAAGAAGGGAGGAAGTGAGGAAGGAAGGGAGAGACCACTGTGTTACTCAGCAGAGCCCTTCCCTTTTACTCATGGAAAGCATGAGTCACAGCCTGTGTCACTGGAGATGTGTGTCACCAGCAAGAGAGGCTCACATCCCTAGCGGTTTACACTTCCCCCAGCACTTGCCCTTGAGTATGTCAAACAATTCACACAACTGTCAAGATGCTAAGCATGTGACCCTTTAAAACAGGGGGAAGTGCATTATTTATATAGGAGAGAATGACGAATAAATGAATGAAGGATGAATAAGTGAATGAAATAAGATAAAAGTTAGGATTCAGATAGTGGTTCTGCAACTTCCAATTACCTTCGTGGCTTTGTCACTTCGGTGAGCACTGGTTCTTTCTCTCTGCACATGGTTGTTACAGGCATCTAGTGAAGCCTGTAATAAATCGTGCTTGGACAGGGTCTGCAACACGAGAAAGACTCAAAACAGGGCAGTTATGACGGTATTAAAAGAAGACTAACTCCAGGGATACTGTGACTCAAATAGGATCATGTGCAGTGACGACAGTGATGAAAATTCCAGTTCTGAGCAGCAATGAGTCTGTGACACAAAGCTGATTTGTTTTCCTGGTAAAGGGGGTGCCGTCTTCAATGAACCAGCAAAAGAACATGGAGTTAGTGACCGTGAAGAAAATATTCACTGTACACATCCTAATAAGGAACATGGCAGGGAGCTTAACGGGCTTATGATTTGTTCCAGTCCAAAAGTAATACATACTCATTTAAAAGGATTGGGAAATGATATCGAAGCAGGAAGGAGAAAATAAAATTATTCACCTACCAGCCAGAGACATACTCTGTTAACACGACAATATGTTTCCTTTTATGCTTTGATTTTCCTCTTTGCAGGTTTGAACAAGAAACTTGGCAGAATTTATTTTTTTGTACCCAGCAGTGAAAATTCCATCTATGAGATTTAGCATTTTATATTTCGTTTACTTTTCTTTAGAAGATAAACCTTTTCTCCATCTCCGCTTGGGTTGGTGAACACACTTGTTATTGGCTCCAAAATATCCCAAGTGTATGGGTCTGTTTTACTTATCATCATTAGCTTGCTTCCACTTTCTTTGAGTGAACATCGTTGCGTGTAAAGTTTTTTTCGAACTTTAGAAAATCTTTTGCATTTGGTCAGCATTTTGTAGTTTGCTGGTTCATTTTACCCCATCATTTGAGAGATAGTGATTGTGTGCCACATGCCAGGCATGGCTCTCAGTACTAGGGATTCAGCGGAGAAGAGGTCTTGCTCTCCTGGACGGTAGCTGATTCTAGAGATGAACAACATCCTATCACCCGTGACATTCGCCCGGTGTTTGCAGGCACGTGCTACCATTGCCACTGTAGGTCTGAGAAGCCTGGTGGTTCAGATGGCATCACTTGCCTGTGACAGAATGACACTAGCATGGATTGTCTGGGTGTAGGTCTGGTGTGCTTTCCTGCCTTCCTGCCCCTGCACGCCTTACCTACACTAGGAGAACGGATGGCTCGTCTCTTGCCTTCCCTGCAGGGCCTCAGCCCTGCCATGGGTCTCCATGTGCCTATCTGTGGGCTCCACTGGGCTGGGAGCTCATTAAGGGCCAACACATGATCCTAACATCTCCATGTCCCCAGTGCTCAGCTCCCAAAATGGCGTTCAAGAAATGTTTCTTGGGAGGAGCGCTTGGGTGGCTTAGTCAGTTGAGTGTCCGACCTCGGCTCAGGTCATGATCTCACAGTTTTGTGAGTTCGAGCCTCGAACTGGGCTCTGTGCTGACAGCTCAGAGCCTGGAGCCTGCTTCGGATTCTGTGTCTCCCTCTCTCTCTGCCCCTCCCCTACTCGTGCTCCATCTCTCTCTCTCTCAAAAATAAATAAACATCAAAAAAATTTTTTAAAAGAAAAGAAATGTTTCCTGGGAAATGTAATGATTTTGTCTTCTTTTCTCCTCCCCAGTGTCTATTGTAACAAGGGTGTCCCATTCACCCTTCTGTCTGCAAAACCCAGTTCCTACAGCCCAGCCGGGAGCATGTCACCAACTCTGCAGACCTCTCTGCCAATCTGCTGTCACCGCTGGGTGGTGCTCTGGGGGACTGACACCCAGCCCCACTGTGAGCCCCAGGGAGCCTCCAGACATCAGACTGCAACACCGTCACTGGGGTGAACCATGAATGCCCCGAGAGGCAGGGGCTGGGGGAATGAATGGAAGTCAGACCACAGGCAAGGGGAGCAGGGTTTGAGGAGAGGAACGGGATGCTTTCCATCTGGGCGTGAAATGGGGTTTTTCTCTGTGGTTAATGAGAACAGCCTGTTTCCAGTTTGACTAATGCCTTCCAGTAGAGCTTTGGCGCAGCCCAGCAGAGAGGCACGACTGGGGGGCTTTGCCGTCCTTTCTTAAAAGCCATAAACTGCTTTGTCATTCGAAATTTTTCTTTGATCCCACCCAAGAATCTAAGGCAAGGTTTACTGAAAAGGATCCAAAAGAGAGCCCGCCCCTCCATTTGCTGGCTAGCTCATGGCTCTGGGCAATTTTCCTCACTTCTCTGAACTTCAATTTATTCTTCTGTAAATTGGGGGTGATAACAGCTGCCCAGCTGCACAAGGTCATTATGAGGATCAGGTTTTGAAACAACCAACAGCAAGGACTGCTACAATTTATCAATCCCTTCATACGCCCTAGACACCACACAAGACTTTCTAACCTCAGTATCTCAGGTCCTCCAGGCAATCCTGCAGGATGTGGTAGGTAGCGTATCAGTCCCCAAAGAAGATCACATCCTAATTCCTTGAACCTGTGAATAAGTTAAAATGGCCAACAGGGAATTAAAGTTGCAGGTGAAATTATGGTTGTTAATCAGCTGACCTCAAAATAGGGAGGTCATCCAGAAGGGCTCAAAGTCAACACAGGTGCTCTTAAAAGTGGGGGAGTCAGAGAACAATGTCACAGGGGCAACAAGATCAGGATGATGGTGTAAATTGGACTCTACCTACAGTCTCCAGCTTTGAAGATGTTGGAAGGGGGTCACGGGCTAAGGACTGGGGGCAGACTCAAGAAGCAGGAAAACGCCAGGAAATGGGTTTTCCTCTAGAGCTTCCAGAAGCAGCACAGCCAGCTTACTCCTTGACTTTGGCCACCTGAGACCTATGTATGACTTCCAACCTACCGAAGCGTAAGGTCATAAACGCGTGTGAGTTTAAATTGGAGATAATTTGTTATGGAAGTCATAGAAAACAATGCACTCTTATTTTTCCTCTTCTGTTTATAACAGATGAGCAAACTGAGAATCGAGAAAATTAAATGTCTTTTCCATGGCCTATCAACTATAGCTAAATAGTATTGCTGTGTTCCAAAATCAGTCTCTGCCTTGCACACAACCATTAGTGGTCACAAGGGTGCTGAGGGCACATTCTGCTGTATTGTGGTAAAAGGGTCCTGGCTCTTCCCTGTAGCAAAGCCCACCTGAATGAAGACCCAAGCAGCCTACCTTGTTCAGGCTGGATTCTAATATATTGGGTGTAGACAGACTCACATCACTTTAGAGAAAAGTGGTGGTTCTTGAGCCAGATATAGCCCTGAGGAATGTTTATAGACCTGCTAACTTGTTTCAGAGCCAAATTAATCAGAGACTTAACAGGGGAGGGAGATATTTTTCATTTCTCAAGTTAATGAACAAATGGATTTCCTATTCATTATTCATTGACTTTTGAAGTTTAATGAATAGCTCAGGGACAATCACTAAATTTTGGTATTTATAGAAAGTCAACAGCAGCCAGATTCACTCTGCATCAAGTACTCAAGCATCAGTTTATTATATATAATGAATTTCACTTATTACTTTATCTCGTATTTATCAATTTTAAATTTTTAATGAGCAAAAAGTGATGAATTCATGAAGAATGCCCACACTGCTCACTCTCCTTAAGTTTTATTCCATTTTGAGCACCAGATGGAAGTTTCCAAGAGCCTGCATTGCCTTTTATCTGTGACTGTGTTCCAAGTGGTTTTTTTTGTTTCCAGGAGAACTAATCTTCTGGACATTCATCTCCTTTCCCATCCATTTCTCCTTCTGCTGGAAAATTAATATCTTTCCTCCTCTTTTCTCCAGAAAGAAAATCATGGCTCTTGTGTTTAATGACAGAGTAAACAGGCAGAAGAAAAAACATTTTAAGACTAACATTTTGTGATAACTTAAAACCAGCAGCAAAAATATAAGAAAAAGAGTAAAGGTCCATCTCAAAAGCCCTCACCCATTCCCCACTGTCTACAACTACAGACATTTAAAGAGAATAAACTTAGAGATACTTTCTTTTTTTTTAATATATTTATTTTGAGAGAGAAAGAGAGAGAAAGAGAATGCCAGAGGGGCAGAGAAAGAGAGAGAGAGAGAGGGAGGCTGTCAGCACAGAGCCCAACGCGGGGCTAGAACTCATGAGTGGTGAGATCATGACCTGAACTGAAATCAAGAGTTGGATGCTCAACCGACTGAGCCACCCAGGCACCCCTCAGTGATATTTTAAGTCATGTTCAGTTATTGACACTGTCTTGGTTAAGTTTCTATGGCTCACCTGATCATTTTAATATTTTGATTCCTTATCTGACTCAAGGCTCCCTACATATTGACCCTATTACCCTCTCCCTGTGCAGATGAATTGGGGCTTAATTAGTGGACCTAGAAACCTGATGACCAGGGCAGAGAATGTGGTCTTCTCTGCCCACCATCTTCTTCCTGGTTGTAGCCTCTGACCTGGGGGAAAAGGGCAGAGAGAAGGGAGCTCCACAGGTGACCATGCGGTAAGTTAGATGATGGTGGATGTTTGCTTCACTGTGTCCCCTTTGCAAAGGGGCTCCCTCCCAACCAGACCATGTCTTCTTGCTAAGACAGCCTTCTTGCAAAGGCTGACCCTCACGATACACTCCACTCTTCTGCTGCAAGAACTTCTTGCAGGGTCCCCAACCGGCCCAATCCCACACCATCATGAACCCAAGCTCTGGGGCCTGTGCATGGGTTACATTCATTGCTATAACTCTTCAGAATATAAACATGAGGAAAGTGGTCATCTCTCCATTTTCTGCCTGAACTTGTTACCAAGCCAACCTTCCCCAAAGCTCTGCTGCCTGCTCCAAGAAGATCAGCAAGGTCAGCAAGCCCAGTGGATAAGAAGCACCCAACTAGAGGAACAGTATAGGCTGCTCTCTTACAGAACCTCTAATTTGTTCAGTTTTATGAGTCACGCTGGAGGCGTCCACCCTTTGGCATAGGTGACAAAGAAGCTACTCCAGGGCCTCCATCCTATAGCCACAGCCTTTGAAATAAAATGTGGCAGCTAGCACCTCCCATCAAGTGGTAGTGTCTACGTTTCCACCCCTTGAACTGGGGGTGGGGGGAGCTAAGCTTGCACCTTTCTCTGGCCAACAGAAGAAGGTAGGACTGACGTGTTACCTCTGAGCCAAGACTTTAAGAGATTGTGTCCGCTCTTGCTCATTCTTGGAATTCTGCCCTCACACTTCCACTTTAAGGGCTAATGCTCTAGGATAATACTTTGGAATGGAAATATCTACTGTGAGTGTTTTAGTGATATACTGAACAACACAAACCCTTCCTGTCTTCACTGTTCACCTCTCCACCAGTTCCTCAGAAGGACTCAATTCCTCTGATGAAGTTTATTGTCTGTTGGAACTGTGTGCATTTTTGTTTCCCTGAGGAGAGAGGTGAAGAGACGGGAGTCACATCTCAATCAATATGGTGGAGAACCAAAGCTACAAGGCAGTAGATCCAAGGGGAATATGAGATAAAAGAAATGAACACCTTTCATAAATTTGTATAAATTTGGAGGAGATTTTTGGTCTACCACAGGCTGTGGGATTCAGAAGGCCAAGTCAATTTTACCTAGAAAGCTTCAGAGATGATTCACCCAATAGCTGGGTTACATAATGATGAATGAAGCATGGTTCCTGATCTTGAAGAATTGAAACTGTGATCCTAGCTGACCCTTTTGTGTACACTGGATTTTCATAGTCAAATATCTCCAGGACTGAGCTCCTCCAAATGCTGTGCACATTTCAAGGCAGCACAGGTCACCGGGACATCACTGAATTAGATGTCAAGGTTCTTGAATGTTGACCTTGATTTTGGCGCTGGATCCCAGGTTGTGCCCTTCTCTATCTGGGGCTCAGTTTGTGTGAGTTAAGCAGATAGACCAGGAATGTCCACTGTCCATGAGGTAACTTAAGTGAGATGGAGACATTATGTAGTGGGATTTTCTTTACTTTCCCAACTGATGTATTCCTCACTCTTCCCTCAGGGCCACTCAATGGTCACCGTAGAAAGCAGAATAAGTAATCATTGCGGGAAGAGTGCATGTAGCAGACATGGAGCCAACTCATTCAGAGAGACTTGCTGATCAATAACAGTTGCTGGGGGAGGATCTGGTTCCCTGATGGAAGAAGGAAGGAAGGATGATGAGATCAAGGTCATGAACCACTGAACACTCCTTTTCCCTCAAGCAGGACAGAACGTGTGTTTTTGTGACTGGGGAACATTTGAGGGAAATAAAAAAGGCTAGAAACTTCAATGGTTGCTAGGCAGCCTGAAGACTTTGCAAAATAAATATATTAAGGTCTGGTGTTCAATCTTTCTTAATATTATTTTTTTTTTCACCCTGGCAGGGCTGTGGCTCCAGGAGATGCCAGGGCAGACTTATTAGCAATTATGAACTGTGGTCGTTTGGAAAAGGTCGACAATGAACAGATTTTTTAAATCCTGTTTCGAGATGTTCCCCTCATTAAACCACATAAAAGCTCCCTGAATAGTACCTAATGTATTCACTCAATTTGAGAGTCAATTAATATATATTGAGTGCTCTATGCCAAGCACAGGGTTGGACACTTTAACTTGGGTTGTATTTACTTCACGCTCCCCCAAATCCTTTGAGATAGAAATTAGCAGGCCGTTTACAGACAATGCAACTGAGGCCCAGAGAAACAAATTGGCTTTGATGGCAGAACCGGGGCTCAAATCCCATTTTCCTAACTGCCCAATGCTGCACATTTGTCCGATATAGCTCTCTCCCTGTTTCTGACAGTCCCGTTTTGTGTCCCAAGATGTAATCCACGCAAACTGTAGATTTTGTTTGTTTTAATCATCAAAATGTATTTCTTTTTTTGGGTTTTTACTACATGTGGGGCATCATGCAGGGATCTTTATGATTTTTTTTCTCACCAACAAACTTCCTTTTCCATTGTCTAGGACAGTATCTGGCACACAGTAGCTACTCAATAAATGTGGGGGAAGTTTCTGTGAAAGTTTGTTTGTAATTACATCTCTCTATAATTTTTTTTCATAGCCATCACAATCAATGTAGATGTCTGTTCATCCAGAGTAACCTTTGGGGAGTTATTTAAAGAAAAAAATGAGGGGCACCTGGATTGCTCAGTCAGTTAAGCGTCCAATTTCGGCTCAGGTCAAGATCTCATGGTTTGTGACTTCCAGCCCCACGTCCGGCTCTGTGCTGACAGCTCTGTCAGATTCTGCATCTCTTGTTCTCTGCCTCTCCCCCACTCACACTCTGTCTCTCTCTCAAAAATAAATAAACATTAAAATTTTTTTTAAAAAAAGAAAATAATGAAAGAAGCCTGCAGAAGAATATGAGAGTATATCAAGCAGAGAGTTGCTCTCCTGCACACATGAGCGAGGTCTCAGTGATCTCTCTCACTTCCCTTCCTCGTAAGGACTAATGAATGATCAAATTCTAAAAACGAAGCTTATGAGTTAGAAAATGCTTCCCCTTCTAACTAATGCTTTTCCTGTGAAATTCGATGAGCAGGAAATTATATTTTCTTTTTGCTAATATATGATCACATTCTATGAATATACATTAATAGTATTAAATTTCATTTGGGATTACAACGAAAGAGCTAAAAATAAGATTCTCAAAGAAATGAAAGACAGTGCTTTTGGGGTGTGTGTGTGTGTGTGTGTGTGTGTGCGCGCGTTCCAATAAAACTTTATTTATGGCTACGGAAATTTGAATTTCTTATATTTTAGCATGTCATGACATATTATTTCCCCTTTTGATTTTTTTAAGATCCGATTGTAATTAACATACAGTTTCAGGTGTACAATATAGCGATTCAACAATTCTGTAATTACCCAGTGCTCATCGTGATAAGTGTACTCTTAGTCCTCGTCAGCTATTTCACCCATCCCCCACCTACCTTCCCTCTGGGAGCTATCAGTTTGTTCTCTATATTTAAGAGTATGGGTTTGGGGTTTTTTTTTTTTGTTTGTTTGTTTGTTTGTTTGTCTTTTTTTTTTCTTTGTTTATTTGTTTTGCTTCTTAAATTCCACATAGGGGTCAAATCACATGGTGTTGGTCTTTCTCTGACTTTTCTCACTTAGCATAATACTCTCTAGATTCATCCATGTTGTTGCAAATGGCAAGATTTCATTCTTTTATATGGCTTCATAATATTCCATTGTAATATATACCACCTCTTCTTTATCCATTCATCGATGGATGGACGCTTGGGCAGTCCCATTATGTGGCTATTATAAATACTGCTTCTATAAACATAAGGGTGCATATATCTTTTCAAATTAGTGTTTTCATATTCTTTGAGTAAGTACCCAGTAGTAGAATTACTGGATCATATGGTAATTCTAATTTTAATTTTTGGAGGAACCTCCATACTGTTCTCCACAGTGGCTGCACCAGTTTGCATTTAATTTTGAATGGAGGTGAAGTCCTGAGATTGCTTTCCCTTTTACTCAGAGTAATTCTAGAGAATCTTTCCTCTTTTCAGTGGATTATAAACTTTGCAAGAGCAAGAACCCTAATCTTCATTGTGCCCCCAGATCTTACAAGTATCGGAGAAAATTTATTGGAGTAAGTGGAACATGAGCAATGCTGACCTAAATAATTTATGTGGTTAATAGCCATCTACCCACAACAGAACTAAGGCGTATGCCTCTAGCAGCACAAGAAACCATTCAACCAACTTACTTTAAAATTAAGGAAACAGGGGCACCTGGGTGGCTCAGTTGGTTAAACCTCAAGCTCTTGACTTTGGCTCAGGTCATGATCTCACAGTTCGTGGGTTCAAGCTCCACATGGGGCTCTGCCCTGGCAGAACAGAGCCTGCTCTCTCTCCTTCCCTCTCTCGCCGCCCCTCCCCTGCTCATGTGCTTGTCTCTCTCTCTCTCAAAATAAATAAACTTAAAAAAACAACTAAGGAATCAAAATACTTTCAATACAATAGAAATTTGTATTTCTATTTGCTCACACTGAAGGAATTATTTCCTTTTGTATCTTTGTGGGTTTCTTTCATTTTTATTTTTTGTTTATGTCTGGGGCTTCTGGAGTGAAAAAAATAAACTCGTATCTTCAGTCCTTATGATGAGCAAGAAGTCTATCCCATTCTGCCCAATGTCTGCCCAATCACATGGTTAATTTGTGTTCTCAGCTCTCCAGTCCTTCTGATTCTTACCAAATACTCCCTAACTTTTCAAGTATGAGGACTCCTCTTTCCAAAACCAAGTACTATTGTAATAGCTCGGGGGATCCGCTGATTGAGAAAGTACATAATAGTTCATGTCTCTTTAAAAAAATTTTTTTAATGTTTATTTATTCTTGAGAGAGAGAGAGAGAGACAGAGTGTGAGCAAGGGAGGCAGAGAGAGAGGGAGACACAATCTGAAGCAGGCTCCGGGCTCTGAGCTGTCAGCACAGAGCCTGACGTGGGGCTTGAACTCACGAACTGCAAGATGATGACCTGAGCCGAAGTTGGATGCTTAACCGACTAAGCCACCCAAGCACCCCAATAGTTGATGTCTCTCACAGGCTTAACCTGTGCCTGATAGACAGTCAAAAGGGAGTAAATACAGATATGCTGAATTAGCTAATTAAGACAATATTTGTTGAATGCACCAATTCCCTAATCATCTATAACCCATCCATGTATGTTATACCAACCACGACAGCCTCCATATACATTTGAGATGACTGAATGGGGAACAGTTTGCACATGATGTCAATTTTGTGTTTGCTCATGTGTGATTTTGTCCGTGGGAAGCGCTCGGTGAACACAGAAAACTGTACCTGACTAAACTGGGCCCTGTAGGAATGCCAGAACACATACCCCTCAAACCTCTCTGAGCTTCCCCATTTCGCCATGTATCAGGAGCCACCTCCCCCCCCCCCCCGGGGTATGACAAGTGTCCATAGCATACCAGGTAACCCTCTGATACTCACAAGCCATAACCCTGCCCAGGCCCATATCCACAAGCAAACGCCAGGTCTTTTTCAAGGCAAAGCACCATATTTATCTCTTTTATTTTTTGTCTTTTCAAAGAGCCCATTTTGTTATTGAAATATAGTTGGCGCACGATGTTACATGAGTTTCAGGTGTACAATGCAGTCATTCGACCAGTCTGTACATCATACTGTGCACACCATGAGTGTAGCTACCATCTGTCACCAAACAACACTGTCATAGCACCGGTGACTCTATTCCGTATGCTCTATCTCTTATCTCTGTGACTTATTCATTCCATCCCTGGAAGCCTGTATCCCCCCCCCCCACACACACCCATATTTATCTTAACAGTTATGTATTTCTTAACCATTCCTCGGGTACAAAACAATCCCGCTGTGTTAAGTTACTTTTTTTAAATTGTGTCACTATTGAAGACTTTGAGTGCTGTGTCCTTAGCCCCATTTTCCCATAAGCCCTGTGGGTTTTGCTCCACGATTGTGAACAGCACAGTGACTTCTAGGAACATATACACTACATTATAGAGGAACTAACTGTACACATACATATAAAGCATATTAATTATTCAGTCAACTTAAACTCTCTATAAGCTCAAGGATTTAGGCACGGTGTAAATTATAGTTCTCAAAGCTCTAAGGTGGTAATCTGTTCTGTTTTGTTTTTCAACATTTCTGAGCCAGGGACCTTGTATCATTCAAGCTTGGACTGAAGGACAGAACACCAATAAGTAATAGATAACAGGGGTTCGTTACAGAGATTGTAGCAGTGAGTCACCGAGGTACACCGAGGCTTTTCTTTCCAGGAAGCAGCTTTATTTGTGCCAGCACAGGCTCAGCGGGCTAAGACCCAGAAGGCTGAGACCCGAGCCCAACAACGAGTTGCCTTTTGTACACTTTTTGCTCCTTTGTCTCCCATATATGGTAACATGCAGTCTGAATGGGCAGTCTCTGTTACAGAGTCGTGAGGAATGTTGTGCACGTGCACAGAGCCAGGTTGCCTTCCCTTGTCTTGAGATTTTTCACCACATTCCTTAGGGAGGGGCTCTACCACAAGGTTAGACCTCATACCATTACGGGAGCTGGTAGGGAAGCCTATGCAAGGTGTTGTCTCAACTGTCACTCTAGCTCATTGGGGCCAGTAGCTGGAGATGAAGCTAGACGTACAGTAGAACAAAATAGGGACAGACTGAGTCCACAGGGACAGACTGGGTCCATGGGGGTATCTGGTCCATGCTGGATGATTCAATGACCTGCAGGAGAGCCTCGCTGAGGAAGTGCACACATGCCTGACCCAAGACTCAGAGACGCTGAAGCACAGGGTCTGCTGGGGTCCGAGAGAGCTACGGGCCTGGGTTGTGCCTCTTCTAGAAGATTCGTGAGGCTATGCCACATGGCCTGGTGCTCCACACCAATCTTCAGAGCATCCAGATGACTGCCTTCCAGGTCCTCCTTCCAAGGCGGAAGAGGTTGGGCTTTCAAGACAGTAGGGGTTAGTACAGTATTTCTCAGACTAGATCTCTCAGAGCATCCAAAAGAAACCTCATCTGCTAGTGTCCAGAGAGTCCCCAGATCCCGATGGGAAAAATACTGCCTTAGAGCTGACTGCTATGATTTAGGCTCTAGCGCAAATCACAAACACAAATGCAGCCCCAGAAAGTTTCCTATAAGGTAAACCCAGGTGGGCCAGAGTATGTTCATCTTCATTTTCGATTAAATTAGAAATAAAACATTGAAACATCCTGTAGAGAACTTAGGGAACTCTGAACCTGTAATCCCAGTTTGAGTAGCTCCCTGTGTAGTGGTTAAAAACTGGCTTGGAAACAGAATTCCTTCCTTCTACCAATTAGCTCTTTGACTTTGGGCAAGTTCCTTTACATTCTCTGAAACCCACGTTCATTCTGCATGAAGGAAATAGCAGTAACTACATCGTTGTGTAGTGAGGATTCGGTGGGACACTGTTAGGGGTTTAGTGGGATGTGCGATACCTCGACAGCACCAGGAGAGTGTGAGCTCTTTTCTCATTGCTATCACAACTGTTATCACCATCATCGCCATTCGTAAGTTATCGTTTCCATTATTTAGCTGGTCCCCTCTGACTAGGATAAGTAGCAAGAGCAAAATATGTGACCGTTGTTCTCTGAGAAGCTGGGGACAAATCTGTGCTTGATGCCCCTGAGGTACAGAATCCATGAAGACACAGGTTCTAAGAGCAAGGTTTCTGGGCACCTGATATGTGTGGTCACTTGGCAGTGGGCATGGATTCCATCTCCGGGGACCTGCTGGCATGTTTAGGGAAACAACGTGGTATATTAAGGGAGCTGGGGACAGAGTGCTGGGGACTGTCCATCCATTATCTGCTCTGCCGCGCACCACCATGAGACCTGAGCCAAGCCCCTCTCTTCTTGGCCTCCGTCTGGAGGAAGAAAGACAGACTAGGGGTTAAAGTCTGAAATCGGAAACTGGCACGCATAGGCCATAGTATATGTTTAACCCACAAGGCACGTCAAAAAGCTTTTGATCAGAAATCAGAAACATACACATGAAATTCTTGTCCTAAAAAAAATAATACAGTGTGCAATCTGGCATTTCTCCCTGCCACCCACTTGCTTCTGGTAGGTAATGAGCTCCACACACCACCACCATCCCCTCCCCTCCATGGTATCCCTGACTGGAAGGCTGTCACTTGGCATTTATCATTGTCCTTGAAAGGATGCTTTTCTTAAAATACAGATATGCTTTTCTGCATCCGATTCCAACCAAACCAAGCAGGGGGGAATGAAAGATGGATCCCCAGATCGTTGGATTTCAGGAAAAAAATGAACTAGATCATATTTCTTTATGAAAGAGAAGTCTATTCCTACCAGTCTGTATGTAGAGCCAATGTGAGCCAAAAGCTGCCACTTGAGAGGTCACTGTAAAACAAATCGCCGAGGTCAAGGCTGCTAAACCACCTCCAGGGTCCATTCTTCATTTCTCTGTTAGTATAGAAATGCCCATGCTTTGGCTGAGGACCCAGTAAACCTGTAAGTGGACGTGCAGGTCCTGGTGGGTTGGCTCAGTCACTGTGCTGGGGCATGTTTCGGTGACGTCTGCATCTCTGACAAGGCTTTAAAACTGCATTCCCAGTTTCAGTGGAGCAGTGTCTGAGAGTCTGTCCCCCAACAAGATCACACGTCTCTAACATCATTTATTGGGTCTATAACTTGGGGTAGACAGTAGGAAGATGGTCTGGGACACCTGCCCCATGGCCCTGGGCATTAGCCACCTGGTGAATGTTTGTCCAGAGCTAAAATTTGGAAGTCCAGGAAATAGACCTTGGCTCTTGGGAAATGAGAGACTAACTGGGTCACCAAGTCTTGTCCTTACTGTCTCCTTGGGAGGGAGAGACAGAGGGAATAGAGTCAACTTCCTTAATCACTCATTTCTTCATCTTCAAAATGTTCCACCTCTCCCAAACTTTTTAAGGGAAAATGCGTAAGATAATAGACATCTTCATCCACCCAAAGTTACTATTTAAATAGAAGCAATTCTGGAAGAGTTTGCCATCATGAAAAGGACATGGGCTTTGAAATCTCATAGTCCCAGGTCAAAACTTCAGGTGACCCCTGTACCTCTACGGTCTTGGGAACATCAGTTGCTTCCCACTCCTGCCTTTTCCCAGGTATGAACCAGTACCCAGTACAACGTCCTGGGATAATGCGTACATAGCCCCTGCGCACGATATGACCTGGAGAAGTACGGACTATTGTTTCTTTAAACCTCTGGTCTCGGGGTGCAGCCTTGAAACACAAGACTGTATCCAATTTTTGAGTCTGGAGTCTTGAACAAATAAAGAGAAGCAGTGAACCTATTGCAAAAGAATATATATTTGTGTCTTGGCTGCTCGAATGATTTGAACTTCACATCACAGACCATTGTCCGACCAAAATAATCCTTATTAGGATTTCAGCTCTAAGATATGGGGGTTTTGGGGGGGTTTTGTTTTTAATCTTGGCTCAAAACGATTCGTCAAGCTCCAGTTGTATACTTTTATTGAGAAAAAAAACCCGCAACCCTGTAATTTCACACTGCCCTGTTACTGTTTGCTACCTTCTGACGGCTTTCACTAGTTGGAGTGGAATTCTAAGTTTGTCACGGACAGATGAGGTGAGACATTTTAAAGTTGCTGATGTTCTCAGTGAGCACAGACGGATCTGCACAGGCTCATGCTTTAATTTTCTACCTCACCAATCCCGCGCCCCGCAGCCTCCCCCAGCCCTGGCAAAGGCTCCCAGGGGCCGGGCTGTTGCCCTGTTTGTATGGACTCATCTATGCCTAGAATCCCTCCCCGCCTTGTCTGTCTGCCCCCACGCCGTCACCCTCACGAATAACCCCCCTGCGCATTTCCTTTGCCCAGAATGAATCCATTTCTCCTTCCACGGGGCCACCCCTGGGCACGATGCTCTCATCTCCTTCGTGTGTTCATTCCACAAACAATCCCTGAATATCCACCATGTGGCCAAGTCACAAACGCTGAGGGCTCCAAAGTGAAGAAAAAGGAGAGCCTCTCCCTCAAGTCATGGAGCACATAATCTGCTTAAGGAAACGCATGATTAATTGTCAGATAATTACAAAGGCGTTAAGTGCCCCAAGGAGGCAGTTATCCATATGGGTTTTATCCGTCAAAATGTGTAGCAGGACCACCACCGCTAACAATAAACATACCTCAACCAATCTTATTTTCCACGGCTGCGTAACAAATAAGCATGAGCTGCCAGTTCAAAGCAGGACATGTTGATCTCACCCCATGTTTCTGTGGGGCAGGAGTCCGGCATGTTTGGGCTGAGTCCTCCACTCAGGGTGTCACAGGCTGAAGTGGAAGTGTCAGCCGGGGCTGTGTCTTCATCTGGAGTCTCAAGCAGGGAAGCTTCCTCAGGTTGTTGGCAGAATAGATTCCCTTGCAGATTAGGGTGAAGGTCCACATTTTCTTATTACCTGTCAGCCAGGACCACTTTTGGCTCCTAGACGCCACTCTAGAGTCCTTGTCATGTGACCTCCTCCACACACCCTCTCATCCTTCAGATCTTCTCTTCAGGGAAGGCCCAGTCCCTTTGAAGGACTCACCTGGTTAGGTCAGGCCCACCCAGGAGAATCTCCCTTTCAAATAACTGATCCCTGGTCCCTGATTAGGGACCTTAATCACATCTGCAAAATCCCTTAGCAGCACTTCCCCCATTGCTTGACCGAATAATGGGGAGAAGGTGTATGCACCAGGGAGAGGAAACTTTGGGGGCCGTCCAGAACTTAGCTTGCCACAACACCAGAAGTGTACTTCTGCATCTTGTAGACCCTCATTGTCTACTCTACCCCAGGTGCAGCCCTCATATGTCCCTGCGTGGGGTGCGCTGTCCCAACCCTCTGGGCGACGAGATGAATACATGAGACAGAAAACCACTGTTACCTCATCTGTCCTGTATTCCACGTAGTGCTTGGCTCTCTCCAGACCTCGGGGTAGACACCCTTCCTCGCCGCAGGGTGAACACCTTACTGTTTACCACTGACCGTGCCGCCCCAGGAGAAACACATGTTAACCCTGTTCGTATTTCTTTGACCAAAGACGATCAGATGGCACTGAGTAACTTCACGGAATTTCAGGAACTAAGATTATACTCCGTGTGAAAACCAGGGACATCGGAAATCTTTAAGGGCGGCACTTATGGCCACCACCATGGGTAAGAATACAGACTGTAAAATCTCCATTCACGAGCTGTTGAATTTGGGGTGAGCGGCTTAATTTCCTATGCCTTTGTTTATTGTTTTCATTCATTAGTTTAAAAAAACCCCACATTAATAGTACAACCTCACTGGGAAGTTTGCCATGAGGATTAAGTTAATGACAACGTGTCAAGCTTTAGATGTTAGGAACATTAGGTGTTCTCCCTGCTTGCTAGTTGTGTTGGATAATGAGGAATTCCTGACGCCATTGCAATACTTCCTGACTCATTGAGGGCCTGATGGTCGGCGTATAGAGAATCTCCAAGTTATGTATTCATTCTATAAATATGAGTTGAACACCCATGGGCTCCAGGAATTGGTATAGTCTCTGGAGATCGAGCTATGATCTAAACAGAGTTCTGCCCTCCCGGAGTTTACATTCTTAGAGAGACAGGAAATAAACACTTGCATCGGATGCTGATGACTGGTACAGAGGCAAAAAATGCAAGTGAACAGGAATCTGAGATCAGGGAAGGGGTGATTTGCATGAGGTTGTCAGGGACAGTCACAGACACAGGCGGCAGGTATGTGGCAACCGAAGGAAGTAACTGAGCCGTCGGGCTCTCTGCGGGAGGAGCTACAGGCGTGGAGAGCTGCAGCAAAGGGGCAAAGGCTCAGGCGAGGCGGTCTGCTCGGGATGCTTGAGGCCCATCAAGGACCCAGCGTGGACGCAGAGCAGGTGGGCGTGAAGAAGTAGCCGAGGGAGTCAGGGCTGCCGGCAGGAGCAGGGGGTAACGGGGAGCTGGAGGCTGGCGTCATGAATAGAAGGTTCTGTGACTCATTGTCAGCAATCCTACTTGTACCTTGAATGAGATGGGACCCCGTGGAACGACAGAATGGACTTATTTCATGAGCCACGTATTTTCGAAGGATCTCCTAGGGTTTGGGGTTTGTTGAGTCCAGACTGCAAGGCTCTGAGTCTGGACTGGTCTATGGCTCCTATCTCTGGGGCTGGAGCGTCTCTGACAGGCCGCCCCGCAGGGCTCTGGCATCCTATGTGTCTCTCCCTTCAAATTTCTCCCCAGCCCTGGCCCTGGGTCGGATGTCTGTCCTACTGTTGTTTCTGAACTGGTGGCCCTGGATGGATGGGGTGCTCGGGATTTTTCCCTGGCTATTCCCTCCTTGCTCCCCTGGACTAGAGAACATCCCCCAGGCTGGAAAAGGATGACTCTGGGTCAAGTTTCTCGGCAGGGACTCTATAAAAACATACTTCACCCCTCCACGCACATGGATGTGAGATATGACTCAGTCCATACAACCGGGGCTGCTGCAGTGATTGATTGCGTTTCTGAAGCCAACGGCACAGCTTATAATAGGCGCTTGTGGGGCGAAAAGAAATAGGAACCATGATTTATACGGCAAACTGGAGGTGGGACCCGTAGCTCCTGAGCATCCTGATTAGATTTTCATCCTGTGTGAGCCGCAGCAGGTCAGATTAATGTTTGCCCCGCACGTAGCGTCCTGCAGATGGACACACAGGTGATTATGCTACTTATTATTTACAAAACTCTCTCACCCGCGAATGGATTACTCGGGGCTGGAGAAGGCCGGGGACAGAAGTCACTTCGGCAACAGAGGAGAGCAAGACGCGTCCTTGATGATGGTCTGGTGCGAAGCCAGTGAGATGCGCTCTCCCAGCCGGAAGGATGGCCCGTTTCTGCTCTCCAGCCCCTTTGTTCAGACAGCCCGGTTCCGGGCCCCTCTCCCTCAGGCTCTGTCTCCCTCCCCACAGAGCCTCTAGTTGGTTCTCTGTCCAACACACCGTTTCCGCCTGTGTGTGCCTTCCTTCCCGTCCCTCTCAATTACTTCCTTCAAAAATCTCTCTCCATCCCTCACTCTCGTGTTCTCACTAGTTCACATCCTGAACATACAATGAGCGACTGGTTTTCTGAAGCCCGGGCCAAATCGCCTCATTTGCTTAAAGGCTTTTCCTGGCTCCTTATTACCTACAGATTAAAATCCCCATTTTAGTCTCATACCAAGATGCTGCCTGATCAACCTCCATTTGTTTTTTTTTTTTTTAATGTTTATTTTTGAGAAAGAGCATGAGCATGGAAGGGGTAGAGAGAGAGAGAGAGAGAGGGAGACACAGAATCCGAAGCAGCTCCAGGCTCTGAGCTGTCAGCACAGAGCCCGACGCGGGGCTGGAACTCACGGACCTCGAGAACATGACCTGAGCTGAAGTCAGACGCTTCAGCCACCCACGCGCCCCTCCATTTGCTTTTAAAAAGCCTCTTGCTGCCTTGCTTTGCACCATCCACTTACCCTTCCCTCATTTTGCCATGGTGCGTGGACCCAGGCCCGCGTGAGTGACACGTGCCACACGTTGGGGAAGATGCCAGAAGTAGGGAAGGGGACAGGAAGGAAGTGAGCTTGAGCTCCCAGTCCCAGATTTAAGGCTGTACATTTGTATATTATATATATTTGGATGTACTTGTCTCCATGTAGGTGTAGGTGACTGTGGATGTGGACACGGTTAGGGACATAGAGACACAGGTGTAGACAGATGTGGATCCAGATCTACAGACATAGTTGTGTGCATCCTCACATCCCTCCCTGCTTGTCCTCCAGCAAAATCCCCTTACAAACCCCTCCACACTGGGCAATCCAAGCTCACTTCTGCTGTGTCCCCAGCCAGCCTGCGAGGCACTCACACCCCTCCCGACCCGGAAACGGGCCCCAGCAACCTTGTGAGTCTTGCTTGCACCTGGGGCCCTCTGCACCCAGCCTCCACCGGGCCGGCCCTTCAGCAGCGGTCGCGGGGCGGCCCCACTTCTGCATGAAGACGTCGCACCAACCAGGCTGGCTTCTGCCTACTCTGCTGCCTCTTCCTCCAGCGGACGCCTCCTTGTCTAGGATCTCGGGATCCACGCTGCGCAGGGCCGGGCTCTCCTCTCCCAGAGCGGGGCGCGTGTGGAGGCAGGTGCCCACCCCCCGAACGGCAGTGGCCGGAGAGACCATGTCTGCTCACGGCTCACAGATCTGCACCCTTACCTGGGTCCCCTCTCCGCACTCCAGGACACGTGCCCAGCCCCCCCGGCTGTCTCTTCCCGGGTCTCCGGGCATCCCAGTTAACCTTTCGAAAGCAGAAGTGTTGGTTCCCCCTCGGGATCACCTGTCCGCTTCCCCCACACTCAGGCCAGAGCGTAAGAGTCCTGCTCTCCCTCTGCACACACCGCACAGCCGTACGGGCCTTCAGCAGGACCTCCAAATCATCCCAACCAGCCCGTCCCATCTGCTCCCCCCGCCGTCAGCTGCCGGACTAGTCCCAGCCCATCCTCCTCCCTGCACTCCAGCGACACCTCCTGCCTGGTCCCCTCCTCTCGTCTTGCTCCCCCAGATCTGCCAGGGGGACATTCCTGAAGGCTTTTCACTAGATCTTCATCACTCTTAGAATAAAATCCAAGGAAGCCCACTACTCAGTCCCGGAAGGCCTGACAAGACTCTCTCTCCCTGATCTCATCTCTCTTCCTTTCCCCCCACAGATCCTCCATGCAGAGCCTCTCAAGCATGACACGCTGCTTCCTGCCACAGGACATTGGCACTGCAGCTAGAGATTCCCTGTCTTCCCTGCCCAGCCTTTGTTTGGCCACCTCCTTCCCAACATCTGAATCTCAGCTCAGATGTGATCTCAGAGATCTTTCCTCCTCCTCTCCCCGAGATAGGTCCTCTATATTACCCCATTCTATGCTGTTTATAGTCCTTTTCTTTTTTTTAAGTTTATTTATTTTGAAAGAGAGAAAGTGTGAGTGTGAGTTGGGGAAGGGCAGAGAGTGGGAGAGAGAGAATCCCAAGCAGGCTCTGCACTGACAGTGTAGAGCCCTACACAGGGCTCCACCTCATGAACTGCGAGATCATGACCTTTGCTGAAGTCAGACGCCTAACTGACTGAGCCACCCAGACACCCCCATAGGTCTTTTCTTTCTTTTTTAATTTTTTAATATTTATTTAATTTTGAGAGAATGACAGAATGCGAGTGGGGGAGGGGAAGAGAGAGAGGGAGACACAGAATCGGAAGCAGGCTCCAAGCTCTAAGCTGTCAGCACAGTGCCTGACACGGGGCTCGAACTCACAAACCATGAGATCATGCCCTGAGCCGAAGTCGGATGCTTACCTGACTGAGCCACCCAGGCGCCGCAACCCTATAGTCCTTTTCAAGACCTTTGTATTCTATGTGTGTGTCTGTGTCTTCAAGAGTCACACTGTCCCTCTCCACGAGAATACAACTTTCTTAAGGCAGGAATAATTATCCTTTCACTATTGAATCTCTTGTGCCTAAAATGGTGTCTTATTAACAACTGCTCTCTGGTAAGTTGCAGAGCGTATAACATGTCGATGGAGCTGCAGACCAAGGACTTCACGCCTGGACGTAACCCTCAGGGGGCGAAGTGGATGCTAGGAAGGGACTCTGAGGGGAGGGCACGGCTCTGGGGACACAGAGCAGAAGCAGGTGTTCACCCAACTTCTCGGAGCAGGTCTCCGCTCACATCTGGGTGATCAGGCAGCTCGGTCTGCAGAAGAAAGTACACGGTCTGCCTCTGCTCACGGATGGTGCTTCGTGCTAGGTCCGTTTGGATTCTCGAGGAATAAGCTCTCCACTGGTCTTGAAAATAGATAAGCACAGATGCCAAGCAGGGTAAAGGGGCACATCCAGTGTGGGTCCCCATGGGGACGAGGGGGGTTCCATGCTGGAGTGAGGGGGAGGACAGCCAGCTCAGATCCCAAAGCCATGGTGGGCGAGGGGGGCCTCCGTGGGGCTGTGTGTGGGGGGGGAGCATCGGCATCTGGGCAGGTGGGATTGACGGCAGCAGGATGGAGGCCATACGGGGACTGAGCACACAAGTGCATATATTAGGGATAAAGGGGGCCCAGTCCTCAGTGTCAGAGAAGAGAGAGAAAACTAGGAAGAACCTGGTGGTGTTGGATTCGAGCCAGAGGTGTAGAAGTCGCTTTCAATCTATAGACGGATGAGAAATATAGACACTTTATGGGAAGTCAGGGAAGGATGCGTCACCAGTCTTCATGATAAATGATACCAGCAACTCTCAGGGGCCTCCCGGTGGAAAGGGGTGTCACAGTGACTTCCCCGGGGTATTTCACCTGAGCCCGAGCTTGACTCAAAGCTTCCTTGACCTAGAGTAGGTTCGGGGCCATGCCCTTGGTGGGTGGAGATCACTTCCCCGACTCTCTGCTTCCCATCCCGGCACACACCCTGCACAATCTACAGCTTCTGTCAGCTCCAGCCCACCCCGTCTCACCCCTGCTCCTCAGGTCCCCCCCTCTTGCCAGGCTCCCGAGTGGGTTATCCACCAGCTGTCACTCGCCTCGGCCTCATCACCGTGGAGGGAGGGAAAGTCCTTGGGATCCTGGTGGAAGATCAGGAGCATCCCCTCTGGCCTGAGGACCGGGATCCTCTGCTCGGCCCCCCATGATGAGGAGGAGAAGGCGGCTGGCGGCTCCTTCCGCCTGGCCTCAGGAGGCTCAAGGAGCAGGAAGGGCAAGGGGATACAGAAAAGCTCGCCCAGCATGACGTTAAGAATGCTGACGATGGCAGTGGTGAACTCAGCTGGTGTTTGTTACATACCTACTCTATGCCAGATGTCAACTATAAGCACTTTTCATAGAATAACTTATTTAAATTCCCTCCAATGTTATAAAGAAGGCACTACTATTGTTCCCCGTTAGAGGAGGACTTGCAGAGCCACGGGATGGGAGGCAGAAAAGTGGGGGCGGGGATTCACCTGCATCTAAGCCAGGCGGCCAAGCCTCGCTCCAGGTGCACCGGCCTCCGCTGGGGTCTGGGCTGGTGGCGTCTCTCACGGCCACGTGAGGGCCTGGTGTCCCTGTTGGAATGCCAGCAAAGGCTCCAGGCAACAACAAAGCCCGAGTGGACCCTGAGGACAGGTTGGGAGAAGTGCTGGGAGGGGCCGAAGATGGCGTGGATGACTGTGAGGGCTTCCTGGCAGAGGGGGCACACTTGGCTGGGGACAGCAGGGCACTGGGGAGACCCAGAGGTCCTGGGCATGGCCAAGTAGGAAAGGACCTGAGGCTGTAACACTCAGAGGCATGGCTGGAGACACAGCTGCCTCACCGCACAGAGGAGACCAGATGGCCACATATGGGGAAGTGTCTGGAAGGAGGATTTGGGAGCTCCAGTCAGCACCCTCAGCTGCCAAATCTGGGAGGGGGTGTGCTCCGAAAACTGGGGACATGGAGGCTGCGACATGCTGCAAGACAGAGCTCAGAGGGCCCCGCCTCCCCTCCCCCACCAGGCATGAGAGAGAATGGGGGCTGGGACTAACCCGGTGGGGAGGAGGCCCATCTCCCTCCCGCAGCCCCCGAAGTGTGCCCGTGTCAACTCCATTAAAATTCCAGACACACAGAATGTGGCTGTTAATGACCATGCGTTATGCGCTTTATGAGCGGAGGCTCTAACAAATGGATTCTAAACAGAGAAAAGCCCCTGACAAGCATGCACTCCATCAAACAAAGCAAAGGGCCCTGCGTTTTACCAGAGGACGGAGAAACCCTTAGCTCTGCAACAGAACGGGCTCAGACTGTGAGCAAGCCAGGTGTGCAGCCCCCAGGCTGGCAAGGGACGTGCTCCAGACCTCCGTCCTTGGGCACCGACCCGATGCCCTAGCGGGGCACAGGGGCCAGGACATTCAGAGCCTCTCTCCGGAGAGAACCGCTGCTCTGGGACGGAGATTCCTCCCACCTGCCCAACCTGTCCCTGGGCCTCTGCCCCCTGGGCCCAGAGAACGGAGAATGGAGCCTGGCTCTGCTTGGGCTCCAGGCCTGCACACTGGAAAGCAGGGCTGGGCAGCCGGAGAGGGGGCTCTTCGGGGACGTGCAGACCTGGAGGGGGCTTGGAGTGAGAGCAGGGGTGAGGGAGGGGCAGGCGCTGGAGGAGGAGGGGAGAGACTCAGAGGTGCCAGGAGGAGGTGGGGGAGAAAGCCATGGGGAGGGGCAGGAAGTCCTGTGGACAATGCATGGCTATGTATAAAGGGAGGGAGAGAAGTGGAGAGAGAGGTGGACTTGTTAGAGATAAGGGAACTAGACGGACAGAGGGAGTTAAAGAAGAGAGGCAGGAGGGGAAGAGAGATGGGGAATTGGGGGAGACAGAGGGACAGAGACAGAGAGGGAGAGACACATAGATAGAGAGATAGGGAGAGCACACCAGAGAGGAAGCAGGAGGGAGACTGGGGGCAGGGGGGGCAGGTGGAGAGTCCAGTTCGGGGAGGGGAGGGGAGAGGCAAATCCCAGGGAGCTCGGTGCTGGAGAGGAATGAGGAGGCAGAGAGTCCCAGACAGAGGTGGGGGATGGGAAGGGAGGGAGGGGGAGAGCCAGCAGAGAGCAGAGGCCTGGAGGGGGACGAGGGGGAAGGGGACCAGAGGAGCAGCACGCAGGAGAGGGAGCACCAGGCTGGCTGTGCTGGGTGAGGCAGGAGGCATCCGGAAAGGGGCCTGGAAAGGGCCACCATCTCTGCCCGCGCCTCCAGGTCCCCTGATGCAATGACACCTCCTTTGGTTGAGGTTGTGGAGAAGGTAAGGGAGGCTCCCACACAGAGAGACTGAGAGCTACTTTCACCTGGGCTCCCGGGGGGGGGGGGGCGGTCGCCTGTCTCTGCCTCGGCCAGGGTGCTGCCCGCCCCACAGCTTAGTCTCCCTCAGAGCAGACCTCCGGGGATCCCCAGGCCCCCTGGCCAGCTGAGCCCCGAAGAGAGGGGGTGAGGGAGCATAGGGATGGCCCTGGGCAGCAGACACGCCTGGGGAGGTGCCCAGCCCCCAGTCTAGAATCGCTCTCAGGCCCCACAGGCCTGGGGCCGGTTCCTCGGGGCACAGAGCTCCCCGGCCAGGTCTCCAGCGTCGTGGACACGGGCGGAGGCTCCCTGCTCCTGCAGGTTCCTGAGGGCCCTGGGAGCCCACAGTCCGCTGGCCGTGAGTGCAGGAGGCCCACAGCTGGCACACGGGTGTGGGCCGGTCAGGGAAGCCGCTGTTGGCCAAGGGCAGACCCCGCAGGTGCAGGGTCTTCTGGCCTCCAGCTGGGGGCCGCTCCCACAGCCCCGTGGGGTCCAGGCAGAGGGGAGCCGACCCTTCTGCGGGAGGCTCACGGCCTGTGGCTCTGCCATGGTGACAGCCCCTGCCCTCCCTGCCCCAGGCGAAATGTCACCGGTTCTCCAGGTGTCAAGGTCTAGGTCCGGATCGGTGTTCTCGGGGCACCACGGAGGTGCCTCCCAGGCGGCTCCCGGGTGGCCCCCGGGTCCCCTCGCTGGGGCCAGTGGGCTGTGCGTCCTGAGTCCGTCCACGGCTCCCCAACAGCCCCGAGGAACCCGTGCGGCGGAAGGGGTGCTCCCATGTGTGCTGAAACGGTTCAGCTCAACAGGCTCCCGTGGTACTGACACAAGTCTGGTTCTGGACAACGCGACTGAACGAGGACAATGCAACTGAACGAACGATGGCTCTCCGGATGGCTCTCCTGCCTCTCGCAGGAAACTAGTGTCCATCTGGTGACCGAATGAGCAAAAATGCAGCCGGTCTCGTGTCCCGTCCAGCGCCTCCTGAGTCTGGTCCCGAGTCCAGGGAGGAGAAGCTGGGCACCTCGGAGCCCCGTTGGTGCCAGGCCCTGCCTGCTCGCTGCCATGGGAGCAGACTTCGTCGCTTATCTATAAAAATGAGGCGAAAATCTCCCACTGGCCCCAGTTTGACAAAGCGACCGAGGCTTCAGACGCTCAGTGGGCACAGACACTAGAAGATGGTTTAAAAAAAAATTTACTCTAGAGTCTTCCATACCAGACAAGACCAAGTCTTGTCTTTTTTGGTCCTAGTGAAATTAAATCGTAAGGCTCTGTTCCGGGCACATCTGTCTCCTCGTGTGGTGCCCAGGATTTGGGTTTTGGAATGATTTGTACACAGGTCTCTCTGACCGCAGCCTCCTCGAGGACGGGCGTGTGTCCCGATCACCCCGCTGTCCCCCACGGCTGATGCCATGGCTGCCAGGAGCCAGCACCCACCCGGGAGCGGACACTGGTATTCCAGCCCCTCTCTGCTGTGCTCCTTTATCGTGCTCCGACCCACTCCGACCCCTGGGGAATAAGACCTGCTCCGAGTGCAGCCAGCTGGTTAACTCCTGCCAAGTTCTCTATTCTTGTCTGACTACAGGGAAACTTCCGGAAGGGAACCGCAGTGAGACTGGGCCAGACAACTTCACAAATGTCTCCATAGCAACAGCTTCTCTGTTGCACACAAAGGATCACGGTTAATTATGCAGTCAGAGGTCAAGTTGTTGGTGTGAGGTCTCCTCGGAAGTGTGCCCCTCAGAACTGGGTTGGCGGCCTCGTTTTTCACTCCCCGTTTCCTGAACCTCGGGGTTAGAAGAGGTGGAGACAATTGCCTGCACATTTCCTGAAGAGCCAGGAAGTTGATCTGGAAAATGGGCTGTGTTGGTCCCTTGTCCCCAGGTTCTCTCCCTTCTTAAGTGAGCCTCCTAGCCAGTGCCATGGTTTTAAATGGTTTTAATAACTTAGCGTCCTCAGCCACAGGGCACAATCACCACCCTGACCGCACAGAAGGGCATCATAGGAAGAGCCGGAAGATAGGAAGGAAAAGGAAAATAATTGCTCTCAGACAGCACTTCCGTGGCCGTGTCCAACTGAGCCGGAAATGCAATTCCCTTCGTTTTAGGGATGTAACGAATGACACCTTCTTTCCCAAGGAGAACACTGGTGAAATGCACATTGGGAGTCAGCTTGCGGCATCCAGCCCTGAGATCCAGTTCGGAGAGAAGGTGCTCGCTCCTAAGAAAGCACGGGCAGGAAGCAGGCACAGGCCACCCAGAACCATGACCATGAGATCGTGACCTGAGCCAAAGCTAAAAGTCGGACGCTTAACTGACTGAGCCACCCCGGGGCCCCAAAGGATTGCCCTTTAAATGTGATGTCCTGGGTTTGATGGACCAGTGAACACCTCGCCCTGGACCGTTAGTGGGAAAGCCCTAGGCCCGTGACCGCCAGGCTGCCTTCTGGCTCTGATTGGCAGCGACTCCCGACAGACGTCCCTGGACCTTGTTGCCATGTCCCTCGTGGTGGGAATCATTCCCCTCTGCATTTCAAAATGCCCTAAGCAAGTTAAAATTCCACCTTCTCGGTGAATGGTGTCCTCCCCACACCCCGCTGGCCCCAGGCAGGCCCCACCTTGGAGACCAGATCTACCACCTGGCAGCCTGTAGCACGGCGTGTCCTGTGCCTCCCCCTGCCTTGTGCCTGCCCTGTCACCAGATGACAGTTCCTTGGGGACAGGGACTAACCCAGGGCCAGGACGTAGCAGGTGTTGGAACAAAGGTCTGGTGGAGGTTCCCCAGAATCTGCTGGTACTTGTATGATCTGGAAATTTCCGCCCCACCCTCCTACTACCCGAGGGTTTCTACTTGACCAGCTCAGGGCTCTGAGGTGGCTCTGGCCCTGTCCCTCACTCACACGCTGGGACCTCATCCACACGCTGGGTGAAACACACGCCGGGAGAAAAGCTCCAGTCACGTGCATGGCCCATCACAGCGTCCTGTCCTGCCTCACTGAACACGCCGAGCTCTTCTTGGGCTCACAGGACGCCCACAGGATGCGAGGATCCCAGAAGTGAGTATATCACACACAGTTAACCTGGAGACCCCGAACACGACCTTCGCCCCTCCTATGCGAGGCTGGGAACACCCGCGCCCTGCGTGGTGACTGTGGTGAGGGGTGTTCCGTCCCTACTGTGGCTTCCGGTTTTCACATATCAGGAAGCGTTACAGCCAAAATACAGATGTCACCACTCCAGAAGAGGAGGGGCAGGAAACGATAAACCGTCTGCGGCCACGTGCTGAAAATTTCCAGTAAGCCACGCAGAAGAAAACAAACATGCCGAATTTAAAGCAAGCTATGGTCTCAGAAGCAAAGAAAATAATGTGCGCCCTGGGGGAGGGGCTGGGGGTGCAGAGGCTTCTCTATGCAGACTAAGACCCCCGTGTTTCATTGGAGCCTCTGGGACGACAATGCCCTGGGCAGGCCCCCTGGGTCTGGGTGCCCATGGCCTCACCAGGGGCCCACGTCAAAGGCTGTGCGAGGTGGTCAGGGTGCCAGGTTGCTGAGTGCCAGCACCGGGTCAGGACACGGTGCCCCTGTGCTGGGCAAGCAGCTTCTGCCAAAACCAAGGCTGACGAGGTGTCAGCAGGTGAGGGCGTCCCTGCCCTGTGGTGCTGGGGCTGTCCCGGGTGACAGGAAATGGCCGACCGAGCTGCCCCAGAACAGAGCATCAGGGCACCGCGTCATCCTTGCCCACCTGCTGTACGTTCGCTGTGAGGACATGGGCCAGGCCTGTCCTCTTCGGACGCACCTGCCTTAGTAGGTTTCCTTGAGAGACAGGCAGGGAGGCAGGGACAGCCACAAGAAGGGGTCGTCGAGAAGATCGCTGCTGGGGGCTACTAGGGTCCTGTTGCCCCGGGGACGGTCTGAGAACCAGGCCATGGTCCTTGACCGATCCCTTCAGAGCAAGGGAGGCGGAGGCCTTCCTCCTGTGGTTCCCACAC
The DNA here is from genome assembly GCA_028646485.1 of Cryptoprocta ferox. Classification (NCBI taxonomy): domain Eukaryota; kingdom Metazoa; phylum Chordata; class Mammalia; order Carnivora; family Eupleridae; genus Cryptoprocta; species Cryptoprocta ferox. The sequence goes on along the minus strand of CM053569.1, from coordinate 4,349,035 downwards.
CCGATGACAGAGGGTCGCTCTGAGCGAGAACTGGCCTCCCTGCACTTCCAGGCAGGAAGGCCTCTGGGCACCAGAACAGCCATGAGGCCAAAGCGTGGAGAGCACCATGATGGACTCGTGAGGTGGGACCCTGGCCAGGCCATGAGGACTGCACAGGTCAGGGACACTGGGGTCAGGGGGTGCCAAAGCAATGCGGCGTGGGCATGAAAACCACCTGCTTCTCAAAGCACAAAGAGAGGCAATGAGAGCTTTCCTGGTTGGGGGCACTAAAGCCCCATCTCGTCCCTCTCTCCTCCCGGCTGCTCGTGAGCCCCCCCCCCCCCAGAAACCCCGGGGCTCGATAAGGAGTGGGGCTGAAAAACACCGCGGTGGCATTTCTTTACCCCGTAACTTTCTGTAGTTCTCGGTCCAGGCACCATGAGCATCATCCATTAGCATCCCCACCCCCCCCACCCCAGAGTATATTCAGACGGGGCATAGCTCCTGGATGTGCCTCTCTGGAGCAGTGGTGCTGGCAAGGCTGACGGAAGTTCTCCAAGGAAACCAAAGAGTCCCGTCTTCTTCCTCTTTTTTTTTCTTTTATTTATTTTGAGTGGGTGCATGCATACACACAGGGGAGGGGCAGAGAGAGAGAATCCCAAGCAGGATTGGCGCTATCAGCGCAGAGCTCGATGCGAGGCTAGAACCCACGAAAACGGACATCATGACCTGAGCCGAAATCAAGAGTCGCATGCTCAACCGACTGAGCCACCCAGGCGCCCCAAGTGTCCTGTCTTCTAAGCCCGCCTTCCAACCCCACCCGCCAACACACACACTTCCAGCATCTTCTATATTAATGTATTCTAAAATTGGATACCAGAGAAATCCTCAATTGTGCTAAGGCTTTTTCATGTGTTTCCAGAAATGCATCAAACCCTGAGTCTGGAAAAGGCTCAGTGCAGACAATGCATCCCACCTGCTTCCTGCAGGCACGGCCTCTTCCAAGCCACACCGGGGAGCTGAACGTCCCCGCAAGAGGAGACGCAAGAGGAAAGCCAGGTCCTTCTCGCCATCCCCCTCGAGCATCCAAGAACCGCAATGATCAGAGCAGCCTTTGGTCTTACCAAGGTCATTCTTCCCGTGTGATAAAACCCTTCTTCTAGTTCCATTCTCAGCGCATGTGATAAATGGCTTAAAATACAGGAGCAAAATGAAATGTGCAGAGAGAAGGCGTTCAGGGCATCAGATAACTGGATTCAACCCAAGGCTCTGCCCAGTCCCCCTCTAAACGGGAACATCATTCTTCAAACTGTAGGTCCCAACCCATCGGTGAGTTGTGACATCTAGTTAGCGGACCGTGATGACCATTTCTCAAAAATAAAATAGAACAGTAAATGTTACGGGCGCTGTGCGTGGTCGGGATAAATATCAAACTACCAAACGTTTCCTGCTCTGTATTTACATACGCATTCCGTGAGTCACAAAGAAATCGTACTTCTTGCTGTGGACCACGGTCAAAAACATTTAAGCCACTGGATTACAGGATGTCTAGGGTTGCCGACCTTGCTTCCTCCTGCCTTGTGTCTTACTTAGGTGGCCGTGAGGATGAACCAAGCAGGTGAATGTGAAAATGGCTCCGGTGGGGGTTGTCGGTGTGCACGGGCAGGCACTCCAAGCGGCTGCCCTTGGACCCTGGTCCCCACCCACCCCCAGAATCAGCACTAACAAGAGCAGCTGCGGACCTTATTTTAAAATTGCTGCAAAATACTGCTTCGCGCATGGAACCTTCCAACCCCTCTGTTCCCAAATCAGAAGCGTGCAGCACGGAGGTGATAGAAAGGAAGAGCCTGAGAAGCGTACGTTAGTCTGCGAGTGGTGACTGCCTGGGCGACTGAACAGACAGAAGGATGGATCGATTAGCAATCAATCAGTTGAGACGTGAACCTGTGCTGAATGAGCAATTCTCAGGCCCCGGTGAATCAGCCGGCCCCTGGGTGGGCAGGGGGATGCCCCGCATCTTGCTGAAACCAGCCGTCCCTCTGGCTGCGCCCCCGTTTCACGGTGACCCTACAGGGATGTGCACATTGAAATGGCTTCCGTCAAAATGGGCAAAGCAGAGCTGCCCCGATGGAGGGTAGGATGGTGCACCAGCCCGGAGCAGGCTCACGCACCCTCCTCAACCCTTCCATGCATCAGCGTGTGGCCTGGCTCTAGTATCGACCCCTCGCCCCCAAACAGAATGATTCAGGGGCGCCTGGGTGGCTCAGTTGGTTGAGCGGCCGACTTCGGCTCAGGTCATGATCTCACGGCTCGTGGGTTCAAGCCCCGCGTCGGGCTCTGCGCTGACAGCTCAGAGCCTGGAGCCTGCTTCAGATTCTGTCTCCCTTTCTCTCTGCCCTTCCCTGCTCACGCTCTGTCTCTCTGTCTCTCAAAAATAAAGTGTTAAAAAAATTTTTAATAAAACAGAATGATTCATCCCAGCCCTTAAGGGGTTCACAGGAAGGTGGACGTGGGAGACAAGACAGGAATCGCCATGCAGAGACGAGGAGGAAACTCAGATTTATTGAGCACCCGTCTGTCAGGGACACACATCCACCCAATGCGCTTAACTTCCGAGGCAGAACTCCGGAGGCACGGACGTCCCAGGTGCCGCCAGCCCACCGTCCGGAAAACACGGCCGTGGTCATCGGGCCCCCTTACTGTACAGTTCAAGTGAGTGGAACCAAGAGCGACGGGCTGGAAGGAGTCCCGTCCACGGCTCCGCGTCGGCTTCAACTGCCTTCGGCCCAAACACAGGATCCCACGAAGCCTTTGGCAAGTCAAGGGCCACGATTTTGCATCCGGGAGCCTGAAGCACTGAGGGGGCCGTGTCTGCTCCCCCAGGACCGAGCCCGGGCTCTCCACACACTTCCCCGCAGGAGGGGAGAGCATCCTTCCTGTCGGCATGTTCTTTCTCCTCCTGCCTCACGGGTCTCTCCGGGGAAGTGGCGACCTCTGGGCGCGACGGGGGATCGAAGGCCATGCCTTACCGTCCTGTTTCCTTGTGAGGAAAGAGGTAAACCTGGCAAATGTCTAGTCAGGATGTCATAGCACCAAGAATTTCCTGAAGATGGGCGGGTCCACTTCAGATGGGGGCTGTCAGAAGAATCCAGAAACAACCCGCTGCCCCACGATCAAGTTCTCCCAGCTCCGGAAGAGAGGGGGAAACTCGTGGAGCGCTAGTATATGAAATAATAATAATAACAATAATAATAATAAACAATAATAATAATAATAATAATCTGACCGACCGGCAGCATCTGTTGGTTTTAATAATGTTGAGGTCTCTCCAGAAAATAAAACAAAACAAATGATAAAAGCAAGGAAAAAAAAAAACAACAACACGTGGCTGTAATGTGTCAAGACCTCTGGCTTCTTATCAGGCTCTGAGTTCAAGTTTCAGAATTCCAGCACTGCCTCCTGGCATTCCAGAATCTTCTAGGGGCCCTTCACATTCCCAGGCCGGGCAGCGAGGCTGGCGAAGTAGGCACACTGGGAGGGGTCGCACTGGCCGGGGGGCCCGGGCGGGCCTGGGGGGCCCGCGTGTCCCGCTGGGCCTGTCTCCCCTTGAGGGCCGGGAGCCCCGGGGAGCCCGTCTTTAGCATAGCCTGGTTCCCCGGGCTGACCTGGCCCGAGGAGAGAAAGAAACAGAAGGTGTTCAGGACGCTCCTGGGGCCCACGAGCCCCACCCTCACTGCTTCCATTCGGTGTGGACTGAGGCCAAGACACATCCCCAGAGGAAATGCCCCCTGGGCTGGGGGTACGCCTGGGGTGATCAGGGTGGTCCACGCAGGCACCCCAAAGCAGGGCACCTGAACGTGCAGGGCAGGAGGTGGCTGTGTTTGGCCGGGGGTGGCAATCGGGGGGCTGCTGGAGCAGAAGAGAAGGGTAGATGGGCGGCAGGGACACGGGGCGGATGAGAAACACCGCTTGCTATGCCCTTTCGTGGTTCTAGCAGGTGCATCTGAATTGCGAGCCCTCACGTTAACTATCACCCCCCATTCGCATGTCCCTAGAGATATCTCATGACGGTCTAGTACCCAGTATCCAACTTGCCCCAGATACTCTGCAGTTTCTAGGCTTTATCTGTATGTTACATGTGAACTGCATATTTGGACTACATTAACTTTTTCTGTAAGTCATGGTCAAAGAAAATAGAAATAGGATGTAAGTAACTGACAGCCCAAATACCTATGCACAAATTCTATTCTTCCATGTATTAAGTATTATAATTTCATATATAATCAACCTATCTCCCTTTTTGCTTTGGCCACTGGGAAGCTCACTGCTAAGTGTCATAGCCAACACTATTACCTCTTAAGTCATCATGTTAGAAAACCTAAGTCTCCCTATAAAAGAGACAAAAAGTAGATTTTCCCTTTAAATAGATCTTCAGACATTTCAGGAACTCTAAAATTCATGAATGCTTTGAAAGTAGGTATTTAATCTATAGTCCTGCCTAGACCAAGTTTGAGACCGGCACCGCCATTAAGTCCTTCAGCTACAGACCACTTCAGCAGAGTCATTACCTGAGCATCACGCTCGTACGATGATTTCCTCTAACTGGTCTCCGATCTGCCTTTTCATCTTTATTTGGAGTTGCCTTATTTAAAAACTATTCGTGGGGCGCCCGGGTGGCTCAGTCGGTTAAGCATCTGACTTGAGCTCAGGTCATGATCTCGCGGTTTGTGGGTTCGAGCCCCGCGTTGGGCTCTGTGCTGACAGCTCGGAGCCTGGAACCTGCTTCGGATTCTGTGTCTCCCTCTTTCTCTGCTCCTCCCCCGCTCATGCCTCTCTCTCTCTCTCTCTCTCTCTCTCTTAAAAAAAGTAAATAAACATTAAAAAATAATAACTCTTCTTAATGTTATAAGCTATTGGAAAGCAGGCAAGTGGTCAAAAATTAATGTTGATAATATATTTCCAGTCGTCTTCTCTAATGAGAGTGGCAACACACGTCCAGTGCAGGAAATGTGGAAAATCAAGAAGACCTAAACACTAAAATTAAAGTTACCTATCGGCCTCGTATTCAGAAATGACCTCGGCTGAGCACAGAAACTAGAGGAGAATAGAAACAGGAACTTCGGCGAGGTGGATTTTGGCGAGAATTCAGTCTAATCTCTTCCACCTTCTACTTGTATCCCTGGTGTTGGGCCACGACCCTGCTGCGCGGCCGAGATCTTCCCACATGGCCACCGAGCAGGGCGGCGACCTGTCCAGGTTGTAAAGCTGCCAGCCCCGTGTCCCAGGAAGCCCAGACCCCCGGACGAGCCAGGCCTGCCGCCCGCCCCCCAAATACATTCTGAGAAACGACATGGGGCATCGACACGTGCCAGGGAGTTTAGAAAACGCTGCCGCTTGTTCATGTGAGGCAGCCCGGAGAAGCTCACGTGCACGGGGAAGGATTAAGGGGGCACGCGGTCCCCAGGGGCGCGGGTCTGGCGAAACCCCAAATCGGTTTTCTTCGGGGCCGTTGCAAAGGCTCAACCGCAAAAGCTCAGGGCATATCCTACAGTTTTCTCAGCAAGAAGTTGGCCTTCTAGAAAGATTTAATTACAACAAATCAGGGTTCCTATCTCCTCTCTGTTGAACCCAGCCTCTCTCTGCAGCCATCCCCAAGGAGCCGGGGTGTCTCACCGCACGGTGAAGGGGGTCCCGGCCATCCCCCCCGAGCCCGGACGCTCCCCCTACCTGGGATGCCGGGCGGGCCCATCTCCCCTCGGAGGCCAACTCCAGGTGCGCCCGGGTCTCCTTTGGCTCCTCGCTCACCTGCGGGAGGAACGCGCGCCTTTGGTGGTGCAGACCCGGAGGGCACAGGCAGGGGGCCGCAGCACGTGCAGCAGGAGTGGGGTGAGCGCCCGGCGCCGCAGCCTCCGCCCGAACCACGCTGCTCTGGCGCGCTCCACACCTGGGACTCCGAATTCCTCCACGCTCATCGCACACACTCTCAAGTGCACTCTCAACTACACATAAACATTTGCTCGAGCACATAACTACCCAATTATGTACACACATATGCACATTTACGCACAGAGAGCAAATACACACGTACATTCGTGCGCACATACCGACTCACTCAAACACCTGCATGCAGATGCACACGGCCGCACGCCCTCTCTGGTGTACACACGTCCACACACCACACATCCTCTCCTGCATGCACGTCTGCGCCTCCACACAGCTGCACAGCCCCTCCTGTGTATACACACCCGTTGGGGCCCCTGCGCACACGCTTCTCCCATAGACACGCGCCCACCTACGTCCACTCATGCACGCCTGCACTGCCCTGTGCGGTAACAGCGTTTCACCTCAACCTGTAGGAACTGGGAGATAACAGTAAACAAACTCAATACTCTAGACCCTACAGGCATTTGCTAAGACAGATATACTCTCAAGAAGCTTGAAATCCAGGAAAGATGAAACCGGACACAGAGAACATTCTACTACAAGCCGAATGTCTTAAGTACCATCAGAGCAATTTACAAGCACAACGGAAGTTCAGAAGAGGGAGGGTCCCTTCCCTCGAGGAAAAAACTCAAGATCATATTTGAGTTAATACCGTACAGATTTGATTAAACTTGGTCTCAACTTTCTTTCATCGTTCACTTTTTTTTTTTTTGCCATATGTTTCTAGAAATCTCCTTTATGCAACATAGTGTCTTTAGCAATCTAAAAATATTTCGCTAGTTCCTGGAGACCCTTCTTATTTATTGTTGTAATTTACCACATCTGGTCTGTCTTCTGTCAGAGTCTGATGTTTTCTAGGCTATATGCTTGCTTGCTGCTGTTTATCTCACGTATTTTGTTTTATGAACCCAACGAGATAGGACTTGAACGCAAATTTAACAAGAAGATTTTCAGTAGGAGAAACGTTACAGGGAATGAATGAATGAATGAATGAATGAAGAATTAGTAAGGAACTGGCAGGTGGAAAGAGGAGGACCTTAAGGGCATCCATGTCACTACTCCCCAGTGGCAACCGAAATCCTGCCCTTTCTGCCCCCCACACCCACCCCTCCCCCACCCCGGCTGGCTCCTCACCAGAGCACTGAATGATCAGGTTGATGAGTCTGGCTTTGGTTCCCCCTCTTGCTTTCCCACCTGCCTGCGTGCAAAGAGCGCACGCTCTGGCTGGCCTGTCCCCATGCACTAGTGGGGACAGGAGAGCCCCCGGAGGAGAGACCTGCTGTGGTCCAGAGGAGCCATGCCCAGGCGAGATTTCTATCCGAGCGCTGGAAAGGTAGCAGGCGTTTCAGCTGCCGCTCCAAGCCACCCTGTTCGATTCTAAAGCTGGCGTCCAATGCACCGTGTGCCTGGAGACGGCACGTCTCACCCCTCCGTTAGCTAAACTGGGCAGGGGAAAGAGGGCATTTTGTACTACCCCCTGCAGCCAGAGCTGGGCAGAAGGAGAGAACAAGGAAGTGGGAGGGAGCTGGTGCCATCTTCCTGGCACAAGCATAATTTTACAAAAATGTCAAGTATGAAAACATTACGTGATGCCCAAACCCAGGGTGTCACCACGCTGCAGGGGGAGGGGAGGGGGATCAATTAAGCGCATGTGGCAGGAGTGGGTTCCTTCCCAGTCCTCCTCCTTGTGGAGCACGGCTCCTCTGGGTCCTCACTCACCTTTGGGACCTACTGGTCCAGAGGGTCCTTCCAGACCCCCCTGCCCGGGCCGCCCTGGCTCTCCGACGGGACCTGTCCTTCCTGGAAGCCCATCTTTTCCAGGGGGCCCCGGGGGCCCAGGTCTGCCTTGAGATGCCTTCATGTGCGCAGGCGGCCTCTGGGCCAGGAGGTAGGCAAGTTTGGCTGCAGAGGACGGAGAACAGAGATGCTCATGAAGGAGGGTGATGGGCAGAGCACGGGGTGGTAGTTCACCATGAAGTTCAGAACCAAGAAGAACAGCGCAGAGGGCCGAGGACACAAAACCTCCGCAGGCTGTGGGCCTCGGGCGAGGTACCCGACCTCTCTGTGCCTGCGTGTCCTTGTCAGGAAAACAGAAGCAATGAAGTAGCACCTACCCCGCTGGCTGGGTGTGAGGATGGGCACGTGAGATAAGGCATTGAGACTGTGCTCCGGGGACGCTTGTGGCCCCAGTCAGGGCAGGACTGCCACAGTGGGACGGTCCCCACAGCAGGCGGGATTGTAAGCATTGTCAGCTGGGGAAATGGAGGCTGGCAGTGGGACTTGAGTGGCTCACACAAAGCGATTTAGTGACTTATCCAAGTAAACTTCTCGTCAAGAACCTGAAGGGCTGGATATGATGTCCTCCAGGATCCTTACATGTTTAAAACGTTAAGATTATAGAATTGGTTTAAAAAAAAAAACCCAGAGAGGGGTACCTGGGGAGCTCGGTTAAGCATCCGACTTCTGCTCAGGTCATGATCTCACAGTTCGTGGGTTTGAGCCCCATGTGCTGGCGTTACTGCTAGTATGTTCTGACCTTGCTCCCTCACCTACTGTGACCAGGCTCACCCAAGACTGTGGAATTTCACAATAAACTCACTACAGTAGGATTAAAAGGAATCTAGTTCCTTTAAAGCACCATGTGTCCCTGCTCCCCTAGGGACGGAAGGCACAGGACACATGGCCGACGGTGGTAAAGTTGGTGCTGTGGATGGTGAGCTCCCCTAACGGGATGTATTCAAGCAGAAAAGACAGGCTCAGAGAGGGGTCTGTGTGTCCAGGGCCTGCATGGTGTTCCTCTCATTTCTGCATCGCTTCTACACCTGAGCTGCTCTCCGAGAGAATTTTCTAAACCGGGTTGCAGAAGTCCTGAAGGGTGAAGAAGGGACAGCTTCCCAGACTCTCAAGAGGCCCTTATGTGGCCAGCCGTGGTCATGTCTGGCTACTCACTTTCCAGCTGTTTCTCAAGCTCTTCTTGGATGAGCCGCCGCAGGGTGTCCATGGAGGGAGACTCCCCCTGGAAGGGACGGAGATGCAATCACTTACCTCCCCCGTTAACTCCTGCCACCCAGGACCCCTGATGGCTCCGGAAACCAGGAGGGCACAGGCAACAGGTAGCACGCATTTCTGCGTGCTAGCCCAGAACCGGCTTCCTTTTCCTTGGCCACACGGGCAGCCCCCTCCCACTTTATCCGGTCACCCGAGGCCCCTGCTGCCACTCTCTCCATGCCCTTCCCACTCCTTATCTGGAATGTCTTCTGCAGGAGCCATTTGCCCCACACTAGACCTGACAGGTCTGGCCCCAAATCTCTCCCTGCCGAAGTCCCGGCACGTTCCAGCCAGCCCGGAGCCTTTCTCCCACATGGGTTCGTATTTGACTCCCCTGACCAGCCGCGTGGCCACTCTCGGCGCCCAGGGTCTGGTTTTCCTTGCTCTGTTCACCTTGGCCCTGCCACGTGCCTGGCGATCCTGAGTTTTAGTTCAAAGAAGCTGGGTCTAAGGGCCAGAGAAGCAGAGCGCCATCTCTGGACTCACCGGGTGACGTGCAATTCCTAGAGGAATCGGTAAGAGCAGTCCTCACGCCACGCCGGGCTGGATCCCTCTTGCCCGACCCCTTCAGGGCAGTGTCCACCCCCCAGGGCGAGGGTCCCCCTGCGCTCATGTCTCCAGCCCCAGCACCTGACACGGACGGCGCCCAGCAGGACAGTGACTTGGGTTCCATTTCATTATTCTCGGTTTTCTTTTCTGGCCAATCTTTTCTGCTGGTCCCAGAACTTGCGTTGCTACGCACGGCAGCAGGTCCAGGACTATTCAGCAAGGACCCAGGGGGCTTTGGAAGCCCCCACGCCCTGCAGTCCCTCACCTGGACTTGACTGAGAGCCAAGCTCCTGGCTCCCTCGGACCACTGAGAAGTGACAGAACCACAGAGGGTCAGAGCTGGCAGGGACAATGGAGATCACCTGAGCCATGCTCTGAGGACAGGAGGGACCACAGGGCTGTGGAGGGGGGAAGGTGAGGTCCTGTGGACCGGGAACCCGCCTCCCCCCACAGCCACTTACACCAGGGCGGCTCTGCTTTTTATTCTTCGTGGCCGACGTGGGCTCATGGCACAAGTGTGTAAACAACGAGAGTTCTGCCACTGGAATAAAATGTGTTTCAAGAAAGAACACTGCTCTAAATAAGCCTGTCCTTTCAGGTTTGGGAGAAGCAAGACCCAGAGGGGAAGTGAGGGCCCCAGACGGCAGAAAGGGGAATGACGGAGCCAGGCGTCGGCCGGATCGGCAAGCCTCCGCCTCCTGTGGGGCAGCTCACGTGGCTAAGAGCTGGCACGCTTCTCAGTCGTCTTTTGCACAGGGTCCCGGGGCACACTGGCACCGGAGCCTGAAGAAGTCAGGCCCGAGGATTCACTGCCCGGAGCAGAGGGTGGAGGAGGAGAGGGACTGTGCTCTCCAGCACTCCCTACGCTGTGCTCCCTATCTCCCCAGTCATCACCGCAAACCAGTCAGGACACCGTCTCCTTCCTGCTTTGGGCAGATGTGGAAGGGCAGGCCCAGGTGGGGGGCCGGGGGGTCTGGAGCCTGGTCCCTCTGATGATCATACACCTCACCTGCATCTCCCAAGTGGGAGGCAGCACCAGCGTTCTTACCCTCAGTCCCGGAAATCCTGGCTGTCCCGGAGGCCCTGGGGGCCCCGCCAGTCCATTCTCCCCAGGTGGTCCTTGAGGGCCCATCAGGCCTGTGTGGCCCTTGTGACCGGGGATTCCAGGGTCCCCAGGCTGGCCCTTTCCACCAGGAGATCCTTTGTCGCCTTTGTTCCCGGGGTCTCCCTAGAGGAGGGAAGAAGCATGTCAGCAAGCAGAGGACTGGCAGGGGCCCCCAGTGCAGACAGGCCTGTGCCGCTGTAGGGGGCCCCCTGGACCCCCGTCCTGGAGCGCAGGCCTGTGTCTCGGGGCTGAGACAGATAAGGACATGGGCTCCAGAGACAAAGCCACCCGTCTTGGTGGCACGGCTAGTCTGCAGAGGACGAGGGGAGAGCTCTGATTCCCAGTCGCAGTGCATGTGGCCGCATCAGTGCTGAGCCTGACCCCCGGGGGTGCGGGCCACTTCTGCTGGTCTGCTGTCAGCTCACGGACATGGCTGCTCTTTAGACAGAGGTACCCCACTCGCAGATGACCTCCTGCTATTCTCGGCTTTGCTGGGCCCACATGGATGACACTGACCGGGACACCCTGCTCCCCATCCCTGACCCAGACTTCCAAGTCCTGGACCAACGATTTGGGAACCATGGCAACCACGGGACCATCCAGTCCTCCGCCCAACGTGCAAGTGTGGGTCTGAGCAGCAAGTCCTGCGTGTTGGTGGGTCTGAAAATACGTGGCCACCTCGATGAGCTCAGGGTTTACCAGGACTCCATTGCTGCAGGCGAACACGGGGAAGGAGAGGGGGAGCAAGATGGTAGCCGGGAATGGGATGAGGCTCTGGACATGACCCAGAGCCGAGGGAAAGGAAGACTGCACATACGAAATCATCTCCAACACAGACGCCTCGATGGGAAACAAAAGGAGCCAAATAATGGACAAAGTCTGATAGCTTCCAGGGGGTTAACAAAAGGCAGATGCGTATTTATAACACACGTAACCCACACGGCCGGAAGACGAGAGGAAAATGTCTAGTGATGGACCCCGGGAAAGGGGACGGAGGCCGTAAAGGGCCCCTGCTTCTCACTGCAGCCATGTTTTTGCAATTTGCAACCGTTAACTGTATGTCCGGAATGCTTTCTCAACAATAACCAAAAGAACGGTGAATTTCAAATGAATGTGGCCACATCCGAGGGGCAGGCCCGGCTTAAATTTCTCAGGTGTGATGCGTTTCATGGGGACGTTGTCGTGTTGGCGGCCAGGGGTCGGTGAGAGTCCCCGGGCTTCGTGCACTGGCACGCCGAGGCCCCATCACAGCTGCAATATAGCATTTCCTATTCATTAAATGTCTCAGTATCACTTTGCAGGGGGAGGACTCGTCCCAGATTTCAAATGTTCCCGGGGCGGGGCGGGGGGGGCCAGGAATGAGGAGCCTGACTGCTCCCTGGCAATGTTCCACCAAACCACTTAACAGGGAGAAGGCAGTTCTCCATTTATTGATTAGGTATCAGGGAAGAGATTTGAGGTCTGAACTCCCTGGCTCCCGGCCAAATCTCAGGCCACCCCTGGCAGCCTTGGCTCCCAGGGACACTTTATGTGTCACTGATGTGGGGGACCGTCAACGCCCCCTCAGCCACAGCCGTGTTCCCTGGTCCCATCCTTAGGAACCAGCAGCCATAGCACAGAGGAATCCAGTCACTCGGAAGGGAGGAGGGAGAGAGACCCAGAGGGGGTGACGATCTCTGACACTCTCACTGCTCTGCCTCCTCCGGCCTGCAGGAGACACCCCGCCCCTCGCCCATCCAACTTGCAAAGAAAGCAGAGATAAATTCCCTGCAGGACCATGGAAAACAAGCCGGGGGTGGGGTGTGGGGTGGCGGTGACATCCACATCGTGCAACAGTGTGACAGTGTGACGCTGACCAAATGGAGGGCTGTGGGCCAACGCGATGTTTGCTTCCTCTAAAAGGGACAGCAGTTGTCATGAGTATGGAAACACCCCCTTCCCACACTGACATTTCTGGTGAAGAAAAACAAAAAAAACCCCAAAAGCCAAAAATCAACAACAACAAAACACAGCCAAACCAAAAAAATAACAATAACAACAAAAAAACCCCCAAAACCCTCTCCCTGCTCTGTTTTGGAGGAATGAGCCTTTGCGAGGGTGCCGCCAAGGTGATTCATTATGGGAAAATCTGTTCCCCTGTCACCTCCGGCGACAAATCTGGCTCCTGGCAAATTGGCACTTTGGGAGCGGAGCACATCATGCACACAGGCTCTCGTACGGGGCGAGAGGGAAATCTGTCAAAGTCTCAGAACGCTTGCCTTTGAATTTGTAATTGCGATGATTTTCCTCCTTAAAATAACATCAAAAAAAGAAAAAAAGGGAAAGGAAAATAACAACATTCACTACAAGAATCCCTTCGTGGGCTCATGATTTTCCAGGGGGGCAGCAGGCCGGCAGGCTCTCCAGGCGTGGCTGTTGGTGGCTGACCACCTGGGACAAAGTCCCCGTGCCGCCTTGCCAAGGTCACATCCAGGAACTACCTCCCCCACTTACCCTTTCTCCTTTGGGTCCTGGCTCTCCGGGCTTCCCGGGGGTGCCCTGCAATGAGTCCAAAGGACGAGGGTCACTTAACCAGGGCCACCCATCTGCGACCCTGTGTGCCGAGCACAAGGGGTGCCGGAGAAGTCAGCCCCCCCAAGAGCCCCTTCCTGTCCAGACATCGTAGGCATAACCTCCTTCCCTCCTCCGCTCCTGCCGAGACCCACCGTGGACTGACGGCACCAGCCCCTGCCCGGCCCCTTTAGCATTCCTCCCCTGCCCTTTCCCAGCCCAGACCCTCTCTCCGAACACGCCCGGAGCCCCTGCAGGACGTGGGCTTCCGGGCTGCCTTGCCTCCCGCTGACCCGAACGGCTTCCGGGGCTGCCCCCCGCAGGGAGCATGTGGCCCTGCTGCTCAACACCCTGCTGCCTGCAGCACCCCCCCCCCCACTGCCATGCACAAGATGTCTGTGCGCCTCCCCCCATGTATACGTTAAAGAGCCAGAATCCCCGGTGTGACTATTAGCAGGTGGGGCCTTCGGGAGCTGTTTCCGTTTAGATAAGGTCGTGAGGGTGGCCCCACGATGGAAAGAGGGGGATGGCACAGACACCAGGCAGCCAGCCGGTGTAGTTAGGGAAGGGGTGCAACGGAAGATGCCAAAAACCTTGACCTTGGACTTCTCAGTCCCCAGAACCATGAGGAGTGTCTGTTTCACAGTCACCCAGTCCAGGGTAATGGTGTGGTGGCCATGCTGACTAATCACTCTTCCTCTTTCTGGGATAAATCCCACTCGGCCTTCAGGCCTCCCCTCCAGGAAGCCCTCCCTGACCATCCAGCACTTAGGTAGGGACCCCACACCCCTCCGTGAGGACAGTCACTTTGGGGCCGGGGATGGAGTACACAGCCTCGTGGTCCTCACTTCTAGGACACTCCCTCCTTGCTTCTGTGACCCTCTGCAGCTGGGATCTCTCTCTACCCCACTTTGACCCCAGCCCCTCTGCTGCCTCCCTTGCAAAGCTTTGGTTAAGCCCCACGGCCAGTGTCCGCCCTCATGCATGGGTTCCCTTGCCACCAGCTGATGCGTCACTGCCATTGTCCCTACATGAGGTGACAGAGGTGTCCCCCCGGGGCCGCAAGCACTTGGAAGGCAGGTCCTGTGCTTATCCACCTCCAGACCCCACTGTGTCCCCCCAAACCCTGCTGTGTACTCAGTTCAAGAATACAAACTGCAGGGCTTGCGTGGTTGGGGGCAGTCAGCCCAGGGCTCATGTCCTGTGTCCTGCCGCAGGGACAGAAGGGGTCCGTAGAGAAGGAAGGAGGACAAACACTCTGCAGCTGCTTTGAGATGGGGTCACACCTGCCATTCCAGCCCCAGCGCCCAGGTGCACCTGTGACCCCCAACGTGTGCAAAGAGAGGAGCAAGACACAGACAGCCCTGTTCTCATGGGGCTCCCAGCCTGGCTGAGAGCTAGATGCGGCTGCCGCTTACATACAGGGCACACCCATTTATTTCTCTAATGGAAATACAAACAGATGCTTCGGGAACCCCGGGAGAAACGCATGATGTGTGCTGGGAAGCTTGGAGCCTTGAAGGACAGGTAAAACCCAACAGGCAGAGGTATAGGGAAGGGCCCTGTAGGTGGATGGAGGAGTGGAGGCCAAGCCTTGGGGACAGGAAGGGGGCCGTGGTGTGCACGGCGCAGAGGAGGCAGGCGCTCACACCGGGGAGAGCGTGCGGTGGGCTCAGGGCAGGACGCAGGGGCTGGACTCACTCCCACGGGCACCAGGGAGCCAGAGAGAGTGGTGTGGCCAGCAGCTCTTAGAAGTGGGGGCTGGTGCTCGTTTCCCTCTGCTCGGTCCAGGGAGCAGGAAGAGACAAGGATTGGAGAGTGAGCGAGCAATACGCCCATGAGTGGACAGCATGGCAGGGGCAGGGGCTTCCCAGACGCTGGGCCATTCGATCTGGCCTGGAGGAAGTGCCCCGCCTCCCTCCCCCCGAGCTGGGAAAGTAACCCTCAGGCTCAAGGCGAGCGGGGCTCCTCCCCACGCAGGGCATGTGCGGGCTTGGAAACAGACCAGCGGGCAGCTGTAGAAACTCCTTTCTCTGCGTCCCTTCAGTCTTTGGCTCCTCATCAGATATTTTTGCCACCTACTCTGCGCTGGGCTCCTGGGCCAACAGAGAAGGTGCTAGAACACAGCACGGTGGGGTGTCACTGTGTTCGGGCGGACAAGGGGAGTCCACACAGGCAACATTTCGGCACAGACCTCAGGCTGAGCAAGACCAGGCAGGCAAAGGGGTGGGAGAGCGGGGAGGGGGGCGGTAAGGGCTTCTGGAAAAGGGCCCCAGTGTGCGTGAGCGCCCTTGGCAAATTACTTGGCAGGTTTGGGGAGCTGAAGGGCAGAGCTCCTGGAGGTCAGACTTAGAGGGGAGCTGGTGGGGCCAGGCCACCTGACTTCCAGCAAGGGCAGGGGAGGGCAGAGCGGAGGCCGGCCGAGGAAGCTGCATGGTCCTGTGTGTTCTCTGTACGGGGCTGCAGGCAGGAAAGGACTGTGTGGGGGGGGGGGCAAAGCTGGACACGGGGGCCAGTGGGTGGTCTCTGCAATCGTCCAGGCAGATGATGGCTGCCTGGACCAGAGTCCTCGCAGCAGGTATGGGGAGAACTGCACAGCGTTCTGGACGTGAAACCGATAGGATTTACTGACACTGGACACAGACGGTAAGTGAAAGAAGCACCTGGACCAGCTGCCTAACGGGTGGGTCCCGGGGCACCACTAGATAGGATCCACACAGCAACAGCACGGCACGGAAGTGAGCGCAGGGCCCAGCCGGGCTCCACGAGCCGGTGTGTGTCACCGCCCATGAAGCCGCTCCTGTGTCCCCCCCACCCCCCAGGAAATCGCGGCCAATACTTGCCTCCTTGCCTGGGACTCCCTTCTCTCCTGGCTCTCCCTACGAGACAAAGCATCAAACAAAGAACAAAGTATCAGCAGGCCGTGCAGTGTCAGCTCCTTGTCTGCAAAGCAGACATTTTCACTCAAGTCATGTTCCAGCAAAGACAACAATCGATGGTCCAGCCAACCAAGGGCACCTCGGACAGGGTTCTCTAGTCAGCCTGGGCAAGAAGGAGGCAAAACCCGCCCCAGAGTGGGAAGGTGGGGGGAACTGGCTCTGGGCTCCTCGTCGATGGGATGGCTGGGACTCCACCAGGAGGGTGTCTGGGGTATGGATTTTACGGAGCGTCTAGCTGTGGTAGGGGATCCTTCCGAGACGGGCTCAGAGGGTGAAATAAGCCACCAGAGACACACTGGGCTCTGGAGCGAGCCTGTCTGGGTTCAAATCCTGGCTGCTCCACGTACTGGCTTTGTGGCCTTGGACAACCTCCTCATAATCCCCTTAAGTTCTCTGTGCCTCAGTTTCTCCACCTGCACAATGAGAGCAGAAGCTGTACCTTGCCAAAATTTAATCTGCTATTACCGTGACTTGAAAGAACACGTGCTACAAGTCTGGAAGAGTGGGTGGCTGGCAGCGGCACAGCACCCAGGGCGTCAGTCAGGAGATGGAGGAGGTGGCTTAGACCTTTAACATTTGGGCAACGGTGTGAATGGGCTCGAGTAAAAATCAGTGGATGGAGCCTTGGTAAGGTTTGGGCTACATGGTAGAAATGGACAAAAGAGGAGGCTGAGCGAGCTGGGTGGTAGGGGCAACCTCGGGGGTCAGAACTAAACTGGAGGGGGTGGATGGGAACATGGGTAAGCTTCCTACTCCTTCCTGGGACACCGTGGCTGGCAGCCCATTGTGTGGACCGTGGCATGTGATACACCAGGAGCTTGGCTGGAAATGTTTGAATCCCTCCGCAACCTTCTGCCCAGAAACCTAGCAAAGATCACCCAAGAGCATCTCCAGATCACACCTTCTAGTCAGGAGGCCTGGGCTCAAGGTTCAGCTGGAGCATAGATTGGCCATGTGGTCTCAAAAAAAAAAAACAAAAACCCTACATGTTGTGACCCTGCAGCCCAAACTCGGTCACCTTTAAAATGGTTTCTAATGGTCCTTGATGTTTGAGGATCATTATTAGCACCATGACCCCACCACAACCACCTTTAAAGCAGTTTACACCCAGGGAGCAGATACAGTAAGCTGGGCACCGCTGCGGAGTTCTGGGCACCCATCACCTCACCCAATCCCTGCAGGCATGTGCTCTTACATCCCCATTGGAATAATGAGGACACTAAGGCACAGAGGCTATGAGATCAGCCCAAGGTCCGGTGGTGGAACTGAGAATCCCACGCGGGTGACATCTGAGTTCATGTTTCAGCCAATGCACACGGTCACCTCCCCACCATGACGTGAGAGTGACAGAACCTGGCAGGCGGTAACCTGAAGACACAGTGGGTGGAAACTCCAACCAGAGCCGGGCCCCTGCCCCCCCCCCGCCCCCAGGGAGTTCTCTGCTCACCTGAGGCCCCCGGGGACCGAGAAAGCCGGGGAGTCCCGGGCTGCCGTGGTCTCCTTTGTTCCCCTTCTGGCCCTGCAGATGGAGAACAGACATCAACAACAGACATCAACGCTGCAAGGTCAAGTGCAGACCCGGGGAGACTCAGAAGCCTCGTAACCCCGCTGTGCTTGGAAGGACCCTTTCCTGTTTGGGAAGGCAGCCGGTCGGTGGGGGTGGGCTTGGCTACCCGGTGTCCTGACAGCGTTGTAGGGGCTGGCCCAGCAAGACGAGAAGCGTATCTCCCCAATCAAAGCAACAGAAGCAAAATGGGACAGATATTTAACAAAAACACTCTGCTCTGTGTGTGTGTGTGTGTGGCCCCTCCACGCCACCCTCCTGCGAGATAGTACACAATTCCCAACAGCACACCGAGGCTCCTGGTTTGGTAGGATGGCCTTTGGGGAGGGGTTCTGGGGACTCTTTCAGTCCCAGCCCTTCCAGGTAGCCATGTGGGTGAGTCAGCTCTTCTGGGACCAGCTCGGTGCTGGGCACGAAGCCAGGCTCATGGCCCGGTCCCATCTCGTCTCACCAGCAGCGACGAGCCTCACACCGTGGCTTCCGGAGAACATCAGTCATTCCATTTGCCAAGGAGTTAAGCTCCTGTAGTGCAACTGCCCCTGGCCTAACAGAAAGGTGAGTCTCCACTGGGGTGACCAGATGCCTGGTGTGCCTGAGCGTGACGAGTTTCCCAGGATGCAGGATTTTCTGTGCTAAAACCAGGGAGGTTCCTGGCAAACCAGGATGGGCCAGTCACTCTCATTTCCACAATAACAGTGAGCGGGTCAGCTGGTCTACCCGCTGTCCAAGGCAACTGTTGCTTGACTTGTCAAGCCCTGAGGGTGGATGGTTACAACAAGGCTAGGCTGGGAGGAGCCTGGAGGACAGGATTTGAGTCATCTGACTCCTGAATCCATCAGAGAACCGTTTTCTCCAGCATTATCTCCCCATCTACCAGGCCTAATCCCAAATCCGGTGACCTGGATGTTCGTTCCACTACCCACGGATCCCACCCGTTGTCCTTCCCTGTTCTCCCCACCCCCCCACCTCCTAACCACTAGGAATATCCTCTTCAGCCAGTCTGTCCTCTACCTATCCCCACGTTACACACTTACCCTGTCCTCTAGGTAAGGGCTGGTGGGCCTGTCCCTCCATTCTCTAAAAACATGCAACATCTACAGTGCAACCTTATTACATGCTTTTTTAAGTCTTACTAGGCTTGTACCTTTATATGACTATGGTTGTAAGCAACAGAGAACCAAGTGCATAATCGCATGCATTTTAGACTTTGAAAGGGGTCCTCCTTGGAGCCTCTCACCTCCAGCCTATTGCTATCATTCAAACACCATATTTTCCCATCGATGCTTCTAGGAATAGAGAACAGGCAATCTGTGATGCGAAAGCCATGCCCCTTTCAAAGCCGGCCTTGATGTCACCTTATAGACGTGGGAGTACTCACAGGGCTTCCTGCGGCGCCAGGGTCTCCTGGAGATCCTGGTGATCCATTCTTACCCTGATAGAAGAAACACAAGTAATAATCTGCCAGGACATCGAGGAGCAGGACAGTGGAACAGAGAGACTGTCAGATGTGCAAAACCTGATCTCACACCTAGAGCTGTTATTCAGGCCAGCCTGGCTCTCAGTAAGCCACATCATTATTCAGAAGATAGTTCTCAACTTCTAAAAGGAGCCTGTAACACCTAACTCATAATATTGTGAAATTAAGTGAGTTTGTGTGCATGATAAAGCCTAGGCTGCTGAGCACTGTTCACAGCACAGGTATAGTAAATAGTCATGATCGCATCCATCCACCCTCCCATCCACCTATTCACCCATCCATCCACCCATCCACCCATCCATCCACCCATCCATCCATCCACCCACTCATTCTTCCATCCATCCACCCTCCCATCCACCTATCTACCCATCCATCCATCCTTCATCCATCCACCCATCCATCCTCCATCCATCCACCCACCCATCCATCCATCCACCCACCTATCCAACCACCCGCCCATCCATCCACCCACCCATCCATCCACCCAACCATCCACTCATCCATCCATCCATCCATCCTCCATCCATCCACGCATCCATCCATCCTCCACCCATCCACCCATCCATCCACCCACCCATCCATCCATCCACACACCCTTCCATCCATCTATCTATCCATCCATCCATCCATCCATCCACCCATCCATCCACCCATTCATCCATCCAACCATCCATCCATCCATCCACCCATCCATCCACCCACCTATCCAACCACCTGCCCATCCATCCATCCACCCATCCATCCACCCATTCACCCATCCATCCATCCATCCATCCACCCACCCACCCATCCTTCCATCCATCCATCCATCCATCCATCCTTCAACTCAGATGCTGTCTTAAGGAACAACACAAGAGTGCTCACAACACGGCAGTGCTGTTCTCAGCTTAGGATGCTTGTTCAGGTGCTGACTGAATCCTACTGCTCCACTAGGGGCACGGTCATACCCAACAGATGACAAAACGGACACAGACAGGAAAAATGGCTGCACACAATCATGAAGCCACTAAACTGAAGGTCCATTCATTCCAGAATCCGGGACTGACCTGAATGATTTCACATTCTCTGACTTGGGTATTTTGTGCATACCCGTAGTTTTGATAAACACATTGGCAGTGTAAAAATCAAAAAGTTTAAGAATGCTTCTAGCTATGCCTTTAGCTATGCCTTTGAGGACCAAATTCCTGTTAAGGCTTAAGTTCACAGCTCAGCTTCAGCAGGCTGTGTTGGTCACTGCCTCTGCCCACCACTCTCCTCCCTCTCGGGACCCTCCCCCACCAGATGGCTGTGTCTTTCCCTGGCTCTCTTCCCTGCTGGGAGCAGCCCAAAGAAAAATGTGTGCCTAGCCTCTCTCAATGCCCAGCATCTAGCACAGTGCCAGACACAGGAGGCACTCTGCGGAATGAAGGCACCAAGAACATCCCAGGAAACCACTCTCCGTTGATCCTCTAACCAAAAGGTGCTAACATCCTATAATCCGTGAAGCACGCATCCACCAGTGAGTCAGCTTCAGGGAGACATGTTATAGTAAAAAGAAGCTAACGCTGCCTGAGGAATTCCTACCTATCGGGCTTCACATGCGTTCACTCATTGCACACAACAGATACAAACATTGCCATTTTACAAATGGGGAAACCGAGTCATGGAATGGCTATACAACCTGCCCAAGATGGGAGTGAAGGGGCTGAGATTGGAAGCCAGGAAGCACGGAGCCCAGCCCTGTGTCTCATGAAAGACAGGACTTGCTGGTGATCATGATTAAACAGGGCTCACATCTTATGCCTAAGAAGTGCCCGTGTGGCCGCGGATGACTCAAGCAGCACAGCTCACGCGATCCTCCCAGGAAGCCTGAAGGTGGGTATCTTTATCCCTGTATCACAGATGAGGAAGCCGAGGCACAGAGAAAGCCCCGGATGCACAGAGGACCCCTCCAGGGAATGCGGTGTGGTGGCTCCTCCTGGCACCTCCCTCTGCCCACCCACCAACCCATCTGTGTTCTTCTAAAAATATGTGCTTTGGCTCATCCCTATGGTAATTATCTCTCTCCTCCTCCTCCCTCTGGTTTGCAGGGAGGATAAGGGCCAAGGCACATTATCATCAGTGCCAACACAGGCGGATGTACACAGGAGGGGAGGCTCAGGGCGGCCACCTGTCACCTGTCAGGGCCGGCAGGGGCTGGGACCTGGCTCCCTCCTGGGCTGTGGGCCACTCTTCATGCCCCACTTGTCTTCTCAGAAATGGACGCCACAGCCCCCTCCTCAACTGCTCTGTGCTCCAAACTCCTGTCCTGGGGCCCCTCCCACCAGGGTGATCATCCTGAGAAGGAAATGCGGCGCACACCAGTCCAGGTAGGGCTTCAGCTTCAAGCTCTTGAACCACACTGCCTGAGTCCAGCTCCTGGCTCCACTACTTACCTGCTGTGTGGTCTAGGGCAAGTGACTTGACCTCTTTGCGTGTGTTTCTCATCAGGGAGCAGGGACAGTCAGAGTCCCGTCTCGTAGGACTCTAGAGAGTGAATCAGGTCAATGCCCATGTGGTCCCCTGGAAGCTCTTTTGCCAGCATTTCCTGGAAACTCTCCATAACCACTCAGTGTCTGGTTCAATGTTGTGTGCACCCACTGAGGTTGCTAGGAACCTTCTCTTCACTCGGGAAGGCCAATCAATTCCAGGTGAGTGAGAGAGAGGTTGTCAGAGTGATAACCTAGAACTTCCTCTAATGTGTTCAGCTAAGTATTTGGCAAACCCTAGTAGAGTACTGTTGGTTACAAAGTCCCTGTGATGGCCACCCAGAATTGATGGCGGCACATTAGAAAAGCACAAAGCTGCCTCTGGGGACCTTGGGGCTTCTGGGCCAAGGTCCGCCTCCTGCATGTGGGTGTGATGCCTTTGGCATCCTCCCTCAGGCCTGCTGCTGGCATCTCCCCTCCCCACACCCATCTTGGAGCACCTGCTGATCCCTACATCTGCTTTCATTTCCCTCTTCCGTGCCCCTCAACACACTGGCATTCATCAAGGATGTACAGAGTGCTACTCTGGGCCTGGAGACCCTGGAGGGGGCAAAGTCCTCTCCTTCCTCCAGGAGCAGAGCCCGGTGTGGGGGCCCAGGGGGACCACCTACCACCTGCTGGGCATGTTCTGAGGGCTGGACACTGTTCCAGAACTTCACTGATTTAACTGCTGGATCTCACAACTTCCCTTCACTTTACAGATGAAGAAACGGGCCGGGGGTGGGGTGGGGGATAGGGGGTCCTTCTATGGACTCACCCAGCCTGTAAAACAAGATGCAAGCTTAGTCTAGAGCTTGGATGTGGAAGCTTCAAAATGGCCCAAAGGGGCCCCGGTGGGTGCCACACCGCGCCTGGGGCTCCAGAGCAGGGTTTCTCCATCTTTCTGCCCTTACGTTCCTGCCTCTCGGCCTACTCAGACATTTTCTCCTCATCCCACATGCAAGGTTAACACGACAGCTACACTGAGTATCTGCTTCTGGTCTGTACGCCTATCTGCGTGTGATACATAAAGAGCAAAGGGATTGGGCATCCCAAGAGCCATGGTTTGTCCCCTTGGGGTGACAGCACCCTCACCCCCATGGGGAATGCATGCCCCCAGAGGGCTTGGGCATTGAGACCGACCCCAGGAGGAGCCCTGTGGGGGTCAGTCTCCTAGTCCCTGCATACAGGGATGGTGCTGATGTCCCGGGAGTGGCAGCCTGACCCCACCAATGCGGGGGAGGGGGAGGGGGATAGCTCAGCTCCTTAACTCGGTGCATGGCGTTGGGTGAACAAATGCCATATTCCAGGAAGAGGAGAAGGACAGGGTCAGACAGGGAACTGGAAATACGAAGCCAGGGCTGGCAGGGAAACCCAAAAAGCACCAAACACCCTGCTCCTGAGCATGGAAGTTGCCCTGTGGCCAGGCTCCCAGCACACGATGTACCCATCACTGCACACAGGGGACGTGTGTCCCACTGCTGAAAGGTCCACTGAGCTGCCCGCATCCTGGTCTGAAGGCGGTCCTTCATGCCCTTCCTCAGCCACTGGGGACCCAGGGCTGGGCGTGGGAGGTACCTGGACCCTCGGCATCCCTCCCCCCGCCCCCGGCACCGGCTCCTGACTTAGTGCAGGAGGGGGGATGTGAGTCACTGCGGCCCCAGCAGGTGAGAAAGAAGCCCCCTTCAGTGAGTTCCAAAAAGATGCAGCATTCAAATGCCTAAGATCTGTCCCAGGCGTGTCCAGTAGGATTCTGGGGACAAAACACATGGCTGTGGCCGGTGCAGAGCACTGGATTTGGTGTCAGAAAATCTTGGTTGTTGTTTTTTAAATTATTTTCTTTTTTTTAACGTTTATTTTTTGGGGGGGGGAGAGAGAGAGAGAGAGAGAGAGAAAGAGAGAGAGAGGGAGGGAGAGGATAAACAGGCGAGGGGCAGAGAGAGAGGGAGACACAGAAACCGAAGCAGGTTCCAGGCTCCGAGCTGTCAGCACAGAGCCCGACGCGGGTCTCAAACTCACAAACTGTGAGATCATGACCTGAGCTGAAGTCCGGTGAGTAACCGACTGAGCCCCCCAGGCGCCCCAGAAAGTCTTGGGTTTAAATCCCACCTATATCTCTTACCAGTTGTGTAACCGGGACCTAGGAAGCCCACATACACCTATGTTACAGGTTATTTACTCATTTACTCCACGCTCATCCAACATTCCACACAGACACATGCACCATGCAAATAAGCAAGCTGCGAAGATAAAGTGCCGTGTAACAGATGTGTATTCTATCTATATGCTGACAGGTGCACTGAAGATATTTTAAAATATACACAGAACGCTACTAACAGTGGCTCCCTCTGGAAGTGGGGGTGAAAAGAGAATCTTCTTTTTATTTTAATTCTCTGATTCTTTCTATCGTTAGCATGGGTCACAACTGTGCCTTCTCTGCACAGGACCTTATTTGGAAATAAAGTCACTGTAGATGTCATTAGTTTGATGAGGTCATGCTGGAATGGGGGGGGGCATCCAACACCACTAGTGTTCTTAGACAAGGGGCACGTTTGGACATCGAGACATGCCCGCAAGGACAATGCCATGTGAAGACGGAGGCAGAGATCAGGGTCGTGTTGTGCACGCCAAGCAACACCAGAGACTGCCAGGAAACCTCCAGAAGCCCAGTAAAGGGAACGGAATAGATTCTTCCTCACAGCCCTCAGAAGCAACCAACCCTGTCCACATCTTCATCTTGGACTTCTAGCTTCCAGAATGGTAAGACGGTAAATTTCCTGGACATCTAGCCTCCAGAATCGTGAGACAATAAATTTGTTGTTGAAGCAACTAAATTTGTGGTTCTTTGCTTCAACAGCCCCAGCAAACTAACACACAGATCATGCATCACACACTACAATGACCTAAGGGGAGTCCTACCGGGGGGCCCTGCCATGCCAGGTGGGCCTAGAAAATAGCCTGGGGTACAGGTAACAGGGCACCCGTGGAGCTTAGGGCCATGGCTATTTCCAACTTCTAAGACATACTGCTGTTTTTTAAATGTTTATTTATTTTTTGAGAGAGAGAGAGAAAGAGCACAAGCAGGGGAGGGGCAGAGAGAGTTGGAGACACAGAATCTGAAACAGGCTCCAGGCTCCAAGCTGTCAGTACAGAGCCCGACGTGGGGCTCGAACTCATGAACTGCGAGATCCTGACCTGAGCCAACGTCGGACGCTTAACCGACTGAGCCACCCGGGCGCTCTGTATACTGCCGTTTTTAAACAACACACAGGGCCGTACCAGGAGGGGCCAACAAATGTGACCATGCTACCAGGCAAACATGGAGGAGAGTCACACTCACCGGTGGGCCCCTCAGTCCTGGGGGACCCTGTGGCCCTGTGGGTCCAGCGTCACCCTGGAACAGAGAGCGGTCTCGTTATCACAGAGCGGCTGCATGGAGACATGGGGGCACAGTTTCAAACGTGGACCAAACTCCATCAAGTTCCCCCGAGAGACCCAACCTGACCGTTCAAACGCTTCATCACTGATCTCCAGTGATTCCCGGCACGGACAAACTCGCTTCACGTGGATGAGTAAATGCGCCAACTCGGTTTACTCACACTCGCTCGGACACTGTCCACCCGATCCCACAGCGATTTCCCGTCGCGCCGTTGTCCAGGGCGCGGCGCGGAGGCGACCCACTGCACCTGGCCTTCCGAGCAGCCTCGTGGCACGGCGGTCATTGTCTCCCGTGTTAGGAACGAACACACGGAAGCCTGGCCGTGCTCCTTACTGAGGAGACTAAACACTCTGGGAAATGGGGCTCTAAAACTGAGAGAGTCGCACGGCTGAGGAGGGGAGGAAGCGCTTGCCCCCTTGATCTCGCATCCCAGGCTCCCGTCCCAGTGCCCCCTGACCTGCCAGGGGAGCTGAGCTCAGCCACACTCCTGCCGGGGGGAGCTCCTTCCATGCACTTGGCTGTAAGTTGCACTGGGAAGGGATGGATCTTCCTTTCTTTTCTTTTTAGCTCAGGAGAGAGCTCACCCAGAGCTCTATTATTTTGTTTGTTTGTTTGTTTGTTTGTTTGTTTGTTTATTTATTTATTTTAGTTTATTGTCAGGTTGGTTGCCATATAACACCCAGTGCTCTTCCTCACAAGTGCCCTCCTCCATGCCCATCACCCCCCTTCCCCTTTCCCCTCCCCCTTCAGCCCTCAGTTTGTTTCAGTATTTAAGAGACTCTCATGATTTGCCTCCCTCCCTCTCCCTAACTCTTTTTCCCCCCTTCCCCTCCCCATGGTCCTCTGCTAAGTTTCTCCTGTTAGACCTATGAGTGCAAACATGTGGTATCTGTCCTTCTCCGCCTGACTTATTTCACTTAGCATGACACCCTCGAGGTCCATCCGCGTTGCTACAAATGGCCAGATGTCATTCTTTCTCATGGCCATGGAGTATTCCATTGTATAGATGAACCACATCTTCTTGATCCATTCGTCAGTGGATGGACATTTAGGCTCTTTCCATGTTGAAAGTGCTGCTATGAACATTGGGGTTCATGTGCCCCTATGCATCAGCACTTCTGTAAGGAGGGGATGGATTTTCAAGCTGCTCTTTGGCCTTGAGACGTGCCTCAGGGTCAGGGCTTGGGAGAGGGCCTCGTCTGGGCTCAGTGCAGCTGTTCTGCTCTTAGCTGCAGAGCAGGGCACTGCTCACACGAGACTGGTTTTGTAATGCCCGTTCTGCTACTGAGGAGAAACATGGCAGCGGGGCCGGGTTTCCTCTCAGGCCCTTCCAGCTCTATCATCGCATGGAAGTAGGTCAGCCAAGAAGACAACATGCATCAACAGCCGTGGGCGGCATGCACTTCACCAGGATTTAAATGCAGATCCTGACGGACGGAGAGGGTGGGCATGAGACCCCCTTGGACATGGACCCCGTGCCCATGCTACTGAGCAAATACCCACTCCCAGGAGGCCAAGCTGCAGCCACACAGGTCAGACCGCCCACGTGTGTCATGTGTGACGTCTGGTCCCCTGGGGGGCAGAGCCGAGGGATCCAGCCCAGGCCACCTCCTCCCACCTCTGACAGCCTGTGCGACCGCCAACCGCCAGTCAGTTCCTGGCCCTCTCTGGGTCTCAGGTTTTCTATCTGTAGGATGGGGGAGAAGATACCTTGCCCTGCCCTGATCCCAAGGTCAAAAAGTCAGTGAGAGCAGGTGAGCAGCATTAAATGCCACAAGGCACGTGGCCGTGGTGGCCGAGGTGGGTTCATTAGGCCACAGAGCAGTGGAGCTGGAGGGCTAATCTGGGAGAGACTGAAATTCAAGGCTGTGTGAGGCCGGACCCCAAATGCCACCGCTGATGCTAACAGATATTAACGATCGATTCAGCAACGCCTCCTTAGCTGCAGGGCGGCATAGGCCCCAAAGAGCGAGGCTGGAACCCGGACCCCAGGGCCTCCTCAGGACTCTGAGGAGGACCCCAGGGGCTGGCACGTGAGAGACACCATGGGGCAGTCCCGAGCATCCACCTCTGCAGGCCCCCACAGGCCCCAACCTCCGGGCCCCTCAGGGACGCACACTGTCCACTCTCTCTATGCCCCCCACAGGCCTAGCCTGGCTGCAGGACACCCACACTCACATGTTGTCCTGGCGACCCTTCCCGGCCAGGGGGCCCCATGGCACCAGGCTCTCCCTAGAAGGGGGAAAGAGAAAGACAATACCCACCGTTAGGGAAGGGCATGCAGAATGCCAGCGCCTGGTCTCCACACACCTGGGTGGGGAAAGACCCAGGACATGGCCCCCCAGAGAAGCCCCACTGAGTCCTGGCCGGAGCTGGGGCTGCAGTGCCCCCGTGGCCAGCTGCGAGGGCCTGGGCCCCACCGTGCCTCTGTGAGCCGCAGGCGAAACACCGGCCCAAGGGCTGGGCAGACCGGCTGGGAATTCTGCCCCCTCCGCGGCTGACTCATCGGACACCTCGGCTGTCCAGGCCCTAAACAGAGCATGGCTGGGGGTCTGACTGGGTCTCCAGGTTCCTTCTGTTTGGGGCCTCGGAAGGAGAGGAAAGAACGTTAGCCCCGAGGCCCCCTGACTCCAGACTGATTTGGTCAAATCGGATGCACCTCAATGTCTGGCCCCCAGAAGGAATGTTTCGAAAAACCAGACCAAGACCGGGGATGACACTTCCCCTGATGCCCGCTGTCCTCTCTCAGGTGACCAGCTGCTGTGCCGGCCTGCAGGGCCAGGAGCCCTCTGTCTAGACACACCAGCTTGCGTCCATGGGGCCAGCTGCCACGGCTAGACGTCCACTTACCCGGGGACCCGGTGCGCCAGAGTCGCCTATCTGTCCCTTGAAGCCCTGGAAGAAAGAGAAGTTACTACACCAAAGAGCAGGCAGAAGGGGTGACAAGGGGCAGGCACCTGGGTGACAGTCCAGCGAGTCCTGTCCCTGCCTCACTGTGCTCACCTGATGCCTCCCATTCTAGACCCCAGGCAGGGGCCAGGCCCTTGATGCTGGATGACAGGGTGACTCTCTCTGCACCACCACGGCTGGAACTGCAGGGTTTGGTCCTACAAAGCCTCCTGAGATCGGGGTGTCACCCCACGTCCCTCCTGAGCGCCACCGTCCTGATCTCCCACGGCCCGGCTTGCACCCCCAATGCCCGGGCCCTGGGGTGGGTGTTTCCTTGCCTCAGTCTACAGGTGGGTGTCGGGCACCTCCCGTGTTCCTGCACCAGCCTGCTGGGTAATAACCCACTTCACATGTGAGAAAGCTGAGGCTCCGAGGCATCAAACACCCACCCAAAGGCCCAGGGCCAGAAAATAATCTGGTTCAGATCTAGGGCTGCCCAGACCCAAGGCCCTCTGCTCTGCGTGCTCTCCTGACTGGTGGGTCGGCGACTCATCTCACCAGCCCTGGGCTCAGGGCACGGTCCCCACCTGCTGGGGATCCCCACAAACGGATCCCCCTGGCTAAAAGGAAGACCCTCTCCTCTAATAAGCCAGGAGCCTCCTTAAGAAAAGCCAATCGCTAATTCTGCATTTTAATTTCTCTATAGGAAGTCGTATTCCCATCCTTAGATTTGTTCTCCTAAAGGACAATCAGGTGAAAAGCAAGGAGATTTAGGAAAAAGGAAATTGCTTTTTGTGTTTCAGTTCCTTCTTATTGAATACCAGCCAGGTGAGTTATTGATTTTAACAGAAAAACACATTAAGGAAATCGAAGTAAGCATCTCTTACTTCTTGCCAGATAATTGGATTTTAGGAATTTTATTAAAAATAATATGCTTTCTTCCTAAAAACAAATTTATGGAATTGTGTAAACACATTTTCAAATTATGAAGAAGTAAAACATGTAGCAAAAAAAACCCCCAAAATACACAGAGTTCATTTTTATAGAAAAATTATCCATGTATGTTTACATGTATAATAGCTTAAAGCTGGATATAGACTGATATACAAATATAAATGTCAGAATTCATACATAGAATAAAAGTCAGAATTCATATAGAATTCATACCTATGTCCCCAAGATCTAGAAAGAATATACAAAAATATGAACACAGCTTTACCTCTGTGTTGTAGAATCACAAGTAACTCTATTTTACTCTCTACACCGTTATTTCTCTTATTCTTTTTGTATTAGTATCATCATTGCCATGGTCACACAAGGAGAATGCATTACTTTTGTGATGGGGGGGAAACCATTAGCCATGGAAAATGTTCAAAATTAAAATTAAGACTCCTTTTTAGGTTCTATCATCCAGAGGAATCCCATTCAAATGATAATAAGTAGGTTAAGAACAAAGAAAACTTAGAACAAGATGGCGACGATGGTTGTAATTTTGAAAATAAATCTTACAGCCATGTCTATGGAAGAACGGAATGATTATGTAGAAGGACCAGTGCCTTGGAGGAGAGGTACTTGGGGAAATCCGGAGTGGGGTGGGCTCAGCATAGGAGCCGTGTGGCGGAGCTGCATTGCACTGTGGACAACATGCGTGCGTGAGCACACGCGTGCGCGTGCACACACACACACACTGGCACTTACAGGCAGGCCGCGGGCTCCCTCTGGTCCTGGTAGACCCGGTTCTCCAGTTTTGCCCTGAGAGTAGAGAAGAGAAGAGCTCAGGGACGTCATTATAAGGATCTTGGCCGCCTGGGGCTCACGGCGTCACGTGTCCAGCGGCCAGTCTCTGACCCCTGCCAACCCTCCTTTCCGGCATCGTGGTCCATCTTAGTCCGTATGAATCACCCCCATGTGCCCAGGTGACTACGCTCCTGGATTTTCCCCAGACTGTGCTGGTTACACAGGGGTCGTGTCTCAAGCCATTTTTCCCAGTGGTCCCTGCTTGTTCTCAAAAGTGCTCTGCTCTGGATGCAAAACGCAGCAGACACCCTAGTTCTAAGTGACTCTGTGCTCCCTCACAAGACCACTTCGAGGCAGCTATCAACTATTGCACGTTGCACATGGGGACACTGAGGCTCAGAGAAGTCATCGCTTCACTGAGCTGATCAACGGCAAAGCCAGACTGAATCCCAGCTGCGTGCAGCATCCCCAAAGGATGCTCTTCTCGCCCGGCGGCTGCCTAGGACAGGGAGGCCTGCCGTTCACCCCTCCTCTCCCCGGTCCAGCTTCTCTTCACTACAAGAAGTTATGAGGACACTCGGGCCATTCAAACTCTTCACCACCAGCAGCCTGGCATTGCCCTGGGCACAACCAGCCACAAATAACAGCCAACGAGAGACAGGGAGCTGAAGTCCAGGTGGTTGGGGTGGGTGGGGGGATGTGGAGGGGCAGGGAGAGGGTGAAACGGCACGTCCCTCTGATGGGGGATGGGGCAGCATCTGGTCCTGCCTTCACTGTGACAGGAGGGCACGCCGCTCCCCCACATTCCCCTCCTTTTCACAGCCCATAAACCCTGAGGATGAGACGGGGCCCATTAGTGGGGACGGAGAGGGAAAGACACATCCATGGGTATGGAGGGAAAATCACGGAGAGGAGGGGGGTGGGGCAGGTTTGTGTGTCAGGTCCAAGTTCAGCTCTGTGATCTTGGGTGTCACTTCCCTTCCCTGGATCTGTTCTCAGTTCCAAACTCAGGACAATCCCCCTCACAGGGCTTTGTGAACGAGGGTACATGGGCCTCGCCTGGCCCCGCACCTGCCGCCCTTGGTGACGTGGCCGTCCCTGGTCCACGCATCACACCCAGCAACTCGAGGGCTTTCCACGTGCCGGACACAAACCGAATGCCTCACGTTATGTCAGTGAGTCCTCACTACAACCCACTGAGGGAAGCACGATCGCTATCTATCGGCCCAAACACTGAGGCACAGAGAAGTTAAGTGATCTGTTCAAGGTCACACGGCTGGGGTTCTAATCCAGGTATCTTGGCTCCAGAGTTTCTGTACACCAGCATACACCATAATTATTGCTCAAATGCCTCCTAATAAGGATGACGCAACAAGCTACTCAAAAAGCTGCCTGTCTACATGTCTATCTATCCATCCATCATCTACCCGTCTAACTATCTGCTTTCTGTCCATCCATGTTTCCAACATGTAAGAACATAAGCTATCGAACCTGCCTATCCATCCACCACCTATCTATTCACCTGTCTATCTACTGTCTCTCTGTCCATCCAGGTCCCTAACATATAGGAACATAAGCTATCTAACCTATATATCCATCAATCTACATATCCATCCATCATCTGTCCATCTACCTGTCCATGCATCCTCTATCCATCTATCTACTATCTGTCCATCCATGTCCCTAACGTATAAGAACTTGAAGAAATACACCGAGTGAAGGCTGACTACCTTCTGACTGTAGCAAATGTGCAGCTTCTCAGCCACATCTCCTTGGCTCACCGAGGAAGGGACCTGTCCCTGGTGAGCAGTCCCTGCCCAGGCTGAGAGCTGTGGGCAGAACGGCCCTCGGGGGTGCCTGACACTGATGTGTGGAAGTTAATGCGCGTGTTAAAGCCTCCCGGGGCAGTCCTCAATTTAAAAAGGACGAAGAGTGACCGATGGATGGAGGGACTGGCTGGCTGGGCTGTGCACACGGACTGCACGTGTGCTCCTCCCAGATTCTCAGAGGGTCTCCAGGGCCACTGGCCGGGCTGACCACTGGCGTGGCTCACTCACTAGCCTGATGTCAATGCTTCCCTTCTTTCCTGCGTTTATTTTCTCACGCCCTCGGTGCTTCCTGGGGGCACGTCCCAAATGCCCCGCCTGCAAGGAACTCCTGGTCTCTGGGTCTGCTTTTGTGGGAGCCGGTGCTGCTCAATCTCAGGCCAATTTCCCAAGAAGCTCAGAGAGAGAAGACGTCACGAGGGCCACACACTGAGATTCCAGAGTGAGTGCCTGGTAGATTCTGGAAGGCTCCCGGGTGGGAGCTGCTGAGCCCCCTCTCCCTGCCTCCTCATGTACTGACTTACCCACTGTGCGCCCAGAACAGACTAGGTCTTGTACTGGTCTATCCCCAAGCCCTGACACAGGCCTAACTGGAAGAGGCAGTTGGTGGGTGCAGACTGAGGGCTGTACCCTAAGGGACAGCTCTCAGAATAACACACCTGCAGAAACGTTGATTCCCTGTCCTGTGGTACTGAACTCTGGGGTCGGCCTCTGGGTGTGAGTCCTTTCCCAACTGTGTGAACTTGGCCACCCTGCTTAACCTTTCTGAGCCTTAGTTTCCTCATCAGGGGCAATAACACCACCACGCCCCACGGGGATTTTCTGGGGGTCACAGCGGAAAATGTAACAAATCATCTGTACCCCAGCACGAGCTGGGCATATAGCGTTGGTATCGCTTCTCTCTCCCGTCCCACAGTGTCACCCCCCTGCCGTGTGCCCACCCCGGGCACCAGCCTTCAGCAGCTTGGCAGGGGCCTTCTACTCCGCTTGCTGCTCTAAGTGCTTTCTTTTCCTCTCAGCAGTGAATCCTGGTTTCGGCATCTGGCAAGCAGTGAAAAATGATAAACAGGGTGCTTCCGGCAAGTTCTGCGGAAGATGCAGAAGGAGGCGTAATAGTTTATGACCAAACAAATTAAATGGAACGTAAACGTTGCTGTAGGAACTTTTATGTATTTCCCCTTAGAGGCTCTCATGGCTCCGTAGCTTTGACCTCACCAGGACTTGAACCCAGGCTGGCTGGGGAAGAGTCACTTCTGGAGATCATTAACAGGGAGATGAGCCTGGAGCCCTCCACTAATTTCTCACCTCCCTTGATTCTGGCCAAGTTGCTACTATCACTCTCGTTCTACTGACAAAGCATCTCGGGGACGCTTCCTGACCACCCCCCCCTCCCCCCCAGCCACAGAGCCTGTCTGGAGTGGAGCCGGCGTCTGAAGCCAGTGCCTTCTCCCAGCTGCATAGACTGGCCTTTCCACCTCTGCACCCGTTCTGCCCAGAATCATCCTCCCCTGGATGGCGACTATGTTTAGTGGCATTTTCGGGTCACCCAGACTTCCTTTGTGTGAACACTAGAAAAATACACGGAAGCCTGATTCTATACAACACGGGGCAGGCTAAACACTCTGCTGTGTACCTTTGCTTTTTTATTTACAAACACGACTTAGAGAACGCTCACGTCAGTGTCTGGGGGACACCTTCCCCGGGGCCGCGTAGGATGCTATGGGCAGATGCCGTCATTGACTACTTTGCCCTGGGTGGGCATGTGGAGAGCTGGGTCTTGAGGCCCAGAGGCCACTGCTTTCCAGCTCCCCCTCAAGACCGAGGCCGTGGAAGGGATCTGGCCCCACGGGCCCTGACCCACGGGCGAGAGAAGCAGGCAACTGTGCAGGACAACAGTGAGGCCGCAGATACAGGTCTGCAGAATGCCCTGCACACTTTTGGTTCCAACCAACATCCACTGGGGCACAGAGACTTCCTCACAAGCGCTCCGTCTGTTTCACTGTGTGTCCTGGGCAGGTGACATGAGAGAAGAAAAGGGAAAAACTCCAAACCTACAACTCTATGCCAAAGCTGAAGAAAGGGTGAACTCCCTTCACCTGGAGCTGGCCAGGATCGCGCAGGTTTTCTATGGGGATAACAGGTTTCTGGACACCAGGCTTGTACCCCAGCCCGTGCCTACCGGCCCCAGCTTCCCTCCCATGTCAACAGGGCTGACGCTGGATGGGGCAGTAAAAAAAGAAATGTGGAGGATGGGCAGAAGCCCCAGGCTCAAGTTCTGATTCTGCCACCAGCTCATCATGTGACTTTGGGCCTCGGAAACTCTGTTTTCTCAGCTGGAAAGTGGGGACAGCAGCATTTACCCCGTAAGGTCATCAGGAGAAATAGATGAAGCGACACACAGAAAGTAACTCTTCCTGTGCCTGGGTCATAGCGGCTCCTCGACAAAGAGCAGTTGTTACTGAGAAATTACTAATTTGGCATGTAAAATGGTAAAAAATTTAGAGTCCCTTACCGGCTCTCCAGGGGGGCCTGGTTTTCCATCTCTGCCCTCTTTGCCTTCTTCTCCCTGCAAGAGAACTCAAATTGGTCACCTCTGGCCAGAGGTGTGGGGAGGGAAAACGCGGCTCTGTTAGGGGGACACACGCCTAGTGCACAGCCACAGCCACACTGAACAGCCAAGGGCCGTTTCAACAGACAGAACTGGTTTGACTGCCTGGTTTCTTCCCAACACCACAGTCCGGCTTGGATCTCCGACTCCCAGGGCCTGGCACAGAGCGGAAAAGCAAAATTTGCCACTGCATCATTGCCAGTTCTGTTGATTTACAGAAGCCCCTACCGGACATGTCCTGAGGACAAACTTGGGACACGAGGACGTCATGTCTGGGCCTCCTGGACTGAACGCAGCGCTGAGTGGGTGAGGACGCAGCTTCCGTCGGAGATGGTGAGGACACTGGACGGACGACGTGCAGGGCAGGATGGGACACTCGGGGGCTCAGGGAGCGACAGCATGGATTACGTGTCCACATTACGGAACAGCCTTGAGCCCTTGGCGTTTGTCTCCATGAAATCTAGCTGGGATTCCCTACCCGTGGCCAAACTCCTTGCTCTAAGGAAGCCACTAGAAGCCTCATGTCTCCCTAAGAGACGTTATTCTTCAGGAGTCTCTGAAAACGGGAAAGAGGATTCTGTACAATGACGATGACATCACAGACTTAGGTTCTGATCCTGGGCCACCTGGACTGAGGGTGGAGGTGGGGGTCTGGGGAAGGAAAGCAACCCGGCAGCAGGGCAGAGGGGAAACTGAGTCAACCAGGCACAGTCTGAATCCTGCTCGCACTGCTAGGCATATGATCTTGGGCAAATTATCGATGTCCTCAGCTCCTCAGTGCCCTTCTCCTAAAAAGAGATGGCAAATCTGTCCACAGAGTTACTAGGCAGCTCAGAACGGACGCTCCTGCTCACGAGGCCGAACTAACTGAGCATGGATCACCAGCACCCGCCACGGGGCTGCTTCTGCCGCTGCAGGCGTTGAGGACACTGTGCAGCGTGCCTCATCAGTGCCTTCGACATCAGTGGCCTGGCACCTGGGGCAGCCACTGCGGACAGGAATCTAAGCCATCCAGGCCACCGGCCCAATGCTCAAAGGACACCTGTAACCCTTTCTGAACGCTGCTCCTGGTATAACCACAGTAATCAGATAAACAAGCGGGGCTGCTGTGGACGCCGGGCTGTACTCATCCTCTTTTCAATCTAGAGTTTTCCAGAAAGCACTTCTCCCCATGCATGCAGCAGTGGAGGGAGGTCAAGAGATGGGTGCACGGAGACGCGGCCAGGAGGGAGACGGCAGACTCTGGCTGGAGACCCCGAGGACTCCCCGGGGGCAGGGGCATGGCCTGTGGGAGCCACGCGGGGAAGTGCAGAGGGCTGAGTGTGGCCCACGGTGTGAGAAGGTGTGAGAAGGAATTTCCAAGAGAGAACGCTGCCCCAGGCTGACTTGCTGAGCAGCTCATCAATGTCTCAGAACCTGTTTCCGCACCTTCAGTAAATCAAAGGGACGCTCCCCCTACTGCAGGGGGAGGAGTACAAAGGGTCTTTCTGGCAGAGCTGGTGCTTAATAAATGCTGAGGTGTGTGGCTCTACTTTCCAGAAGCGAATGTTGGTGCTCAGTCAGTGTTAGCAAGGTCACAGCGTGTCCCCCACGGCTCTGACCAGAAGTGGAAGCCACTTCTTAACACTTAACCTTTCGTTTTTTAAAAATTATTTATTTTAGAGAGAAAGAGAGACAGACAGAGTGCAAGCAGGGGAGGGGCAGAGAAAGAGAGGGGCACACAGGATCCGAAGCAGGTTCCAGGCTCTGAGCTGCCAGCACAGAGCCCGATGCGCGGTTCGAACCCACAAACCAAAGATCATGAGCTGAGCTGAAGTCGGGCGCTTAACCAACGGAGCCACCCAGGCGCCCTGAAGCTACGATGATTCTGACTGTCCAGGCAGAGGGAGAGGAAGTGTCTCCAAGACAGGAATGATGTGGAAGAAGCAAAGGCGCTCAGAGTGGCTGGGAGGGGGGGTGGGGTGAGAGAGGGGAAGCCATTCCCGAGGCCCTGGGAAGCAGGCGCCCCGCCTTGGCTTATGTCTGAGAGGCAGGATGGGGTCTGCCCTGGAAGGGAGGACGGGGGGTGGGGTTGGAGGGGACATTATTAAGAAAATGGCGGAGTCAATATCTAAGGTCATGTCTCTCTCTTCCAGGACGCGAAGGCTGTGGCGATAAGGGGTTGGCACAAAGCCAAACCAGGACTTCTCTCTTAGCTCCACCATCCTCAGAATTAAAGTGGTCGGTGCCTCCCAGCTCAGGGCTGCAGTGTAGACGAAAGGGGATCCTCATCCCAGCACATCTGTAAGGTCTGTGCGCCCTGCACACGTTACTTCCCCCGGGGGTCCCGTGGCCGCAGGAGAGCTGGCAATGGTGCCCGGCAAACGTGTCCTCGCTCTGCGGAGTCACGTCTCAGATACTCCGGGAGGGAGGCCTCTGGGAGAGCAGTTCATTCATCCACGTGTTTCTTTAATTAGTATTTGCTGGGTTTTCACTGTGCGTGAGAAGCAAAAACCTGGTCTTCTAGAACCCACGGCCTAGAGCAAAACCCCATGGTTGGCAGGGACTTCTCCGTTACATCCCCCGATCTAGCGCAGTAGGGCCTAAGCAGAGTCTGCTGAATGAGCAAATAAATTAATGAATATTGGAAGAAGGGGTCACTAATGAAACCATTACACAAATAAAGATGTGATTACAGCCAAGACAGGCCCTTGCAAGGAAAGGAAAAGAGACTAGGAGAGCCTGCCCCAGCCTGGGGGTGCAGAGAAGACTTCCAGGGGGTGATGCCTGAGATGGGATGCAGAGGAGGAAAGGCATCAACTGGTGTAAGAGGTGAGGAAGGGGCATTGTGGGGAGACAGAGGCCCTGCAGTCTGGAGAGGAGGGGATGCAGAACATTCTAAGAACCACAAGGAAGCCAGCGTGGCTGCAATAAAACAATACACTATGCAGGCCTGGGATAGGGGCTGTGGCCACTCGAGGCCCCAGCAGCAGGCACGGGCCAAGACCACGAGCCCCACAGCCATTCTCAGTGGAGGAGGTAGCACTGATCTCTCTGGACAAGCCTTACTAACTAGGTGGAAAGCTCAACCCTACTGAGAAGTATATTACATTTAAAAGTCCAGAACAGTATTTGTAGACAGTAATTTGACAGTGTGTATCAAGAACCTCAGACATTATTACAGCTGACAAGCGAACCCCATTTTTGTGGCCCATGATATAGAAAATAGAAAAGAGGGGCACCTGGGGGGCTCAGTCAGTTAAGCGGCCGACTTCGGCTCAGGTCATGAACTTGCAGTTCGTGGGTTCGAACCCCACATCGGGCTCTGTGCTGACAGCTCAGAGCCTGGAGCCTGCTTTGAATTCTGTGTCTCCCTCTCTCTCTGCCCCTCCCCTGCTCACACTCTGTCTCTCAAAAATAAACAAACATTTTTAAAAATTAAAAAAAAAGAAAACAGGAAAGAGCCATGCATGCAGAATAGCTTAATATAGTTTTTTTAAAAAAGATAATGATAAGATTTATGAGGCAACAGAAGAATGATCATATAGAGTATGGTACATTTATTGCGTAGAGTGTGTATAAAATTTAATGAGCGTATGAACATTTAATACCGGTGTGGAAAATAAGAAATGTTTATTTTATCACAAATAGTTCATTATCACAGCTGTGTGTGTGTGTGTGTGTGTGTGTGTGTGTGTGAGATTTTAACCGTGGACGCACACATATGCGTGTGTGGAGAGAGAGAAAAACACTATCTACACAAGTCAACAGCAGTGCATAAAAGAATGAGGTTAAGACGGACCCCACCAAAAACGAACTTGGCTTTGGTGAGTGATTTTCCTTCTCATTTTCTGTAATGCTCGAAACTCCCTAGTGACCATGTCTTACGTGAACGGCGGGGCGGTATGTTTTGGTTTGCTCGTTTTTGTAGTAGAGAAACCAGGTTTTTGTTTTTGTGTTTTTGCGTGTGTTTTTTTTTTTTAAATGTCACTTACCGGGATTCCGGGCAACCCAGATGGGCCTTGGGGGCCGGGAGGACCTTCTTTCCCCTGAAAGATCCAAGACACAAGAACACCATTAAATCTCTCAGGTCGGCTTTTCTGAAGAAAGGATCGCGCACAGAACTGCCTTCGAGGGCTGGCAGGAGCCTTCGGTGAGAAGCAGTGGGTGCATCTGCCTCGGCCTCCTTGTCTTCCAGGCCTGGCCTGCCCGCGGGAGGCGCCCTGGGCACACCACGCAGGTGTGTGTGCACACAGGGACTCATCCAGCCGTGTTACGTGGACTCAGGGGGGACCGAAGATGGAAACGCCTGGTGGGAAGATCCTTGGGGTCCACAGACTTGGGTCTACCCCCCGCTCTGTGCTTTATCCTCAGTGCCCCGAGAGGGGCATCCTCTCCGTGCACCGCAGACCGCAGCTGCTGACGGTGTTGGGCCCTCGGGGCCCAGCGCACGTGAAAAGCTGGCCAGGGGCTCAACAGATGCCCTGTTATCACCCGCCCCTCGTCTGGAGGCTCCTAAACTTCTTACCAAGTTGATAGCTTGTGTTTTGAAAGACGGTGTTTACCAAACTGCCTTAATTCATTCTTCACTTTCCATTTTCTTCACCAAAGACACACACATCATTGCCAAGCACAGCCTCTCAATCAGATGGAGTCATCAAGGCTGTCATTTCTATCTGGACGTGGATTCTTATGTCACCTGTGACTCTAACGTATTAAGAAGCCCTGACACCTTTATAATCTCCCGCCACTGTTTCTTCTGAAGTGATAAAAGGCTGATGTCGGTTTTTACATTCTAATCCACCTGCCACACAAAACGAGGTATTCGTAAGGGCTGTGATGTTAGCTTCTTGGAAGAAAATCAAAGGCGAAGATGTTTTGATATTTAATTCAGATTTATGCAGATTTTATAAACAAAGGGGACTTTTTTTTTGTCAACGTGGAACAAAGACTCAGTCATTATTAGGGACTTTTAAATACTGATGATGGAGCTCCCTGGGTTCCTTCCTGAATGTCACTCGTTCCAAAGACCCCAGGACAGCGGGTCAGCATGGAATGGCAGAAAGGTCAGGGAGGGGCGCCTGGGTGGCTCTGTCAGTTAAGCATCTGACTTCGGCTCAGGTCATGATCTTACAGCTCATGAGTTCAAGCCCAGCGTCGGGCTCGGTGCTGACAGCTCAGAGCCTGAAGCCACTTTGGATTCTGTGTCTCCCTCTCTCTCTGCCCCTCCCCCCCACGCGCTCTGTCTCTCTCCTTCAAAAACAAATAAACATAAAAAAATTTTTAAAAAAAAGGAAGGACACTGAATTGGGAGTTTCCAAATTGACTTATCTCCCAACTTGGACATTAATTTCCTGTGTGACCTTGGACTAGTAACCCAACCCCACTGGGCTTTGCTCTCCTCATCCTAGGAGCTTAGGACAAGCTGTCCTAACTGATCCCTCAAGTGTTCCTGGCATGAGAGTCCAGGATGCCAGGGGAGGGCTGACCTGCCTACAGGCCAGCTCGGAATGCCACAGAGAGTCCTGTAGACCTGTGACACCCTCTCCTACTTCTCTCTCCTCTTTGGGGCGGTTGGATAACAGCAGCTATTCCCGTCCAACATGCTTCCTGAAACAAACTGTAGCCTCAGGGTGGGTTGGCTCAAGCCTCTCCCCTCCCCTGTGCCTGCTCAGAAAAGAAACACACTGATACTGCCTGTGTGAGCTGGCTGTAAACCCAACTCTGGAATTACGGATTGCCAGGCCATTCCTCCAAACCTTTATTTATTTAATTTAATTTGATTTTGTTTTGTATTTTATTTTATTTCTTTTCTTTTATTCATTTTATATTTTATTTTATTTTTTATTATTTTATTCCATTTTAATTTTATTATTTTATTTTAAAAATTTTTTTAATGATTTCTATTTATTTTTGAGAACAGAGCATGAGCGGGGGAGGGGCAGAGAGAGAGGGAGACACAGAATCCGAAGACAGCTCCAGGTTCTGAGCTGTCAGCCCACAGTCTGACACGGGGCTCGAACCCACAGACCGTGAGATCCTGACCTGAGCCGAAGTCAGATGCTCAATCAAATGAACCACCCAAGCGCCCCAAAACCTTTATGTTAAAGGTGAGAAACCAGGGCACCAACAGAAAGCACACCCCCAACCCCCACCCCCACCCCCCTGCGGTTTCATTTCAAGACTGCTTGTGAGTACTCGGGAGGAGGAGGCACGGAGGCAGGGAGGACCAGGACAAGGCTGGCGAACATCTGGGATCTGGGAAGCCCAAGCACAGACTCAGGGCAGTTCTGGTTCACCGAGGAACTTACCGGCAGCCCTTGGATTCCCGGAGGACCAGCGGCTCCAGCAATGCCGTCGGCTCCCTAAGGACGACAGAGCAGGAAGTCAGCTTGTA
This sequence comes from Cryptoprocta ferox, assembly GCA_028646485.1. Classification (NCBI taxonomy): domain Eukaryota; kingdom Metazoa; phylum Chordata; class Mammalia; order Carnivora; family Eupleridae; genus Cryptoprocta; species Cryptoprocta ferox. The sequence goes on along the minus strand of CM053569.1, from coordinate 4,308,520 downwards.
GTAAGGATCTCAACAGAGATTTTCTTTATCAGGAACAAAAACACTGCCTTGGAGATAGTGGGCACTCAACATTTCTTAAATGAATGAATGAATGAATGAATAGCTGGGCTGGCTGGCAGATGAGGCAGAGATTCCTTTTTGTTTTTTAATGTTTATTTCTTTATTTTGAGAGAGAGAACATGCAGGGAAGAGGGACAGAGAGAGAATCCCAAGCAGGCTCCATGCTCAGTGCGGAGCGCAGCACGGGGCGTGATCCCACAACCCTGGGATCCTTACCTAACCCGAAACCAAGAGTTGGATGCTCAACCAACTGAGCCCCCCAGATGCTCCAAGGGCAGAGACTGTTAAGACTAATGAATACACAGCTTATTTCTAGCTTTGGTCAAGTGGTATACGATTCATAACTTCAGCTTCCTTGTCAGTAAAAGGGTAGAAGTGATTTTATCGCCCGGCCTGTAAGGAGGGGGCAGGAAATGAGGCAGTGCTTGCACGAAATAGAAGGTGTCAGTTGGGGTGCACCCTCTCAGAGCCAGGGCTCCTGGGTCCATGTCCTGGCTCTCCACGATACTGTACTCTCTGCATCTCTCAGTTCCTCTGTAAACTGGAGAAAAAGAGCACCTGTTTCAGCTGAGTTGTTGAGAGAACTGAGGAAGTTAATACACAAGAGGAGTTAGCCAGCGCCAGCTCTTACTAAGGGCTCTCCATAAAGGGTTCTCCGTTGTCACAAGCTCAGATGACAGAGGTGCATCTACTGGCCAGCCCAAGACCAGGAACATGGTGGATACTAACTGAATACGGAAGGACGAACACGCAAGCTCTCGCAGTCTTACTGACATCTTTCCAGCAATCTTTAGTTTTTTTACATACACTGATTGAAAGCCTGTGTCATACCAAGTGCTGGCCAAGTTTTAGGGCTACAGAAATGGCTACACGGTGGACCCCTAGGGAATCTGGCATAGCTGCAGAAGATGGGTGTTGTTTTCCATGTGAGACAAATTCCCGGGGACGAGATGCAGTCAGATTTTCCTCCACCTCTTCCTCCAGGTCAGGACCCAGTAAACGTTCATGAGATAAAGCGATACTGATAATATTTGAACAAAGAGCCTAAGGTTCATGCTTCCCTGGCTGGTAGGCTACAGGGAAATGATACGTCTAGTCCGAACCTGACAGAACAATGGAGTTTCAACTACAAATCAGGATTCTTCTGTATAATTTTGCCAAAAACTTCCGGCATCCTCTGCTCTGGAACCTAGCTAAGTTGGAATTAAGTTCCATACAGCAGTTTGGGAATGGGGCTAAGGGTTTTATCTGATAGAGGGATGCCAACTGAGCACCAGGAAATAAACTCTGAAATAAAAATAATAAAGGAGGCTTATCTGCTGGGTATCCACATCTCTGGTTCCAGGGTCTGACATATAAGCACTCAAAGAAACAATGCATCAATGACCAGCAGGGTGTCCTGCTCCGGAGTTGCTACCGAATGACTGGCCACTGAATCCAAATGGACAGCTGACCAGCATCCACGCGCAAAGGCAAGGACCAGTACAGGGCACGGCACAAAGCCGATGCTCAGGAAATGTCCACCAAGTGAACTGAGGAACACATTGGTCAGTTGGAGGCAAATCAGCTGTCCTCTGATTATGACCATCGCTGACATTTTTTTTAATGTTTATTTTTGAGAGAGAGAGCATGAACGGGGAGGGGCAGAGAGAGAGGGAGACACAGAATCCGAAGCAGGCTCCAGGCTCTGAGCCATGGGCACAGAGCCCGACGCAGGGATCGAACCCACAAACTGTGAGATCGTGACCTGAAGTGAAGTCAGATGCTTAAGTGACTGAGCCACCCAGGCGCCTCTGGTCATGACTGTTTCTGAATCTCAGATGCATCATCGAGCATGAGAACCATAAGCCAGGAGCCCTTTCCTACAGTTTCCAATGAGAGGAGCATATGGTTTCATTTGCATGGGGAGGGGGTGGAGAGAGACGTGTTACAGGCTTTGAACGACCAGGGTGGGGTGGGGATGGGGCTTGACCTCAACACTTACTCCGGGACCCTCTCAGCTGTTAGGTTACACGAGGAAGTCGTTGTGATATGAAAAGTGTAACATAAAATTATTTCCTTCTCAAATGCCCCTCCTCAGTTCAATGCCAATGTCTCTCCCCATTACCGACGACATTCCTACCTTGATCACCTTTTTCTTGTGCCTGTCAGATGTCACAAAATCTGATAATATATGCAGATACGATGCAAAGGGATTTCTTAAGCAAAGTTATTCATTTGAAGAAAATGCAGAATTTTGTGAACTTCAATGATCATAAACTCAGAGAGCCCCTGCAAGGTCAGTCACGATCTTGCTCATTGCAGAGAGGCAAGAGTGAGGCGTTAAGGCTGAGAAACTGAAAAGGATGTTAACAGCACCTGCCCTGAGCAGGGGGCAGGTGGGAAGTGAGCCGAGTATCAGAGATTTAAGGGACGCTCTCCAGAAAACTGGGAAAGCTTGAATATTTTTGTACTCAATTTACTTTCTGTGAGTTTGTTAAAAGTCAATTCTGAAGTGAAAGATGAGGTTTCGTGCTTTCATATGATTTTGTTGAAAAAATGCATTGAAAACAACTTAATTTATTCTAGAATAAACAAGTGACAATTAGGAGTCACTTAGAAGTTGTTGAAAAGAAGACAAAGCAAGATTAATTTCGTGTATTTTAACTGCATGATCCTAACTGAGCTTCTTTTCCCCTATTTATTATGTTAAGAGGGTCCCCATTTGAAGTGGGTTCCCTTCAATTGTCCTTTAGCCATTACGGTAACCCCCTTTCTGCAAGGTCTGGGAGGCCAGGGCTCCCGGAGAGCACATAGGAGGTCCCAGGGGACCGGTCCTGGGCTGGGGGAGGATGCTTCCTCCCACCGCCTGTTACCGTGGATACCCCTGGGTGGCTACTTGGGCAACAACAGCACTGGACTCCGAACACAGGAGCAGCAAGATTAATCCATGGGCTATTTAGACCAAACGGAGATGCATTTGCTAAGAACGGCATCAGTTGGTGTCAGAGATACAGCTGGTAGATGAGCAAGGAGAAATTTGCTCAGGGGGCCCAGTGGGCATAGATGGGATGATATTTGTGGTATTTGTAGTGATACGGATAACAAGCGCCTTAGAAAGATAATGAATGAAGAGTTGAAAATGGTACTAATGGAGGCGCCTGGGCGGCTCAGTCGGTTGAGTGTCATGATCTCGCGGTTGGTGGGTTTGAGTCCCGCCCACATGGGGCTCTGTGCTGACAGCTCGGAGCCTAGAGCCTGCTTCACATTCTGTGTCTCCCTCTCTCTCTCTGCCCCTCCCCCACTCTGGCTCTGTCTCTGTCTCTCTCTCTCTCTCAAAAATGAATAAACATTTTTAAAAAATTAAGAAAAAGAAAATGCCCATAATAAATAATACCGATTTTTAGCTGTTATTATTGCTACTGACTCTAGTAAACTCAGAAAAGTCTGTGCTTATACAGACGCTCTGTGATTCCCAGAGTCTCTCGCCGTCAGACAGGGTCCTATGGAGCAGGGAAAGCTGCTTCTACATTTAAAAAAAATTTTTTTTTAACGTTTTCATTTATTTTTGAGAGAGAGAGAGAGAGAGACGGCGTGAGCAGGGGAGGGTCAAAGAGAGAGGGAGACACAGGATCCGCAGGAGCTCCAGGCCCTGAGCTGTCAGCACAGAGCCCGATGCGGGGCTTGAACCCACGATCCGTGAGGTCATGACCTGAGCCGAAGTCGGACGCTCAACCGACTGAGCCCCCCAGGCGCCCCCGCTTCTACATTTCTTACTTAAGATCCTAACCTTGCAGTGATCTCAGGCCTCCCTCGCCCAAGCTAGATACAGATTAATAATTAACCACGCCTGCCCATCCCTGCCAGCACAGGGATCCTGGCCCCCACAGCATCCTAACCGCACTGCCCATCGGTGCTACTCAGGTCACTCGGTCCTCAACCCCAGATACCTCGGGGACCCGCACTTTCCGTTCAGCCCAGGACACATTCCAGGTATCAGTCTAGTCTTCAGAGTAAGAGGAATGTCCGGCGTGATCCCATCTCCAGTGAGTATGGAAATGCGTTCAAATGTCAAAGCCAAAACGAGGAGGGGATTCAAAATCATCACTTACCCGTGGCCCAGGGTTCCCAGGGGGTCCCATGAAACCAGGAACTCCAGGATGACCCTAGGAAAACCCAAGAGGCAGCTCTTTACAATGACCAAGAAGGGCTTCACTCCGGCAACCACCAAATGTCAGACCAGGATCCAGACTCTAGCTTCTAACTCCAATGAACAATTTTGGATAAAGACACAGGCAACAAAAAGACCTTCTTCTTTTTTTAAAAATATATCCTTTGTATTTCCAGAGGCTGAGGAAGTACCTAACAATATTTACAAAAACAAATCTAAAAGCGGATTTGCTTCACAATAACGTGAAGGAAGACGGTGTGGCTGAGGACGCAGGTAAAACCAGAAGTGGCCGTAATGGCTATGGGATCCTGTGGCTGGGTGGTAGGTCTGAGGGTGGGGGGTCCTTTTATGACGCTTTCCAATTTTTGTGTATGCTTGAGACATCCCAGGAGAACAGTCTGAAAACAAATAAACGCATACGCACACGCAACATATGCTCCCAATGGAAACTGTTCCGGCTTCTGAATAATGGCATCTACACTATAACAATGTTGCAGTTGCTTTAGGAAAGGAGTTCACATCCCCAGGCAGAGAGGAGTCTGTGTGTGTTGTAGCCTGAGCTAAGCGAGCCAGAGAATATTGCATGTTAACAACTGGTTTCAGCAAGTCAATGTTTTATAGAACCTGCCTTCCACCTCGGTCTCCTGCTGCTGGAAGAGGCAAGCCATAACAGTCAGGACAGAATGTACTATATCTGAAAATTCACTATGGCAAGAATAATCCGGACACATTTTGTTTTTCCAGATACAGATGGAGTTTTAGCTGAGCACGGCATTCAGACCTTCAGCGTGGCTCTTATCTCACAGCCTCTGGAATACTTGCTCCCCTGCCTCACCTTCTCACTGAGCAGAAAGCCCTGTGAGAGGTCAGGGATTGGCCCATTACTCACCGGGCATCTCAGAACCTGGGGCTGTGCCCGGCATGCAGCTGGTTTACAAGGAGGACCGCTGGAGACGTGCACGGAGGGGTGATGGGGGGAGCGCAGGTGGGAGAAAGGAAAAGGAAGAGGGACGAGTGACAGAAGCAAAGCAGGAGGAGGTAGCCAGTTTACATGGCAGAAGGGCTGCTGGAGGCTGGGGGGCTGGGACTGCAGACTCAGCGGCTGGCCCTGGATAAAAGATGATGGGGCTGCCGTGTTCAAATCCGCAGAAAGTGGGGTATGTTGTCGTGGGCGCTGCCTTACAATGCATTTGGAGAAGTGGTCCAGCAGGGAGGGCTGGGGACTGAGTGCAGAAGGGGCATCTGGGTAGTGTTTCAACTAGCACCATGAGTTATAGAATAGGCACCTGAGGAATGATTGCGGGGTGGGAGGAAAGAAGGGGGTATGTTGTAATGGGTGACGACCATTTCGGTGAACAAGAAGTTCTAACAGTAAGAGAGTTCAGCAAAACAAAACAAAACAAAACCAGAAAAGGCAGCTCTTCAGGTAATTGGGGAAGGGGAATATGACAATGGACCAGAGGAATCAATTTGGAAACCCTGAAAATGTGATTTAAAAAAAAACCCTACTGCGGGCAAGAAAAATCCAAGCAGTGATGTCAGAAATGGCAAAGTGAAATTTATCTAGGAGGAACAGTGATACCTCTTCAGGTTCATTATAAAGTTAAGTTTTTACCTGGTCACCTTTCTGTCCAACTTCACCATCTGCACCACGCTCTCCTTTACTTCCCTTGGGAGAAAAAAAAAAAAGAGAAAATTACAAAAAATTTTTGCTAGAACTACACAGCAAAAGAAAAAGGTGTGCATGCATTCATTTGCCTATTAATTCATTTATTCATTCATGTACTCTTTCTTTATCAACTCTTACCAAGTCTGAGCTGTAGGCTAGGCAGGGTGTCCGCAGAGAGAAGCAAGGGAGTCTGGTTGAGGAACTGACGGTGGAATGGCTTAACAGGGTCGTGGGGTGCTGGTGGGGGTCACTAAGAGCCCTGTATGTTTGCCCCTTGAACCTGGGTTGAGCGGCAGGCACTGGAACCATTAGAAGGAGCTGTGACTGTCCCCGGTTTCCAAAGGGCTCCCTGACTGCAGTGTGGGGTGGGCTGGAAGGGCCAGCATGAAGAGAGGAGGGGCAGTCAGGAGGAAACTGGGGTGTTAGGGTGTAGGAGGGGAGGAAGTAGAATCAGCAGTATGGGGGCACTGCAGAGTGGATGTAGGGTAGGGAGGAGGGGGAGCTGAGAAGGTAGGCAGGGAAGCACTGTCCACAGGCTGGGGAAGATGGCTGTGCCCATATGCTTGCTCCTTGCTCCTCCCCTTGCTACCTGTGTGACCAAAATTTCCTTGAGTGGGTCGCATCAACCCTGAACTGTAGGGTGTCTTTTTTCTCTATAAAATAGAGAAAATAGTGATTGCCTATCCCATGTAATGTTGGGATAATAAAATCAGATACCTGGAAAGTACAGCATAGAGTTCAGAACACAGCAAGAGCTCAATAAATATTAGTTATAATTAATATTTTGAATTATTTTATACTTGAACTCTGGCTTTATCATTAGTAACTCTGTCATTGGGCAACCTGCTTCAGTTCTCTGTCTCCTTATTTCTAAAATAATATTAATACAACCCCTTTGTCATGGGGTTGTCATGAACATTAAATGACCTAAAATCTACAAAGTGCATACGCTAGTGATGAATTCATTGTTAGCTGTCATCTTTCTCATTATCATCATCATCATCATCATCACCATCATCACCATCATGGTCAACGACACCATCATCATCACCATCGTCACTATCATCATCATCATTATCACCACCATCACCATTATCACCATCACCATCATCATCACCATCATCACCACCATCACCAATATCATCATCACCACCATCATCATCACAGTCACTATCACCATCACTATCATCATCACCATAATCATCACCATCATCACTATCTTCATCATGGTCACCATCACCATCACCTTCACAGTCACTATCACCATCATCATCATCATCACCATCATCACTATCATCATCAAAGTCATGATCATCATCACCATCATCATCACCATCATCATCACCATCATCACTATCATCACTATCATCATCATCATCATCACCACCATCATCATTATCACTATCACCATCATTGTCACCATCACCATCATCATCCTCCTTCTCACCATTATTGTCACTGTCACCATCACCATCATCACCACCACTGTCATTGTCATCATCATCGCTGTCATCATTGTGGTCAAGACATTCACAATACGCAACCCAAGAAAAATATTTTTCATAGACTAACCTTGAAAGTAACACTCAGAAGTTCTAATCTCTCTTAACTGTCACATATTTTGGCTCTGCATTTAATGTGGCAACAAATGTATTTCAGTAAAACATTATTAAACAAAAACATGTCAGTTCCTTTAAAAGAATGCATTATGCAGTAAAATAAGTCTTTCACAGTAAGTCAATCTTGGCTCTGGTTCCAGGCCTGTCACATCTTGTTTATGCCTCCTTGAGCAGATCATATCCCCTCTTTGCTCTGGGTTTGTACATCCAGTAAGTAAAGGATGGGGGCAGATCAATCTAGGCGAGTCCTTCCAAGTCCAGATCCCACAGCTCACCCTGGGTCCAGCTGTCCTCCCATCCACCCTGTGTACCGCGTCAGCAGCTCACTGATGACTGTGACTGCCTAGTAATACTCCCTGGCTGCCTCCCTGAGGTGTGTTGGGAGCCTTAGGTGAACTAATGCCTGTAAAACGTCAAAGGCCAGTGTGCAGGAGAGAAAAAAAAAAAGAGGTTCAAAGGGGAAGAGCATTTGTTCCAACATTTTTACATGTCATTATTTCTACTGCTGTTAAATCTATAAAGCCAGCACACTGTCTGCGGGCCGTCTTATAATCTCAGTGAAAAGAAGTGACATAGAATAGCACGCTGCTTCTCTGACATTTAGGACAATTGCCTTAAAAGCAAATGGTTCCTTTGCAAACCCCAGTCCTCAGCCTGGGCTTAGGGTGGTTTCAACCTTCAAGTCCCAGCAGTGAAAATGTCAGCAGCACAAGGATCTCCACAGTTGTCCTTGTCTCCTTCTCTGCTGCGGCTAAGGATCAAAGCAAACAGAGCCACCCCCACTCCTGACTCACTTCCTTCCAGAAGAGAGGACTGACATTTACCGAGCCTCTAACCGCACCCACCCCCCCTCCACCCAGGCATGCTACCAGGCCTTTCCCACATGAGATCCCATTTCGTGTATTTTTTTGTTTGTTTATATCCTGAGCTGATGCAAAACATATGTTTATATTTAACATGTCTGTGTTATCGAATTTATTTATTTATATTTTAAAGTTTCTTTATTTTGAGACAGAGACAGCGTGAGCCAGGAAGGGGCAGAGGGAGAGGGAGAGAGAGAGAATCCCAAGCAGGCTCCGTGGTGTCAGCACAGGGCCCGATGCAGGGCTTGAACTCATGAACTGTGAGAGCCAAAACCAAGAGTCGGACACTCAACAGCCTGAGCCGCCCAGGCACCCCTGTGTTGTCTAATATGGTCAGTAAGGCTACTCTAGGAGGTGGGGGTTATTACCACAGTGTATAGATTTAAAAAAAATGTGAAGACCAGAGAGGTTGAGTCATTCACCTGAGGTCACACAGCTAATGAAAGCCAAGATTTGGACTTGAATCCAGATCTGCCGGTATTCAAACTGCCTCTCCCTGCCCAAGTTACTTTTCTGGCTGTTTTCCTAGGAATGAAGGCTTGTCCCACTGGTTTACTAATGTCAAGAACAGCATGTGTAGTCTAGAAGCCTGACTGACCATGCTCCAGGAAGCTTTCTAAGCACTAGAGATACAGCAACCAATCAACAGTCCCTGCCCGCCTGGACTTTATGTTCTGGGGAGATTACTAGTTCATTACTAGCTCAGTTCTCTTAGATGATGTTTACTCAGAGCCATTGTAAGGGCTTAAATCTCCCCGTGAACACAAGGGAAGAGATTCTCTCCCCAAACCTTTTTCTGAGAGCATTTACTTTAGAAAACTTGTCACTGTGGGGTTCTTTCTCTTTGAAATGTATGCAAATCCTTTTAAAAGCTAAATAAGTCCTGCCAGATCTAGGGCTCCAAAACTTCTTTCTCAAGGACCTGGCAACCATCCCTTTGAAATATAATCAATCACCAAGGAAGAGAGCGCCCCCACTCTCTCGCAGCCTCTGTGGGGAAAGGGAGCCCAACTGAAAAGCCTGGCACCTTGCTCCAAGTTGCAGAACACTTCCTGTCATTAAGACGGAGAGCCCCTTTCTCCTTTCTAGAAAGCTAACACAGCTGTGTGTGGCGATCACCTAATTACCAGGTAAACTTAGGATGAACATACGTGGCAATCGGTGCTATCGAGGCCTCTTACTGGAGGCCCAGTCCCCAGTTTATCTCGGGGACTTGCACGCAGCAGGTGTGGCTGCGTGGCGACAGGAAAGAGGGAGATTTCTGCCTGACATGCCTCACCCTCTGGCGTCATGCTTAATAACAGGACTGTTTTTCTTCTCTTCTACCTTTGTGGAGAGGTTTTCTGGGTTGGGAGAAGATTTTGTTTAGTTTTCCATTATATTTCCTCAACATCACCATGTGCTGAGCACCTGATGTAACAATTACTTAGAGGGTATGTTCCCACCAAGGGCTGCTGTAAGGATGTTGGTTTCCGTGAACCCACCAAAAAGGCAATTCTCTCAAGGGGTTTACAGACGGTTGAGGGCAGGGCCTAAACTTTCTCAAATTAATTAAGTCTCTGCAACTAGCAGAGACTTGTGTGTGCTATCTCACTGCCTAGAAAACCTGTCCCCAAGGATGTCTGGCACATCCCTGCCTCAGCTTCCAGTGCAACTAAAATCACCTCTCCCAGGTGGCCTTCGTAGGTAACGCTTTGCCCGATGGCATTATTTTCCTTCAAGACATTTACTCTTCTCCTGACCCCCTTGCTACAGTTGTTATTCATTCAAACAGAGAAAGCACGAGAAGGACCACTTGCAGTTAGACGTACCCAGCCCTCCTTCTACCCTGCTGGTACCAAGTCTGGTGCTCTGTAAATGCTTCCCTGATTAATCCTCAACATCCTCTTTGTGAGATAGGCTGTAGGGTTCTCCTTTTATAGACGAGAGGCCCGAGGTTCAGAGAAGTCAAATAAATTGCCCAAGTCCTATAATTAGTAAGCGACGTTCACTCAGCTAGTAAGGGGCAGAGCCACGTGGGGAACCACCAATCTCCAGAGCCCAGGCTGTGCCCACCCATCTCGATGGCCCCCAGGCCCAGTCTGACTTTTGTACGAAACACCAGCCTGTAGATCTTTCTTCTCCAGCACAACATCAGGCCCTGGAAGGCATGGCCCATGTCTGGCCTACCTCCCCACCTCCTGACTTAGAAGGGAGCTTTCAAGGGGATGCTTGGTGAGAATCTTTCAGGATTGAGGCAGCTCTGGGTAAAAGAGACTTCTGCTCCTGGAGGGCACAGACCAAATGGCACTGGGGTACCTTCTGAGCCTCTTCTGGTAGTTCTAATAGTAGTAGATGAGGTCTTAATCTCTGGCCCCCAGAATTGTCCAGAACCTCCAAGTGCAGGCTTCTGTTCATCTAGAGTCTCCAGTCCCTGTAGTTCCCATTACCTGGCTGGAGGGCACATGAATGAGAAGAAACCCAAATGCTTTTCACGAAGGACAGAATAATCAGCATTTCCAACCAGGAGAGTGTTTTACATCAGACTCTGCAGAAAAGCATGTTCCCAGGGTCATTCCTCTGGTAATCATCTTGTTCCTTCTTCCTCCTCTGCATGGGTCATAATCACAAGAGCAGCCACTATCCCCAGACCCCATCCCTGAAAGTCAATGTATTGTGCAGTATGAAAGCTCTAGAAAGAAGCTGTAATTGGTCATGGCAGTAACCTCCCCAGACCCAGCCACCACCAGTCAGAACCGCTCCAAATCTGCAAGATAAATCTTGGGGAAGCTGATTTCCCAGATTGCAGGATGGCAATTGCAAACAAACAAGCAAACAATTGCCCTTGGCGACGCACGTGACCAGTGAACGCACGGGCGTCTGGCTATGAAAGAACAAGAACAATATTCATAAGTGCTGAGCCACTGGTAGCATTTCCAGTGTACAAATCCATCTTTGTGTCTGCAGGTCAAGCTGAGATCTTGTTTGATAAGCGAGGTTCAACAGAGAGAAAATGAAACAGTCCTCCTATCTGTTTTCTGAAGAGTCCGTCGTGTGGGATGAATAAAGGGCATAGAGACTGGCTGGGAGTTGAAGCCAAGAATCAAGGCAAGCCAGTGAGTCCTCAGATGAGATATTTATCTCCTCTGTGACTCACTTCCCCAACAGTCACGGGGAAGCCTCTGCCCTACTGGGAGCTGTCCTTGGTGCTGGAGTTGCTCCTACTAGTACTGGGGGTCTAAGGGCATCCTAACGGGGGTTAGGGGGTCCTGGAGTCCTGCCAGCAGGGATCCCCTCTGGCAGTTTGGTAGTACTGGCATTTAATCTTGCTAAGCCCTAACTTCCTCATCTGTAAGGTGGGACTATATGTGTACCTCCTAGGATGATGCTGACCACTGCAAGAGATGATACTGTAAAGCAGTAACCTGGGTATACTGGGTAGTCTGCCCACTGTAATTGCCTGGGAGCCAGGGTCACCATGGACTCCCACATGGACAGAGCTAGAACCCGGCCTTTCAGCTGCAGCACTAATTTCTATTCTTTTTCTGGATGGAAGCATTCTTTGGCTTTCTCTGAATATGTAAAGGAACAAACCCTCCCTGGAATTATCAAGGAACAAAGGCAGAGCCATTGTCCCAAGACACCAGCACTTCAAGTGGGGTTGGGTTGATAAAGAAAACAATCCCTACTTAGTGCAGGAAACTCCTTATCTGTTTAATTGATTTGCTTTTGTTTCTCTGCACAAAAGCCATTCCTCAGCAGAGGCTACACCCAGCAGCCCTGAGTCCACAGCAAAGGTTACTTAAGGATCAGCTGAAACTACCCTGCAGAATCCTCCAGGCAAGGAACTTAGCCCCAGCTGAAGACCCCAGAAAGGGGGGGCAATTCAGGGTAAACAGTACAGGGGATGCTACGCTTTACTGGTGTCTCTTAAGCTAACACCGTCCAGGAGAAATCTCTTGCTCCATCCACACTGAGACCTGTTATCCTGAAGCAGGAGCCCTGGGTATGTCAAAACCCTGCAAGACTTCACGACGTCTATGGATCCCAAACACTCTACGTCTTAACGTGCCAGGCAGCCCTGCGAAGTCTGGATGTTTTCCATCCTGATGCCCAACTATTCCAGTGAGTGCTCTGCTGTTACCGGACGGTGCTTCTGTTTGCCTCCTTGCCTTCTAATAGAAGTAGGAGCCCCAACCCTGTTTTCCAGGGTTGACCGTGGGGTAAGGCAGGTGAGCGCTTGGAAACCTCAGTATCCAAAATTAATAATAGTCCAATGCCGTATTCTTCAAAGTCAAAATTAATGCCAAATAATCCGAGATGAACAAAATATACAAATGTAAATAAATGGGACTCCCACAGGGCTGGGATTAGGGGTTTACGGAAGGCGAACGGTTCAAGTGCAGGGTTAGGTCTCATCTTTATTTAAAATTTTGGGGTGCCCAGGTGGCTCAGTCAGTTAAGCATCTGACTCTTGATTTCAGCCCAGGTCATCATCTCACAGTTCATGGGATCAAGCCCCACGTCAGGCTCTGTGCTGACAGCACAAACCTGCTCAGGATTCTCTCTTCCTCTCTCTCTGCCCCTCCCCTGCTCATACTCTATTTCTCTCTCTCTCTCTCTCTCTCTCAAAATAAACTTTAAAAATAGAATTGTGACATTTTGTTACTTGTGAATCAACTGCATTAATTTTATTTTTTTTTAATATTGCATAAAAGTCCTATTTATCTTGGTTACTGAAGTTTTGGGCTTCCGTTACATCTCAAGTCCAGGCCCTCACTCCAGGCCTGGCCCTCCCGGTGCTGTGACCCCACAGGCTAAAAAAGCAGGAGAAGCAGGTTGGTGCAGGGCCTGCAAAGAACCAGGCCTGGCGGGGGCATCCCTCAGCAGGCCTGGAAGGTCACTGCTTTTATACCTCTTCATTTGTCAGCAGGAAAGGGCAGGGCAAAGAAGCTAGCCCAAGGTCACTGCTGAGTGGGTCTGGCTCCTGAGCTCTCTCTCTCCTACTGACAATTGTCTGCTGCATTTCATGTCAGACAAGCCACGCTGTGTCCCAGCCAGGTCACAGGAAGAGACGCAGTGACACATTTGCCCCTACTGGGGCAGGGCAGCGTGCATAGCTTGCAACAGCACAGGAGCCCCAAGGTGGTGATCATGGACAGCCCCCAGGGGCACTGATGTTGGGGGAGGGCGACTGAGGGAGGACAGTCAGCCTTCTTCTCCTCCTGGCCCCCCCATCAGCAGTCACATGGTCTCTTGTGCTTGGAGCTATGTACCAACACCACAAGGAGCCCAAACACACAGCCCAGACACCTGTTTTCGGCTGCCAGAGCCTCCCCTCCTGCTCTATGGTCAGCCATAGATCACATAGATCACAGCTCCTTCTTTCCAGGCTGGTCTCCCTGGCTTTATGGAAGCCCAGAGCCACCCTGCCCATTTTAGATGGCTACCTTGTCATTCCTGTGAGTGGCAGTAACAACTCACCCACACCGGCATAGCACTTGTCTGATAAGGTTGTTTACTGAGTGACTAGTTCTTTTTATGTATTACGTCGTCCAATTTTAACGAATCTCTGGAGTTGCTTTTGTTTTATTGTTTTTGTTTTAAGTTGGCTTCACACTCAGCGCAGAGCCCAACGGTGGGTTCAAACCCTTGACCCTGAGATCAAGATCTGAGCTGAGATCAAGAGTCTGATGCTTAACTGATCAAGCTACCCAGGTGCTCCCTTAAGTTGCTTTTATTCTTTCCATTAGGGGGTGGTGAAATGAAGGCCCAGAGGGTCGGTCGAAGACTCGGCTCAGGGCTAGGATTCAAATTCAGAGCCCTCTGACCCCAGAGCTCATGCCTTAACCAGAAAGGACAGCCCCTTTCCAATCCCCAAGCTCAGTTCGTCATTCAACCACTGAGACATTTGTAGATGAGCAACCTGGAACTCAGCAAGTTCAAGTGCCCCTTTCCAAGGTCACTGAGAGAGTCGAAGCCATGGCTAGACCCTGAATGTGGGTATCACGGTTTTAAGACCATGATTCCTTCACACTGGACATCACTCTTCCTCAAACTTGGGTTAACCAGTGGGATGAGCAGAATGGATATATTCAGTGTTAATGAGGGCTCACTGACCTGTGGCCCAGAGATTCCTGGAGGCCCTGGGAGGCCCCCGGGCCCCGCATCTCCCTGTAGCAGGAAGAAAAAAAAAACAGTAAGAATGAGTGTCTGGAGCTCAGACTCAGAGCCACCAGCAAGCCACTGCCCTGACACACCTATGCACTGATTTCCCATTGAAATTTCCCTGTCCCGCCCCCCTCCATCCAGCATGTCTGAGAAAAGGGTGTGGGCAGGTGGTGGTACTGCGTGTGACCATGCATTCATGGGCAAAGCCCACGACTAATGGGGTGGTCAGTCCCCAGGATGACCCCCTGCCTCCCGTACTCACAGCCTTGTGTAGGCTCCCCCCATCTGTGCCAGGGAGGCAGTGCTGTGATCTCCAAGATGATGTACTTCATCGTGGTGATAAGGAAAAAATCTCCCCCTTTTCTCCTTACCTTTTTCCCTTCTGTGCCTTCTCTCCCTGGCTTTCCTGGGAGACCTTTGTCGCCTTTAAAACCTGGCAGACCAGGGAGGCCTGGGGGGCCTGGAGGGCAGTCATTGCACACATCCTGGGGAGAATAAATAATAGTTACTGGTAGGGCAGATGGAGACCCATGCAAATAGTATAGACGCAAACAGGTGGATGAAGTCATTACCCAGAGTGTTTGTGTCTAACTCTGCATTTTTCTCTTAATCTTAGATTTTAGTGCTAATACATCTGGATCATTACCGCCCTTCTCTCCACTTCTTGCCAACCAGACTGCCCGAAGTAGAGCCCACAACAATGATGTCAAAAGTGCACCGCTACCTGTGAGCATTTAATAACGTTAACAGTACAGATTTGATGCAAACATTTGGTATTGTTACAGACAGCATGTCCCGTCCCTGAAGCTGGTGACAGAACCAAGCTGGGGGCTGAGTTCTCCGTCTTGTGGGTTTGCCTAAGTGGTTTGTACACAAAGCAGCCGAACAAAGGAAGCAACAGGCACACCCCCAGTGTGACCACACACCTGGCATTATTCTTTGTCCAAAGCAAGCATTTCATAAATGTTCTCGGGAATGGACCTTTGCTCTACTTCTTTGAGGCAGGTGCGTGCCATCCTGGCGTGATTCTGAAGTCCTCTGAGCCCAGGGAACACGATTTCTAATTTGTCTCTGTCATCCCATGACCTTGCAGTTTGGAGTACAGTGTGTAGCAAACAAAACTCACTGGCTTGAGCGCACTGTAGCCTGTGTCCTAGCCCAGAGTCCTGCAGTGTTTCTCCGCAATCCTCCCTCCCCTCTTGTGATAAAGATTCGATGAGTTAATACAGAGATTTAGCTAGTAGCCTCATTCACGCCTGCACTCAGTGACTCCCTCGGTGCAAAACTACTTACGAAGCATCCAGTGAGGCTCCACGCCTTTCTGCTTCGAGACCACAGTGAGTACGCATCTTGAGGAGTTCATGCTTGCAGGGCATCCATTGGCACAAGACAAATGCACTAACCATGGCCTTCTGAATGCTCCGCCGGAGGCGTGTGCACAGGCCCGTGGCAGCTGCACGTGTAGGTGTAGGTGACAGTGTAGGTAACTTAGCATTCTTCTTGGTCTCTAACTCAGGATGGTCTCTGACTCACAAAAACAACTCTGAATGGCTCACTTTCCTTTCATTTGCTTCACTCCTATTCAACCTTTTTAAAAACTGTTTATTTATTTTGAGAGAGACAGAGAGAGAGAA
The DNA here is from genome assembly GCA_028646485.1 of Cryptoprocta ferox. NCBI lineage: Eukaryota > Metazoa > Chordata > Mammalia > Carnivora > Eupleridae > Cryptoprocta > Cryptoprocta ferox. The sequence goes on along the minus strand of CM053569.1, from coordinate 4,292,375 downwards.
TACAAGTAGGGCAGGGGCAGAGAGAGAGAGAGAGAGAGAGAGAGAGAGAGAGAGAGAGAGAGTCCCAAGCAGGTTCTGTGCTCAGTGTAGAGCCCAAAGCAGGGCTTAATCCCACGAACTACTCGATCATGACCTGAACCATATCAAGAGTTGATGCTTTACCGACTGAGCCACCCAGGCACCTCTCTTATTTAACCTTCGAAGAGCCTTCAGAAATCTCCTACACCAAGAAGCCTTCCTGATTGCTTTAGAAGGGGGATTGCTTCTGACTCCAGCTCCCACAGCCCCAGGAACTCCTGCTGCCGAAGCGCTTGCCTCACTGCTGAAGTTGTCCATGTACACCTCCATCCCCTCCACACTGAGCAAAAAAGAAGGTGTGAGCTCCCAAAAGACAGAGGTAGCGTTGCTTTATCTTTACATGTCCAAATCAGAGCAAAGAGCCTTCCGCCGATCACGAGTTCAATAAATGAATGAACTTTGTTTCCAACTTTGTTTGGAAGAGAAGCAGATTTGGGATGAAGTCCCCTATTCCTAGAGCATCTCTTGTAGTCCTTTCAAATGAGGTGCCTGCATGGAAGTCTGCAGCAATGGGTGTATGCTGCACGGGAGAGGGGCTAACCTAGAGCACCACGGATTCTGGTCACTGAGATGCTGCTGGCACTGGAGGCCACAGTGGTGATCCGGAACCATTCTCTGTGGTGGGATCCACACCCCAAAGGGGATATCTAGATCTACTTAATATAAGATCGCCCAGCCTATTTCTTTCCAGGAGGGCTCTCAGCCTGGGTCTGTCTCAGCCACAGAGTCTGAGTAGGATGGCTCATTGAAGATGAGCTGTAGCAGTCCCCCGACTTAACAGTGTGGGTGCTGGACTTACGCTGATCCAGTCCTGGAGTCCAGGGAGCACAGTGAGAGCAGCCCTCCAAGCTGTGTCCCACCTATGCTCACTCTGGCCCCTGTCCTCATGGGGCCCCCAGTCCCTCCTGGCCCTGGGCTATCCCGAATGCCTTAAGACTAAACAGCATTCTGTTTGTAAGAGACCCCCCACGGAAGCCTCCGCCCACCTGGGATCATGGCTTCACCCCTCTGAGCCTCAGCCTCCTAATCTGTGAACTGAGGACCTCAAAGTCCAGTGAGAAATAAATCAGATAATGCATGAAAAATGCCTCACGCCACACCTCGCACATGGTGAGAGCACAATGAATTTAGCTGCGAACGTACCACTGCGATTTCTGTTATTTCGCTTCCTGAATCTTTTGTCTTGCCTCATCTGCCGATAAGATACCCTTGATCATCGACACTGCCTGCCAACTCCTCTTCTGAACTGAGCTGTTCAGGTAACTCACTCAATCCCTTTGAGTCTATTTCCTTATCACAGGGTCATTCTCCTTCCTTAGGGGATTGTTGCGAAATCTAAATAAAATCATGCAGGCAGAGCCCCTGTTGTGCTGCAAGGCTCCTTGTGTAAGATCTATAAATGCTGATTCCCTCTGGTCTCTACCCCTTCCTTTTGTCTGGCATGTTTTCATTAAGCCCGGCTCCTTGGGTTGGTAGTCAGCATGGTGCACTGTACTAGGTAAAGGCACCATAAAATGCCTACCAAACGGAGGAATGCCACAGGCTTTGCTTTGTGAAGAAAGCCGTTGTTGCCTTCCAGGAGTAGAGAGAACCTCCAGGTCATCTTACCCAACCTCTTGCCAGATACCTGAATCCTAGCTGTGATATTCCTGCCAATGGCCACCGTGCAGCCTCCGGGTGACAGGCAGGAAACTCCCCACCTGTCAGTACTTGATCAGGTAGCTGTCACAAGTTCTGGCCCACGCAAGATGAAGTCAGATGACAGAGGCATTAAACACAAGGGTCTGCAGTTGGACACGTTGGGTTTGGGTCTTGGCACTGCCATTATCCAGCTCTGTTACCTTGAACAAGTAAGTGCCTTCCCCAGCTGGGCTCAAGATCAGATGAAATAATATTTATCCAAGGGAGCCATCTGATGGAGACATCCCGAGGATGACCTCGCTGGGCACAGATTCAACTGTGGAAGTTCATTTAACAGGGACTCTTAGGAGATGAACTTTCTACCCAGGCAGTTTTCCAACTATGAGAATGAAGTATGTGATGCTATAAAATTCCTTGGGGCAGAGATAAATATTCTGTAATAAAAGATGCCTTCTCAGCAAGGGAGGGACTTGCCACCAGCCACCTGGACCAGACCGGCAGGCTTTAACCTACATCAAAATGGCAGCATCTGGCTATAAATCAGGGAACAATAACAGTACTCTCTGCTGACCTGGGCAAACCCACATGGCCCCAGACTGTTATCTGCAGGGTTTCCAGGCAAAGCACAGCTCCAAGGCTCCAGAGAGCCTTAGGTGCTACCATGAATGTGGGTGCCCGGTTCCCTCTGGGGTCCCCAGCTGCTCCGATGGACACAGCTTCATCCTGTAGCAGGTAAGGAACACCAAGTTGTCTGTCAGTTTCAATGCTGTAGCCATAAGGCATGAGGCTCCACACTGCTGTTATTGTTGGCAGAGAGGCTGGGACGTCTTAGGGTTGAAATCCTTGTAGGGGAAGGACAGGGCTGATGCAAACCCAGCTCCTTCTAGAGCAGTGGAATTATGAGAAATGATTGAGGCTCATAAAAGCCTGCGATCAACAAGGAACTGAATCAATAGGTAATGATTTCTTGTCACGTCCTTGACTGTGAAAAAAGCTTTCTCTTGTCAATTAAAATCAGGAAAGAGTTTCTACTACTACTTTTTAAATAAATAAAACGCATAACTTTACATCAAGGCATCTCCATGTGTACAGAGATTACAAATCCCAGGCTTCTGGAAAGTTCTTCTTTTCTCTTTGGTTTCCTTCCCTCCCTCTCAGGCATGAACTCTTTTATTGACATCACCCAAGTGCTTGGAATGCAGGACGTGAGGAAGAGGCTGATCACACAAATGCCAAGCTCCACCCTCAGTTAAGACGAAGGCTTGATGCAGGGCCAGGAAAAGGGTCCTCCCCACTGATTGCAGCAGGACTGTTCTTTCTGAAGCACAGACCTTACCATTCTATCTTGCTCGCAGCCTGTCCTGGCCTCCGAGGCCCTTGGCCAGGCACCTGGGCACCTAGTGGTCCTCGCTTGATCTCAGCAGAGGGGTGTCCAGCTTCTCAGGCTCTTGGCCCTCATGGACAAGTAGACAGGTTCTGAAAACCAGCTAAGTCTGAACCCAGATCTGGTCTCCTCCTGGCCAAGGGGCCCAGCAGCGGCCTTCCCCTCCCTGCACCTGCACCCTGGCCCTTGCATTGGCAGGACGCACACCCAAGCTGCCTGCCTACGGCCCCCTGTTCAGAACATGAGAGACACACCCCTGCGTGGGGTTAGAGGTCAGTCTCTGAAATCAGCAAGGACTGGATTTTGCATTCCTAGAAAGCTACCGACCTTCAGTGTCTCAGGTTCCTTACCTGCAAACCTACAACATAAGCGGTACCAACCTCCCAGAGCAATTGTGGAAGCGATGCACACCCAGCATTTAGCAGAGCCCTGCACAGAAGTACTTTCTGTGATGACAGGAAGGCTCTGTATCTGCATCGTTCCAAGACAGGCTCAAGCCACCGTGGCCGTCATGTACTTAGAATGTGGCTAGTGGGACCAAAGACCTGAATATTAAATTGTATTTAACTAACTTAAAGTTACACTGACACACGTGGCTGGTGGCTGCCAGATGAGACAGAGGATCTAGCACGTCACCGGGCACACAGGGAGTTCTCAACAAATGGGGCTGCTGTCCTCACTGACACGAACACACAGTTGTTTAAACAAAAACCCGCACTTACGGAGATCCCCAAACCCCCACCACCATTTCCAAAACGCATGCACATTTACTTCATGCTTTTACCTTGACCAAGAGATTTATGTCCCCTGGAGACAGTAGTGAAGAGGGCCCCTGCCGAAGTAAAAATAAGTCAGTACGGACATGCAAACGCATGCACACAGCATATCCCATTCTTGCTCAGACAGTGTAAGGACTTCAAAACGCGCACCGTCACGCAGAACTCATTTGTGCCCTGCACAGGATGCAAAGAGCCCTGTGTACGTCCCAAGCTGCCGGGGGGCGGGGCACAGGAAGAAGTCACTTTTGAGGTAACCATACAGGCTGCCAGTCCCAGCCAAGTCTGACTGCCATCGGCCTTTCTGGTCCCTAGTCTCCTTCTGCTGGCCCGTTCTCCTGGTGGCCTCTCCTCCCCGCCCCCATCAAAACCTCATAGGTCATATGGGTGCTGTGGAAGGCAAAGGGATGCACTGTCCTAGATTCCCCAGATGGGTAAGAGCCGTTGCTATCCGTCATTCACAACCTAGTATGAATTTAAAGCCCCTTTTCTAGCTCTCCCCAGTGAAATCACATTCTAAACCTCACGCTTCACTATGGGTTGAAGGTGTCTTACCTCTGGGAAGGAGATTTCATTAGTCAGGGGTAATTACAAAGCCTCTGAAGGTATGCATGCAGAAGTCTGCAGGTTACCAAACTCACATTCAAACCCCCTGAGCTGGAGTGCGCTGTGTTAGGATTACGGGCAAGGTGGGGTGGAGGCTGGGCTCACATCGGGGAATAAGGAACACACGGCTGGAGGGAAAGTAACGCTTAAAAGGCAGATACTGAAGGGAAGAGGGAATTCTTAGGTGCAACTGGAGTAGATGGGCATGGTATTTTGCAAACTTTACCTTCTGCAAGGGAGAAAGAGTGCCAGAGAACCCACTCTCCAGGGGAAGGTACTAGATTTTCCTCTGTGACGTGGGAAGCCTGTGACCACAAGTGAGTGTGCAGTGCTTATGTCTTGTGATGAAGTAAGTCTACGTTCAGGTTTGTGAATTATGATTCGCCTCTAGCATCTTGGGGACGCCGAAACCAATACCATTTCCCAGGCTACCAGACCCCTTTCCCTGACCCCCGGGGCCCCCGCCGCACCCTGTGGCTAACCAAAGCCGTGTGTCGGTGGCACCAGGCACGTTTGCTCAGGATAACCTTGGTAGTGACTGTGGATGTGTGGCCTCCCGAAGGGCTCTATCAACCCTCCGGGCTGTGACCCAAGGTGCACGCCCAGGACGGGGGCCGTTAGACTCCGATTTGGAGGTGCCCAAGCAGGGCCAGCCCCATAGGCAGAGCTCCCTTTGGGTGTGGCTGCTACAGCCAAACCCCAGACCCCCCTCGTTCTGAGCGAGACCCTCTGCAGGAAGGCCAACCTCTGCAATACTGTTTATTAAAACTTTAATTTAAAAGCGGAAAGAGGTTTTATCCTGATGCCTTACATTTTTTCCCCGGGAAGTTAATAACCAACCATAGAGGATCCGTATTGTTCAAACTGGGACATGTTCATGCTGCTGGCATCGCAGGAGCTGTGATGTTTCCATGCGGTCATAAGAGCCCCCCGGATAATCCGAGTAGGGCCACGCCGGACCACATGGCCGGGCAGCACCCACAGAGGCAGAGAGAACAGGGTGTGGATGTCCAGTCTGGGTGCAGCGAGGACTTGGGGAAGAGTTTAATGAATGCCTTGCCCCCATTTCCATAAAGCTCTCAGGGTAGGTCACATAAGAGTACGCAGGAACGGGTCTGGGGGGTGCCGTGCCTCCCGAGGGTGGGCACAAGGTGCTTAGCCGTCTGCCAGGCTGGCCTCTGAGAAGTCGCTCACACATGGATCCTTCCAGGTACAATGGACAGGCAGGGCAAATAAGCAGTGGGAAGTGGTGAGGCCAGTGGGAGCCCTCCTTACCTCCTGGTGCACCGCTCCTGCCAGCTCCCGGGGACACGGGCTGGAAATGCAGGACTGACCGATACGGGGGTGACACACAGTGGCCTCGTGACTCAAGGTGGGACAGTGCTGTGGTGCCGTTCACAGATCCAGACCCCCGTGGGGTCAGCCCAGGACTGCCTTTCCCCTGCCCTGTCCTGCCTCCCTTGGTCCTTGTGGGCTTCACTCTCATCCCCTCTACTGCTCAAGTGTCCCCACCAGAGGCTGCCGTCGAGGGGGCCCAACCCTAGGCGGGGATGCCCAGCTCAGGAATCCTGGGGGTGCAGCACCAGACAAATGCTCCGGGACCCTGCAGTAAAGGCTGAACTCAGCTGCCAGGGGCGTCCAAACCCGCTCACCCTGACCTTGCCAGCTCCTGACGGGTAACCTGGATGCCCTCAGATGCCCCGCCTGGTAAGGCTTGGGTGAGGTTCCCATGTTGACAACACGCCATGCTTTCCCCGAGCACCTGCTATCTGGAAACTGATGGGGAGTGAGCTGCTGTCCCCACGAGCCCACCAGGCAGACACGCTGAGAGCCCTGCACCCCATGCCTGTGCCTCTCCCCGTGCGGGCTGCCACCTGTGCCCTCCCTCCGTAAGGAACCGTCAATCGTCACCGTGAGTGGAACTGCGCTCCTGAGTTCCGGGAGTCCTCCCAGTGAATCACTGAGCCCGAGGGGGTCTTGGGGGTCCCCTCTGACCAGCAAGAGCATAGAGACACCAACAGCTACTGGGATGCATCTGGAACCATTTGTGGGCAGGGCATTCAGTGAGTTTCAAGGTGATCAGAAACAGACTTATTTCTTCTCCCTCCTCTCTCTTCTCCCCTTCCTCCCCCCGTCTCTCTCTCTCTCTCTCTCTCTCTCTCCCTCTCCCTCTGCAGGTGGCCAGCTAGAGGACAGTCATGCTTGTCCACATTGCCAGTAAGTAGTCTGTGCTTAGTTTGCTTTGCAGAGAGGGGTCAAGGTCTAGATTTGGCAAAGGTCATTTGAACCTCCGTTTAATCTCTGGCCTGAACCTTCCTCTCCTCCAGCATCACTAGGCTAATGACGTGGCTTCTGCAGGGCTCACTTTGCTGCCGCGAAGCTGGCTTGGGCAGAGGAGGAGGGTGAGTGAGCTGTCCCTAACCTCCCACGTGACCTGTCATGTGTCCTGTGGGTACGGCCTCCAGGACCCTTCTGAACTGACCAGAGTCCCCACCCAGGTCTCCGCTGTTCCCTGGCATCCCAGGAGAGGCTGTGACAGGTGCTGGCGCCCACAGGCCTCTCAGCCCCGGGTGCTTGTCCGAGTCCTCAAGGTCAGCTTAGAGGACACTCGCACTCTCAGTCCAGCTCGAGCTGAAGTTTCTGGCACATGAGGATCCTGGTTTCAGAACCAGACTTACGGTCCCAACCTTGTGACCTCAGAATCCCCAGGGGATCAGTGGACCAGTTTGTCCCATGTTGGCACTGCTGTCTGCCCGCCTGGACTGCTCCTCTCTTGGAGGCCCCCCCCCACATGCCATCCCCTGGCCAGGTCACTTGGCCAAGGCTTTGGGCTTCTCTGCCAACAGCAACATGGGGGATAAACATGCTGCTCGTGAGGGAGCCTGTAGGAGCCTTGGGCTAGACCGCAAGGAGCCCGTGCACAGAGCAGCCATTTCCCAGCAACCCCATGGCTTCCACCTTTCCCACCGTGTAAAGGGGAAAACTGGATGGTGCTCACATCACCGGACAGGGGCAGGAAATGGGCCAGTTAGGAATTCGCAGTGTGTGCTGGGGTCTACTTGCTCACCCCCAGGTCCACCCTCTACCCTCTGCCCTGCTTGGCACCCTGAGGCTACAGCATGGGGAGCGAGTCGTGGGGCTAAGTGCCTGCTGGCCTGGGCTGAGGTGGACAGGGAGAGCCACCCTCAGGAAACTGGGGCTGGGGACACCCTGCTCCCACCCTGGGCCCAGCTCTCTGGCAATGACCTTGAACCCCCAACGACAGCTCCAATTTGGCAGCCCTTCCCCACCCTTGCGTTTTCACTTGGTGCTGGAAACAGGGGTCGTGGTCATGGCGGCCTCCCACTGTGGCTTCTCTGCGCTCCCCAGCATCTCGGCTCAGCCCCCCCCCCCCCCCGCCGCCCACGGCTCTGTAAGAATTCCCTCCTTCAGCCTCTCAGACCATCTGAGTTGCGTTTTATTCTCACTGGAGCCCTGACTTGAGAGTTAGTATTCATCCAGAACAGTGAGCTGACATACTGGGTTGCCAGGAGGCCCTCTTTCTCCTGGATTTCCTGGTACGCCCTAAGAGAAGAAAGAAATGAAACATTAACTGTGCTAAACACATCATCCAGAGCCACTCTGCTCACGCGCTCCCCCCAAACCTCTGTATCCGCCAAGTGTAACTGGGTAGAAAAAAATCACCCGACCATAAAGACTGGCACCAATAAAAATGCATAGTTTCCAATCTCAGCTGAACACTCAACTCTTTCCAGAAGGTATTCAACTGTGGCAAATATTTAGAATACGCCACCCCTCCTGTGACTCCTATCCAAAATGCAAAGCTGCAAACAGCGCATGCACACAATCTACCGTCCGTATCCAAACACAGGTGAAAGGGCCAGCTTGGAGAGCAGAGCTGGTTATAACAGCACATTGAGATTGGGGCAGGTAAGTGAGTCTATGTGGGCAGGTTCTAGAGGGCAACTTCCTTCTCTGCAGTAGAACCAAGGAAGGGAAGGGGAGGGTGATTTATCATCCCTGCCTCTAGTGAACTGAAACTATAGATGGAGAGATGCATGTCTAAGAGTAAATACTACCGCTTAATGGTGCCAGACATCTTTGCTTCATAGGAACTCATTGTTGCCATCCAACCATTTGGTCAGAGGATGCAGGGAGCAACAAATGAATGTCGCTAGAGGACCTAGGGTGACCTAGAGGACCTAGAGATGTAGGAGACACATGGTCCCTATCTTCTTGGAGCTCAGATCTATCTAAGCAGGAGCCAGACAATGGATACTAAGAGATGATTATCGTCACCATGTCAGAAGTGATGCATCCTTAGCATCAGATAAGGGAGGAAGCTATTGCAGGGATGGGGCAGGAACAAATCCATGGAAAACAAGTCCAGGGCACCTGACTTGAACAGAAAGGACCAGCTAGGTATGTAAGGAAATTGACCCCCCCCCAAAAAAAACCAGGAGGCATTTTATGGGACACTGGGAGCTAACAAGGTTCTGAAAGTGTAACACAAAAGCATAAGGAGTAAAACTAGACAATATAAAGTCACAGGTCACAATCAAGAGAAGATCAAAAATCTAAAAATGTTGCTGGGGAAGGGGCAGGGATTAGTGGAGGAGAAGCCTTCCTCCAGGGGTCCCCGGGTCAAGGGGAAGCTGGGAGATGGTGGAGGTGCGCTTCCAGAGGGCGCCCGTAAGAACCTCAGCTGGGCTGGTACCATTCCTCTTTACTTACGTCCTGGCCAGCTGGTCCCTGGGGGCCGGGGAATCCGGGTGAGCCTCGCGGTCCCTGACAAAAAAGAAGGTAAGCCACTCGCCAAGAGCTTAAGCAAAATTAGGTCCCCTTTTCCTTGGCAATAGTTGGTTCCCATTGTACAAATGGCCTGTTACTATGAGGAGTCTGATATAATGCATGTGCCAAGATTCTCTGCTCAGTGATTACTCATTTCTCCATCGCTCTGGAAGTGGGCGTGTCACACACACACACAGAGAATGTCCTGGAACACCTTCACTGGGTGCCGTCGTGCCCAGGCCCCAGGAGGAAGGTGCCTTCCCTGAGTGGAAGGGTCAGAGGGTCAGCTTGTGCGGTGAGCGCACCGGGGCTCACTCCTCTGCGTCCGGTGGGCGGCTGGCCGGCTCCGCACAGGGCCCCGTACTTAGAGGACATTTATTACTTTCTATTAGAAAAATCACTCCCATTCTGTTGAAAATTTCTGGACAGTATCAGGCATATTTTTCACCATGGATCTCCCTTCCTATGGAAATCTTCCTTAAATAGAACCAGCTCTCTGTCTTGGCAGGTGCTAGAACTGTGCCCCACACTGCCCAGGAGCTAACCCTGCCTCTCTGAGCACTTCCCGGTGTCCCCTTCACACCGACCCCGCCGTAGGGGCCCCACCCACCCTATCGTCAACCTGCTCTGAAATCTGATGGCTAGTAATTAACTGCTCTGAGCCTCCGTTTCCTCATCTATAAAAAAATGGGAATAAAAACCCAATTTCTCAGTTCAGAAATCACTTGAGTGCACAGAATTTTCGTGCAAAATATGTCATCATAGGCACTAATCTGCAGCTCCTCCCGCTCTGGGGTGAGTTTGTAGAAATTCACATTTTCCCGGTAAATGCAGGCATCTGCTTATCATCAATGGCAGCCACTCCTTAGAACAAATGGTTACTGAGAGCTTTCCTGTGGCTTCATCGCATTCAATCCATCGGAACCCTGCAAAGGCCCGTGGGTCCTACCATGCCCGCTTTACAGATTAAGAGACATCCCCAACTTGATCAGGATAATGTGGCTGGGGGTGGTGAAGCCAGGATTCAAAATTAGTTCTGCTGGTAATTAAATTCGTCAAGCCACGCTGTCCTTCTGTGAGGCAGAGATGCCGAAAAGCAAAGCCAGTCTCAGGCTGCCCAACTCTAGCACGCACGCACCGGATTTGATGACCGCCCTTCCCCCTCCCTCTCTATCACCCCAGAGACTGGTGGTTATTTTCTAGAGATCTGCACTGTTTAACGTTAGGCATCTGCAGAAACCATTTTCGTTTAGCTGCCACGATTTACAACTGCTTTCATGAGAACAGGATTTCTCCGTTAAGCCCAACCCTTCCTTTTACTCATACTGTACCGGGGGCCCTTTGTCTCCTGGTGGTCCAGAAGGTCCCTACGAAACAAATAAACAAACAAAACAAGTAAGCAAAGTCAGAATGAAATGTTTCTTTAAACTTGTTGTAGCGTTTATTTCCAAGCCAGTTCTTTAACCGTCCTGGAAGGAGTAGCTAACTGCCGCCTGGCACACCTGCTCACCCCACCCGGGAACGCCACCTCCTGGAGGTCTTCCTGGAACTTCCTCCATTTGCCGCTGAACACGTATCACCCTCTCCCGGCACCCACTTGGATCCTGACACCTGAACTATCTCCAGTTTGTAGCTCTGGCACAGGGTGGGAGCCAGCATCCCAGGATCCTCGTGCGGAGCCTCCATCCTACCTGGGAGATGCCGGGGGCACACTCAGGGCCAGACTTCCCAGCATGGCCTGCTTTGGCTGGTGCTGCCGGGGTGCCCCTACCTCCTAAGAGGGGTGTCCCCCATCCCAGTCTGCCCTCCTGTGAGTGCATCCGGCTCGGCTTCTGGATACGGCCTCTAAGACGTGGCCGTTGATGAAGGCATTAGTGTGTAGTTTCTGGTCCTCCTGTGAGCGGAACGCTCCCTTGCCCAGAGTCTTCCCTACACTGTGCTTCCGTGTGGCAGGGTCTGCCCCACTTTTCTGCCTGGAGACACTCTTGTCACACTTTGGTTCTCAGTCAAGATGTCACCACCTTGGAAAGCCTTCCCTGGCTCCTCACAGGATGCTCACTAGAGATGGTCCCCCAGTCCCTCCACGCGCTCCATCCAGGATGCAATGCCGGAGACTATCCTCATGTCTCGGCTGTCTGTCTCCCCACTGAATGGCTGAGTGCTTCGTGGTCAGGTGGGTACTAAGCACCTAGCACAGCACGGTCTCTGCAGCACTCAGCACAGTGCCCCATGGCCATCACAACACAGTAAAGCACAGAAAATGCCACTCTATCGAAAAGAACATTTTAGAGCATGGGAACTTTAGAATCAGGTGTAATCACCCCCACTTTTCATTGATGATCAGAGGAAGGCCAGAGGAGACTGGGGCTTGCCCAAGCCACACCAGGAGTCACTCGACAGCGGGGTTAGCACACCTCCTGCTCAGTCTAGTATACCCTGCGTCTCCCTGTGGCAGAGCCCAGGAGAACTTCCCAGATATTCCCAAGGGGAAGAGGGATTACACATAAATGCATAGGTTTCTGGCAATATGACAAACCAGGTAACCTAAAAGTCTGCCTATTAAATATATTGCACATGGGGCGCCCAGTTGGCTCAGTTGGTTGAGCGTCTGACTCATGATTTTAGCTCAGGTCACCATCCCAGGGTCGTGGGATGAAGTTCCATGCTCAGAGTGGCACTTGCTCGAGATTCTCTCTCTCTCTCTCCCTCTGCCCCTTTCCCCAGATCACGTGTGCACTCTCTCTCTCTCTCTCTCTCTAAAACAAAAAAAAGTCGTTCCAGAACTACCTGATAAGACAGAGGTAGCATCCTCTTAAGTGCACCGAAGAAAGGAGGGGGAGTCTCCAAGCCACAGGGCAAGTAGGTAAGTCAAGTGACTCCGAAGCCACTTTCCCTGCCTTACTTCTCATTGGTTCTGCCATGTGTTAGTCAACGGTATACATGGGCCAACACACACACATCTGCGGTCTACCCTCTTCCAAGTAGTTCTCTACTGAGACTTCACTCATTCCTCAAGGAAAGGACCTAGGGACAAGTGATTGCCAGTAAGGGGAACACTGCCAGGTCACTTTAGAGGCACCCTTAGTTCCAAATGAAACTCCATGACCTACCTCAAGCACTTAATTTGTTCATTTAGATTGAGCTCCAAATTCCTCTCTTACGTTACTTAAAATCCACATATGAGAGATGGATTCTGTTGTCAAAAAGGCATTCATTTCAAATCTTAGCTTTATCAATTATTAGCTCTTTGACCTTGAGCAAGTGACTTCGTCTCTCTGAGCTTCGGTCTCCTCACACGCAACACAAAGCTAGATGGCCACCTTGCCTTGAGTGATCAGAAGTCAAAACAGATTCTCAAAGTAGAGAACTAGGCCATTGCACGCATGGCCCACCTTCACGGCTCTTTGGTCAGGATACTTTTAAGAAATGTAATAAAAGTGTTGAGGAGGAGGGATTGTACAATGGCATTCCTAAACGTGAAGCCTGAACATGCGAAAGCATGTGGTTGTTGAAAAACAACCACGACCCTCTTTTCCAAGATTATGCCTTCTGATATGTTTGCTTAAGAGCCACTTTATCCCAACACACATATTTTGGCCTTTGATACCACGTTCCACTAGAAGGAAACAGAGCTCCTTGGAGAAATGATGATCCTGTATCTGGACAAGGAACGTACACAAATGCAGAGCACCTTGTCATTCCAGGGACACTATCAAAGGCCACGAGGCTTGTGTCAAAGGTACTTAGGGTCAACTGGGATAAGCTCCCATTGGCATCGGCTAAGACAATCTACTCATCAACGGGAAGAATAACCATGATATATAAAAACACATCAAATGTATTTGAATCCATGGGTTCAAAATTACTGATGAAAAACAAAAGCACCTAATTAATCATCTTTGCGAGATGCTAGGGAATCAAGTCATTATTTGAAAATAATTGAAGGGGAAGACTGGAATATTCCATATGTGTCGTACTATATGAATTGTACCACTGGGTATGTAAATTATAATTGAGGGACCTTTTCTCCATCTAGAAGTATTCTAGCAGATGCATAAAAAAGAGTTGGGAGAACAAGAAAGGCATCAATTTGCAACCCTTGATGTGCTAATTGAGCTAAGCATTGGACATCAAAGAGTGTGAACCTCACGACAAGAGAGACCACCAGACATCATGTGCTTCCTGACGGAAGAACACGCTCCCTATGAAGTCTTGCCAAAAACATCAAGCCTGAATCTGATCAAGGCTCTAGGCACCATTACTGATGTATCGGAAATACAGGCACAGGGCAGTGTGTCAAACTACTAAATTAGCAAATTCCAGACTGTGGGAAGCTCTAGGAGACGAAAAAATAAATCTTGTTTCATCAATAAATAAATTGCAAAAGGAAAGAAAACATAATGGAGGGAAGCCTACATATTTATAAAGGAAATTAAAAAACATCAACCAATTACTGTTTCTATTTGGGTCTTGATTCAAACAAAAGACAACTACAGAAGCATAGCATTTATGGAATAAATAGAAACTTGGCCATTGACTGGATATTTGATGATGTTATGGAACTGCTTTGGGGAGTGTAATAATGAAATTGTGGTTGCATTTAAAAAGTCATTATCTTTTAGAAATATGCCAGAATTCTTTATAGATAAAATGAGATACATCTGGGATTTGCTTCAAAATAATGGAGGGTAGTTGAGGACGAACAGGAAGCAATGGGCTTGGACAGGGATCCTGGTTGTTGGAGTTGTGTGGCTGCGTGGGGCTCATTTGGCTATTCTCCCCAAATATTCTTTTGGTATATCTGAAACTCTCCTTGATAAATATAAGTATACATATAGTGTATGTGTATGGGTGCGTATATACTATATGTATACTATACACTATATGTATATTACACTGTATGTATATATGTATATATGTACATATTATATTATGTACGCTATATGTATATGTATATTTACGAGTACATACTATATGTATACTATATACTATACACTATATGTACATTACACTGTATGTATGTTGTACACACTATATATATGCACTATATGTATACTATATACTATATGTATATATACACTACATATTTTATACACTATAAGTGTGTGTATACTTGATATATATAAGCACACATATAGTGTATGTGTATGCGTGCATATATACTACATGCATACTATATACTATATGTATATTATTCTATATGTATATGACACACACTATTTTATATACACTACATAAAGTATACATACTACATAAATATAAGTATATATCGTGTATGTGTGTGTATACTCTATACATACTATATACACTGTACATACACACTATATATGTAGCACACACACACGCACATGCATACACATGCACCACAATGCTTTTGTTCTTTGCTGATAATTGCAGACAGTGAAAACTCACCAAACTGAAGGCCCAGAGAGGCTCTAGATATACTAAACCCTCTTTCTTTGCTATGCTGCTATGCTCACATCACTGTTTTCCTCCTTTGAAGGTTGGTTGGTCACCTCTCACCCCTCCCCCCCACTGATATATCTAGTACCAAGGTGCCTTTTCCGCTCCATGGTCTCTTATCTGAATGCTACCGTGTGCCAGGCTCTGTGCTGGGCTTGGGCGAAGCGCAGGTGGTCATGGAGGATGCCTGCACTCGGTGCCCAAGTAAGGAAAACCACTCTTCTAATAACTAACAGGGACTCAGTGGGTCTGGGTTGAGAGATGCCAGAGCTGCTGACATCTGCTTGAGGGAGTCCGGGAGGCTTTACCCAGCGGGTGCCGGGGCAGAGAGCCTGGGGGAAGAGGCTGGCGGGCTTCACAGGCAGAGAAGGGACAAGCGCAACCCTGGCAGAGAAGGACAATTCCTTTCCCTGACATGGGAATGCCTGGCGGCTGCAGCCACACTTTCCCAGGGCAGCTGGGGTCTGTCTGGGTGAGAAGGGCCTTCAGGGCCCCTCAGGAGAGGCCTCCAAGTTACTGATGAGCTCAGATCCAGGCCCTGGGGTGGCGCGGGCACCACAGCAGTTGGAGAAGGCCAGGTGGGGAGACAGGGTAGAAATCCAGCAATGAGGTAGGAGGGAGGCCGAGGGAGGCCAGAATAAGAGCCTGGCCCACTGTAAGTGCTCAGAAGGCCACAGGAATTGATATTAGCGACAGAGATTGAAAAGTGATCTCCCAATCAGAAGCGACAGTGGAAACTTATTTTAAAACTTTTTTCAGGGCACCTGGGTGGCTCAGTCAGTCAAGTGTCCGACTCTTGGTTTTGGCTCAGGTCATGATCTCACGGTTCGTGAGTTCGAGCCCTGTGTCGGGCTCTGTACGTACAGTGAAGAGCCTCCTTGGGATTCTCTCTCCCTCTATCTCTGTCTCTCTGCACCTCCCCTGCTTATGCTCTTTCTCTCTCAAAATGGATTAATAAACAAACAAAAATAAATAATTTTTTTCATCAACTAAAAAATCCCAAGACTTGAATCTAAACCCCAGGAGTGGGATACTCAGCTCCCGGTCATACGCAGAGCCCTGGGGTACTAGGATGGCACACTATCCACACCCTCCCGGCCTCACTCTGCACACAGAACAGGATGGGAGTGCGTGTCAGTGAGCAAAGACCTGCACATTCCCTGGGCATCAGCTTTGGGGTAACTACTGAGAGATGCCTGAGAAATGTCCCCAAGCAGGGCCAGATAAGTGGCCACGGGGCCGCACTGACTCCGTTTTAAGTGAAACTGGTCAGCCTCCTTCTGGGGGCAGCCTGACCCGAGTGGCTCTCTGTTTCTTCTACACGAAGGAATGGAACCAAACAAGCAAGACAAAGGAACAAAAACCACACTTCGGTACAACCTGAAACTGACGTGACATCGTGTCCTCACTAAAGAAAGAAGCAGAGAACGACCGCTGGCCTCCTGAGTCCTAGCTTAAGAGCCGCGATGCGCAGAGAAGACGCTGTCCCCGGAGAAGACTCGCGAGCATGAGCGTGTCACTACTGGCTACCCTGCCCGGAGCGCGTCAGAATGCTGGGGGGCCCAACCCTAGCTCCGCCATGTCCCAACTATCACTTCAGGTAAGTGGTGTCACCCCTCTGTCTCATTTGTAACAAGAAAAGGAGAACAGGACCCACTGGTCCGGGACCCCCCCCGCTCACTGCTGCCCCCTGGAGGCCGACAGGCAGGCTCACTGGGATTACGGTTCTACCACCTTTCAGGCACTTTCATCTCTAGTCTTATTATATTATTTCCTAGAGGGTGGGGAGTTAAAAAAAAAAAACTGTTAGGACACTGACACATTTTATTGCCCATCATC
Source organism: Cryptoprocta ferox (assembly GCA_028646485.1). Classification (NCBI taxonomy): domain Eukaryota; kingdom Metazoa; phylum Chordata; class Mammalia; order Carnivora; family Eupleridae; genus Cryptoprocta; species Cryptoprocta ferox. The sequence goes on along the minus strand of CM053569.1, from coordinate 4,275,797 downwards.
AGCTCCACGCTTCTTTCTTCCATCGGGCTGTCAGCCTAACAGCGAGCCACTGACTCTACCTTTGCCAAGGAAGGCATCGGTACAAAAGACTGCGGACAGGAAGGAAAGGTCGGGGAGGATTTTTATGACATCAAAAGGTCAAAGGCAGGGTACCGGGGGTTACTACCAAGATCATCATGATGTAACCTCCCGATACCCTTGCTGCTGCTGCAGAAATTGCCGGCACATCACCCACAAAGAAAGTGAGAGAGTCAGAAGGCGCGAGTCTCAGGGAACCCGGCCGTCGATGGGGATCTCGCCCTTGCAGACCTCAAGTTTCCAGCTTTCGTGAGGTTCAGTAGCACTTTGATCTGCCCTCAGGCCTAAGCTGGATCATTTTTAAGCGTTTAAAACCTTGCTAAAGGAAGATCAGAGGCAACTTGGAGATTAAAGGGACTTTTTGCGAATGTCTTGAATCTAGAAGCCAAACCTCCCCACAGCTGCTTCGCCACCCATCCCCCTGTCCAGGGAGGTGCACGGGCTGGCAGGGAAAGCCAGGGCTGCCTTCCAGCAGGTCGGCACTGCTCCCGGATGCCCAAGGCCTCGGAGCACAATGCCAGGGGAGGGAGGACGTGAAGAGTAACTTATAACATGATCCATCCTTAATCGGAGCACTTAATGGAAATGGATCATCCTGTTCATTCTGCTGCAGGCACCAGGCGAGGTGACACAGGCGAAGAGAAGTGGCTTGGGAAGATGTGGGAAGTGACATGCGTCCTGGCCCTGGCACAGGACTAGCTATGTGACGTTGGCCAAGTCACTCTACCTCGTGAACCTCAGATTGTTAACCTGGAAAACAGTGATGTAGTCGAGCCACCAGGGCCCCTCTCCAAACGCCACGCACAGGCAGCAGCCTGGGTGTCCCAGAGCCATGGGGGGGGGGCTCTCGACCCGAGGGTGGGGCAGGCTTAGAGCTCCTGAGCATCAGCCCCCCAGGGAGCAGCCTTCACCCGCTGGCCAACAGGAGAGGGCACACGCACACCCCCGCCTTGTCCCCCATCGGAGAACAACACAGTAATCCACCACGCCTCCCACCTCTCCCGGGCTGTCAGTGGAGGAGGGAGCCCTCGCTGTCCACAGCCGAACCTGCTTCTGAACACAGCCTCCATCACTTCCCTCCCCTCCCCTCCCCCACAGCACCACCCCCTAAGCGGCGATTTCTGGAGCGTTTCCCAAATAAACTCCTTGCACTGGGTCCTGTTCTCGGGAGAGGCTTCTGCAGAATGCAGCCTTCACCCAGTGCTGGGGCACCTTTCACAGGACTGCAGGAGGTGCTGGGTATGCAGGCTTCTACACCCAGTGCCGCGCCAGACCCAGACCACTCGGCAAATAGCCCTGTTCCTGTAAAAGGGTGGCTGCGTCCCTGGTGAACCCACGGCCCTGGCATCAGCCCTCCTTCACCTCCCCTGACGCTCAGTGCACCCCTGCATCCTCTGTGCAGATTCCCAGGCCATCAGGAGCCTAGGCAAGGGGCCAAAGACAGGATTTATGAAAATTCAGTAAGCTTTCGTCCACCACGGAAGCTTGTGATAAGTTGAAGTGGAGGAAAGACAATAAAGAGTTGATTTACAGCCCCTTGGCTGCAGCCAGCCAATTACTTTTCAGGTGGAATCACTTAGGCATGGACATATTTCATGGCTGATTTTAGCTGGCTCTCAAGTGGGATGTGCGGTGGACTCTGTCCACCTCTCCCAACCGGCTTTCTGATTAAGGGCTTGACATGGTGAGCCCTTAGGGAACAGACCGCGATCCACAGAGACCTGCTGAGTGACGCAGAGTCCTACATTCACCTTACAGCCTCCCTTACAGAAAGGTTTCTATTCTAGGCTTAATTCCTACACGAGGCAGACTCTTCACTCCAGATTAGGCCCGTGAGACGGAGGGTTTCAGAAATAACAATGCCTGAACTCCTATGTTTCTTCACTGCGTCTTTGGCCATATTGTTCTTCCAGCTACCAAAAGACTGAAAAAATAGCCAAAGAAAAAAGATAAGGTTGATGTAATGAAGTAGGCAGATTTGTTCTACCTGAGAATTTTTTTGGGAAGAAAACCGGGCTTAAAACTACACATTCCCAAGGCGATTCCACATGCCTGCTCCATGGTTTCTGGGCACTATTAGGGAGACAGGTGCCCCGTGCCCCATTGCTAGGGGTGAGATAGAAGGGAGGTGGTCATTTCGGGTGGAGAGCAAATGAGGCAAGCTGGGACGGGGGGTTCCCTGGAGAATTTCAGGGACAGAGTGAGGGGCCCAAGACCAATGGTGGGATGTAAAAAGCACCACATGCAGAAGGAAAGGGGATTTCTGTTTTACAATTGATATTGTGGGTAATAAACTGGATTTCCTTTCGAATTATTTGAGACACAAAGAGTGGGGTTCCTTTAATCAGTTTTTTATTGTGGTCTGTATTTGTTGAATGCAAAACTAAGCAGAGGCTGGGGTCACGTGCGGCTCTGGTTTATATTCAGGTCACATTGAGTAGGGGTGGAGTCAGAGTGGGTTAAAATAATGGTAACAACAATACATGGAGAGCTTGGATATTATGAGGCTTAGTAATAGCATTTGAAAAGGACTGGGTATTTGAGCTTCTTTTAAATAATAGTAAGACAGGCGCTACAGACTGAATGTTTGTGTCTCCCCCCAATTTTTTTTTAATGTTTATTTTTTTGAGACTGAGAGAGACAGAGCACGAGCAGGGGAGGGGCAGAGAGAGAGGGAGACACAGAATCGGAAGCAGGCTCCAGGCTCTGAGCTAGCTGTCAGCACAGAGTCCCATGCAGGGCTCGAACCCACGAACCATGAGATCATGACCTGAGCCAAAGTCAGATGCTGAACTGACTGAGCCACTCAGGTGCCCCTCCCCAAAATTCTTATATGGACACCAAAATTCCCTCGTGATGGTATTTGGAAATGGGACTTCGAGAGGTAACTAGGTAATGGGAGCAGAGGCCTCATGACTGGAATGAGTGTCTTTAGAAAAGAGAACCCAGAGGGAGGTCCCTCATTCCTCCACTACGTGAGGACACAGAGAAAAGACAGCCATCTATGAATCAGGAAGAGGGCCTTCAGGCAATGAATCTGCTTGCACCCTGATCTTGGACTTCCAGACTCCAGAACGGTGGGGAAGACGTTTCTGTTGTTTATAAGCCACACAGTCTATGATTATGTTTGCTAAAGCAGCCTAAGTGGACCGAACAACATGGCTGTCAAGAAAAAAGTCGATAAAATTTTAAGGTGCGTCATTAACGTGCTGTGTGTCTTGGTAGCAAAGAAGGGACTACGCAGATGACAAATCACCAGGATTGAAAACTGGCCTTACATTCTAAAGGCTCTAATTCAGTAAACGGGGATAGGAGGTGTGATCTTTCTTACACAAAATGGCAGAATCAGAAGCAATGGATGAAAGATACAGAAGACCATATTCCTACTCTCGATGGGAAAAAAAATTCTAATAAATGTCTATTCTCTATAGAAATAGTTGCCTACATTTCAAATCCAGGTATATGGCCTTCGAAAGAAGTGTGTCTTCTATTTCTCAAGATATTCAGGCGGAGGCTGGTTGAAAATATTGAGGGCTATCCTCCACCTGGATGGAGGCCCTGGCATCCCTGGTCCTTGCAATCTCCATTAAGCCCTACAGTCACCACCTCTAGGGAGTCTGCAGACTCACATATACCAGACTCACATCTGCCCGATGGACTGACTTATTTACCAAACTACCGATATCAGGACCACTGCATAGATTTCATTTCAGAGACTGTATGAAAACCGTCCTTGATTCCATTTATGTCCTCACCTGTGGACTAACTAGAGGAAGATGAGTAATGAACTCACTTTCCCTAAAATACACGAGAGCTTGCTGTTGCCCCCACATCACATCCCTTCCCCGGCCAATTCAGTTTCACGGGCTACGACTCAGATTTGCAAAGTTTGTCCAGTGAGTCATTTTTGTTCTTTTTTAGCATTAATGAATTTTGTCTCTCCTCTTTAACCAGGCAAGGCATGGTCTTCCCCAAAGCCTTACTCCCATACAAAATACACCATGTTTGAGAACAAAGCCAGTAGACAGGTCTACGCCCCGATGGACTGGAGGACCATGACCCGCTCCCAGGTTAGCGGAGAGGAAGGGTCTCTGCAGGAAGGTGCAGGCTCTACATTCACTCAGGGGCCAGCAGGGAGTGGCTGTGGGGCCGGAGGGTGAGGGAGGAAGTGCTGGAAACACAAAGACTCACAGGAGGGCCAGCCACCCCGATGCCTGGGTCGCCATGGTTGCCAGGGGAGCCGGGGATCCCGGGTGCACCTCGGTCCCCCTAGAAAGAGGAAAAATAAGATTAAGAGGTCAGTTCCGGGCAGGAGAGAGCCAGAGTACAAAAGGAATCACGCCCCTCTGACCATCCTGACTGCTGGCCATCAACACCTCTCCTGCCTCCTGGACTCTGCGTGTCCCCCACAGACCCTAGGCAGCCCTTCATGCACCCAGTCCACCACACATGCGCCTTTCAGGGCACCGTGCCCCAACGCTGACCATGGCCCCCAGTGTGGTTACCACAAGATGATCACCTTTTATGTGGCCACAGTTCCAAATTTTCCTGCTTTCTCCAGACCTCATCATGCTCCCATCCTGACCGCACCCCAGACTTTACTAGGTACCTACATTTCCAATCAGCTCCCAAATTGCCAACAGTTTACCAATACTTTGCCAAGTACCTACATTCTGCAGGCCACGTTTCCAGGGATTGGGAGAGGCAAGGATGACTGAGCTGTAACCCCTGCCTTCGAGAAAGGTGGTTAATAGAGTGTGGGCTTAAATTCTGTCTCCAACACTCATTCACTATTGACTCAAGAAAGTGATAAGTTCCCTGAGCTTTCATTTCTTTATCTACAAAGGGGGCGTGCGGGGGTAACAACCAGAGCTGCCACACCAGCAGGTGGCGTGCTCACAAAACCAGAGGACACCTACAGAGGGCCACGCCGGACCCATAGCCTGGCTCCCCCTCCATGCAAGTTAGCTGCTGTGGTTCTTTCTGTCGTCATGCACCCATCATTCTGGACTTGGATGGGATGAGAGAAAGGGAAGGCAGTCTCCCTCTTCCTGGAGAAGGAAGCCGAGACCGAATCACGCCATTTTGTCCACAGTTTCAAAATCCTCAGCCCCTGAACACAAGGGCTTACCCTAACTCAACTGGAAGCAAAGTCTGACTGCTGCTGACGCAGGCTCCTTACACCCTTCAGTTATCCTGTTTTGTATGGATGTTTCCAGGCTTCTGTTGCATCAATATTAAAGAGTTTGACTCGGCATGCTGGCCCACACACCACAGTAAATGTTACAGCTAGAGTTTGCCAATTACTACCTTTCTAATTCCAAAATAAATTCGGCCCAGAACACACAGGGGGCCCATCCATTTTGTGCAAGAGACTGTGCACCTATATTAGGTCAGCTGAACTCTAGCCAAGCCTAACACTGAAATGGTGGCTGATCTTGTTGAAGCTATTTAATATCCCTGGGATGAGTGAACTCGTAGGACAAACAAAAAGAGCTTTAGAAGGTTACTGTGCGGAGCCAATGAGATAAGGTGCACCAATCTGATTTGAGGTAGAGCCTGACATTGCTAGGCAACACATTATTTATTGAGGTTTATGCTTCTAAGCATGAAAAAAATCCCATTAGTAATCAGCTTTCCCTCTAACCATCATTTCGACTGGAAAATTTTACATTTTGGACCTTTAAGAAAAGTAACGTTTCTAAGATGATGCGTTTTCCTGCTGTATGACTGTCGCCTGGATGAGTACCCAAGTTATATTCATTCAACCAACGCTTGCTGTGTGTTTATTACTAGCAGTGACATAGGTTCCAAGACCAACCGATGCCCGTTTCCAACACGTGCTGCAGAGAAATCTTGTTCATGGGAAGGGGGAGGGACAGGACTTGTGATGTTCTTACCAGAGATGAACGAAACCCCAGCCTTTCTCTAGTAACACCAGCTGTACCCACTGTCCTTCCCATCCACCGAGGCCATGCTTCCGGAGAGCCACAGCACCCCTGTGCCCCTTCCCTTCCCTCTGTAAATAGGCCCCTCCTGAAATTCTCTGACAAGTCCCAGATGGAACACTGTTTCTTTAGAAAAACGTGCCATGGCTCATTCTGCGAAGTACAAGATGCTGGGACTGCTAGAAAATCTAATCTGTATGCCTGGGGAAGGTGGGCAAGGGAGGAAGTCCAGAAATAATAAGGCAAAATGGGGAAAATGTGTAATGAACCAAGGATGAACACGCTCCTTGATGCATTGGTCACAAGCGCACCGCACCGATGAGACGGCCATACGGGAAGAGTTCAAACAGGCAGTCGGGTGACTCTAGGTCCAGTTTCAGGACAATGTCCACCGGATCCTAGAACCTGGATGAGTCCCATGGCCTCTCTGTGCCTTAGGGCTCCCACCAATCAACAAAAAAGGGAGAGAACATTCTACCAAACTCCCATGTATCTTATCAAGACTCATGTAAAAGGGAAGAGACAATTTAACATTGAGTATTATAAACGTGTTATTACTTTATCAGCGGAATTAGAAGACAGAAAATAAACACAAATAAATGCCAGAGAAATCTATATCCCTTTGCATCTCAGTTTCTCTTTCAAGTATTGCATGTAAATTGTCTTCTTATCATCTTGTTTTAGCTTGGTTCCCCTCTTCCTCCTGAGGCTGTGTCACGCATACCAGCAAACCTTAACTCTGGCCAGTTAAACACACCATATATCCATGTCTTAACCTTCCAAACACTGACCCATCAAATACAACTGGCCCAATCATCCCATTTCCATAAACCCAACTCTGCCTGTCCTCCTGTCTGTCCTTCCGCCCATGTCTGCGTGTGTCTTCATTAACCTTAACACACTGCTCTCCCCTTGTGTCTGTCTGACGCTCTGGCTTCTACGTAAGTGTCTTAAAAGTAGAAACTTCCCACTCATTCATTTATCCATTAATTGAACAAGCATTTGTCAAGTACCTAGAATGAGTCAGACCCTGTGTTGGGTACAAGGTTGATACACTTTTGCATCCACTGTGCCCAACTGAGGACCTGGCACCAGCGGCAGCCTTTAATAGCTATTTCCTGAGTGCTGGAATGAGTGAATCCATCATTGCCAACATTTTGTCAGGTACTAAATTCTGCCTTTGACTGAAATCAACTTTTTACAGAGAAAGGAGCTTGATAGAGCCAGGAGGGATCATTCAGCCCAGCCTGGAATCTGAGTCTCTGATTCTTTCTTTTCTGCAAGGTAGCCAGACCTGGTTCCTTTTCTGGGTTTATGGCCCATTATGATGCTAACATTTCCCCAAAGCAACAACACTTTACAGCTTAATGGACTGAAACTTTTAGAAAAAGACTCCAAGAAAAGAGCCAAAGAACTTAATGCTCTGTCAGCTAAAGAGAAAAGGCTTATGATTAAGAAGAAAAGGGCACAGGAGCTAGAATCTGTGATAGGGACTCTAGAAAATATTTTGGCTGCAGGACATTCTGGGTCAGTCCAACAGTGTCCAGGAAAGAAATGCATGAGTAACTGCAGGTTGTGAACAGAGAATGACATCATTTCTTTCCACAGGAGCCCTTTGGGAGTTAAATATGCTTTACTCATTTATACAGAAAAGGACAGAAAGTCTCAGAAAGAGTAAAAACCACTTGCTTCAAGCCATCTATCTTGTAGATCACTGAACTGGGACCCTAACCCAGTTCTGTATGAAGGCAAAGCCTGTTCATTTTGCTAGAAATAAGTGCTAACCAAGAAAAGGAAAGGCTTCTCTAAGAACCTTCCTGCAGTGATGAGTAATCAGGAAGGGAGGCTGACAATAAAAACCATCATATGGCTCCCTTCCTCCAGCCTGGGGTTTCTGGTCAGCACCATGGACAGCACAGGGAGGGGCCCCTCAGCAGGCACTCTCTCTGGTATCTCTCTTCATCCTTCCCTCTTGTCAACCCAGGAGCCGCCCATTCTCCAACTAAAGACCTCCTTGAATTCAAACCTACCTTCCTAGTGCCAATTAACTATGGAAATCTTTATTTCTAAATGACATTCTAACTTATAAATGTATACAATATCAACACAGGAATGGGTCATCTGTTTCCATGCCTCACACTTTAAATAGGAGGAAACATCTGGCCAAAGGGATGCCATGACCAACCCTGGGTCACCTGCAGGTAACACCAGTTGGTCAAGTGGACCCCAGGCCAAGGTGTTCTGCACTCCTCACCTGGGGTCTCAGCCTGCCTCTCTTTTCAGTGCTCCCTTCTACCCACTTCCACGTGGGTTCCCAACATGCCTGCAGGGATGGATAAGGGCTTAGATCCCCATCTTCCTGCTGCAACCCTAAAGCTGACTCCACAGGGTGATCTAAAGTGACTCTACCAAGGTGCCTCCAGGATGACTGATATTTATGGAGCATGTACCTCTGACAGCACAAGGTCAGGCGACTATTTTTATTTGTATTACATCATCGATTTCCCCCCAAACTCTGCCTGGGAGACAGATTTTATTAAACTCATAAATAGTAATCACAGGGAAAGGACATCTTAAGCCATTTCTGGTGCCTTTGCCTGCCTTTCTTCTAAGAGGCTGAAGCCTCCCCGTTAGGGAGAAAACCGACAGGAGCACTTCCACCTAGATGTGGAGCTCAGCACGTCACAGGGGCCTCGAATGCACGCCTTGGGCTGGCGGCTGCTCCACAAGGTCCTCTGGAGCTTGGATCCTCCTCCTGCTCCTCTCCACACGTGCCCACGACTCCAGGCATGTGGGACTATTTCATATGCCCCTCAATTCAGGACAGGTTGTCTCCAAGGTTGGGTTTTTTTCTCCAGAAAATAGGGAGCTGCCATATATTTGCTCAGATCACCCCGAGAACACTCCCGTTTCTTTTTACTTTGATCGTGAACGACAAAATCACCACCAGGGGATGCACATTAGTGGCCATGACTTCAATTGGTGCAAGCGTAGGCTAACAGAGGCCACCTGTCTGAGTAAGGGGACACCATGCAGCAAAGACGTGTAATGTCTCAAACTTCTTATCCTGGATATTACTGTGAAGGAGACTTTTATGTACAATTTAAAAAGCAACACATTCTGTGGTTTTGTGGCTGAGATCCCAAAGACACAGCCATAGAATAAAAACTAGAGTGACTATTAAGTAGATGAGGATCTGGGGCTTGGGATAAATCTTCCCATCGTGGCTTCCAGAAGTGCTATATCCTAACACAGCTGGGATGAATAGGGTTGTGCTGCAGAAAAGTGCTGGTTGACTCAGAAAGTGGTGCTGGGAGGCACCGGAGTGGCTCAATCAGCTAAGAATCCAATTCTTGATTTGGGCTCAAGTCATGATCTCATGCTTCATGAGTTCAAGCCCCAGTCAGGCTTTGTGCTGACAGCATGGAGCCTGTTTGGGATTATCTCTCTCCCCCTCTCCCACTCACACGAGTATGCACACACTCTCTCAAAATAAATAAATAAACTTAAAAAAAAGAAAGAAAGTGGCTCTCGGGGTGACAGGCAATGACACTGAAGACACACAAGAAGAATTACTGAAATTCATTTTCAGAAATACACACAAGTGGATAAAAAAATAATTATATAAGATTTTATTGTGATTTTTTTATATGTATGTTAAATTGAAGCAAAAAAATAAACATTTCAACGTCCATCATTGACTGACTCACCCACATGCTTAAGTTCAAGCATCTGAGTTGGTCAAATCACATTTCGTTGGAGGTGGGTGCGTTCACAGTAGGTGCTGGTCTCTGAACGCATTCCATATCCTGCCTCAGTGTCTTCTCCCGTTAGTACCCCTGCAGAGAATCCCCTCCTCACTTCTTTCCCTTCCAACTGCTGCAAGCACTTTAAAATCAGGACAAACATCACATCCTCCAAGAAGCCTTCCACAGTCCAACCAGGCTGGGCTGGGGAGCCTCCTTCGAGCTCCCTTATGCCCCAAACCTCCCTCTATCCTAACCCTGGTCTGCTGTTGCCTACTCATTCATCTGCCTTCCCCTCTGGCTGGTGAGCTGTCAGAGGGCTGGGAACATGTCGCATACATCAGTGCTGTCCCATGGCCCACCTCAAGATCCAACGTGGTGGCAGCAGCCTAGCGGATATGTGCCATGCGTACAATCATAAATGCACTCACTGGTGATCGGTGCACAGATGAGTCAATGAATGAATGATTCAGCATAAAGATAACTTCAGGCAAGTGTCCCTGGCCACTCAGGAGAGCTCTCTAAGGAACAGTCTGTCCTGGGCAAAGTCAGCTTTTCTGAGTTATAGTCACAAGTGAATTTTGGGAAAGATGACTGGTATTTACTAAAGTGTTTCCCCTTTGCCCCCTGGGCACACAGCTTGACCCCATTTCTCCTGCTGTGTCAAGAGGTTGGGGAAAAATAAAAATCTCCTGGTCTGGCCCAGAGTCTTTCCACCAGACCAGACGTTCCAGTGTCCTTCCCTCACTTTCCATTGGACACCAAGGGTTGGTAGCAGACTCAGGTCCTGGAGGGGGGACAGTCACTGGCCCGAGGAGCACAGTTTCTGAATGGCCGTGTGGACCTGAGCCCCCACCTTCCATGACTCCCAGTACGCTTAGTGTGAATCACCCATAAAGGTTTACTGTATTAAACACCTCAAACTTGGGGATCATCTGTTACCACAATTAGACTAAAAATGCAAAAGTGCTTAGGTCTATGGCTCTGCCAGTTGGTGGCCAGTGTGTTCTGCAACTTCACTGACCAGCAAGCATTTATTAGACCCCAACTGTATGGCAACTACTTCAGTATCGCGGTTCAGAGCCGTAGAGCGGAATGTGATAAACTGCGGAGCTGAGAAGTGACCAGAGATACTTACAATGCAATGGCGCACAGTCCCTTTTCTAGGACAGCCCATGGCATCATGATTTGCTTGGATAAACACTTACCTTGGTTCCTAGAGGTCCAGGTAATCCAGGTGGCCCACGAAGCCCCTGGAGAAATGAGTGACATAAGGACAATGACAGGACCACAAATGAGCATCTATCGTCCACCACAAGCCAAGCCCTGTGCGCCCTGTGGGTCTCACCGTGGCCCATTTTTTACAAAAGAAATGATGGCTTCTGGGCTCTAAGTGTCTTGGGTGTGAATTCTGACCCTGCCACCTACCGCCTCGCCTCTGTGTGACCCTGAGCAAATCCCCGTTTCTCTTCGCCTACTTTCCCACTTAAGAGCCTTCTACCAGAGACTCCCGCAAGGACAAGCAGGACCAGGCTTCAAAGCAGAGTTCGTGGACCCCAAAAAGCCAGAGCTCTTTCTTGTGTATCAGGACATCAAGATCTGGGGGAGCCAATGAGAAGAATCTTCAAGTTCAGGCTGAAGGGTTTTTGCGTGATGCAGATGCATGGCCAGAATCAAAACCGCAAATTCTATTATCTGGATGTATTGCCAGCAAGCCAGAGTGAAGGAAGCATGGAGGGTCCAGTCCCTTGTGGGTTCACAGCCAAGCTCTGTGACTTTGGCCAGTGATTCACCCTCCCCCCCAACCTCATACTCCCCCCATCAATAGTATTGGGGTCATAATACTGCTATGGTCTGAACACTTGTGTCCTCTTCGAATTCATATGTTAAATCCTAAGGCCCAAGGAGATGGTATTAGAAGGTGGGGCCTTTGGTGTTGGGGCATGAGGGTGGAGCCTTCGTGAAGGAGATTCGTGTCCTTAAAAGATTCAGCTCCAGAGAGACCCATCACCCCTTCCATCGTGTGAGGACACAGCGAGAAGTGGGCACTCTGCAACTCACAACAGGGTCTTCCCCTGAACCTGGCCACGCAGACACCCTAAACTTGGATGTCCAGCCTCCACAACTGTGAGAAATAAGTTTCTGTTGTTTCGAGACCATGAAGTTGTGGTATTTTGTTATAGTAGCCTCAATGGACTTTAAGAAAAAAATAAAAAAAGCTCTCACTTCTCAGGGTGGTTGGGGTTGTTTGGTGCCTGGACTGTAGCTAACATAATAAATGCTTACCCAGTGCCACCGTCCACGGATTTATGTGTACCCTCTCACTTAAGCCCTGGGAGGTCAGTCAGTCTCTCTTTTTTTTTTTTGTCCCCTTTTCCCTTTCCTTGTCGAATTCTAGCCTGGTCGAATGGGCACAGAAAGGCCTGGATGTGACACTCACCGGCTCTCCGTCTTTTCCCTCTCCGGGCGTCCCGGGGAGCCCGGGAGCACCGGGATCACCTCGGGGACCAGCTGGTCCTGGACTCCCTTCTTCACCTGCTGCTCCCTGGAGAGACAAGTGGACAGTTTCCAGGTTCAATGGCGCGCAGAAGGTAAGCTTTTCAGGGGTGGGTGAGTCAGCCAACCGGCAGGCTTCCTGGCGATGCTCTGACTGTTCTATACGACATATAGAATAAGCTGGACTGGGTACCCCCCAAATTTGTATGCTGAAGTCCTAATCCTCCATACCTCCGTTGAGAAGTAGAATCTTTGCAGATGCAGTTCATTGTCAGGTTGAAATCATACTGGAGGAGCGTGGTCCCTAATCTAGTATGACTAGTGTCCTTGTAAGAAGGAAATTTGGGGGTACCGGGTGGTTCATTCTGTTAAGCATCTGACTTCAGCTCAGGTCATGATCTCACCGCTTGTGGGTTCAAGCCCTGCGTCGGGCTCTGTGCTGACAGCTCAGAGCCTGGAGCCTGCTTTGGATTCTGTCTCCCTCTCTCTCTCTGCCCCTCCCCCACTCACACTCTATGTCTCTCTCAAAGATGAATAAATGTTTGGGGCACCTGGGTGGTTCAGTCGGTTAAGCATCTGACTTCGGCTCAGGTCATGATTTCACAGTCCGTGGGTTCGAGCCCCGCGTCGGGCTCTGTGCTGACAGCTCGGAGCCTGGAGCCTGCTTTGGATTCTGTATGTCCCTCTCTCTCTGCCCCTCCCCCCCTCAAAAATAAATTTAAAAAAACATTAAAAATGAATAAATGCTCAAAAAATCTTTAAAAAAAAGAAGGAGGAGAAATTTGGACACAGGTAAGGTAAGCATAGAGGGAAGGTAGTGTGAGGACACAGGGGGAAGGCAGCCATCAATAAGCCAAGGAGAGAGTTCTGGAAGCCATCCTTCCCTCGTGGCCCTCAGGAGGACCCGGCCTTGCTGATACCTCGATTTGGGACTTCCAGACATGGTGAGAATGGTCAGGCAGTCCATCTGTGTTGTGTAAGCCCCCTAGTTAGTGACACTTGGTAAACTAACACAAGGCGGGACTTGGGAATAGACCAGATATTTGCGGTGCTGTAGCCCAGTTGTCTACCCAGGGCGGGGAAAGCATCAGGTGCATCTCTTCTGGGAGGTCCTTCTATTTTTTCTTGAATTCCTACAGGAGCAGAGAACTCACCACCTTCCTAGGCCTTATTCCTTTATTGGGGAGCCCTGTTACACGTTTTTTTGTTTTTGTTTTTTTTTTTTTACATTCAGCCAAGAGTGCCGTCTCAGAAGTCTGGACATGCAACACTCAAGCCTGGATTCCATGGACAAAGTCTAACCCCTCTTCACGGTGTAGACCTTCAGAGATAGGAACACTGCTCAGGGCTCTGAAGTCAGCGGCGGAGAAACCAGAGACAGAGACCTTCCAGGACCTGCGGGGGGAGGGAGCTGGGCTTTGAGCCCGCTCTGGGCAAATGCTCTCCCACTTGCTCACCATCAGCACCACAGTCTCCAGCCCCGTGTGGCAGCCCTGGCGGTGGAGTGTGGAGGAACCACGGGAGCCACAAGGGCTTCTCTTCCTATGCAGGGCTCCCTTGGGGCCGAGCTGCAGTGTGAATGCCTCCAGACAGTCCCTGATGGAGAGGGGGTGCAGTAAGGACCAAGGGGGGGGCAAGCAAGGGCACCTCTCTGCAAGTCTAGGGCAGGATCAGCTTCCCCAAGCCTCAGGCCGGGTTGGGAACCTGTGAGACAGAGAAAGAGTCTGTCCTGGCACCAGCGCTTTTGACCGCTTTGCAGACCACTGGGGTCTCCTTCCCAGCCGAGCCCTGGGCCCAAGGTTCCTGCTCAGCCACGGAGAGGTGTCTGGCGCCCCCTAGTGGTGAATGTGCCAACAGCGCACTGATTTACTCTGCTCAACTGGACCTCAAAGCTTCCAGAGCCTTGGTCGCTCCTTCTAGGTCATCAGTGCTCTACTTACAACGCGTCCAGAAGACAGGCCAATCCTCAGATGTGGTATAATCAAGGCAAAGAAGACGGGCCAGGGTCCCCTCCCCCCCACCAGCTTCATCAGGGTGCTCTCCTTTTACTGCTGCCGTCTACGATGGCATTACTTTCTTTCGAAACAAAAATTAGCACCTGCACCACCTAAGGATTATTATGGGGCTTATCATCAACACTCCAAAACCTCAAGATATGTTCCACAGGTCGGCTGACCGTTTTTCTCCACGATACATCATTTTTCTCTGAGATAGGTATTTTAAAATCCAGTAAACGTAACATCTCCTCTTGTTAATTTTGCCCAAATAGAAAAGGCAAAACGATCGCTCATTTAAAAGGTTCCGGGTGAAGTGGGCTCGAAGGGATTCGGATCAAGACGCTGAGGCACTTGTGCTAAAAGGGGCCTGTTCTGGAGGTGACACTGAGCCCCCCAGCATGTCAGTTCCGTACTTAATCTTCACAACTTGCCACTGACAGGTCATTGTCCTCATTTTACAAATGAGAAAATCCCAGTCCACACCGGCAGGCTGACACTCGGGTGGATTATCTGTGTGCGTGCGGTAGGGGTCTGCTGGCCTGTGAATGTGAGATTTTCGGCAGAACCCCGGTTTCCACCCGCTGGAAGCCGGCAGCAGGCCCTCAGCAGTAACCCCCAGGCGCACGATCCAAACGGCAAGGGAAACCCGATTTTGAAAGGCTGTGGACCCTCCCCCCTTGGCCTCCGGGGTGCTGGTGTCTCATGCAGACACCACATCACTCTCCCCCCTAATCAACAAACACGCTTTCTCATACTTGGGAAGGCCTAGGTGTGCACCAGGGCGTGGGATGGACATGCTCGTGTGCAAACTGAGAGAAAGCGGGGTTTGAAGTCAGACAGACCTCGCTGTGAGACGGAGGGCTGATCACCTGATCTCTCAGAGCCTCGGTCTCCCCATCCAACATGCAGGTCTGCTCTCCCTGGTTTCCAGGGAGGTTTCCTCTCCCTGGAAACTTCCTTCTGACCCCAGCACCCTAACCCAGGCCTGAGCAGCACCCCCCGCCCCGACCTCCACCGCCACTGCTTTTAAGAATCTGAGAACATGGAGGCACCCGGGTAGCTCAGTCAGTTAAGCAAGTGACTCTGGATTTCAGCTCAGGTCATGATCTCACCGTTCGTGAGTTCGAGCCCCACATTCGGCTCCGTGCTGGCAGTGCAGAGCCTGCTTGGGATTCTGTCTCCCTCTCTCTCTGCCCCTCCTCTGCTCATGCTCACTCTCTCTCTCTCAAAATAAATAAGCTAAAAAAAAAAAAAGAAGCTGAGAACAGACGCCGTGTGCTGAGAGCACGCCCCATCTTACCTTCTCACCGCGCTCCCCATCTTTCCCAGGGGGGCCTCTGATGCCAGGTGGGCCCTGAAAACAGACAGGTTATGCACATGGTCAAGTTCAAGATAGCCCGTGACCCCCAGAGAAGGGTGATCAAATGCCTCGTAGCCAAGGTCACAGCTCTGCCCCATGGGCTCCCCACCCCTGACTTAATTCGCCAGGGGGTGGCCATCTCCTCCCCGCCTGTCTGAGTGCGCCCCGCCGCGTCTGCTCACGCACCCCTGTATCAGAGCCCAGTCTGCCTGGCCGTCTGCCCCACCCCGGACTGTGGCTCCCAGAGGGCAGGGTGCAGCGTACATTGGCCACCAGGGAGGCTGAGGGTGACCTAGGGACACAGGCTCCACATCAGGCACCTGCTCCACCTGTGTCCTGACATCACCTGGAGGTTGACTTTGAGACAAGGCTCAAGTGCAAGTGGCCCACAGACACCCCAGGAGGGAAACAGAGCAGCGAGAACGGGGCGCATGGGCAGGTAGTACATATTTCTGTGACTGGAGCTCAGTCCTGCCGGTGCTCCAGGAGCCAGTGCAGGACCCACCCTCCGGGGCTGCCCAGGTGTGGCCGCCCGGTGTCCACAAAGCTATCGGCTCAGCTGCTTCCGGAGGTGCTAATAACCACGTGTCCTCTGGCTGGACCATGCAGTCTCCAGAAGCCAGAGAAATCCCTCAGGCTAAGGAATGCAGGGGTGGGCCCCTGGAAGCCGAGAGCAGGCCCTGAAACAGGGAGAGCGACCTGACGCAGGCCATGTTCCAGCACCATCCCTGGTGACCACTAAGGACATGACTCAGTCTCCCTGTGCCTCCCTCTCCTCTTGCGTAAAATGGAAGCGGTGATCGTAGTCACCTCCCAGGGTCGGAGCGGTTCAATCAATTAACACACATAAAGTGCTTAGAACAGAGCCTGGCATGTGAAAATGCCCGATATTTGTCCTCCAAACTGCTGTGACTGTGATCCACAAGGCTGATCACCAAACAGGACTGACCTCAATCTACTTCAGGAGGACAAATTCTCTGTTGCCCTTGACTAAACGCCCCTGGGTGTTTTACGGTGGGAACGTTAGAGCTGAAATCAGCGTCTAGGGCGGCTCTCAGAGCCAGCCCGTCAGCAGACGCGGGGCCCCGCGGGAGGGGACTCCGCACACGGGCACAGGGCCCTTTAGCCGCCATCCCGTGCGGCTGCCCTCTCCCTTTTGAAGGTGAAAAGCACAGGCCTCAGGGAGTGACCTGCAGAGGGACCTAAGGGTCAGGGCCCCTTTGCATCCCTCAGGGGAGTTTTGTCCCCTCTAACGGCAAACTCTGAGGCTGACTCGTACATCCCTGACGTTCACAGCTTTCTGCAGTTTTCTGCAGTTCTAACGGCTTGTTTGCCACTTGGACGCCTCATGAGTGACCTAGACCCTTAGGCTGGTTAACTTTGCAGGTGCCCTTCTCTGGGACGTCAATTTCTCCATCTGTAAAATGGGAGGAAGGATGGCTACACCCTGGGGCTGCAGGGAGGACAAACGAGGTAACCGGGTAGAGATGGGCGCCGCGGACCCACGACCCGCGCCGGTGTCCCAGCCCTCCCCCATGACTCACCTCGCTCCCCGGGGGGCCACTCGCACCAGGCGGGCCTGCAGCTCCTGGAGTGCCCTATTCAGAGGCAGACGTTAGGAAGACCCAAGGCAGTGACGACAAATGGTTACCCCACCGTCTCCTCCGTTCACGGTAATTTGCTGGACCGGCGTCTGGCCTGAAATTCCCTCCACAGGGAAGGTGGACCTTTTCCTGTGGACCTGAGCCAGCGCCCCGCTAGCCAGACCTCCCGTGAGTGCATTCTGGCACAGACGTGGGAGACAGGGGGTTCCTTAAGACCAAGGCATGGAGGCAGCAGAGGGGGCGGGGTGTGTGCATATGCCCGTGTGGGTGTGTGCACGTATGCATGTGTGTGTGTTGACTTTGACGGATGAATCAGGGAATGCTTCCTGGAGGAGGCCTCCTTGCCTGCATGCAGCTTCCATTTCCCTCCAGGCTGCACTCCACCCAGGGCTCTCTCCACTGGGAGGGAGGAGCCCACCATGTGCCCCCACCCTGGGACATCCACATCGGTCACCGCCCTTGGGTGGCCCCATTTCCCCTCGGCCATGTGCACGGTGGCCTGGGCTATGCAGGCGCACTACAGCCGGTGCATCTAACTCACCGTCCCAGGAGCACAGGGGGCGGGTGCATCTAACCCACTGTCCCAGGAGCACGTGGGGGGTGGTTAGAACTACTCCCCTCCCCCGCTCCAGGGAGAGCCTGTGGCAGGTGGTCTGTTCCACCGGTGCCACCGAGGCGCCTGCGCTCTGCGGCCCTGCATGGTGACATATAGCTCTGGCACCAGCGCCAGCCCCACGGAGATCCCGCCCCACGGGGGACCAGGCGCAGCAGCAGGGAGCCCAGAGGCCTGTGCGTGACACACCTGTCACAGGCGTCCCTAGCCGCACCTGTGTGCTGAGTTTCTATAGGGCCGTGTGCATGTCAGTACAGGTGCACCCTGGTTTTGAAATGTGTGCATGTGCGAGGGGGTGTCTGCGTCCCTGTATGCACCCCCACGTGCCGGTGGAAGGAGACTCCTGTCGGGGGCCGGGCTTGCAGACAAAGCCCTGAAGCTGGTAATGTTGCAGAGACCTAGTACGTCTCTCCTGGTCCCTGCTGCTCCGGCCGACCACTCGGCCCTTCCCTACAGTCGGCCAGAGCCTCGAGCCCAGGGGCACAGGCGGGGCCCAGCCTCCCTCTGCGGGCCCCTCGGGAAGCGCGTGGGGCATGAGGACTCACAGGGCTTCCGGCGACTCCAGGCGCCCCCCGTGGGCCTTCTTGTCCCTTGGTGCCCTGCCCGGGAGACAAACGGGGCGGGGGTGAGACATCGTGGGAAAGCTGCCCTAGTCCCCATGGGGGGCGGCCTCAGGGACATCCTGCTCATCGGAATCCGTTAATGGGCCTGCAGGACAGGGAGCAGAGTCCACAGCACGCGGACACCACAACCTCCCGTCCGTCCATCTGTCCGCCTGTCATTTTATCCCGGCCTCACCACCCCTGGGTGTAGGTGTCCGCACAGACACTTGATGTCAACGGGGCTCGGAGGGACAGGGCGGCCCAGGCGCACACAGCTGGCCCGCGGCACCCTGGGATCTGAGCCCAGACAGGTCGCTCCACAGAGAACTCTCTGGAGAACATGCCTGAGAGACAGGCAGTTAAGAAGCCCAAGCAGAGAAAAATAACCGCAGGGTAAAAATGCTAATCCGCACCCGCAGCAGATGCAGCAGGGCCACCAGCCAGGGAGGGGAGGGTGGGAGGGCGTTCCTGCATCTGCACCACCCGTGTCCTAGCACCACTTCCCTGTCCAAGGGCCCAGGGCAGCGCCCACGCCCAGAGCTGCGTTTTGGGGTGCCTTGTGAGTGGCGTCAGCCTTGGGGCACTGGGCTCACGGCACCTGTGGTAGCGCCCCCTGCTGGGCTGCCCCAAACTGCCAGGCAGGGAGGGCCCCTGGGGACAGGGAGAGACAGCCGGGCTGGCAGGGATTTCCGCATCTCAGAGCCCAGAGCTGGAGAGAGGGTCCTTACCGGTGCTCCGATGGGTCCCCGAGGCCCCAGTTCTCCAGGACGGCCCTGGGGTCCCTGAAATGAACAACCGCCAAGGAACTAGGTTATCGTCCTCGTTCCTGGCAGAGGGGGCGGGGCGGGGATGTGTGCAGGGGGTCTGGTTTGGGATCCTCGGTGGGGACATCCTTGGAGCCGGGAGGAAGGAGGAAGGGGCTGGATTCAGTTAGGGGGAATCCTGGGGGTAGACCGTGCAGTTCAGACACGCAGTCACACAGCTCTCGGGCGCCCTGTGACCAGGTGCACAGGGTGGGGGGCATGGGGTGCAGGGCACTCACCAGTTCGCCAGGCACGCCGGGATCACCCTTGTCTCCTTTTGGCCCTTGTTCTCCCTGTTGGCAAAGCAGAGGACAGCGGACAAGCCCTGCCCTGTGCCCAGATCAGGCCACACCGGCCCCATCTGTGCCTGAGCCGGTATCAAAGGCTGTTCTCTCTGCCCGGGGTCCCTCCCCTCTATCGCCCTCCACTTTGGACTCAGGATTCTTCTCGTCTTTCAAATCCAAGATCAAGAATCCTTTCTTCAGGGAAGTGGACCCCAAACTCAGGGACTCACATCGCAGTGTCTTTCTCCGCATACCTGTCACACAGCACGTGCACCCTCATCTGTTGTCCCTCCCACCCCCTCCAGCCCCAAGCCCTGCAAACGTAGACCATCAATGAATAGCGATAGAAGGAATGTTGGCAGAAAGGCGGTTCTCAGACCCCGAGCCCTACCCCTTCCCCATCTTGATGGAGAAGCTGGGAGGAGGCTTTGCTCAAGGGACCTGACCCACCACGGACTCAACGCTGCACCCCCCATGGCTGGAATGGCATGTCTAGCTTTTGCTAAAGAAGAGACGGGCCAGAGCCAGGAAAAGGTGTGCGGTGTTGGGGGCTGCCCGGGATGGAATACTCTAATGGGGCAAGAGATGGGTCATTCTCTTGATCTGCTGCTGTCGCATCCGGGGCTCCCAACACACCTCCCGGGAGGGATGGAGGGACAAGAGAGCCTCACCCTGCTCCTCACAAGTGATAGCACGAAGGTGGGCAGACAGGAGTCTCTGTCAAGGGCAGACCTGGTAAGCAGCCAGCCTCTGCCCTTCAAGAGCTGAAGGGCCATCGTGGGAGGATGGAGACGGTGCTGGCTCTATAACCCCAGGCAAAGTACTTAGCCATAGTGTCCTCTGTGACCACATCTACAAAATGAACAGGCTTGTTCTCCATTTCACCCAGCATGAGGCACAGAGAAGGGGGAGCAGAGATGAGCCCCAGAGGGGACAGTGTTGGGGGGTGGTCAGTGGAGCTCTCGAGGGAGCGCAGAGTAACGATGGAAACCTGGGCATCAGAAGGGCCGTACGTGGCTCCATCTGCAGGAGTGGGACCCAGTGCTGTCGCTGCGTGCCACGGGCTGCCTAGGGAGACCCCGGGTCTCCATCTGCAGGAAGGCTGCAGGAGAGACTGGGATAAACACTGCCTGGAATGTAGAAGGGAAGCCTGCAGAGGCAGGGAGTTTGAAAGCCAAGTCTCTAGGAAGTCTGAGAGGACCCTGGAAGCATCTAGAAGGCAAACTCTTACATGTGAGTTAGGGAGCCTGGGGCAGGCTAGTCCTGAACTTTCAGCAGACAGGCTGTTTTTTCTCCTCATGACAGGCAGACTCTGAGGACCTTGCCTGGGGGCCCCCACCTGCTCTCCTCTCTCAAACGATGGGTGGATCACCCAGTTAGCATCTGCACAGCCCTGGCTGGTTCTCTCTCTCTCTCTCTCTCTCTCTCTCTCTGCATCCTGTGTGGCCTGGGACCTGCATGGTCTACCTCAGGGAGCTGGGGCCAAGATTCAGTGAGATTGCTTTTGCAAGGTGCTTTGTGGCACCCACAGAAGTGTGACCTCGCTGGTCCCTCTGGAGGCTCCATCACACCAGCTCATCATACGCTCTGGCTCTGCTCGCCAGGGACAGCAAGACTTCCCTGCTAGCGCGCTTTCCTCCTAGAAAACTCCCGCGGTGGGGGCTGTCGAGACTCTTTGGTCCTCCAGTCACTGGCAATACAAGCCATAAAGACGAACGGGCTATTGGGGTTACTTTGGGTGATGCATTAGGAAGAAGTTGGGGGAAGGGACGGTAGGTGGCAGTGGTTAGGCCAGAGGAAGGACCTGTGGGGACTCAGAGGCAAGGTGCTCAAGCCATTTTCAGCCCCGACCTTGGAATCAGTCAGGAACCAGAGCCTTCGCTCCAGGAGCACACAGTAGGTCCTCATCCATAGTCATTGAATGCATGGGTGTGACTGGCTTATTTCTCCTCCTGGCTGCCCCCTACTGGTGACATCAGCCATGTCAACACCCTCTCTGGGCTCAGTGTCATCCCTGCAAACTCAGCACCAGCACAGGGCTGGCATCCTGCTGATTCCTTTGCAGGCTGAGGGGGTGGAGTCAGGCCGCCCCAGACCCTTCCCTAGATGGCTGCTTCTTCACCACCTGCCAGCTCCGCCCCCATTACAAAGACCCTCTTGAGTTCTTAGCTGCAATACCCCCAAGCCCAAGGCTGCCTGTCCCTCCTTCCTCCAGCGAAGGACTGGGTCCCCTCTGCCGACCTGCATGCCGTCTCCCGGCCTCCCTGGTCGCCATCCCCAGCCAGCCCCAGCAGACTTCTCCATCCCCAGACAGAGGGAGGTGGGGTTTCCCTTGCAGCCCTCCCACCCTTCTCTGTTCCCTTCATTATGCCTGGAACCTTGCCACCCCGCACCACGTGCAGGGACTCAAAGGAGTGCGCCTCAGGAGAGCAGGGAGACGCGGAACAACACTTTTCAAAACCGTCGATACAAGCACAGTTACCATGGCGATGAGGCCGGCCCCAGAGAGACTCATGCAATAATCCACAACGAACCTTTTTTCTTTCCCGCCATAGACACAATTTCCTCACTTTGCACCTGAGGTGGATTCCTGGTTTCTGAAACGCTCAGACGCTACAGAAAGTGTCACGATTGGGGTCCAAAGGGGACGCCCGGACGGCCTGGACTCTCCCTCATGAGCCTTCCAACTGGAATGCCTTGGAAATGTCTTTAAGGGAGAAACTCCCTTAAGGGGAGGCTGGCTCTGCAGGCCTGTCTCCAGCTGGAGGGGCTCAGGGTGGGCCCGAGGGAGGGAGACCCAGAGGACAGAGACCAGGGGAGGTGGTCCCGAAAGAGGCAGACGTTGGGGTAGCGTGATGTGCATGGCCGCCTGCCGCCTGGGCAAGCCCTGAATCTCCACAGCAGGTGGGGACAGCCGCTCTGGCCAGGCAGGTCCTTGCAGCCAACGACCCCTCTCGCTGCCTATCTCCCAGGCAGGCGCTTTGCAAACCGCAAGCTCCTTGGACCCACGAGTCATCATCTGTGACATGGGGCACATCTGCAGCTCCCCCAGGGACAGTCTCGGCACTGGCGGCCCGGCACCTGCCACGCGGGATGCTCTCATGCTCCGCCCCTCCCAGTCCGCTTTCTCAGGGAGTAGGGGCGACCGCCAGAGCCCCCCAAATCTGGCCTTCCCCACAGGCACCTCCCGACAACCTCTGAAGTCCATGCTGCCGAGTGACGGCCCCCCCCATCGCCCTCCTCCCTTTCTCGCCTCCGAAGAAGCTCAAAGGGCTTCTCCTCCCGCCGGGACCTCAGCACCTGGCCCACTGCCCCTGCTCCCATCTTTCCCTGCATCTACAGGATGCGCTGCAGCTTTGCAAGGTGTAGACACTCAACACTGAGCGCGTGGACAAAGCGACGACTGAAATGCGGATGTGTGCAGGCTCTCGGGGGTCAAGTCCCAGCCACAGGAGGACCCCGTCCTGGGAGCAAAGGGGACGCACGCCTCTGGCCACAGTGCTGCCGAGAGCCGGAGGGGATCCTGGAAACACTTATGTTCTCGAGAGCTTTTTGTGGACAGAGGAGGGAAAGGCTTCCTCGGGGCTGCAGCGATGATGACCCTCCGTGTTGAGTGTTTTAGTCTCCGCGAGAATCCACAAGGGCTCCGTGACCACCCACACCCTGAAGCCAGCCAGGTCTCTGCTGTCCTCCCTCCGGTCCCCCCCACCCCGTATACTTCCGTCTCTGGGGCCCGTTCAGGCCGACATCCTCAGTAACGCTCCCCGGGATTCTTCAATCCACCACCACCTCACAGCCCTGCTCTCCTCCCGACCACTGGCTCTCTGGGCAGCAGAGAACCGACCTTACCCCAGGAGAGGGCCGGCCTTCGCCCTCAGCCAGCAGGAGGTGACGTCCAGGTCCCTGGAACCCCTGTCTGACACCGAGCCAGGTCCCTGCAGGGCCCTTCCCCGCCACTGCCCAGCTGCCTGGACAAATCTGGAAGTGAACCGTCCTGCAGACCCGTCTGGTGGGGCTAAGTCAGGACCCAGAGCAGACGGGCAGTGCAGGCCTGGCCAAGGGGCACCTGCAGGCCCCAGGGGCCGCTGCTACTTACTGGCATCCTGGGGTGTGGCGTGAACAGGGGCGTCTGAAAAGGAAAGCACAGAAATGAATAAGACGTGGCTCGATTTTAACAACCTGCCTCTAGGAGACTTGACCAAGTGGGAGAGCGCAGCCCCAGCGTTTCCTTCAGTGATGACTAGTGTTGACAGGTAGAATCACATATTTCTTTCAAGTCCCTGAGCGGCGATCAAGGCAGGGCAGAAAAGCGCTCTGGTTAGACGGGGGGACCCTGGAGTCACACCCCCACCTAACACTGTGTGACTATCTGTCAGCTTCCATTCCCTCAGTGGTAAAGTGGGGATGAAACTTCCGTTCAGGGTGCCGTGGGAGAGGGAGAATCCTTGTGAGTAATGGGAGCCTGAGACACCGTTCCCCCCCTCGCCTCCCAGAGTCTGTCACCAGCTGCATCCCCTGGCGATGACGCACGGGAGAAGGAAACCACGGGAGAAGGAAACCACGGGAGGTGCCCTCTGGGCACTCCTTATCTGGGCACATGGAGCCGCTTCACAGGTGCCATGGCTCCTCCAGCCACAGGGCATTTGCCCCTGCTGCCCTTCAGGACCATGCTCCCGTCCTCCCTTTATCTGGTTCACCACGGCCCATCCTTCGGGCGTGTTTTCAACATCTTGTCTTCCAAGACCCCCTTTCCCCTCTACCAAATATAAATTAGGTCCCCTGGTTATTCTTCCTAACTGCACCCTGTTCTTTCCCTTGTTGGCATTTACTATAATTTGTCATAAACGTGTTTTGGGGCCACCAGGGGACTAGAGTCTGTCTCGCCAACCAGGCTGAAGCTCTGTGGGGTCCAAACACTACCAGTGCTTGGCTCACAGCAGGTGCTCAGAAAAAACATAAGTGAATGGGCAAAAGGACATCACAGATTCTAGTCCGAAAACACAATGAAGTCAAAATAGAAGGATAAAAACCAGCTTCCTAACTTTGACCTCCATGTCCCCAAATACCAGTCTCTTCTCCAGAAGAAACGACTGTTTTCCAGTGTAGCAAATTTTTCTATGTGTTTCTACAAAATTACGAACGTATAAAATACACGACTTTGAACAAGAATTCTGCAAATGGCACCAGCAAATACATGGCTATCAGTCCTTGTTTATATGTATAAACCCACATATTCTTTACAATAATGAAGAGATCAATCATCTGTTTTCCCTGCAGCATGGCTACAAAAATTGGAGGCAGAGAGTTAAACCGCGTCACGAAACTCCCACAGCTGAATGTGCAGCAGGAAGTGGTCTCACCCGGGTGGCCCATGAGCCCATGCCCGTTTCTCCACTGTATCTGCCCTGACTACCAGCATCTCGTCAAGGCCACAGACATTGTGTGTGTGCACGTGTGTGTATTTTTATAAAACAGGATTCCAGGATATGGATGTTTTATGGTTTACTTCATTCTTTATGTCTTATAGTTGCCTAGGATACTTCATTATAAGCAAAACTACAATGTACATCCCTGTACACGCTTTTTCAAAAACACACAGTGAGGGGCGCCTAGGTAGCTCAGTCGGTTGAACGTCCGACTTCGGCTCAGGTCATGATCTCGCGGTTTGTGGGTTCGAGCCCCGTGTCAGGCTCTGTGCTGACAGCTCAGAGCCTGGAGCCTGCTTCGGATTCTGTGTCTCCCTCTCTCTCTGTCCCTCCCCTGTTCACACTCTATCTCTCTCTCTCATAAATAAATAAATGTATTAAAAATTTTTTAAAAAAAAACAAATACACACAGTGCAAATACTTCTCTGGGACAGATGCCTGGAAGTGGACTCTCTAAGCTAACAGGTACACACTTTACAACACGTTAATACTGAGTAACTTCTCAAGTGAGTGTTACCAATTTGCCCTCACACTAAACAATAGTGCTCATTTCCCTGCATGCTTGCCAACATCAGATGTTTCCAGTCTCACAAAAAAGTCTTCTATGACCAGTTGTGACTCTAAGTGTGATTCTGAGATTCTTCCAACATCCTTATGGAATTGCTGAGTCTCATTTTGACAGGCATGCGTGTGGGGAGGAGATGGAGATGACTTAACAAACACAAAACACATAGAGGATGATTCTTTGTCACCCTGCAGATGGGATTTCTGGGTGTTCAGGCCCTCATCTACTAGCCTTCATACTTGAACAGTTCCCTACTTTGGGCACTTAAGCCATGTTCAACTTCCCCCGAACCAACTGATCAAAGTACAGACTACTGAGGCTGAGAAGAAACATTCAGATGAAAAATCAAAAACATCCCAAATATGCTCCCATGTTTATATAGCAGTTGCTTTTTATTTAGTGTTTATTATGTACCAGACACTATACGACATACCCTGTATGAATTCAGTTAATTTTCACTAGAAATGTACTACAGCTGGGTATAATAGTTTTTCTTAACAGATGAGAAGGTGAGGTCTTTGAAATTAAACAATATACCTAAGACCAGGGCTGGTAGATGGTAGAACAGGGACTCAGGGACTCAAGCCCAGTATTTTCTGGCTCCAAAGCCCATGCTCTTACTCAACACCAATCACAATGCCTGCTCTTATCCCTGCAGGGTGGAGGCATGAGTCACGGTTATAGATCCATTTGCAGTCTTACTCCGAACCAAGTCTCCCCCTGCCTCTTGCCTCTGGACCTCAGCTTCCCGGGAGTATGTAACAGTATCTAGCTAGCGTTCTGCTAAATAGTAACTGTGCTTGCTGCATAAAATAAATCAATAAGCACAAGGTGGTTCTTAGAGAAGCTTATGCATTTCTGGATCACAAGACCTACGAATGGGCAATCTCTATTAAAAAGAGGTCTATAAGTGGTAAGTGGGGGAGGGGGCTGCCTGAGGGATTCAAAGAAGGAGAGGATGAGAAGCAATGTAACCTACCGTTCCAGGTAATCCAGGGGGGCCTGCTGGACCAACTTCACCCTGGATAAAAAAAAAAAAATAGAAAATAAATGACCACTCGTCTTCCCGCCAACTCTGCTTACCCTGGGACACCTTGCCCCAGGCCACAGAATCACATACCCAATATCTACCTTCAAAGACAGATAGGTGGACTCCAAATTATAGACGATTTCAGACATAGAAAAACCTTATGTTTTGAGAATTATCTATCCCACTCTGGTAGCTGTCGATCACTCCTATCCCTCTACGCTATTCCATTGTGAATGTGGAGATAAAGTAACCCATTGTCCATCTTCTTGTTGGTGACACTTAGGCTGCTTCCTGCTGCCACAACCCGAGAGACAGCAAACACCCCCACTGTGCGCCCTTGGGCACAAGACACTTGCTCCCTTACAGACTCCACGGGCCCTGTCCCAGCCCGTGTGGAGGGGACGGGCTCTCCGCAGCCGCCTGAGGGGACAAATTTACATTCCTGTGAAGAACACAGGTCTGGGAGTTAAGCCTCCGAGCTTTAAACCTCAATCTACCATTTTATACATTATTTTACCACTCTGGGCTTATTTATTTTCGTGATATAGTGGTAATCATATATTCAACTCATGTCATCATACGGGGGGCTGACTGAGATCATCTTCCGCAGGGGCCCCATAGGGAGGAAACTGTCGTACATTTGACCTGAGGGAAGAGAGAGGGGCACTGGGCAGCGCCAGGCAGGAGGGCCTCCAGGGAGCGGACAGTCCCCAAAGCCTGTCACTCCACGTGTGCCACAGGATGCCTGGACGTGGATATCTGTGCCCACACTTGTCCCGACTGGCCCAGGGTTTGGACTGTTGCAAGCTTTCCATGCATGGTTAGTGAACAAAGGAATGAAGAGAGCTGGCTTAGACAGGGACAAGGCCACTCTTAGCAAACAATACTAATACAGTAGAAATAGTCACAGCGTTTCTTTCTTATTTCCATGGTTATATAGTATTTAATTCCTGTTACCAAGTTATGTGTATATATGTTTTAACTCATTAATTTTTTTAATGTTTATTTATTTAAAAAAATTTTTAATGTTTCTTTATTCTTTTAAAATTTTTTAAATAATTTTGAGAGAGAGAGAGCATGCGCGTGCAAGTGGGGGAGGGGCAGAGAGAGAGGGAGACACAGAATCCGAAGCAGGCTCTAGGCTCCGAGCTGTCAGCACAGAGCCCGACGCGGGGCTTGAACTCGTGAACCGCGAGATCATGACCTGAGCCTGCTTCGGACTCTGTGTCTCCTTCTCTCTCTCCCCCTCCCCCACTTGTGCTCTGCCTCTCTCTGTCTCTCAAAACTAAATAAATGTAAAAAAAATTTTTTTTTAAATAAAAAAATAAACTCAGAATCCAAGTAGCACTGCCTTCGCTGAAGTTCCAGAAGTTTTTTTGGAAAGAAATACACTTTCTCGGTGTTACTTGCATTACATGATTTTACCCAACTATCCCCCTGACACTGCCTTCCTGGTGCTCCGGAACTTATCTCCTTCAATTCAGTGTACCCCCCACATGCAAAAGTCCAAACAATCAGAGTTCAGTGTTTCCCAGTGATAAAAGAGATTTTCAGTGTTTCACTTGTGTGGGCCCTGCTCCTGGGCTCCCACGGAAGCTATACTTTAACATCTACCACCGGCAAAATGACTCAGCAAAACTTCAGAGCATGGGCTCTATTTCTGCCCCAGTGCACACTGTACATCTGCTTTGTTAAAAAATAATAATGACCAAACAGGAGCATTCCAAACATAAAGATAAGAAAAAGAATAAAATCCCCTGGTCCCCATAACGTTAAAGTCATACAATTTTGCATATACTAAAAACATAAGACAAAGTCTGTAACTTTCTGGAATGTCCTTCGTCGTGATGTAAAGGCATCTATAGCCCTGGGGCCCGTTTGTCCCCCAGAGCACTCTACTCTCTTCTTTGTGAAGATTGAGTGTCCAGGCCGCTGTCCTAACTTGGGCTCGAATAAAACTCTTCCTTTCTGTTTCAAATTTTTTTTTAAAAGTTTGTTCATTTTATGTCAACAGTAGGGAATTTGTGAATGTATTAATGAGGAGAGGGCTGGAGGAGAAACGTGTCTCTGACCTGGAGGACCTAAAGACTGCCTTTTGGGTAGAGCCGGCCCCTCCCCAGCACTGGGCAGGTAGGGAAGAGGAAGGAACAACGAGCGGGGGTGGGCAAGACCCCCCCCACCCCGCCATGGCCCCTCCTCGTGTCTGCAGGAAGACCCAAGCTCTGGACTTAACTAGACAGGGTGGGTTCAGACCCCAGCCCCTGAAGGAAACGAGAACCCTCAGCAGCCTTGCTGAGAAAGGAGATGACCGTACCCATTTCCTGGATGCCATGGGGTTTAAACACTGGTCATGGCTGGTGGCCAGAAATGGACTGGCAGCAGAGGCAGCGACATGCAAGACACAGTCAGGTGGGAACAGTGTCGCTTTAATGTCTTATTTTGGATTTTTGACCAGACTTGTCTATTATTGCATATTTCTCTGGAGAAAAAGAAAGGCCAGATTTCCTGGAAGCGTGAATGTGATTCTGCCACGGGCCCGGCTGTTCTGCCAAAGCAATAAAAGGAGCTTCAGGGTCTCGCTGAGTCCTTTGCATCCTGGAAATGAGTTTCGCAAGTGAAAACTGCGATTCTGGAAAAACTGATGGCACAAAGCCCTTCCCGTTTCTAGACAGCAGGTCTGTTTGGAGTAAAGCTCTCAGCCTTCAGCCCAGGAGGGAAGCGGGTTGGAGGCCCCTCTGGGAGCCAAGGAAGGACAGGGGAACCGAGGACGGGAAACAGGAGGGGACACAGGGTGGGGGGGCGCTGTGCGGGAGAAGGGGAGACGCACGCCCCTGTGGGGGACGCTGCCGTTGCTCAGGCACCCATGGGCCAGGCCGGCCGGAGGCCCTGCTCTGCCAGGAGCCAGGACTCTGATCTGACCGGCTGCGGGGCTCAGGGCTTGATGGCAGCGCGCTCCGTTCACGCATCCCTGGGAAAGCAATGTGGCCACTTTGCAGTGCCTCAGTTTCCTCATCTATATAGTGGGGATGCTGTTGGTAACATGACCCCCGTTGGGTTGTCCTGATCGAGTCTGCGGCACTGCACATAACACATGGGACAGAGTCATGCTCCCCAGCAGCCCTTGGAGGAAGCGTTAGTGGAGCCCCATCCCCGCCAGCATGCCGAGCACAGAGAGGGCGGACACGGCGCTCAGAACCCCCTGCTGGGTAGAACCAGATTACAATGCAGGCCATCCGCCACACGGCAGGCACCACACATACGCTCAGAAGGAAGGGTGGGTGACTCAGGCCACTGAGGACCAGGGGGCCAGGAGCAGCTCCTACCTTTACACCTGGGTCACCTTTCAGGCCTGGGAGGCCCAGCTCACCTTTCTCACCCTGCAGTAGAAGATGAAATTAGAAAATGCCAGAACTCAACACCTGCCTCTTCCCCATAAGAATAAGTGGACCTTGGGCAAAACCTCTTTTCCTCTTGACCAGTAAATGCCAAGGTGAAGCCCAACTTGGACGGCTTGCTGTCATTAGGGGTGAGGCACCTGACATGATGCCCCACCCCGCTCCCATCAATTCCATCTGAAGATGGTCCACCCTTTGCAGACAGATCTCTCAGTTCTGGTCCCTCTGCTGCAGGTGACATGGCAGAGCAGCTTGGTCCCCTACCTTTCCTCTTCCATAAATCTGGGGAAGTACCCCCAATCACCAGCCAAGACCACCCATTTCTCCAGGGACTGAACTCCAGAGGGGGTAGGAGAGGTTCCAGCACTTACCTGCTCTCCCTTCTGTCCCCTGATGCCCGGGAATCCTGGAGCACCCGGGACCCCTGCCTCTCCCTGTGGAAACAACATGGCACCTCTGTCCACTAGTGCTCATTGAGGAGGCTCCCCTGGGCGCCAGGCCACACATGAGATGGTTCTCTCCCCTGCTGCTCTGAGTCCCCAGAGATCGGTGGCTCAGCGGGGGATGACATGGAAAGCAAAGCGGTTCTAGAGAATCTGCTCGCTGGGGTGTCTCCAAGCTCTTTCTCACTTCGGCCTCTTTTGTCACCGGGAACCCATTTTGCCTGTCTGGGTGTTTCCTTCTCCTCCTTGTCCTTTAGGACTCAATCACAATGACACCTCCTCCTCATCTTTCCTGACGTTCCCCAAGTGTGAGTGAGGGGCCTCCCTCCTGCCCTCCCACCCACACTTGCATGTCACCACTCAATGCACCTGGTCATTGCTCTGGGTTGATGGCTGTGACCCCGACACAGAGATGGATGCATAGAACATGCGGATAATCATTGAGTAAATAAATGAATGCGTGGGATGAAGGTAGTGAGCCCCCAGAGGGAACTGATACAGGCCTAGGGCATCATAGTCAGAGAATGTTTTGAATGAAGAATGGAATGAATGAATGAATGAATGAATGAAAGAAAATAAAAACAGAAAGAGAAAGAGAGAGAAAGAAGGGAAGAAAGGGAGGAGAGAGAGGGAGAGAGAGAGAGAGAGAGAGAGAGAACGAGAGAGGGAGGAAGGAAGGAAGGGATAAACAGACCTTGTCTCCAGGTCGGCCTGCCAGGCCCTGCTCCCCAACTTCACCCTGGAGACAGAATAACAGACACCCCGTTATGTCCCGCTCACATTTGCAGAGACGGTGGCCATTCCCCAGTTGGCCCCACGTGTTCACAGCCCCTCCGGCCGCATCTCTGGGGTCTCAGGCACGCGCACAGTAGGGCTACACCCCGCACTCTATGCAGCAGCACGGGCTGCAGGGACCCAAGCAGCTGGCATGTCCGGAGGGAGGCCTTCCACACTCATATGGTCTTTCACTTCCCCCGGGAGAGAAACCCCTGCCAGAATCTAGAATTGTCCTGACAGAGTTTACACAGGTGAATCCACTCATCCTGAATTTAAAAGCCTACAATTCGGAACAACGAGGGGCCAAAATCGGTGACTCGTGGGTCCATCCCGCTCTGAGCTGTGCTAACTTTAGGTGAGCCCAGGCCCCACTCGGGGTGCAGTGATGAAGGAGAAGCCATCAATGAACATGTCCACGCAGACCGCTGTCCCGTGGCTGCCGTTCAGACAGGCAGCCACGGGGTTGGAGGCAGGTAAGAGCTTTCTTTTGCCACTTGGATGCTGGGTTACAATAAAGCCCAGTCTTGGGTGAAATTCTGGTAAAGCGGAAAGCAATCCCCCAACAGTTACACGCTGGTTCTGGCAGAGGGATGACGTTTTGTCCTCAGCCATTAGCTTCCTGATTAGGGTTTTGTGGTCGGGTTGAAGTAGGAGCCACCGGCCCAGAGGGGATTGTTCCCTGATCCCAACGCATCCAGCTGCTGTGTTTCCCTCTAAATCGCTGACTCGAATCTGTGCGTGTGTGTGCAGGTGGGGAGGGATTGTACTTTCTGACCAACGATGCATCTCGAGAAGCACTCTTGACACCCATTACACTATTGGTGTAGATTTCCAGAAGGAGATGCAGTTTTCTGATAAGTGAATGGGCACGTGAATGAATGAATGAATGAATGAGCGGGTTTCCACGCACATAATGATTTTCCCTGCAGCTATGCCAGACTCAGCTGGTAGGCAAGACCCCCACCACCATCACCTCATCTCACAGACGAAGGTAAGAGAAAAAGAAGTAACCCAAAGCATTGTTCAGCTTTAACCGATTCAGCCCATATCTGACGTGGAAGGTCTGGTGCCAGCAGGGGAAGCGACACTGGAGTCGGCACGGAGGAACTCTCCACAGGCTCCCATCCACCCAGTTCCGGCGTTTGCAGGCGTGATCAGTGAGAGCCGCTCTACCCAGCGCTGTGCAAATACCTGCCGCTCAAACGTCCACTTTAAATCTACCAGGGTGGGAACAGCCTTGCCGTGGGAATTGCTTCTCACATGCTGAGAAAGGCACTGAGGGTCTGGGTTTGGTGACGAGGCATCTGGAAGGGCTTCGGAAGTCCTTCCGGAATCTGTATCCCGAGCTCTAAGTCAAAGGCCCAGTGGACGGACGACTGGGTAGCATGTTGAATTCCTGACATGAGCCCGAAAGGTCGATGCACCTGTGTATCCTGCGAGCCAGCTCCGTCCCCTGACAGACTCACGGCCCTGCTGCCCATGACTCACCTGTAATCTCCTCGGAAGATTTTGATCTTCAGTTGGCATTTTGTCAAAATAAAGTTAACGAGACCCCAGGCCAGATCTTCTCCAAGGCTACAAAGAAGGCTGTAAGAAGTACCCAAACTGTAAAAAGTCATAGTTTTGAACTTCCCAGAGAAGCGTTTTAGACACTTTGCTCCAGAAATCGCGCAAAACCGCCACATGCGCTGGCGCCGTAGCCTCTCTGATGCAATCTTCCAGCCGTTAGTGATCACCAGAAATCTAAAACGCAGACGGAAAGACCACAGAAATCCCCGAGGGCGCCTCTCCGAGCTCATCCCAGCACTCCCCGTGATGTGATCGATGGCCTTCTGCAGATCCGTGTGCACAGGGGAGAGCCCGCATCCGAAGCCCCCTGGACAGAGTGCGGGAATTCACACGTGCAAGCCCAGGAGGATGCGCCAATTTACCAGCTTGGGAAAACACGGCTCTAAAGTATAGTTCACGGCACACAATCTGCCAGGTCAAGGCAGCAAACCTATGCAAGCGTTTCCAGCCCTTTCTGGAAAAGGGCAGAACTTCAAACACTGAAAGGTGGTTTTAAGAGCGTGACAGTCACCCCACACGGCCACCTCGGGGCGTGCATGGCACAAGGCAGCAGATGACTTAGGACGTTTCAGGGACTCGGGGACCATCATAAGTATTTTTTTTTTAATGCAAATGTTTCTTCTTAAAATACGAAGACCGCTGTGCTGGGAGTGATAACAGCAGCTCACTGCACGTCGCAGGGACATGAGGGCGGAGTCCGTGCAGTCTGGCGTCCAGACAACAGGGTGGACTTCGGCAGGTTCCGTCCACATCTGAGTCAACCTGGGTGTGCTTGACGTGGCCAGGTGTGTTCTAATCTGTGCTTTTTCTGCTCTGTTTTCTTTTGCTTTTCTAGAGAACGATCACTTAATGAAGAAGCAAAGCCACACCGGGGGCCCGCATGTGCACCGTCCCTGGCCAGCAGGGTGATCCGAGTCCTGCCTTCCAGAGGCCATTGTTGAGTCCAGGCCCCTCCTGTGCCTTGGCTGGGCTGAGGTGACAGCATTCTCACCGCAGAAAACCCTCACTGAGGACCTGCTGAGTGCCTGACCCCGGCTGGGAACGGGGGAGCAAAGAGGACAAAGACCCAGTCACAGTGGCTGCCCTCGACTAGCTCATAACCCAGCGAGGCACAGGGCGCTGTGGGGGGAGGGGGAGGGGCAGCGCCAGGGCATCTCCTGTCTCTACAGACGCCCCTAGAGCCACGTGCACCCCCCCCCACACCCCACAGACACATATCTCACACACATACCCCACATGGTCTGTGCTCACTGCATTCAGAGCCCAGGCCAAATCTGAGATGTTGAGCCCCCTGGACCTAGAGACAAAAGGAGACCCCGTGGCCCACGAGGTGGGGCTCCGAGGGCCAGCCATCCAAACCCAGCACCTGGGGTCCCCATTCCCACAGGAGGTGCCCTGTCCAAACACACGGGGAGAGGCCTCTGCCTGACCCACAGACCTCAGCATGCTGGGAGCACAGGGGTGGGGGGCCTGAACCCCGCAGACTACATCAGCCAGGAGTAGGGGCCGGGCGTTAGGGAGCCCTGGAGGGAGACAGACAGACAGACAGAAGTCCCTCCTGCTCCTTGCTGCCCGGTGAGCTGGACAGTGACGAGCTCTTCCTAAGGCTACAGCTCTCTTTGAGGCCCCTCAGCTACAGGTCTCCCTAGGAACCCCCTCGGCCCCGTTCCCTCTGTCCTAGGCGTGGTGTGGCCATTCCCACTGTGTGTGTCTGTCCCTGTGAGGCCCCAGCCCTGGGGGCCCCCAGACCCCGGCTGCCAGATGGCTCACAACAGCACCTGTGGCTCACACACAACCCCAAACACACCATTCAGAAGAACCCACTGGCGGGGAGAAGGCGGGGTCCATACCCTGAGGCCGGGTTTTCCAGGCAGACCGTCTTCCCCTCTCTCTCCTGGCTGGCCCTGTAAGGAATGCAGACAGAGGTTGGCAGGAGGGGGCCAGGCTCGGGGGACACAGTGAGCGCCAGTTGCCGGCTGGTTAAGGAGGGGAACCACCCGTTCCGAGGTGGTGGCCTGTTATCACCGCTCAGATTCCACAGTCCAGGGCTCTGCTTTGGTTTTATTTTTACAAAAACATAATTGAGTAGAAAACTGTGCTCTTCTCTCACTGAAGACTTGGGGGCACGGAAGGTGCCACATGAGGGATTTTGCTACTACAAGACCATCGGTTAGCCCTTGCCTCTGCTGCGAAAGACAAGGGAGAACGATGGAGAATATTTGCATTAAATACCCATAAAGTGAAGTTGAATGCATACTTATTCTGTATTTGGTCATGAAAAAGTGGAGTTTCTAAGTTACTTATTGAAGAGGATGATGGATGTCCCCCTAATACTGAGAAGCCACGTTTCACCGACAGCCGCCGGGCATACGGGCCGAGCCTACGAGTGTTTGGTGGGAAGGAATCGAGTTCGCTGGTGAAAATATTCATGGTGTGCTCTGGAAACTATTCACTTGCAGTGTGCGAACTGGGAATCTGCTTCCCAATTTTATGATACTTAACCTCTGACTCTTTTCTTAATGATCTTACTATAATGAGCCGCGCCAGAATATTTTTAAAATTAAAGTCTCTTATGTTATGAGTGTCTGGACCTCGAACTTCCCTGCAAACGGAGACGTGTTTCTAACACATTTGTGGTAAAGCCCGAGGCCTCCACATCCTTCCCCAGTTACCCAAGCAGAATGAAGGACTTGCCCACGTCCGACCTGGTGAATCCCAGCATCCCTGAGTCCTGATCCAGGGCCCAGGCCGTTGGTGTATTTTAGAATTTACCAACAACCCAACATCCCTTTCCTCTTGCATTTTGGGTCCCAAACTCTGGCCGCCCCTGTGCACACCAACCTTGGGTCCGGGCAGGCCTGGCGCTCCATTCTGCCCATCCTTTCCAGGGGGGCCCTGGTCAAGAGGGAAAAAGCAGAGCAAAATGAGAGTCATGCTTAGGGAGTATTGCACGGAACGGTTTCTGGCCAGCAGCTGGGGGCCACCCCCACCTCCGCAGGGGCGCTGTCTTGCCAGAGTGCCGCCGTCTCCGTGGGACCAGGCTGTCCTTACACATGCCTTATGAGGGAGATGGCCATCACCCTCTGGCCCGTGTCTGGTGTTTGGCCACTCTGGACATGCGTGGTGGGCGAGAGGGGGCCAGACCCAGATGGTCCTTCATGACCTCCGCTTCCTGCTTCCTTCTCTCTCTAGGAAATCTCCACAAACGTTAGCTCCCTTCCCAGTCTACTGGCTTGGTTTCTTTCTAAGGACGACACTGAGGGGCTCCCTATCCTCTTTTCCCTATAGGCTGCCCCCCCCCACCCCAGCCTGTTCCAACCAGGACAGGTGGTGTTGCAGGCAAGGGGACAAAGGCTCCCAAAGGCTGAGGGATGGACTCCAGGCCCCGCCCTGGTGATGGGGACGCACAGGGTTTAACCCCCGGCTGCCTGGCTCTGGCTTCTGATACTCAAGAGTTGTTTGCTCCTCTGATTTTCCTCTGAGCCTTGAGTGGCGGACCAGGTACACGCACCCCCATCTCAGGATGGCATTTTATGCGTTATTACTTTGGCAGCTGGAAGTGCTACTCAAAACTGATTACTATTATAAATAAAAAAAAAACTGATTACTATTTTAGGAAACCTGGTCCTTTTTCCACCAAGAGGTCTTCTGACACCCAACTTCAGATTCCCCTATTTCCTTGCGTCTCCTGCCTGGCTGGTGGCCAATGGGGAGGGCAGCCCCTCCCCCCTTCCCCCCAGAGCAGGGGTCGTGGGAGTCAAGGCCGCTGGCAGGGCAGGAGGGGAGCTCATCTGGGCTCAGAGGAAGTACGAGCACTCCAGAAGGAGTGCTCCGAACTGTCAGTGGCCATAACCTCCCCCTCTACGCCGTAAATGCCTTCAAATACTCTTTCATGTGCCTATGCCTCTCTCCCCTCCTCTGAATGTTCACACCAACACACGCACTTTTGGATGAGCCCATTAGATCAGGTGTGATGGTTAATGTGTTTGAGCTTTCAGGTGACACCATCACCTGCAGAAAATGTATTTTGGTGACGCTGCAGGTAACTGTGTTGTGAATGTCTGCTGGTGACACTGAAATGGGGCAGGTGTCCTAGGTGTGGATCAGTCTGCCGGTGAGAGTGTGCATCACACCCCCGCATGGACGGTCCATGCCCTCGGGGATTCACAGAGCTGAGAACCTTCAGCACCTTTGCTCTGCTGTCTGGGTCCCCCCTCCCCCTCCCCCAGGGCTGTGGGTTCCGCTGGCTTGCCCCCCCCCACCGGCCCACAGAGAGGAAACTATGAGGCCTCTCTGAGGGTCCTCTAAGGGTCTATGAGGATGACGTGCTGTCACAAGGTGTCCCAGGCTCACAGGCCACACCTACCATTGGGCGCTGAGCAGCTCCATCCAGAACTAGGAGACACGCCCAGCTTTAAGGGCACACCATTATAGGAGAGGAGATGGTAATGTTTCTGAGCCCCACCCTCAGGGCGTAGAAGACAGGAGGGAGCCCCCAGATCCCCCAGGATCTTCTGAGTTTGGGGGTGAGGAAGGGCAGTCAGGATGAGGACAGGAAGCGTTCAGCCACCTCCTTTATTTATGTGCCCCCCACCAGCATCCCTTAGGGACAAGAAGTCATACTTTCAACAGCCTCCAGGTGCCTCCCGGTAAGGAGAAGAAAGGTGGTGCCCCAGGGAGAGGGTGCCCCAATCTGCACCTGGCTGGGCACCCCTGGGGGCCCAATCCCGGGAGACTGAGTTCGTGGAAGGCACCACAGCAGGAAGAGGTCAGGGGAGGAAAGGGCACAATGACTGGCCAGCAGACCTGGTGGGGCCCAGCCATCCCCAACACAGACCAACGGAAGACAGGGACGTGTGAGGCCCCGGGGAACTCACCACCTGCCCGGGGTGCCCGGGTTTTCCTGGGAAGCCGATCTCTCCAGGCAAACCCTGAGAAGGGAACCACATGGCAGCGGTTAGTCTGGCCTCCAGAGCATCAGAGCCTTTCCCGATGCCTTTCCTGGCCCGGTCCCGGGCGTCTGGCTCTGATGAGATGAGGCTACACAGGGTGCATGTACCTCAGGGCATTGGACCGTCCTTAGTGCGGGCCACCGTGAGACCCAGAACTGTCACACCGCGTCGGGCCTACAGTCAGAGGCCACCACACTGGCTCCTTCCAGTGGGAAGGCCTCCCGCTGGGGCCTGTTTCTCCCAGCAGGCCTGTGGTCTCCGGCCCCACCTCCCTCTGCCTACGGGGGCACAGGAAGTGTGTGGGGGGAGCACGCTGGCCTGTGTCTACCCCAGCCCTCGGGCGGCCTCAGCACCAAATCACAAACTAGTAAAAGGCACTCGAATGGGCACCCGCAGACTAACATGCCTCCTCCAACGTGCCTGTTTCTCGAAACAGCCAACCAATGTGCCCCAGGAGCTCAAGAGGTATTTCTAGTCTAACCCAAGGGTCTGAAAGCCCAGAGGTTGGGGGTAGCCACGGGAGGGGTCCTCCTTGTTTATGCCTTTGCTCTCCTCTTGGGCGGAGGACAGACAGACGGCCACACATAAAGACGTTCCTGGTTCTCAAGGGCCATGAACTCTGCACCTAAACGGCCCTGTAGGCGCAAGTCAAAGCTGTCTTACCGGGGGGCCTCCGGGTCCAGGGGGGCCTGGGACGCCGGGCGGTCCTGGAGGGCCCTGGAAAGAAAAAGCATGATGCGGGTGACAATCTTGCATGGAGCAATCTCCTGGTGACAATATCCTTCGAGAGGGGAGGAGGGAAGGGACACAGGGATCAGGCAAGGCTTCAGCTTTCTTCGTGATGCTTTATTTTTCAAACAAAAGGAACAAAAGCAAAACAGAAAAGGTCTGAAGTAAAACTTGCAAAATGCTGACATCTGTCATGTTTTGGGTGATGGGTCCATAACTATTATATTATCTAGTCTATTTAAAATACTTGAGCATTTAAAATAAACACACGTATGTGCTTGCACGCTTCTGCGTCCCCACACAGTGGGTTAAAGCCATTAACAAAGATCTTGAAGGACAGTGGCCCCGGGCATTAGTCAGCATGGAATCACCAAGGGTGAGTGACATGGGTCCCCCATCCCAGACCTTCCCAATTCCGTAGGTCTGGGGTGGGGCCACCACCAGGTCCCCGTGAAAGCTCTCCCAGAGACCAGTCTGGACAGCTGCTCTCCAGCTTGTCATTCTTTCCTTCACGTACACTTGGGACACCTGTGGCCAGGAACAGATGCACGGAACTGCTCCACCGTGGAACAGAATCACAGTCCTCAGCGCCAACCTGCCCATCCCCCTGCCTGCCTGAGGGTGTGGGCGGGGAGGAGAGAAACACCAGGCATGCACGATGCTCAGGGTCACCACTGTCCCCTAGAGGGTGCTCTTGTCTCACCAGCCACACTGCACGCCCTTCCAGGTCCGTCCCTCCCTCCCCTCTCTCCACCCTGCCCTCCATCGCCACCCAGGGCAGGGGTGGGGGAGTCCCCGCACAGCCCCTCAGAGACCAGCTCTGGCTTTGGGTGCTCAGGACTCCCTCCAGATATGCGCTTCCTCCCTGCCCCTCTCTCGAGCTCCCCTCTTCTGGAATAGTCTCCAGTTCCCGGGGGGAATTGCTTCCTCCTCCATGCTCGAGGCCAGTGTAACCATGTCCATCGGACTCACATGCCCTCCGAGGCAGAGGCCCCTCTTGTTCCCTCTGCATCTCTCACAGAGACAACCCCAGGACATGGTACACAGCAGGTGCTCAATAAATGTTTGAAGAAGTCTACTGAATACAAGGGGCACTAAGGAGAGGGGGCTGTGCATCCGGGGAGAATGATGCCATGTCCCCACTAGAGGACGATAAATACTAACAAATGGCAAAGGCTGCTGCTCCCGTGGACTGTTCCCTTTCCTGCCACTGGGGGCACACGTGAGTCAGCAATGGGCACAGAAACCAAATTTTTGGTGCATCTGCACCTAGCTGCCCCTGTAACTGCTCAGTCCTGGTGTGTCTTTGCGAGTGGCACCTCCTTTTTTTTGGGAGATGTGTGCTTGGAGCGGACACAACTGCAGGGCCCGAAAGAGCAGGTGGTGGCCTGGGCAGGGTCCTCCCTGCAGGAGGAGGGCTGGGCAAGAGCACCGAGAAGGCTCGTGGCCTCACCCCTACTGCCATTCAGACCCACCACCCAGCTGTGCCAGCTCAGCTCTGCTGGCCTCTTGGCCAAGCGAGAGCCCTGCAGGTGGCAGTCCCAGGACCGCCCTCCAGAAGGCACGTTCCAGGGGACCCTACTTCAGCGTGACCCTCACCACCAGCACACGGCTTCTCGGGGGCCCCTAACCCCACGCAGCACTGCCTCTGCTCGAAATTGGGCTCTGTGCTGACAACTCGGAGCCTGGAACCTACTTCAGATTCTGTGTCTGCCTCTCTCTCTGCCCCTCCCCTGCTCGCCCTCTGTCTCTGTCTCTCAAAAATTAATATTAAAAAACTTTTTTAAAATATTTATTTATTTTGAGAGAGGAGAGAGCGCACACTACCAGAGGAGGGGCAGAGAGAGAGGAAGAGAGAGAATCCCAAGCAAACTCCAGGCTCAGTGCAGAGCCTGATGTAGGGCTCGAATCTACAAACCATGAGATCATGACCTGAGCTGAACTCAAGAGTTG
This sequence comes from Cryptoprocta ferox, assembly GCA_028646485.1. NCBI lineage: Eukaryota > Metazoa > Chordata > Mammalia > Carnivora > Eupleridae > Cryptoprocta > Cryptoprocta ferox. Next base: position 4,235,427 of record CM053569.1, on the reverse strand, counting down.
GGCGCTCAACCGACTGAGCCACCCAGGCGCTGCTCCTCCTGTCTGCTAGTTTAGCATTCGAATTAAAGACTATAAATTAGGTTAATTTAAACTGAAACTTTCTGACTATTAATACCTTTATTAATGGTAGTAATGATGGGATAAGGAAATTAAGAAATAGGGATTTGGTCTAGAATGGCCTGGGCTGAATGCTAGGTTGCCTCACGCTCCCTCTGGACTAAGGCAACCCCCTTCATCTCAATGCCTCAGTTTCCACAGCTGTAATAGAAAGGCTGCAAGCCCCCCACCCCCATCCCCCCAGTCGTGTGCATGACCGAGGGCGCGTGAGCTAGCCCAGCACACCGGAGGCCTTCCCGGGCATCGCTCCACTCTCTTCTCCTTTTATTGTTAACAAAAATATACAAATAACCAGTTAATCTCATTATTCCCGAGAGTGACAAGTCAGCCAACAGACTTAAATGTGAACAACACAATAATGACGGTTTTAATTGTTACCAGTAAAAAGGACTAAGGAGTAACGACTGATAAAACGAACCAATCCGTCTAATTATTATTAACGAGACAACATTTGAGCCTTCTAATACGATGGTGATTAAGCAGCTAATTAATGTGTGCGGTAATTACAATGATGACGCAAACATAACCCATTAACCTAATTAACATTAATAAAGGAACGGCAAATAGTTAAAATAATTATCATTAATAAAGAAATGGCAAGTAGTTCTCAATAACCACCTAGGTCCCACTGGTATAGATTTACGAAGTTGGATGGGACTTGAAGATGCGTGAAGATTTCTTGCATAAATTAGCATAGCAATCATCCTGCCTGAGTGACTTGGAGATGTTTGCTTTGCGGGGGGGGGGGGAGTTGTTTATAATTTTTGAGTCCTCCCCTCGAGATGCCCCCCCCCGGGGGGCAAAGCCGTAAGGACTGCCTACCGTAGCAGATGTCCGTGCAGAGACCGAGGCCCACAAGCCCACCCAGTCCGCTGTGGGGCCAGCCCCATCCTGGCTCTCAGTTCAGGGGACATCTGTCCGTCCTGATCGCCACACCACGCAACACTGCCTTTGCAAACACCGACCAAAGGAGGCACAGACTTCTGTTTTCCCTAAAAGGCGGCCAGGATAGAGGAGGCACCACCTATGATGTCAGGAATGTGTGTGTTTATTCTAAAACATTCCAGCAGGTGAAATTGTTCATCTTGAAAAAGAGGCCCCAAAAGCATGTTATGGGACACTCGCGCCCTGGAGCCTTGCTCGCTCAGGCTGCCGGGCTGGCTCACACCTTTATACACAGAGCTAAGTAAACTCTGAGCTCAGTTTCCTTGGATTTAAATGGGATCCGCCTTCTTTTCTCAACAGGTGGTTATAAAGAATAGTCGCAAATCTATATACACGCTAAAGAGAGCGTCGGACAATGGCAGGAATGAAACATGCTTTATCTCCCTTCCTTCTTCTCAGCAGAGCCGAAAACTCTACGACAGACTTAAGCCTGATTTTCCCGATCAGCGTAGGAGCCACCTCTGGGCCCCCGAGAGACGGCCACCCCTCTCTCCCAGAATTCGGGTCCCTGGATTGTCCTCTAGCTGCAAGCCTCTCTGCCCTGCTAACCCGTGGCTCCTCTGGGCACCCACAGTGGCCAGCTGGGTGTCACACCCCCTTGTGATCCACAAAGCTGAGCCTGGCACACAGTCGGTACTTCATACCCATTAAACGGATGGCTCAATGAGTCAGTGAATGAGGAGGAACCTTGGCCGCTGCAGGGGAGGAGAGGAGTGAATTAGAGGACACAGCCACAGTCCCACCACAGCAATGGTTTGGGCGTTGGCTGGACCGCAGCTCAGTGGGCATCGGGTGGTGATCCGACCAACAGTGCCAGGCGATACACACTCTAGGCTCCGGGCTGCGTGGCCCCGCACCGCTGAGATCCCTGAATACATCGGAGCATCTACTTCTGGCGAAACCCTTGCCTTGTTTTTATACATATGGCATCCAGCTCCATGCCTGGTATTCAGTAAACACTCGATGAATGAAACGGATTTCAAAATTAAAAGTGAAAGAAAGAAATCTATTTTTCTGAGGTAGCAAAAAAACTAAAAAAAAAAGTTGTACGTAGGGGAAAAAATTGTAGCTTCAAGAAATTTGATGGAGCAGCACGTATGGCCAATATCTGAAATACACAAGCTTTGCTACTGGAAAGGAAGGAAAGTAATGAAACAAATGCAGAAGCTGCTCTATTTTTCACTATTAACGTCGGAAAGCCACAGCGAATGTGGAATCTTTAGAAGACCATGAATTACGATTGACTTTACATGCCCTTATGGCAAACCAGATCCGGGCCCGAATGGGAGGTGCGAAAACAAAGTGTGAGATCGCGTGCAAGGCGTCCATCACTCATCAGGGCACTTTGTACGTCAGAGAGTAGTAAAAGGTGGTTTCGGACGTGCCGTGGGCACCTTTGCCAGCCGTGGATGCCTGACGGAGGGAGGGAGAGGTCCGGGAACAGGTGGGCGCTAAAATCCACTGCTCTCCTGCGGCGCACGGAGGAGCCAGAGGGAGGAGCCTGCTAATGACTCTGCATGCGCCCTGCTCGCTGCCACTGCTGCCAGGAGAACATGGACAGGGTCCCCAGCTGGTGCTCCCTATGCCTCGGGGACCTCACCCCCTGGGCCACCTCCCTGCTCTTCAACTATACCATCGCCCTCTTGTTTATTTTTGTCAGCATTTCTAACAGCCGACATGACTGAAGCCGGAAGGTAAAACTGCCCAGGATGTCCCAGCCGCGAAGTGGCAAGGCTAGGATTTGAACCCGGCGTCTGACTCCAGAACTGTGCTCCCTCCGCTCACGGTGCTCCTCTCATGAATTTGCTGGTCCAGGGAAGACCGAGCAGGAGAACGGGGAGCGGGCCTTGATGCAGGAGGCGAAGGGAGGGTGAAGGGCAATCTCAACACCTGAACACGTCAGGCCCAGGCTCCCGCGCTCTCTGTCCACATGAACGTGGGGCTCACCAGGAGGCAGCGTTCACAAGTAAGGGGCACTCAGATGGGCTGGGGCTGGGGCCAAGGCCACCTGGGGAGGGAGGGAGGCTTAGCAGCCAGTGGCCTGAGCAAGCCTGTCTGGATCTGGGAGTCTTGTCCTCCAATCTGTGACATGATGGTGACCCTGATTCTGCCCATCCGGTGGGTGCCTGTGGGGTCCCTGAGGGGCCACAAGTGACTGTATACATGTGGGGGCAGGGAGCTGGACAAAGCTTAGGGCCAGAGGATGTCCCACCAGAGTGGAGCCTGAAAGACCGAGGGAGTTAGGGGGGCGAGGAGGCCGAGGGGAGCATCCAGGGAGCGAGACAGCACAGCACAGAGTGTGAAGGGAGCCCCGACCCCATCACTTTACAGATGGGTAAACTGAGGCCCACAGAGGGGGAGGGAGCTGGCCAATGTCACAGTGTGTTGAAAGTCAGACACAAACCAGAGCTCGGGTCTGTTGCCTCCTAGAGCAGTTTGCCCTTTGGAGTCTCCTGGTCCCTTGGCCAAGGCCCTTCCGATTCTGAATCCATGGTCCAGCCACCCCTGCTCAGTACCGTGAGCTCCAGCCAAACACCGGCCTGTCCACACCTGCACACGGGCTGTGTCCCTGCAGAGCTGAGTCCCTGCCGGAATGGCCCCTTCTCCCCGCCCCGTCTGGCCAACTGCATGCAGTCCATCATTGAGTGCCTCGTGTGGGGCACTGCTGGCCGTGTCTCGCTGCTACGCTTTCCCAGCACACAGAGCATCCCTGTGTCACCATGGTCTGCCCTCCAACGGGCAGAAATTCCTTTGGGGAAGCAGACAGTGGCCATTCTCCCAGCCCAGGAGTGGGAGCTGGGGGAGCAAGGGGAGACAGGAGGACCCAGGACCCACTGAGTGTTCTTTCTGATGAGGTGACCATACACGACCGTGGTTACCAACCTCGGAAATGCCACCTGATTGCCTCTTCAACCAGAGGGAGCAGGGCTGCTAGGGGCCGGAGGGCGCAGGGTGGTTAGAGACTGGAGGGAGCAGGGCTGCTAGGGGCCGGAGGGCGCAGGGTGGTTAGAGACTGGAGGGAGCAGGGCTGCTAGGGGCCGGAGGGCGCAGGGTGGTTAGAGACTGGAGGGAGC
>CM053569.1:4054713-4230791 GCA_028646485.1 Cryptoprocta ferox | reverse complement strand
TGGTGGTGATGGTGGTGGTGATAGTGATGGTGGTGGTGATGGTGGTGGTGATGGTGATAGTGGTGGTGATGATGGTGGTGATGGTGGTGGTGATAGTGATGGTGGTGGTGGTGATGGTGGTGGTGATAGTGATGGTGGTGGTGATGATGGTGATGGTGGTGGTGATGGTAGTGATGATGGTGGTGGTGGTGATGATGGTGGTGGTGATGGTGATGGTTGTGATGGTGATAGTGGTGGTGGTGATGGTGGTAATGGTGATGATGGTGGTGATGATGGTGGTGGTGATAGTGATAGTGGTGGTGATAGTGATAGTGGTGGTGGTGGTAATGGTGGTGATGACGGTGGTGGTGATGATGGTGGTGATGGTGGTGGTGGTGATCGTGGTGATGATGGTGGTGATGGTGGTAGTGGTGATAGTGATGGTGGTGGTGGTGGTGGTAATGGTGGTGATGATGGTGGTGGTGATGATGGTGGTGATGGTGGTGGTGATGATGGTGTTGGTGATGGTGGTGGTGATGGTGATGATGGTGGTGATGGTGGTGGTGATGATTGTGGTGATGGTGTTGGTGATGGTGGTGGTGATGATGATGGTGATGGTGGTGATGATGGTGATGGTGGTGGAGATGGTGGTAATAGTGATGGTGGTGGTGGTGATGGTGGTAATGGTGATGATGGTGGTGATGATGGTGGTGGTGATAGTGATGGTGGTGGTGGTAATGGTGGTGGTGGTGGTGGTGGTAATGGTGGTGATGATGGTGGTGGTGATGATGGTGGTAATGGTGGTGGTAATGATTATGGTGATGGTGTTGGTGATGGTGGTGGAGATGATGGTAATAGTGGTGATGGTGGTGGTGGTGGTGATGATGGTGATGGTGATGACAGTGATGGTGGTAGTGGTGATGGTGGTGGTGATGGTAATGGTGGTGATGGTAATGACAGATGGTGGTGGTGATGGTAATGGTGGCGGGGTGGGAGTTAAGGTGGTAATGATGATGGTGGTGGGAGGGATGGGCAGGGGTGGATGCAGCAGCAGCAGCAGCAGCTATGTAACCTCTGCAGTTTGGACCTATAGTTGGCTGTGGGGATTTGAGAAGTGCTGGCCAGAGCAAATTTTGCAGCAATAAAGAACTATTTTACTAACAATAAGCCTATTTCTCAATTTCATTTTTCTTTTCTTCTCTTTTAAATTGCTACCCTACACAGTATCTGGACAAGCGTTTCTAATTTATCATGAGGGCAGATTTTTCAAGCCACTCTGAATGCCAGGATGCTGAGCAGCACTGAGATTTCCAAGGCTGCCTGTCTGCCCATGGAGAAGAGGAAGCCCATAAATGCAGAACAGCAGTTCCTTCCCAGCCAGGGCGCGTGAGCACCGCCGTGTGCAGGCCCGTTCGCAGCTGAAAGGATTGCTGGTGCAAGTGATTCTAATATGCGCCGTATGGTCCTTTGCTCAGTTCCTGTTCTCCATGCCTCCGAATGTCACCGATGATTATTTTCTACCGGTTAGAGTTGAAACCAGGTGCTCAGGGAAAACCTAGGGTGTCCTGACATAAACCCTGGCTCCCTGCCACGAAATGAATCAAACAGTAGCCTGTGATCCAAACGATGCTGTTACCATCTGGTAGAGGAGGGAAGAGCAAGACAAAAGGCTTTAAAGATGGAAAAGTAAAACAAATTCAACCCAACTTGCCGCTTGACAAAAGACACCCCCCCCCCCCACTGTGTTTCCCACCTCAAATCTACCAGTTACGGGAGCAGACAGATCTGGTCGCTTTCAGCAAGAGACCCTCAGCTCCGAGAGCAACGGCTGGAGGTTAGAGCCCTATGTATTCTGTGTCTCCCTCTCTTTCTCTTGGCCCCTTCCCTGCTCGCACTTGTCTCTCAAAAATAAATAAACATCAAAAATAAAAAATATATATATGTTCTCAAAGCAACAGCCTCAATCAGGCACATCATGAGACATTTGGGGATCACTCCATCATTAGAAAAAAGGGAGGCATCATATTTGGTAGGCCACTTCTTCAGTTCTTGCCTATGGATGAGAGAAGAGATTCCAGAAGATGTTGGAGAAAGGATCAAGGGAACCAAAGAGATTGTCACCAGCTTGTGGGAAAGGCAGTGACAAAGGCCTAAGTGGCCTTGAGCAGCACATTTGATCTTTCTGGACATGAAATTTCTCACTATCCATCTCAGAGATCCCTTCCGTCATGATGATTTTATAGACATTCCAAATTCTGCATTAAATTTAAATGCCTGACAGCACAGAATTCTCTTACACAAAAAACATTCCCTCGGTCATCCAGGGAAGAGAAAAGAAAACATCGGGGCTATTTCAGGAGGGACTTAGCAGCACAGAGCAAGGTAGAGGCGAAGCAAAAGTAGAGGTGCAGATAGGACCAAGTTCTCTTCTTTAAAATGGAGCATGCATAGGGGTGCCTGGGTGGCTCAGTTGGTTAAGTGTCCAACTTTGGCTCAGGTCATGATCTCATGGTTTGTGGGTTCGAGCCCTACATCAGGCTCTGTGCTGATGGCTCTGAACCTGGAGCCTGCTTTGGATTCTGTGTCTCCCTCTTTCTGCCCCTTCCCCACTTGTGTTCTGTCTGTCTGTCTCTCTCTCTCTCTCTCAAAAATAAATAAACATAAAAAGAAAGGAGCATGCACTGTGGAGGGCCAGGACCCAGGCGACCAAATGCCCAGTTCTGGGTCCTGTCGTCCTCATGCTGTGCATGGAATCCGTGCTCAGAGAGCGGCATGCAAGCATGAGCCACTCACCTGTGCATCTGGCTGCATTAGATGCTCACTGCAACATTACACACTTATGCAGATCTTATATGCTGAGACGTGCTGTTTATGTACTTTTTATGTGTGTATAAAAATATACATGTTTTACGAGCGTGAGGCACTCTTCTAAGTGCTGCAGATACAAAAATAATGTTCTCACAGACTTACATTTGTGAAAACAAAAATAAACAAATACTCAAAAGAGAAAAAAAAAGAAGTCCTCTACAAAAATTAAAATAGGCTGGTGTGAGAGTGACAAGGTGTTTATTTTGGGGTGAATGATTAGGGTATGAAGCGTTTGGGCTTTTTTAAATCAACTGTGTGGATGCTTCTGAGTGCCCAAATGCTTCAGTGGCCCTTGAGCCCCGGCTGCTTCTACTTCCAGAACATTCTGGAATGTTCAGCTAAGTAGCAGTGCTCCCCATCAGTGCCTGGCTCAGACAAGTGGGAGGAAAGGGAAACCTCAGCAAGAGACACATGGTAGCATGTCCACCCTCCACCTGAGGGAGGGAGCCCAGCCGGGCAATGACGGTCTGACATTATGCAGAGGGGTGCCTGGTGTGCCTTAACACTGTGCGATGGCACGGGGCGGGGGGGCTGGGCACGGAGGGTGCCGGGCTCCCGATCTTCCCATTTCACCATGTCATTGTGGAAAAGTACCAGCTTTGTCCAAAATTAACGTGTTTACCTTGCCGGGGATTACACTGTCTGCCGGTCGCTAATCTCTAAAATAAAGGAGCCGGATCCTTTCCCCTAGCCCGTATATTAGTCTCAACGTCTCAATTCCTGCGTCCTGTGGCTTGTCATTGTCTTGTCTCTTTCCCTTTATAGCCTGAGTGTGTGTGGTGACACCAGGGAGTGATGTTTCAGTTGAAGCAGATGATGAGGAAATGACAGGTCACCGCGAGGGAAGGAGAGACAGATAATTTTCTGAGTCAGTCATTCCGTCTCGGGTTTTCCTGACTCAGCCAGAGGCTGACTGAACAGGAAGCTGCAGCCCAGCCCACACCGACATCACGATTAGTCTCTGCAGTGTGTGCCCGCAGGTGCAGCCACCAGACTAGCAATAGCCATGGGGAGCACCAGAGCCCGAGTCAGAAACTCATGGAGGACCACTGGAGAGCCAGGGGACCCCAGAGATGCACAATGGCCGGCCTCCACTCACGAGAGGAGGCAGGACGAGGGAGGAGTCCTCCCTCCATTAATACATCATCTTGCCTGTGACCCTTGGCTCATTCTCCAGAGTGTCCTCACCACCTGGCACACTGTCGGGCCGGGCCGGGTGCTCCTGCAGCCCCTGCCCCTTCAGCTCTCTGTCCAGAGATAGGACATCCTCTCCAGGGAGCACTTCCTGTGTCTGCATCACCGTCTCCAGTGCCGCCATCGATTCCTCTAAAATGCACTGGCCCTTGCAAGGCCACCTCAGACACCCCCCTGCCTTGTCCCCAGCGCCCACTCCCTCTCAGTGCCCTCCCCTCCCACCCAGCTCCCTCTCCGCTGAACACCGCAGTGTCCCCACCGAGGCATCTGGGTTATCTGTCCGTATTTCTCAGGTCCCTCAGGCTCTGGGAGCTCCTGGCAGTTGAGACCATAATCTCTTCAGAGATTCCCAAAGCATTTAACTGAGTGCCCGTGCATCATGAGAGCGTGACACGAGCTTTGTGGGCAGACAGACACATGGGAGGAGAGAAGGAGAAGTCAGGCTTTAGAGACTCACAGTCCCACATGTGCATTCCCGAGGGGCAGCTGGTGGTGGTGTTAGATCAGAGGCGGCCCTTCCTCTGTGCAAAGGGGGATGGTACACACTTCCCTAGGACTGCTGGGGTCTGGCACGTGGAGCTCAAAACCTCAATTCACAGCACTCCCCTCCACCCTGGTTCCGTCTCTGGGACTCCTTGTTTCATCCCTCAAATCTCCATTCCCGGTGCACATATCCAAGTAAGTCCCAGGGCCCCTGGCTAAGGGGTTTCGGTGTTAGGGGTGGGGCAGGCCAAGCCCCCAGCGCACGGCTGGCTGGTTTTAATCTTAGGGGTAAAAGGTGTTTCTGGGGACAACAGCCATCCTGGGGAACACACGAGCGCCCCCCTGGGTGCCAAGAAGTCACGGCCAAGGAAGCGTGGGCCTCAACAAGCAAGCTCCAAGCAAGGGGTGTCCTCCTTTCCCCTTCTCTAGGTGAGTCAATTAGATAGAAATGTAGATTTCAAAAAAACACACCTTTGTAATCACGTTTGTATCAACAGCCTCCACTCAACATCTCATTCTATGTTAGGAAAAGTAATGTTTGCAGCGGGTTGACACCAGACGAAATAAGGTTCGCCTAAACATCAATTACGTAATGTACGAAGATCGCTGCTTTCTCTTAAAAGGCTGTGCGCGAGTGTGTAGGGGGAGTGGGAGTCCTGACAGCCACCTCGACTTGCTGCCCTCCAAGGACGCAGCCCCACCCCGGGCACGCTTTCTCCCCAAAACCAGACCAGTGGTGAGATACCTTCCACTGTAACAGAGGAAATGTGCCCAGAGAGGCTAGGTGACTTGAACAGTCACACAGCCGCCCAGAAGCGAGGCCAACTTTAAACCCAGGTGCATCCTGCCGCAAAGCCCAGGACCCCTGCGTTATCCAGAAGAGAAGCAAGCTGGCTTTGACAGGGAAACTGAGGCCGGGGCTGGTGATGCCGAATCTGAGGTTGGAACACCCAAGTCCTCTAGTGGGGTGAAGGCTTCCCACTCTCCCACCCAACCCAAGCCTCCTTCAGGATACATTTCCATGTCTCAGCTAGCCTTCCAAACAAGTTCCTCTTAGAATGTTTAGAGTTCAAGACGGTTATAGGGTGCGGAGGTGTGTGAAAACCAAAGAAGGAAGTTCACTGGTGGGTAAGGACAGGTTGGAGTCTGTGGAGTCATAAAAGCAGGTCACCCAGTTTCAGAACTGAGGATATAAAGCATGATCGGAGGGTGGGTCCAGCCCCCTTACACAGGGTGAATCCACAGCATGTCTGGAACACTGTCCACTTTGCCGAGCTGCAGGATCTCTGGGCTACAGAGCCCATAGGTGGGGCTGGACAGCCTCTGCCAGATGCAAGGCCCCCATTCCCACCCGCCCGTCAGTGGTCACCTGGCCTCTGATCGAGCACCCACAGGGCCAGCGAACACACCACCTCCAGGGGCTGCCACCCCATCTTCAGTAGCTGTGCCCCTTGGAAAGTCTCTATATGAACCAGTAAATGATGCCACGGCCTAAGCACTAGCGGTCAGCGAACATTGAGTCCCTACTCTGTGCTAGGCACCTTGCTAGGAACTGGGGACACAGAGTTGGGGGGGTCAATCTCAGTCACTGTAGGTACCCCAAAGGGGACACCTAACCCCACTGTGCTTCTCCATCCCTCTGCCTTCAACCACAGGACACTGTGTCAGGAGCCATGCTTACCGGTGAATCAAACCCATAAAATATATATAATCTGGATAAGAAGACAGGTGCTTAATTAACTCAATTTAAATGAAATGAAATACTCTGAGCTATCACTGTACTCAGGAACAATATGGATGTTTAGAATAAAGTGGCTAATAGCCTATTGGCAGCTCTCTATTTTTCATCCCTATTTTTAATTCTTTCCTGGAGACTTAGCTCAAATATCACTTCTTCTGGGAAGCCCTGGGTGCCCTGCCTCTCCCTGTGTTCTCTCAGCACTGGGCTTCCTTATGCCGGGGCTCTGATCACACAGGCTGGGGATTTCTATATACATGACTCACGGCAGACAACAGACTTGTGTCTATGTCCCCAGTACCCAGCTCCAGGCTGAACTCATATGTGAACTAAATCTAACCCTTCAATCTGCTCCCAACAGCCATTTCAAGCTCATGAGACTGGCACCATGTCCTCTGTTTGAACTGCTGACATGGGGTCCCCGGCATGGGGAGCCAGGGATCAGAAAAGAAATACATGTAACTTACCCGGAGACCTTGCAAACCAGGAGGTCCATCCTTCCCTCCAGGACCCATCAGACCCTTTAGGAGGAGAAGAAAGGAAAACAAAAGAAAGAAACAATGGTCAACACACAGCTCAACATCACAGGTTATACGTGGCCTTTTCACTCTCATTGGGTGGGAACATACCATCCTGTTTCAATGGGGGAAACTGGGAGAGGTCAGGAGGGAAAAAGTCCTGTCCCCTCAAAACTATAACACTTTAAATGTTTATTTATTTTTGAGAGAGAGAGAGAGAGCAAGCAAGACAGAGAGCAAGGGTGCAAGCAGGGGAGGGGCAGAGAGAGAGAGAGAGAGAGAGAAGGAGAGAGAATCCCAAGCAGGCTCTGCACTGTCATCACAGAGCCTGATGCTGGGCTTGACCTCACAAACCACGGAATCACGACCTGAGCTGAAATCAGGAGTCAGACACTAAATCACCCGAGCCACCCAGATGCCGCAAATCTTTAACATTTTAAAACATGTGCACCTATCTGACCTAATTAAGTACATTCAGCAACCAAGCTATAGGCAACACCACCCACACTTTAAAGATGAACGCAGTAAGGGTCAAATGCCTTGCATTCGAGCTTTGCATAACACATACACAAAAGAAGTGTCTGGAACCCAGGTGTCTTCAGCTATAAGCTCAGTGCGATTTCCCCTGCATGTTGCTGGCTCAGCAAGAACTAGCTTGGGTTATGTGACTTGGGTCCACAGCGATACGCCAAATATGGCAGTCTGGATGGCAGTCTGGCAGGTCATGCTGACCTGATAATTCAAATCCTTCCCCCAAGACCCCTCCCCTGCCACGTATCTGCTGCATGACCTCAGACAAGTCACTTGGCGTCCTTGAACCTCAGTTGGCTCATCTCTGAAGCGAGGATGACCTACCTACCCCCAATTTACACCCACGTGACAGCACCTCGAGTGAGGCAGGCAGTGGCCGTGGGCAAATGAGGCCCTCGGCTTTGCGACCCGATCATCAACATCCCAGGTAGATCCTGGCCAGAAGCCCCCCCCCCCCGACCCCCACCCCGTACTTCCATGTCCTCATCGTCAACAAATGTTATCACACAGAGAGCTACTATTGCCAGGTTTTGCATGACTATTAAGTGACAGCACTGTATTTAGATTCAAGTTCTTTTCTCTTAATAACACCATGGAAATAAACACACGAATGGAAAGCCTGCAGAAACTACAGGTTTAAATCTCCTCACAAGGATTATCCTGCCGCGCTCAGGGCACACAGCGAGGGAAGACTCTGCATAAGTGAGTTTTCCTTAAGCACCAACAAACACCTCGCATCTGATCCATGCACTTGCCCTTCTTTATTACGCTCCACCGGACATTGATAAAATGGCCAGAGCCTGTCTTGTCTTGGGAGAAGGATGAAGGCTGCACGCCTCTTGGACAGCTCCAGCATTCGGATGCAGAACACCGTGCGCTGTTTTCCATTTAGAGAAGGGGATACATTTCCCTGTCTCTGGGACTGCTGAACACAAACTCCGAAATTTTCCATTCTCCACAGAAGTCACCGAAGCCAGCTTCTCAGTTTGATTCAATCCAATGAATATTTAGGGAGCGACTGCTCTGCGGAAAGGCCCAGGGCCAGGTGCTGCTAGGGATTCAAACCAGACAGAAATGGCAACTGATAAGGGTACTGGGCTCAATAAGGCTGCACCTGAGCTCACGTAGCCCTCACAGCACATTCACGTGGATGAGGACGATGGGGATAATGATTTCCAGGTACGGAATAAAGCAAGAAAGGATCAGAGAGGGTAAGTGACGTCAGCAAACACACAAAGCTCTTTGGTGGAAGAACTGGGACACGAGACTGGATGTGGCAGTTCAGTCCCAAGCGCCTTCCTTCCGTGGCCGTATCGCTCCTTGGGAGCTCACACAGCAGTCAGGCCCCACTTAGCTCCTCTTGAACTGCTGTTACACGGCCACTCCTCTACAAGCATGTACTAAGCCCCCACTATGAGATAAACTGGATTTAGAGAGGGGGAGAGACATCGGTCCTGACCTTCAGAACCTTCCAGTCCTGGCCTCTCCTCACCGGTCCCCCTTTCAACAAGTCTTGGGGCAGGCTGTTGTGTTTCCAACTCCTTGCAATAGAATTCTATCACCAACACCCCTTCCTGCACTAAGCCCCGCTCTATGGAGAGCATCTAGCATGGGGGACAGCTTCAGAACCCCAACCAGCTCCATCCGGGGCTACAGGGTTGAGGCACTCTGGTGTCTGAATGCGCTGAGGGTTCAGGTCTGTGTGTCCTTGTCCCATAGGATGGGCTGCAGGAACAACACATGCAGGGAATCTCGTTAATCATCTAGAGATTGCAAGTGCTTACTCAACAGTTACTCTTTTTCCTATCTCCCTCATTAAACTATGAGATCAGCCCACGTGTTTTCATCCCTCTACCTCCAGCATTAATATTTGGCCACAAATGTTTAGTTTCTTACTTCTGTCCCCTGCTTCATTTATCCTGAGAAAATCTGCATAAAGGAGAGGATCCAGAATGAGAGGTCAAGAAAGCTGTCTCATGGTTAATCAGAGCTAGGGACTGTTAATTTCTTACTCCTTAGTGGGGGACGTGAAGGAAATAATTCTCCTTTATACAGTCCAGGGAAGTATCACTGCATTGTGCACTCAGAGATAAAAAGAGCATGGGTTTCACAGATACATCTAGGTTCAAAGCTCATTTCTACTGTGACTGTGTACAATCCATTCAGTATCTCTGTACCAAGGTCCTCATTAGTAAAACAAAAATAATACCTTTGCTCTTGCAGATTTAAACATGCATATGTTTGCACATCAACACATATACTGTAGACTTTCAGCGTTTGCCAATTATAGATCTGAAATATATATGCATGTATGCATGGAAGTCCAAACACTGAGAGCACATCATGTTACCCACCTTTTCTACTGTTAAATCTCCCAACTGTTAGCATAATCATGGGGAGGTCTGGAGACCAAGCCTTAGAGAAGCTAAACAAGATATTCAAGGTTACGGAGACAGAAGGTAGCTATTGTGACCTGAACTTTTTGATATGAAATTGTCCTAATTATACTGGAATTAAACATCTTCTAGATTTCTTCCAGTTTTACCCCAACAAAACCGTATACATTTAGCTAATGAAGAATGGGTCCTGATGGCTTCATATAAATCTGATTTATGGACATTTCAAAATATCAGCAGTCTTATTTCCTTAGATAAAACACAATAATTTGAAAGGGGCAGCAGCATGTTGCCAGGATGTGCCTCTTGATCTCAGGGTCATTGAGTTCAATCCCCACATTAGACACGGAGCCTACTTTTTAGGGGCTTCTGGGTGGCTCAGTCTGCTAAGTGTCCGACTTTGGCTCAGGTCATGATCTCGCAGTTTGTGAGTTTGAGCCCCTCATCAGGCTCTGTGCTCACAGCTCAGAGCCTGGAGCCTGGTTCGGATTCTGCGTCTCCCTCTCTCTCTGCCCCTCCCCTGCACACACTCTGTCTCTCAAAAATAAACATTAAATAAATAAATAATGGAAACTTAAGCACCAGACTGCACACCAGAAACCCCACTGATGGCCTCTTTTTGCCTGGGGGTGGTGGTGCTGGGAAGTCAGGCTGTCGGGGTTTCAATTCCAGTTCCACCCTTGGTGACTGCCTGGTCTGTGGCCGGTAATGTCACTCGTCAGGGTTCAGCTTGCTCTTGTACAGGACGGTAACACCACCTGTCACCTGAGGGGATGGGACCGGCTTCTGCAATACCAAATAGCGAAGAGGTGGAAAACCATTGTGTTCCAGACCTAGAGGTGCTCAGAACAGACCCTGGGCTGAAAGGGTGACTTACCGGAGCTCCTGGTGGCCCAGGTGGGCCCTGGTGACCTCGTGGTCCTGGAGCTCCCTGGTGACAGAAGCCAAACATGCATTAGCTACAGCTCCCCCGTCTCCATGACTCAGGACCCTTTGCTGACATGGAGTCTGTGTTTGGAGTTCCAAAAAGGGACCCAGAGATATAGAGTGGGAATGTGCATTCCTGGTGGAAAATCAACTTGACCCATCTCTGGAAGGTTCCATCTGAGCTCAACAAGCAGCTTCGACCCCATGGCAGTGGCCTTTCTATCCCTGCTCCCGCCCAGAACCCCACAGTGGGAGGACCCGGATTCCCCTTACCTGCTCGCCCTTCAGGCCCTCTCTCTGCACCTGCGGGACAAACCATGTGTCAGCAAAGATGGTGGCCTTTCCTCAATGATCGTCCCCTCAGCTCTGTGAACGGTATTCACACAGCCTGCCGTAATGCAGCAAATTCTGACTTTTCTCCGATTTTGTCCCACTTTTAGTGTGCAAAGTCTTATATTCAGCTCCCGGGGTCAGAAGAGCTCTTGCTCATTCTTAGAGGCGAGAACCTTTCCACACCCCCAATTCCATCAGCACATGAGTCTGGGATTCCCACCACTTGGAATGGCTGCCCACTTACCACAGAGCCCGGTACCCCAGGAGGTCCTGCAGGCCCCACGTCACCCTGCGCAGAAATGACACAGATGTCACCGCTGTACTTACTGCCACCTTCCTGGTCCCCGTCTGCCTTCGGGGCCCTTGTCACCCACACAAGTCCATGGGACCACTGCGTCCTCTGAGCTCTAGCTCATGCTCCCGCCATGCCGGGCCTCCCTCCCTCCTCCTCAACAGATTTTCTCACATTTTCTGCATCTAATTCTTATCTTTGTATCAAGATCATAGGAGCTTTATTTTCTCTTCTCTGTGCATCCAGCCCAGGGCCTAGATGTGGCTGGTGTTTTCACAGACACTTCCAGCTCCGGGTCCGCTATTCAGTGAGCACCTGCGGGATCAGGCACCAACCGTGGACGCAGCCAGGGTGGTGATGACACCTGACGGCGCATCCTTCGCTCCAAGTCCCTGGTTCAGCATGTGGTCAGCATTCCATGTTTATCAAAGAGGTAACACAGATGCTGTGATCACTTCCATCTGTTTTCACTAAGTCATCGTGCACAAAAGACTTGTCTGTGTCCCCTCCCCCAGTGACTCGGGGTCACCTGGCCTGTGATGGCTGAGGCTGCATCAGGTTCCCAGGGTGTGAGCTACAGCTTGGTTCTACGTGGGGCCGACTTGCTGGCTGTGGCAATAGAATCATCTTCACTGCTATTACTCTAGTGCCCCATAGCTAAACAAGGACACGACTCGCAGCCAACGTCCCTGCACACGGTTTGGGGACACAGCTTCTCATGTTCCCTGAGGCTAGCTCAGGGAGCACGGCGAAGCATGAACAAAGTGCTACGGAGCAGGTTGGCAAAGAATACATGAGTCACTGGATAAACATGAAAGCTTCTTTTAAATCTCAACGCTGAGGAGTCGGAACGAGGGACTCCAGGCTCGTGCCTGGTCCTGCACTGCCCCCCTGTATGGACTGGGCGTGTTTTCTCTGACACTGACCCTGACGCAGCCACAAGTCCACTGTCCCCACTGGCCACCCAAGACTTGGAAGCGTATCTCTGTTTACACAGCATCAGGCATTTTTCTAAGATCCCAACTAAATGTTCTTTTCATAGGCTATTTTTTGGGAGGGTTTTGGCTGCACAGCAAAACTGAGAGTTAATGAGCATCAACCTTTCTTGCTGCACCTTGTTCGTCTTGCACTCACAGTAACGGGGTCCTGCCTCAGAAACACCTCTCGATGCTGGTTTTTCCTCTCTGTGGCACTACCACACACCCACCCCCACACACGCACACGCACTCACACACTGCATTTGTTTTTAAGCATTCTAGATCCTTTCCAGATGTTTCCATGACATGTGCACATGACAACTTCCATGCCCTCAGAATCCGGCTCACACATCTCCATTTCTCCATGAATGAACGTCCTTCAACCCCCATCCCTGGCAGGATTATTTTTTTCCCCACACTCCCACAAACCTTATTGGTATTTTGGTAATATGATTGTTTGAAGACATTCTGAGCTATACTGTAAATTTTGTGTGGCTATCTCATTTATACATATACACATAAACACATATATAAATGAGAGATCATTAGATACATGTGGCTGAATAATGAATCTTCTAGGTTCATGACTTTATCCCATTTCTTTCATTTCCACTATGCCTCAGCCTCGCTACCACATTTGCTTTTGTGGTATTTATTGTTGTATTTATCATCATCATTATTATTACACTACAAAGAGTGTATTTTCAATGGCAGTTATGAAATTAATGGGTACATGCCTTCTCATTTGTTCAGGTAATTTTACAGACTAGGAGAGCCAGCGTCCTGACATATTAAATCACTATTAAGGAAAACTACGATCCTGTAGCTCATCCTTAATAATCGTGTGTATGTAGCTAATAGACACCAGAGCCTTTCTGTCTGCCTGGCCTTCTTCTAAGGACTTGGATTCAATCTCTTCCCCTCTGATACTCTTTGCCATCTTAGGGATGGGGATGCCTAGGAACTTGTTCAAGGTCAGAAAGCTTATAAGTAATAGAACCAACAGTCTGGCTGTGGATCATTTCTTTGCATCGCATAGGTGATGGCATTTTTGCAACTGTCAGTTTAGCCACTGTGGTAGTCAGCCCCCCAGAGGGCCCCCAGCAGCCCCCACTGGGGTACTCGCCCCCTTGTGTGATGACCCCCCACACGGTGCCAGTGCTAGGCTACGGGACCAGCAGCATGCAGCAGAAGGGACACTGCGTGGCCTCCGAGATAAAGTTGTGACAATGATGGCAGCTTCCTTGTGGGCCCCCATTACCCGGACCTCAGGTCACTACCACCCGCTCCGGTAAAGCAGCTTTCCCTGTTGTGAGCAGACCTCCAGAGAGGCCATGTCATGAGGAAGCAGAGCCTCTGGCCAACAGCCATCGAGGCACTGAGGCCCTGACCATGTGCGCGAGCTTGGAAGCAGATTCCTCAGCTAACCACGCCCTGGCTGGTGGCCTGGCCACAACCTCACGAAAGACCCTGGACAAGGACAACCCAACCATGCTGCCCCTAGATCCTGGCCCTCTGAGACGATGCGAGACTCCCTGATTGTTGCTTTACACTTCCAAGGTGCAGGAGGATTGTTACGCAGTGATAGACAACGAACACACGCATGGAGTCAGCCCAGTAGGACTCTTAACACAGCATACAGAGTGCATCCCAGCCACTGGGATCTGCGGTGCCTCACTGTGTGTGCAGGGAGTCCTATGGGCCTTGGTCCAAGGCCACTGTGGGGTCTGAAACAAGACACCCTCATTTTCTGGGCCTCTGTTTTCTCATCTGTAGAGTCAAGAGGTATCAAAGACCAGCTTTGTGGTTCCGATGGCTTTCTCGAATAATACAACATCTAAGATTTGTCTCGATGATGATCTCTTAGAATGAACTGTGAGGCATCCTAATACCTGAGCGTCGCTCATTTCCTAGTTATTCCAGCGAATGACCCAGATACTCCCATGACCCGTGACCTTGTCTTAGACCTCCTGCTGTATTCATCATAATAAGTGATAAATCAGCTGTTTTCCAAACTGCAGGGGCCAAAAACCAAAAGCATCTACAAATGAGGTAGAAGGTTGGTACTTCTCTCTCTCTTTCTCTCTCTCTCTTTCTCTCTCTCTCTTTCTCTTTCTCTCTCTCTCTCTCTCACACACATACAAGGGCAGTAGCAGGATCCAAACCTCAAGGATCATTCCCTCTTAGTGACTTGAAATAAATGACTTATTTTAGAATTTAGCATCCCCTGTCAAGGAACTGCAAGAATATATTAAAATCCTGATGCCAGGATAATATAACAATATAAATCTCAACTCTAAAAATACTTAGGAGAGAGAATAATTTAACTCCGTTAGAACTGAAGCCCAAGTGAGCAAGCTTGGAAGACATCGACATTCTCCAGCCGCCATTCCTAAGGTGAGGCTTCTTATAGCCTGTAGGTCTATTTATTTATTTATAACACATATCCCGTCTGCTTCTATAAAGAGTCAGAGCAGTCCTTCTCTGCATTTACTCAGCATTTTCTGGGACTCGTGTATCAGGCAGTGACCTTCACCTGATCGCCACAGTGTGGCCCTGAGTAGATGTGACCTCCTTGGGCTGAATCTGTCTTAGTTTACCTGGATTCCTCACCCCTCCCACTCTCCCCAGCTATTCTCAAACCTGATGCCGGATGTCCTTCCTGAGGGCCTGTGGAAGTATCTGGAACTCACGCTCTTTTCCTCTTCTTATAACCCAGAATACACCACCCCTTCTTAGTTTTCCCTGCCACCCTGCATTCTTAGGAAGGCTATTGTCTTCATGGACATTTTCACAGCGTTTCACAATCTGCCAAGACTTTTTACATGCATTTTTCCCCACTGAGATACAGAAATTCTAAGCAGCAAATTTACTGAGTGAAGCCTTGTTGAATGTTCTAAAGGAGATGGCCAATATGATGAGATGCAATATTTATTTTGTTTATGAAAGATCTAGTACATTTTCAGAATTATTATTCTGGTAAAAAAAAAAACACCACATTTTTAAAAATGTTGCAGAGAGGGGAGAAGGAGAAATGGAGGGAGGAGGAGTCTGTCAGATTTTGTTTGATATTAATTCATAGCCTGCCTTAGCCCAAAAAGCAATTTAAGTAGCATAATATTTTAATAATGTCTGGGTATTATATAACAGGGATTTTTTAAAATGGATTTTTATTCCTCAAAGTAGAAAAACAAAATTTATATAAAATAACCAGAAAGTTCTTTTGAGGTGAGTTCCTGAGGCCCAGCTCATCACCTCTGTCTGCACTCGGCTCCCCGAACTCCAGCCTGGGCCCTGATTTGTTCAGGTGGCCATGACCGTGCCCACCTGCCCAGAGCCCAGAGCCCGTCTCGTCCCACGGCCAGGCTTACCTTCTCTCCCTGGGGCCCTGCCACACCAGGAGGGCCAGGTCTTCCCTGGAGGAGAGAAAGGGAGGAGAAGTGTTAGCGTCAGTAAGCCAGGAAGGAAGAGGTCAGGGCATTGCAGCCCCAAAGCTCTCATCTGCGTGTTCCCCCCCAGATACCACAGATCAGACTTCCTGGATGGGGCTTCCTGCTGGAAAACTTCTCAGTGACCCCTGCCTGCCCAAATGTCACATCCCATGTGGTCCCCTCTGGACTCAGCCACTACTGTGGTGTGTGGGACACCCATTCTGAGAGGCAAGGATGGTTTCTTGAAGGATATGAAGACACATTGGAGAGATTCTAGAAGAGAAGAGGAAGCAGGTGTCCACGATTTGTGGGGTGTCATGGACTCTTGAGAAGATGCTGAGGATCGGTTAAGTCCCCAGGGCCGAGGGTGGAGGGAAAGGGCTCCCTGGACTCTGGGCCAGGACTGGTCAGTGCAGCAGGGAAAACCAAGGCCCTGGGCGGCCAGTGTAGGAGACGCTGCAGACTAGCCCTCCTCTCCAGGATTCCCATGAGGAAGCCCTCCAAGAGGGTCCCAGTGGAGAGTGGGGCAGGTAAAGCTCCCACCAAGTGAAGTGAGGAGGGGCCCCGAGCCACCCCACCCCGGGGGCCCTCCTGTGAGTCTCCTCCTAAGAGGTGGAAGAATCTGGAAGGCAGCTGGAAAACCAATGTTCATCTGGTAGACAAGGGACCTTCCTAGGAGCTCATTCTCAAGGCATAATTAGAGATGTGCTCAAAGATGTATATATGAGCTGTCTTGTTTCCTTTTCTCCTATAAATAGCAAAAATGAGAACGGACCGAGCGTCCCCTTGTAGGAGGAGCCCCTCGGTGAGGCTCGCTGTCCTCACTGTTGACTCCACACCATCGGTATCTTCCTACTTGCTGTTCATTGTTTTGCTGCCATTCCCCTGTAGGACGGGGGTTTTCCTTCCAGGCCATCAGCAGGTGGGTATTTCTAGTGTTACGTCAGCCCTGGCACAGAGGCGGCACGCAATAAATATCTTTAAGCAGCAAAAATGAATAAAGGAAGGCACATTCACACCACAGAACACTAAATGGTCGTTTGAGCCCGGTCCCTGGTGAATATTTAAGAAAATGGTTATACGTTTATGACATAATGTGAAGGGAAGGGCCAAGACATAAAAAGGTATTGAGCCAATTTGTTAAGCAACAATAAATATAAAATCAAATACTATTTGAGGGTGATGGGATAAACCATAAACGTAACGTATATTAATATGCTGAAATTAATACATGAAAAGGGATTTATATATGAAATTTAGTTAATTGATGTAATTACTTTATCCCTACGCTAGTCATAAGAACATATTAATTGACTGATAACGTGTTATGTTACATTACACCAGTAAGTATCTTCCCAATTGCCTTCAAGCAGATGTACAGTTTTAGGTTTTATTTACAGTTTTAACCATTTAATATTTAAATTTAGTTACTTTTTGGATAACACATCCCCACCATGGTTCAGAATTTATGCGCATAAAAATTCCCTTCCATTCCCTTCTGCCGGCCAGTGAGGGGCCTCTTCCAGAGGCCGTGAACAAAAAAAGCAGGTTCTCAGCTTCCTAAGCGCCCTTCCAGAGACAGTGCATGTCTGCGTAAGTCATTGGTGCCATTTCCAACGCCATTCTACTTGCCTGTATTTTCCACTTAACCGAGTGTCTATGGAACATCCCTATCAGTATATTAGGAGTTTCATTCATTTCCATGGCTTCATATTATTCCCCTGTAACTGTGTGGTTACAGTTCAACTCTAACCCCCTGGTTTGTTCAACTAGTTCCCTAGTGAAGAGCTTCTGTGCTGTGTATAGTCTTTTACTCTCACAGAAGAGACAGTGATGAACACATCACCTTGAACATGTGCATGTCGTCCATGGCCTTTACTGTAATCATCACGTGTACTAACAAGATTAGATCATACTGAAAGGGGTGTGTTCTCCGGGATCCCTTTCCCAGAGAGAAAGTGGTGGAGAAGGCCTGTGTGACTGTAAGCTAGAGGCTGGTCACCTGGCCTTCTGGAGCCTCCAGCTGAGCTGGAGACCAAGGCAATCAGGCTGCACAGAGCTTTACATCAGGGCCCAGTTGCTCCTGTCCTCCGACAAAGCCCAGACCACCAGAGCCAATGCCCCCTTACCTGCTCTCCTGTCTCCCCATGCTTCCCAGGGAATCCATCCAGGCCTCGCTCCCCCTGGCAAGAGATGGAAAATGAAGAAATGAAGAACCAATGGACATCCCTGTGGTCAGTGCCAAGGTCGGGAAACACAAAGGTCTTTAGTGTCTTACTCTTCTAACCTTTACTCTCAACCCGGCATCTTTGGATACAAAAGAACCAAACACACAGACACACACACACACACACACACATACACACACACACACACACCAGGCTAAAATATATGTGCATTGGGGGTCAAAGTGTATAAGTCAAAGGTCAGAGAACCCAGATCCCTATCTCTGCTTTGCTTTTCCCAAATCTGACCAAGGGAAGGCCATGCAGCCTCTTGGAACCACATAGTCTCTTCATCTCCTGGGGTCAAAGTCATGGGCTTGTGGGGTTTGTAATGCAGTTAATAAAACTATGAGCATGTCTTTTCATCATTCACTCATCCAGTGGCTATGTATGAACATCCACCATGTCCCCAGTGCCTGGAGTTGAAAGTGACTTGTTGGCTAACGGTAAGCGATCATTCACACATCCATCCAATGCCCACCCATTTGCTTGCGTGCAAAGCTGGGTTTGTCTCTCTTAGGTGTGTAATCTCAGGCAAGTCACTTCACCTCTGAGGTTGTTTCTGTTGACCATGTGTCACGGGGATGATGATTACTCCTTCCTGGGAAGACGCCTATGACTAAGGAATGAGCTAACCTATCTAAAACACCAGCTTATGACAGGCGGTGAGTAGATGCTGCCATCTTTCTCCCAGCCCAGCACGGTTCTCTTGAGCCAAAGTCCACAGATTTCGGTGTGTTCCTCTCATGGGATAACTCCTCGTCTAGTGTCCCCAGCTGTGTCTTCTCCCCACTGAGAACTTGGCTGATGGAGGAAGGTGACTCCCACAGGCGGGTCCCTGCTAATATGAACATTCTCCTATGTGCCACCCCAGTCACCTTGGCTTCTTCTCAGAGTCTCCTCAACATGGCGACTTCTCTCATTTCCACATGCTGTGCCTATTGTTCCCTCTGCTGGCTCCTCACCACCCTTCAGGGCTCACTTCAATGCCATCTCTTTGGCCTTTCAATCCAAATTAGATGCCCATCCTTCCCCAGCAGGTCTCATTGTGTTTCCCTCACTGCCACTAATTCGATTCGCATCTATGATCCATGTCACCATCCTTCTCGCTCATGTGGGGCATGAGGTGTGTTCACCCTTCCCGTGAGGACACCCCATTGCCCAGCCCGGAGATGCAGTGTGGCCCCCACTGACATTTACTGAATGACCGGAAGGCTACACATGAAAGTTATTTTGACTCTGTTTCTCTATAACTTTCTCTCTTAAGTTGTCCTTTCTTGGCTTTTTCTCTTTTCTTTTAAAGGTTGCTGTATCTTTCAGGATGTTGCTTTTCTCTGAACGACTGAAGAGTCTTGGTCTTCTGCTCATTTTTGCCGCACTTGTCCTGTTTGCCTGTCTGCGGGGACTGATCCACTACCCTGCAGCTCATGGCCAGGAACCACAGGGTCAGGCGGACCCCTGATGGGTTGGAGGCATCAGCTTTTCTTCTTGGTCTGAATGCCCCCATTCCCTCTGGCTGTTGCTGGCTACCTGTGCTCTCTGTTAGTCTGGGGACAAACACTGACGCTTCCCCCCGGCCACCTGAAGCAGAGGTCAGGGGAGGAGCCACCCAATCAGCCCCTCCAAGCCAGGGTCCAGTTAAGCACCGACAGTGGCCCCAGGTCCTTTGCTGCCTGTGGCTCCGGAGCAGAGCCCGGGGATCATTCCAGTACCGCCCCAGCTCTGCACCTGGGTTTGCAGTTTCCCTCCCGCATCGATGTAAACGTAGGCGTATGTGTTCTGTGCCCTTCAGAAATGATTTCAAAAGTTCTAGAGCAGTGATGTACACATTTCCATTTTCAAGCACTATTACATATTAATTCTCTAAACACATCTTTTCATTACAGGAGCTCTGGGCGAACAGAGAGGATTTTTCTCTGCCAACCGATGCTCCATCCATTACCAGCTTTCTCTCCCTCCACCTGCCATGAGGCTAGCAGGTTTGAGGGCAGAGAGTAGATGAGGAAATGGAGGCCCGGATGGAGAGCCACTCAGCCCAGGCAGCACATGCTTCCCTTAGCACCAGGGCCTGGGTCTCTGGACCCTTCACCCTCTAGTCCTACTGCCCACAGGGCCTGAGCAGGGGATGCTGGGGGACTCCGGTCTCTTCCGCTGCACTGACAAGGTTGTAAACTCCATGGATCCAATGCCCTCACTTTATAGGTGAGAAAACTGACCTTGGGGGCATATCTAGTCCAGGGTCACACAGAACTGGTGCGATAGTGCCAGGCCTGAAGACAAGGTCTCCTGACGTCCAGCCCAGGGCTCTCTTCCTGAAAGAGGGCCAACCTCCTAAATGTCACCCCTGAATGTGGCACCTCCCCAGGGTTCAGCAAAACAAAAAAAAAAATGTGTTGACCGAGTACAATTTCACAAGGCCTGTCACAAAGCAGAGGGCTCTACCCGTGGCTCAAGCCCCATTTCTTACTCCCTTGCACCTGCAGATCAAGGTCAGCAAGACCTGGAAGCAAGATTTCTCCCAGCAGCAACTCAGGACAGCCGCAGGTGAACACCAGCATCCGAGGCTTGTGTCCCCAGCCAGCATGCGGAGGGCAGGGCCAGCTGGGACACAGCCGGGGTGCCGACCTGTGCGTGTTCACCGCAGGAATGCAGGAGGAAGAGAACGACCAGGCCGGCATGGACAAGGGCAGAGGGAGAGCGAAGACAGGGACAGACAGAAGACCACAGTCTACAGAGCAGGGTCTCTAACCGAAACGCCTGTGGAAGCGCAGCTGGGGCGTGCGGTAGGCAGCCGAAGGGAAGAACAGGGTCGGAGGCAGACCTAGAAAGGACGTGTCCCACCTAAAGACTGAGACTTAGTTTTGTTTTCTGTTGTATGGTTTTGTTGATCTTGTGACCACTGTACTGACCACATAAGCACGACAGACGACAGGGTTTGGACAGCTGACCACCTGCTTGGTTCCTGGCTGACAGTGGCAGCCAGGGCCCTGGGGGGTGCCGAGGTACAGGGAGCCAAGGCCAACCCCAAAACTCAGACTCAAAGCCTGGCCGTCCCACTCCCAAGCTGTGTGACCTTGGACCAGTCACTTGGCATCTCTGTGACTCCATCTGCCATCTACAAATACAGGAGCTACCTCTTAAGGCTGTGGTGAGGATTCGGTGAGCTAATATCTGCAAAATGCATAGAACAACGTGTGGCACGTGGAAGGTGCAACGTTAGAAGTTAGTTAAGCAAAGAAGAATGACTACATAGGATGGGGAAGGAGAGAAAAATAAACCAGAGACAAGGGGCTAGCGGAGTGGAAGTTCAAGGGACAGGAAGGGGTGTGATGTGAACGGGGGACCGAAGCTGGAGGTCAGGGACCTGAGTTCTAATCCTGTTTTCCACCAACGTGGTCTGCCGCCTGCGGAGTCTACCCCGCTCTGAGACTCAGTTTCCCCACTGGGCCGAAATCATGAAAAGCGAGGACAGAAGAAAGGTGACTGTATTCCCAGGACCCTAAGACCGCTTCTGACACTCACAGTCTTTAACCGACAGGGATGTGTGCGTGCACGCAGATGCAAGGGAGCCCGTCCTCACTCTGAACACCTTCTGGGGACTGGGTGCTGGCTCTGTCACGTACCACAGCCCTTCAGTCCTATGAGATTAAGTGCGTCATCCTGGATCGCTCGACTCTCAACTCAAAGGAGGACTCACTCCCACCGGAGAAGCTCTGAGGGACCCCCCGCCCCCTATGCCACGCTCTCTCGCTGCAGTTCTGGATCTTTCGACACCAGAGGGAGCACACGCCCCATTAAAGCCAGAAGCCACCCTCACCCTTGACAAGTCTCAGGTCTGGGTGTTGGTTGCAGGTCAGTGTGGGAGGGCGTAGGCTGTGTCTACTGGGCATGTGTCATGCAGACCCTCACCCAGGGTGAAAGAGGGAGCGTGCCTCTGTGCACTCAGCACTCCGGGATGTTAGCCAAACACCTGTCACCTGAGACCCGGTGGGCGATTCTCCCTGCTCGCCCGGAACGAGGCAGATTGAGGGGCTTTCCCAAGGTAGAGGGGGGACCGGTGTCACCAGGGCAGATCATGGCTTCAGGCCCTTCAAAACTCCCACTCTGTTTTGTTACCATGTAGGGAGCCCCTACCAGGGGGCACGTTCTGTACTAGCCTTCACAACTCGCTCAGCCAGGCCCTCGGAGCCACTATGTGAGGTGGGTGCTGCTAGATCAGGACCTGGGGTTAGACCCCTGTGTGTTCCCAGAGCCAGTACGGGCAGAGCCGGTGCGAGAATCGTTGTTGCTTTTTTGTGTTTTTGGTTCATTTTGGTTTTTCTGATTCCAAAGCTCTTACCAGTTTCCTCGGCTGCCATATCACGGCTTCCCTATCCCCAAACCAGGGCAGGACCCCTGGGCCTCAGGAGCGTGAGTATCACATCCCCCCAAAGCTGTCCTGGCAACTCGGTTTTCCAGACAGAACACTGCAGCCACCTTCTGACTCCTTAAGTGACCAGAGTCCCCTTGCAATCTGCCAGCTGTCCCAGGCTCAGCAGTCCCCAGACAGTCCACTCAGACTCTACTGCCCTTCAATTGCCAGGATGCCCTCACACCTTCAGAGCCTCCACACCTTCTGGAAGATGCTTCAAGAAAGGGCGGTTCCCCCACCTTAAACAGAGCGCACTGCCATGTCGCTGTCTGGAGGCAGCCTCATTAATGGATGGGCAGTGGCTCTCTGTGGCCTGGCTCCGAGCTGTGCAAGGCCAGGCAACTGATGGGCCTGTCTCAAAGAGAGATGGAAAGTTCCTTCTTGCTGAGGTAAGAAATCAGAGAGGTTTGCGAGAAAATAAACTGTTTTGAGTACCCATCGGATGTAAGAACTGGAAAGGAGCCTATGGGATGATGTAGTCCAGGCTTCTTGACATCTGGGAAGATTAAGGTTCAGAGAAGGGGACAGCTCTCCTCAGAGCTGCCCAGAAAGTTAGCAAGGAAGTTGGAAACATACCCAAAGCTGAGCTAGCATAGCCCAGGCTCAGGTTCTCCCCGCCTCTGTGTATCCTTCCCTGTCTCTCTCTGTCCCTGTCTCTTTCCCTCTCTTTCTGTCTCCCCACCCTTTACATATGGAACATATTGCCCAGCACTGTTCTACCCATTTTACAGATCTTAACTCCACTGATCCTCACCGTAGCCCTCATGTAATACAGTTACCCTTGGCAATGGGGAAATCTGAGGCTCAGATGTTAAATAACTCTCCAAGGGTCTGCAGAGCTCAGAGCTGGGATTCAAATGCAGACAGGCTGGCTCCAAAATGGTGCAGGGCTTCTTCTATGCCACAATGAGCCACCTGGTGCAGCCCGGAGAGACTGAGGCCAATGGGGACACTGGCTGAATGCCCACTCCTGGACCTCCCCTGGAGGTGGCCCTCTACTTCCTGAGCTGCCCTGTTAGATACCTGCAGGGGGCTGGGCTGTGGCCAATCTGCAGTGAGAGAGCTCAGGAGAACATCAGTTGTCCTATATTCCTGGTAACACTTCAAGCCTGGTATGCCATGGAAGGGAAAGCCCACACTGGGATTGAGAAGTTTCTAGCACTTGCTCTCTTTATAAAGTGACATCAGGAAATACATGGCCTCTGGGCTCAGTTCCCCACTTGTAAATAAGAAGAGATCTCCAGGCTTCTCTGTGGTCCTTTCCAGATCTGATAATTCAGCATTTTGATAAAAACACACCATTTCTTGGCTGGGCAAAAAAGCCTTAACACAAAACTCCAAAAGCTTGCTGGAAAAGCAGCCCAGCGCTGTATGGGACAAAGCTGTTTCTTCAAAGCAGACGTTTGGAAAGAACAAAGCCCTCTGTGTGTCCAGACGGAATTTCCTCTAAAACACAGGTGGGGAAAGGAACTGTCTGTGGAAGTGTCGGTTATGTGCTAGGCACTTACCCCAGCTCCAAACAAGTGTCAGGAAGACATCGATATTTCCACTCTGCAGATGAGCAAACTGAGGCTCTGGCACATCACATGGCTGTCCCAGCCTGTGAGTGACAGAGCTGGTTCTCGCAACGCTTGTGAGCTCTGTTCTGCAGTCTTCACTGAAACCCCGGGAAACCCAAACTCACGAGTTCAGCTGCAGCTGCTACAACCAGGAAGCTTAGAAGAGCATCTTTTGGATGGTGCTGTGTTCCTGCTCTGGGTACCCAGTGCCTTCTGCCCGTGGCATTTCCTAACTAACGTGACATGGTCCGTACAGCGTCCTGTTCACATCCACTCCTGTGACATCATCTAAGCCCGAGTGCTGGAATGCACCTTTCAAATCCATCCATCCTACACATTCTCCAAAAACATCCAAGTTCATACACCTGTTAGTGAGGGCCTTCTGTAACCGGAGATCAATCCTGGTCCCTGCATCAGCTCCTCATGGGTGCCCAGTGCCACACCAATAGGTGTCAGTGGATGAGGACTGGTCATGTGCTCTGTGTCGAGTGTGCCCCCAGGGAGTGAGGACCCAGAGATGTAGATGGCATGAGCGCTGTGCCCAAGCTGCGAGGGGTCTACATGTGTATGTGGGAAAGACACACAGGTTTGGTACAAATGACCAATCAGGGTGAAAACTATAGGGGCTCTAAGGGCACTGAAGTGGACAGTTCCCAGGAGGGACTTAAGGGAGACTGCATCCGGAGGCCTGTTTTGAACCTGGCACAGGCCAGGTTTGACAGTGTCCTCAGGTGATGGCCAGGGTGGAACTCTGCATGTCTGGGCTTTCATCAGAATCAAGGCTGAGCTCGCCATGCACTCTGGATACCAAGCCTGAGCTTCCCTCCGTGGCCCTACAGCCCAGCCCTATTACAGCAGGCTCTCACGCAGGGGCTCCCAGCCAGATTCTGAGCTGCCTCTCAAGCCATGCCCCCCTGTGCCTGAATCCTCAGTTATTCCAAATGCCACTTGAAAATCCCCACAAGGTACAGAAGGGAGCAGAGAGCCACAGAAAGGAGACTTCTGGTAAACAAATTTGTGGGACCATGTTAAAACCCTCAAAAGAGCCAAGAGGCACAAATCCCAATGATTTCACTTTCTAAGTTATAATGTCTAAAGCGTAATATGCAAACTGAAATCATGCTTTGGAGCCTCAGGTGGGATGCCACGCTAGCCCCGCCTCCCTTTGCTCTAAAGAACCTTTTGGAAAGCAACGTGGCAACGTGCTTCCAGAGACACACACTGGGTCATTTTCTTTGACTGGTAATCTCATTTCCAGGACAGCAGCCTAAGGAAATGATCCTAAATTTGAAAACTGAATGAATAAATATAGCTATCGGTTTAAAAATATGCACCCAAGCATTATTTTTAACCATGAAAAACTGGAAACAACCCTACATGATCAATACGAGGAGAACATGCACATAAATCATGGTCTATTCATGCAGCGAAATGGTTGTGCAGCCATTATAAATGAGTCATAAAATACAGCAGCATGGGCAGAAATACCGCGTGGAGGGACAACAGACGGGACAGGTTGCAAAATCGAATGTATTATGTGTGTCTCTGCAAGAAGAAATCAGATCTATAAGAACATGTCCTACAGAAAATGGGCCAAAGCGTTCTCCATGGTTGCATCAGGATAGCAGGATTATAGGCTTTTTTTTTTTTTTTACTATTTTCCAAATATATTGATATGGAAATAAAATAATGATGTCAAGACTTCTTATAAAACTAGAGGAGCATATACTGCGGAGGACAGAATGGGGTAGACTCTGAAAAAGCATCTGGAACCTGACTCAGCCTGGGAGGGCCACGTTCCAGCACTCGGTCTGAGGGAAGGGCCTGGGCACAGGCTCTCCATGCTGAGTGGGTAGGTGAGGGAGGGCTTGCAGTCCTGTTTCTGCCCAGCCGAACCCCAAGCAATGGCATGAGCACAGGTGGAAGGGTCTGGCCTGAGGGTCCCCTGCGGTAACCTGGTGAACCTGGTGCATCGAATCAAGGAGTGGCAGCCCTGAGTCCCCCTCCAGGGTGCCGGCCATGGTGGGGGATCTGCTCTTCAGAGTCTCAGCTTGGGTTGGTTCCCAATGTCCGGTGAGAGAGACTAAATGTGGGTCCCCAACACCATAGCTGTCACCACGCACCCTCCCTTGGGTTTGAGAATCAGGGTAATGAGGAGACAGAGGTTACATAACTTGCCAAGTGAGATGTGAGCTCATGGCAGCCACCAGGACTGTCTGAGCCCCAATCCGGGCTCTCTCAACCCTCCTGGCCTGGGTGATGGACAACAGTCCCTGCAGGTACTGAGCCCATGACCTCCTGGCCCAAAACTGACATTTAGGGTGGGAAATTGATGCCCCATCTGCACCGGCCCTCACCTGCCACACACGCACACGCACCATCACACACACAGTGCACATGCACACACGCATGGGCACCCATGTCCACGCACGCACAAGCAAGCACAGCGTGGACAGTGCCAGGCACCCTCCTCCTCTTTGCTCCGGAAAGCTGCGGTGACGGGTTGAGGCAGATGTAAATACCTTTTCTCCTTGGGCTCCCTTTTCACCTCGTTCTCCTTGGAGACCCTGCAGGGAGAGGGGAAGGTCAGAAACACGCCTCGGCCCAGCTGCTCTGTTCTGAAGGTCCGGGGGCCCACGGACAACCGGCCTGGGAAGGTGGTGAAGATCCTGTCTCCCAGGACTCTCTCTGTGCAGCACCCTCCGCTCCTACCTCAGGCCTGGGCAGCTAGGTCCCCACCAGGATGCGAGAGCTCTTGGGGCTGGTTTTCTGGCCGGGGTTCTCCAGGTCTTCCAGGCTAGGCTTGGACACGCCTGGCCCCTGAGCTCACCTGGCCAATGGCAGGAACGTGGCTTTGAAGTCAGCCTCCCTGCCGCCCAGAACCTGCGATCCCAGCGTGAACATGAAATCCAGATCATGAAGTCTGGGTGCCTTAAAGCCACGCTCCCCCACCTCCTCCCACCCTGTCCTTCATCCGCTCCACCTTCCTCAGGAGCAGCACCGGATCCAATGCTTGAACCCCGTCCACTCTGTGAGCAGAGCTAAGGGAAGCATCAGCCAAAGTGTGGGCTTCTCTGACCACAGGATCTAAATGCATTCACTACGTCCAGCCCCGCCCGCAGCACCCTCTATCCCCTTTACCATGCTTTCCTCTTCTCCTAGCCCTAAGCCCCGTGGGACACCTTCTCTGTTGCCCCCCTCCCCAAGGAGAATGTGAGCCCCCAGAGGGCGGTGCCTTCTTTCCTTCAATATTGCACCCCCACACAGTCTAGAACGTGCCTGCCACTTGATATTCATAAGCACCTGCTGAATGAATAAATGAGTCAGTGAGTGACTGCATCAATCACTTGGTTAGCGCCAGAATCTTGGAGACGTTCTGGCGGCAGGCTACTGCCCGCACTCAAAATGCAGGAGCCGAGAATGACACAGAGTCTGCTCTTCCCCCATGTGCCGGGCCCGGAGGGGGGCGCCAGGGCCACCAGCACCAGCTGAGGAGATCACAGCTTCTCCCGGGAAGGCTCAAGGGCCAGGCCACAGCTCAGTGCACGGCCCTGCTAGAGAGGCGTGGATGCGTTACTATGGGAACGCCCTCCGGTCCCCACTCTCTCCTCTCCTTTCCTAGAGAAAGGACCCTTGGACATTGTGTGGAGAAGATGCTAAAGGTTGCCCAGGCCCTCTTACTGATTCTCGGAATAACACCTATACCTTTGTCCCTGGAGAGGAGGCACAGGGCCAGAACCACGGGCCGCTACCCCAGGGGACAGAGGCTCCATGGCCCGCCCAGGCCTCTGGGGGGAGCTGGACATCCGTGCCATTTTAATTCCATCCCAATGTCTTGGCCAGACGCACAGAGATCAGAGGTGCTAAATGCCTCCCAAGGCAATGCAGGCTGCCTTGCTTGAAAGGCCTTTAACATTGCTGCTTTCATTTGGAGAGAATCTCAAATCTCTTAATGAAAACCAAAAATAGGATCAGACATCCAAGAAGCCACCTTGTTCCTTATACACCATGTCTATTTACTCATCGCTTGCTTCAAGAGGCACATGGTTACTGAACATTCGCTGTGGGTCTGGCACTGGTCTAGACTCCACACCCTTCTGGAGTGGCAGACTGGACCGGCTGGGGGAAAAATGGCTTCTTTAGGTCAGGTGTCAGAAACACCTGGGCTTCTGGGTAAAAATGCAGATTCCCGGACGTCCCCCAAAGCTGCGGCGTCACTGTCTGGGAGTGGTGTCCCGGGAGTGTGCCTTAAAACTTGATCTCCAGGGGGGTCCTAAGGGCCCTGATGTTTCAGCATTTCTGGTCTAAGAAGAGACACCAGCATTTCACTGTCACTGACACGTGCGAGGCAGCGGGTCCTCCATGTACGGACTCGGGAGGGGGATTTGTCAGGGGGCCTGGGTCCCGATCCCCAGAGAAGAAACCAGAACCCCTTCCAGAGACAAGCGTTTACTTACAGGAGCGCCAACATATCCAGGAGGCCCGGGGGGTCCAAGTGGTCCTGGGAATCCCTGCAAAAAAGGGTTCCCAAGAATGGTGTGGGAAGGGGAGCGAGAGGCAGGAGCAGAGGCACTACCCAGAGCCCCCTGCTCCTCCCCTACCACGCGCTGCCCCTTCTTCTTAGAGTCCGTGCTCCCCCCCCCCCACGCTGTGCCTGGTGGAAGGTATCCACCAGGACTCAACTCCAAGGGACAGCCGGGGTGTGCTGCCTCTGAGCTCTAGTGAACAATTTCCATTTCCACTTGCCCCGCGTCCCACGGCCTCCCCCCCGTCTGGCCCGATCCATGCCCAGCTTCCGAGCGGCCTGCCTGATTCCTGCCGCTCATCATTCACACTCTGCCGCGGGGCCGGCTGAGCCCGGGCGAGTCCTGGCAAAACCGAAACAGAAGTCCGCAGGGCCCTGAGGCTCCTCTGCGGCATGGACCACGAACCGCTATGCATTTGAGGCAACTAATTTGGAAACGTCTAGTAAAAATCTATAAAAATTAAAATGTGAATTTCTTTAGTGAAAGGTTTGCCAACATTTGTGATCTTTCCTATTGAAGTAAAATACAGTAAGCAAGGAGAAGCACGTGGGCACACACACACCCATGCATTTATTGCCATATTGATTTTGGTGAAAGATCAATGAAATTAGAAACAACATGTAGGGCCATCATAGGGAAAAGGTTTTGGACATTATGATGCACCCACGTTGTGGAATGAGGTGCACTGAGTGAGAGAACAGGTGTGGAAAGAGGGCTCTAATCTCTTGTTAAATGAAAAAGATAAGCAGAAGAGTGCAGTATCCTTCAATTTTGTAAGAATTTAGGGAAAATCATGGCTGTGAGGATACACACACACAAGCGTGCATGCTGTTACACAGGAAGCCTCTTGTGATCTATTCTGCACCTAAAGCAACTGGTTTTGCATCAAGATTTATCCACTGGGGGGAGGGGCGCCCGGGGGGCTCAGGCGGTTAAGCATCTGACTTCGGCTCAGGTCATGATCTCATGGTTCTTGAGTTCCAGCCCTGCGTCGGGTAAGCAGGAACCCTGCTTCTCTCTCCCCCTCTCTCTTTCTCTGCCCTTTGTAGGATTCTCTCTTTGTCCATCCCTCCCCCTCTGCCCCTCGCTCCCTTGCACCCCTCCCCCTTATCCACTGGAAACATGAGAGAAGCAGAGCTGAGGGCGACACTTACCCGCATGCCCACCTCTCCGGGCAGCCCCGGCTCTCCCGGCTCCCCTGGTTCGCCCTGCACACACAAAAGAGGGCCGGTCACAACCCAGTGGGACACAGGCCCGGGCACGCCAGGGCCGCCCAAAGCCTCCGAGTGTCCTTGTCTGGAATTCAAACCCCATCACGGACACGAGGTAGCTGTCCATGCAAGGAGACCCAGGCTGTCTGGCAAGACTCTCCATGAACAAGGGAGTCGGTCTTCACCCCAAGTGGCACATCCCAACCCCCTTGGGTCTCCACCCCAGACCTGCTGCCCCAGAGCGCTAAAGGCCACGGACAGAGGAGGGGCTCACAGTCAAGGGTCCCACTCCGAGGCCTGCTCACACATGCTGGAAATCACAAAGGGAGCACCGAGGAGGGGAAATGCCAGAACCCATTTCTCTTGGGGTTCCTGGCGAAGACGGCCCCTTTTCCCTGGAGCAGACTGGCCCGCCGGAGCTGAGATCACTTTTTGTCTGGGTTTCTGGGGGGCTGTGCCAACTCAGAGGCAGGGGCTGCAGAGGGGAAGTTGGAAAGCTGACAAGAGGGAGGCTGGGGGGGGTGGGGCACATGCAGGGGACGGGGTGCATTCCCCGTTGCTCCTCAAATGGGGAATGTGAGCGAATCCCCCCACTTTGGACCTGGACCTGGTTGTAGGTCTGGGCACAAAGATGAGAAGACCTCCTGTGCAGAATAGTTTGTCAGCTAAGAAATAGCTTCCAAGGGCCCACGGGTGCTGCCAGGTGCAGTGGCTGCTCTGGCGTCGTTAAAATGATTAGGGTGACCTCTGGGGACCCAGGACGATCCTGGGACAAATGAGCCCTGGCTCAGGCCTGGCCCTGGCAGAGGCCACCCTCCTCAAGGACACGGGCTCTGAGCAGGCGGCTGACTATGGGGAGGGGGTGGGAACAGACATACCCGCATGCCTTTGCTGCCGTCTCTCCCGGGTGGACCAGGCAGGCCCAGGGAGCCCTGGGACAGAGAAAGAGAGCAGCAGTCAGTGCAGGATAAGGAGCACAGGAAATGCAGAGTCTCAGGCTTCCCTGGAGAGCTGCCGCATCAGACGGGGCCCATACTTTAACAAGACCCCCAGGGGTCCGTGTGCACCTGACAGCCCCACGCCTCTCCCCCATCATAGTGTGGCTCCTCCTCGCTCCAGGCTCAGAGTCACCCACCCAAAGCACGCCGTCCTCAACCTGGGCCCGATCGACACTGGGCCGGATGCCCCTTTGTCATGGGGCTACCCCGGGCCTTGCAGGGTGTCCAGCATGATCCATACACACCAGGGGTGCTCCCTAGTGCTGACAATCAAAATTGTCTCCAGATTCTGCCAAAGGTGCCCTGAGAGGCAAAATCATCCCTGGCTGAGCACCACTGGGCTAGAACATGTATCTAGAAGGTTTTCTGAAGCTGGGGCACACTCCATTAAATTTTTTAAAAAATTTAAATTCTAGTTAGTTAACATATAGTGTAACAATGGTTTCAGAAGTAGAACCCAGTAATTGATCTCCTAACACCCAATGCTCATCCCAGCAAGTGCCCTCCTTAATGCCCATCCCCCACTTGGCCCATCCCCCTACCCACCTCCCCTCCACCAACCCTCAGTTTATTCTCTGTATTTAAGAGTCTCTTACGGTTTGTCTCTCTCTGTTTTTATCTAATCTCTTCCCTTTACCTATGTTCAACTGTTGTGTTTCTTACACTCCACATGAGTGAAATCATATGATATCTGTCTTTCTCTGACTGACTTATTTTGCTTAGCATAATACCCTCTAGTTCCATCCATGTTGTCGTAAATGGCAAGATTTCACTCTTTTTGAGCAACGAGTAGCGCTCCATTGTACCTCTGCTTTATCAGTCCGTCAGTTGATGGACATGTGAGCTCTTTCCATAATTTGGATATCGTTGATAGCGCTGCTATAAACATCGGGGTGCATGCGCCCCTTCGAATCAGCATTTTTGTAACCTTTGCATAAATACCTAGTAGTGCAATTGCTGGGACACACTCCATTCTAATGGATCACATGCAGAAGCCCGTGACAGGAACACTCATGGGGCAGCTGTGGGGAAGAGGGGGACATGGGCCAGGCTGCTCAACTCCCACACACATCTTGGAGAACTCAAGGGGGGGCATTTAAAAACAGGGATTCCAGCGTCTCTGAGCTCCATCCAGCTCCGACACCATTCGATTCAAGTCAAAGAGTTCTGCCAAGACCTCCAGCCCTGCTCCCCTCTCCGTCAATTTTTCGTGGGACACTGAACAAATCAATGCCTCCTTCCGGGCTCTCCCATCTGTGAAATGAGGTTATCGGACATTCAACAAATGTGAGAACTGATGAATCTAAGTGTAATACTTAGCAACCACTGCACTACGCTACATCTACCTCTGCTGCCTTATGCCATCCTCAAATAACTCCGCGAGGCAGGCCCTGTTTCTCAAAAACGTGTCAGAGGTTGTACATTTCCAGGTTCACCTATAAATTAAGACGCGTGCATGTCTACATACGTGCGCACATGTATAAAATTTCTAAAATTTCTATGAAGTGCCTTCCATGTGACTCAACATCCCTTCGGAGCCAGTGTGACATTGAAAACAGAAACAAACAGTCAACTGTGGCTCTGGAGTCAGACAGACGTGAGTCTGCATCCCAGCTCTGCACCTTTCTAGCTGTGTGACCTCACACGCAGCCACACTGGAAGGCCGTGTGTCACTGGCCTGTCATCTGGTGGACGGGGAGGCCAGCAGCAGGACCCCTGCAAGGCGAGCAAGGGTTGGAGAAGAAAGCGCACACTCAGCTGTGGGGACGTCACTGGGCTGCGGGCGGCGCTCAGTCATCACAGCTGCCCTGCCCGGGATCACTGAGGGTTAGATGGAACCATGCTGCCCCAGGCACACATGAGACGCGCCCTCCCGTCCTCACAGAGCAAGTTAACGGTGGAGACAGGGCACCTGTGCTCACACGACACACTCATCTGCCAGTAAGTGTTTGGTTCCTAGGCTCCAGCCAGGAGGGTCCAGTCCTGGAGGCTGAAGGGATTCGTAAGTGTGGGTAGAAGCTTCAAGGGGAGCGATGTCTCCAGGCAAGGCAGACCAGGAACGGGGCATCAAGAACGTAGTAGGCTGAATGCCAGCTCCTGCCACCCTCACTTAGAGGAAGGAGGGCCACTTGGGGTCAAATAGCTGAGTATCTGGTGGTCTCAGTTTCACTTTCTGTACAATGGGAACAATCACAGCCACTGCAAAGTTTTTGTAACTGTTGAATGTCTGCACGGTGCTTCCTGTCACATTTCCAAAGTGGTTCTGGATCACACCAGTTTGATTTGTAATTAAATTCTGAGGGGGTGTGGGAAGGTGGGGGGTTCTTTGGCCGAACAGGTTTGTGAAATGTAGAAATAGAGAGTTAAACTCAGTTAAACAGGTTCCTTTACAGCAGGTTTCCCGGAAGCCTTGACTATGCTGCTGGTGGCAGATCTCCACAGTGTCCCTGCCTACTCAATGTGGCCACATGGCGTGTGAGGACCTGGGGGGGGGGGGCTCGGTGCATGCATGGGAGATGCACGTATACTTCTCTGTGCCTTGTCAAGGGCAAAACCAAGTCCTTCATACACTTGTGTTAAGGAATCCAGGCCGCCACTAGCAATGGTTTCGAAGTGCTGGAAAGGAGAATTCTTCAGAATGACAGGAGGAAAGACGAGACAGTCTCCAGTTGGCCAGCACCGTCCTGAGGTGTGTTCTTGGGAGGGAGGAGACGTCCTCGGTGGTCTTCAGGTGCACGTGGCTGTCCTTGGTCGGATGCAGGGGCAGGTGAGCAATCTGTGGATGCCCCACAAGATGAAAGGTCATTCAGTCACAGGGACCCAGGGTGGCTCCCTTGGAACAAGTGTGAGTCGGCGGGTGCACTTTCTGGGCTCGGACTGCCACCAGCTTCCTTGGTGGCGGGAGCAGGGGGGCTGCTGTGACAGGTGATTTCTCAGCCACCCTTTAGACGTCCACGCAATGGGGACGAGTCCCTGCCCCGCCTCGCAGATGAGTCCCTATTTTGGAACTCAATGGTCCGGGGACAGAGGCAGCACACGGACAGGCTTGGAAGTGGCTTCTGAGATCCCGAGCGCCGAGCCAACACCATCAGCGTTGCCCTGTTAGCACTAAGAATGGCAGAACCGCAGGACATACCACAGTGATGTTGACACCAATGTAACATAATGTCAAGCGACGTCGAAGAGGCCGCTACTGGCAGGCAGTCCCCACTGAGGATTTACCATGTGCCCAGCACAGAGAACTTTCCTTTCAGCAATGCCTCTGACTCCTCCCGGGACGCTTCTACAAAAGAGACGCAACTACCCTCTAGATTTCATAGTTTATAAAACGGAAGCACCGAGCGTCTGTCGTTTGTCTGCGGTTACAGCATTGGGACATGGAAGCCCACCTTTGGTCCCCAGAATCTGCCTCTGAGCAGTGTTTGCACGCACTGGTCCAGGGGATGTTCATGGTCCCACAGGCCAAGCGTCTTTATCCTCACTTCACATGGGACACATGGGCACAGAGGGCCCACACTTGCCCGAGCCCACCTCGAGGCTGGCATGGCGGAAGTGGGCAGGTTGAGGCAGCGGTGCCTGGGCGCCCAGCCTTGCTCCCCTTCGGCAGGGACCGAGTTCCGCCCCCGCAGCCTCAGCCAACCCTCACTTCCTGGGAGAGCATCAGAGCTCCTTCAATTGCCTGACGGGAGGCCGGTGCTCTGCATGAAGCCAGGATGCTGGCGGTCAGGCACCAGGTGGTGGGCTCAGCTCCCCAACTGCCTCATCTCCTAGACCCGTGTTTTACCCCCTGCCCCATCCTGCACCCATCTGAGTGCATGGCATGCGCATTCCCAGGTGGCAGGGACCCCAGCCCGCTTAACTCTGTTTCTCTACAACTCTAGGGCTAAATTCAAGACTTCCCAAGAGGGGGAATGGCAGAGAAGAGTAAGGACTTCCTTTGAGGAGCCGTCCTCGATGGTGCTTCCCCCTGGAACCAGGCCTATTGCGGGACATGGTCCCAAGCTCGCCCCAGGTATTGGTTACCCAGCTAAGATGGTGCGTTCTTGAAAGGCCAGTCTGTCTTCTGGCTTCTGCAGCTGAAGGCAGGGGAAGGGACGTCTTGGTTGGCTCCTGCCTCAGGAATAAAGGGGGGAGGGTAGTAGGGCATTGGAGCTCCCAGGACCATCTAATAAAGGGAGCCAAGGAGGAGACCAGAGACAATGCCAGAGAGAACTCCAGAGAGTTCCAGAATCTTCCCTTTGCCCAGTTGTCGCATTCCAGCCTTGGCAGTGCTTTCCAATAGATACCCAACAGATGTATCTGGGTGACTCCATGAGGTGGGGTGTCAGGGCATCAGCACCTCTCTGTCAATGCCGCTGGCCTGGCATAGGACCCCAGTAGTGCTGTGTGCCTCAGTCCCTTCCTAAGCTCTGTGGGCTTGTAGGGGAGATACAACTCCTACTTTGAAGTTAGGCTTGTGGGTAGGAAAACCCCAGGGGTGCAGTGAACAGCAGGTGCAGAAAACCAGCGGTCTCAAGAGCCAGCAAACTGCAGTTTCAGACCCTCCATCACTTAGTACTAATGGTCATGGTCTAGTTAGTGAAATGCTCTGATACTCAGTCTTCTTCTGTAAACAGGGATCTCAAATCTAGCTACAGGATTTGTGCTTCCCAAGGGCACAGGCCTCTTGGCAAATTGGTTTTCGATGACTGGCCTCATGGAACCAGCCACTTCTCTGTGATGGGTGAGCAACCCTTGTTTTGTCGTCTAAGAAACTGACTGGAGGCCTCTTTAGAATTGAGTATTTTCTTTGTCCAAGAGGATAGCATCTCTTTTCAATGTTATTAAAAGATAAGGCTAACCAAGCCAGCACTGCAGAATAGATTCTGAGAAATTTCCACCTACAAATCCTCATGAGATTTATTAGGTGGGTTTCTGCTCTTTTGAAAATTGCCAACCTGACCTACGTCATGTTTTTAGGTCCCCTAAGCCTGGCCTCCCAGAATGCCACCACGCCTTGTAACACACCTTCCCAAATCCCCCAGGTCAGCGGCTCTGCAAAGGGCAAGTGACAGCCCTGGGCTGCCCGTCTGGTCCCGTCACGAAACCCACTCACCGTCTCTGAGCCTCACTGCGTCATTGGTAGGATAGAGACTCAAACTGCTCTCAGATGGGAAAAGGGGTGTGGACATAATTAAAATGCCAGTTGGTTGGATTCTCCTGAGAATGAAGAAAATGTTCTCAAGCCCATGGGGAGGGTCAAAAAAGGAAAAGAATGGAGGTGCTCCGGGAATTGGTCAAGTCAGGTGCAGGGAAAGTTTTAAAGGGAATATGTGTAGCTAAGGATCCATAGTAAAGTACAACAAAAGGAAGGAAATGGAGGGAAGGAAGGAAAGAAGAGAGAGAGAAATAAAGAACAAGATAGAAGGGAAGGCAACAGAACTAGACTAGAGGAGAAGGGTCTGAACTGGCACGGAGCCCCTGCTGCCCATTAGCTGGCAGAATGAGCAACTTCCCCTCCTGGGTCTCAGCTCTCACCCGTGCAAAGGGTAACATGAGAAGAGTTGCTACCTGTGCCCACGGCGGTCGGTTAGCTGCCTGGAGACAACCACTGGGGAAAAGCTTTGCATACAGGGAAACTCAGACAAGCGTCAGAAGTTGTTATTTTGGGCAAACTATCTAAACCTCCATTTCTTCACCTGCAAAAACGAAGTCACTCCGATGAAGAGGATGACAGTAGATGATGTACGTGAAACCTGTTACAGGAGGTAATCAGGGCTCAGGGAATAAGGGCTTCCCTGGCCCATACTCTGGGCCTTGGTGCCATGTCACAGCAGACCTTTCTGCCCCCCACCCCCACACACTGCCTCCATGGTCTCACTGGGAGCCCCCAGGAGGGTAACATGGGGCAGGCCTTCTCCGCCCAAGCCCACTGTCAAAGCCAGAGCTCCAGGATTTATGTGGTTACCTCACTGGGCAAAATACAGAGCAGATACTTCCCGTTCTTTTGGTTGATTGACTATCAGGCTTTTTTTCCAAATGTTGACAAAGAGATCACTCCATTGCAAGAGGGGCATGTCAGTATTCCTCTTAGTTCCCCTGGTAAGAGACCGTATGTCCTATAGGTGGGGTCTGAGGAGTCCCCAGGGCAGCGGTCCTCAAAGAGTGGCTACTGGACCAGCAGCATCAGCATCCCCTGGGCCTTGTCAGACAGGCAGATTCTCTGCCCGGCTCCCAGCCCACGAACCAGACGCTCCGGGTGTGGGGCCCAGCACACCAGTTTAATAAACACTCCAGGTGATTCAGATGCTAGCAAGTCTGAGACCCACTGCTCAGCACTGACCAATGCCAGCTGTGGGGCATCAGAAAACATGAGCACAGCTCCTGGCTCGGCCACACGGAGAGATAAACTCACATGGTTCCTGGTCACATGGTTAATACACTTGTAAAATGAGGGCAGCAGTATTTATGTCCAAGCTAAATAGCATGTCCGTGAGTCGTGGCAGACCACGGTACTTACAGATATGAGGCACTCTTAGATTCTCAGCAGCTCTACAGATCATTCTATATGAGCAGAGGAAAGGAAAGGACACCCCATACTGCAGTGTCACCCCACCTGAAACACAATTTCCAATAACACTCTCCAGGCTTTGGGAGCCCCACGGACTTACAGAGGCCATCCTCAGGGGACAGCAGGAGCCCAGACGTTTCACAACTACCAGCCATCCCTGGGGATAAGACCTCACCGATGCCCGGGACGCCGAAGACATCATCTGGCGTATAAAACATATAACACGATGCTGGTGTAATGGTAATTATTCTTAACATTTATGAGCACTTTTTATAAATATAAGTCATTTATTTTCATTAGGTCATTTCATCCTTACACGCAAGCCTCTATAATGAGTAGTATTCGTCGCCAATTTATAGAGGAAGAAAGTAAGGGCTAAGGGGTTGAGGAACTGCACGATGTTACACAGCTGCCAAGCGGCCAAGCGGGGCCTGAAGCCACCAGGCTGTGTCCAGGGTCCACGTCTTCAGCCTCCGCTGTCCCCTGCCCCATCCAACTACCCAGCAGCCCAGCATCTATCCTCCCCACAATGCTCCCCACCTCCCATACAGAGCCCTTGGTCCTGTGACTGGCCCATTAGACTTGGCAAGTGCCTGAGTGTCAGACAGTGCTGGGGAAAGGTGCAGACTTTCCTATTCCAGCTCCGCCTGGGGCCGTGAGATCCTGTGAACCCAAAACTTCCCCAGTGTGTCCTTCAGCACCACGGACAGGGTCTGCGGCACCATTTTTCTCTGTCTTTTGCCCCCAACCAACAGGGCTACTTGAGGGCACGTAAGCAGCTAAACTTATTTTCCCCTAAACCCTTTAATTATTATAAAAATAGAAGGCCTTCAACCACAGTTATCCAACTCGATAACCATGAATAATGCACATTAATGCACAGGCTAAGAATAGGAGATGGGGCTGCTGATTAAGCCAGCCGTGAGCAAAGAGAAAGGGACCCAGTGCTAGAGGCAATGGCATAAATATATCTTAGAAGTTTCACACATGCAAACACACACGTATAATTTATATTTTATGGCTCAGAAGCTCCACAATGCAGTCATTACATAAAAGAAGCGGATTCCCACAAGGGACATGGTTGTTGAGGGTCAAGGATTCCCAGATGGCAGCATTGCTTTTGGAGAAGGGTGGAGAATGGGCACTGGCCAGTGCTGTGGTTAACAGTGGGTATTCTGTGACTTTGGGCATGGCCCAGACTCCCTAAGAGGCTGCGCGAGGCCGATACTCAAACTGAACAGCCTGGCACACACCAAGAGCTCAATAAAAGCTGTTAGGATTCTTTCCACGATGTGGCACTTTGTCCGAGACCAAGTCACTATGCCATTCCAGATAAAATCACCACGGGTTGGCCACTGCATAGCTCCTATTGCCAATGCCGCCACATCTTCTCAGACAGAATCCATGAAATAAAAAGGCGCCCACTGCCCCTTGCTGTGCCACATAGTTCACTTACACCAGAAACCCTACATATGTAGAAGCAGCATCATATGGTTTCTAGAAACCTTTCTCGGTCCCTGGTCTGGAAAGGAGACAAGAGGAAGAAAATCCTTACGTGGCAATGCCCTCTCTCACTCCCCACCAATACTGCAAGCCATTCTACAAAGTCCCGTGACGTCTCACCTCACAATTTCAAAGACAGCCTGCCCTTGAAAGACACTAAAGAGAAGAAGTAGCTCAGGGGAGAAGGACCTGTACTTTTACCCTGGAGACAGAACAGAGTATGTCTGCCATGTTGGTGACATTGTGACAGCTGGTCTGACTGTCCCCCACGAGGAGATCCCCAGCCACTGCTGTGAAGGCTTCACAGGAAAGGCCCTCCGTGAGCTCAGACCAGGCTTGAATGGGAACGTCATTCCTAGCTCCTACACGCTCTGCCCTATCAGCTGTGAGATGGCCAGTGACTTGTTTTCTGGACACTTCTCATCGTCCTCTGGGCTCTCAGGTGCAAATGGTTGCATTAATCATACCTTAAGGCTCATGTCCCTCATTGCACTGTCCCTCTGCAGTCGAGGGTGCCCTGTATGCCCCTAAATGGGTAGCTGTTAGGATTCTGAACAAGCCAGAGCTTATGATAAACTACCTTGCCCTCTTCCTACAGCGTCTTACAGTGAAAACATCAATGCGTGTGTTTTCCAAGACTCAATGGCTTTTCCATGAATTGCGGGAATGCCACCTCCCACCTGTGCTCACTGAGAGGGGTGAATGAGATGGTGCCCAGGGGTGGGGGGGCCTTCTGGCTCCAAGCATGAGGGCTCAAAGGTTACTGGGTCAGAAGCATCTCTGGTATTTCAAGAGGCAGAGGGCAATGGTAGATGCACAAGGAGGAATCAGTCTCAGGGAGAAGAAACACCAAGAGGAAGTCCCAGAAACATGAGCCCAGGATTGGCGGGAGACAGATGCAGGGGAAGAAGGGTCTCTTGAGGCCCCGTCACAGCAGCAGGTGTGAAGTGCAC
This sequence comes from Cryptoprocta ferox, assembly GCA_028646485.1. Lineage (NCBI taxonomy): Eukaryota > Metazoa > Chordata > Mammalia > Carnivora > Eupleridae > Cryptoprocta > Cryptoprocta ferox. The sequence continues at coordinate 4,191,188 of CM053569.1, read as the reverse complement.
TCCAAACACGAGGACTTTGTCTGCCAGGTGACACATGGTGCTGAGCGCAGCTCAGTAGGGAACAGTGTCCCAACAGTGTTTTATAATCAAACGTAAATTCATGTGCAATTTCATGTTTCAAACAGGATGGCATGTCTTGGCCAAAGGAGGACATTTGGAGCTGAGGACTTCCAGGCGCTCTGCCCCACTGCTGGGAGTGACTTCTTGGCAGGTGGGTCCCCAATTTCCCTCCAGCCGGCTGCCTTTCCTAAGAGGCTGGAGCTTTGGGGTCCACAGCAATGTGGAGGACCCCACTTTGTCCTCGGGGGGACACGTGCAGGACCTAGTCTTCCCCAGATGCAGGGAGCAGGCTGCCTCTGCCAACCGCCACGAACCCGCCTTCCGAACATCCCTTCTTAGTTCCATCCTCATGGCCTTGGACTCTCTTTCCTGAGTTTTCCACTCAGCATCTTCTTCAGCTTCGTGATGAGCCACTGCACAGAGTCTCCTATGGACTCCAGGACACTCCGGCTCGCTGCTTGCGGCTCTGGCATCCCCTTCAGGATGCTCAGTAGGAATTTCAAGAAGTCAGCATCTGGGCTACTTGTTTGACTCAGTTTCCTCCTTTACCGAATTTGTCCTCTCAGGTTTGTGATCGCAGGAAGAATGGAAAAAAGCCATAAAAGACAAGGAACTGCTGTTTGTGTGACCTGAGCCAGCCAGCCCAATAAAATTCGGCCAAGTTTCTTCTGTTTGCTTGTATATTTTTTCCGGTGCAGCACACCGTGAAATCGGAGCACAAAATCCATATGAACTTTTATTTATCGCCATATGGATTTCTGCAGAAATGCTTAAGAAAGGACTTTCTGGGCGATGTTGTTTTTGAGTTTCTTCCCTTCTACCAAAATGCTGAGTGCTGAGTTGCTGACCCAAGCATGGCTTTGTGGGACATTCTGCCCCAATTTCATCCCCCAAGGGTCTCAAGTGCCCTTGTTACCCATAAGGTGTGATCAGCACTGATGAGGGGCTGTGGAGCCCTTCTCCCATGCTGTCTCTACGGCGTGCCACTCCAGGCTCCCGGCCCTGCCCCACCTCCACGCCCTGGTCTTGGCCAGTCCTGCCCAAGGCCCCTTCCACACCCCAACTCCACACTCTAATTGGAATATTAGTACTGGCTGCTGTTCATAAAGACAACACTGGCAGGAAATGCAGTGTGTGGTGTGTCTGAGCAGCTGGAGATCGTGTCTGCATGATTGCTCAGCAGTATCACTTACAAGGATCCATTTCGGGGCCGACCTCTGAGGGTCACCTCACCCTGCTCCAAATGGCTCATTTCACTGCAGCAACATGGCTGGAGGGATGTCGAGGCTGTTGTCCTCACAGCCGTGGGCCCAGGGGAGAGAACATCTGTCTCTAGGCTTCGAAGCAGGAGTACTGAGTTTGTATGGTTGGAACTTACTTAGATCATGTGCCTGAATGGATCCTCCTGCTCAGGAAATCGGTGCCTGGGTGACTTACACCTGACTCTTGCTAATACTTGCCCAACTCATTATTTAGCAAGAGCCTGTGAAGTTCTTTCCTGGATCCCCTTATTCAATGAACCCTCACGTCAACCTTTGGAGTGTGGTTGTTTCCAGTCTCTCTTGTGCACAGGTGAGGAAACTGAGGCACTAAGAGCTGTGGAGACCTCCCATGGTTATGTGGCAGGAAAGGGGCAGCACCAGGTTCCCCAAGCCCAGTCCTCAGCCACTGCCCTGTTCTGTCATCTGGACCCACGGCCGCCATGCCGCCCAGGCGTCGGCACTCCAAAATCACGCTACTTGGGGATTCCACGCACAAACATCGTGGATGTACTATATTTAAAAGCATTTTCATTATATTAAGATTAAGACATAGTCTTTGGTTAAATTTTTACAGATGTAGCACCAGGAAGAGTAATTAACAAGACATATGGCCCCCCCCCCCCCAACTCCCACTGCCCCAAAGTGCTGGTTGTTTGCACCACACACACGTCTTCTCTGTGTGAGCACGTAGGGCTTCCTGGTCTCTACTTCATTTGCATTATGTTGCCTGCACGGCTCCCTACTGTAAGATGTTCCTAATTTTCACTTATGCCCATCTGGCTGCCCTAACGTGATGCTCCATTAGCCTGTTTCCCATTTCTCATCACCATTGTAGTTGTCAAGAGTATTTACAAAAGACAGAGTCTTGTGGTAATTTTGTTTCTGCTTCTGTTTTTCCTTTTGTATGAACTGTGCTCATGATAATTTCCCAAACATTTTTTTTTTGGTTGCATCTTCTTGCCATCCCCCCTCCCCCTGCAGTATGACACTGAGTATCCTAGGAAACCCCTGGTGTGCTCTGCTGATGTGACCATCCTCTGCTCCTCTGTCCCTTGAGGCTTAGGCATGGTCCTCAACATGTTTAACAGCGTGGCGGGTGGCCACAACCTGGCTCAGCTAGGGACCAGCAAGAAGAATCACACTCTGGATCGCATGACTGGGCTCATGCACCTGTTTCCTCCACTGAACTGGTGAATGCGCCCCTGGGGGCCCCACCCAGGCTTTAGAGCTCTGTGAACCCACCAGCCTCTCTCATACCAGTGAAGAAACATAGAAGAGTGCTTCTATGGATTTTGGCAATAGCTTCTAGCACAAGAAGGACAAGAAAGGCAAGGGACGGATTGTTACATGTGCTTACCATGAGCCAGGGACTAAGCCAGGTGCTTTTACAGGCAGTCTCAACCTCCTACAATCCCCACAACCTCCCTACAGGGAAGGCACCACTGTTCCCACTTTACAGATGAGAAGCTGAGGCTCAGAGACACACCAACCAAAGATCACCCAGCCACTGCAGAGCTGGGATCCAAGCCACGTTTGCCCAGCTCCCCAGACCTGCTTTCCTTCCGTCACCTGAACCCATGTCTGAACACAAAACCAAGACTTCCTCTTCCCGCCTTCCTCTCGGGTGTCATATTTCTAAGGAAAAGTGGACAACCCCAAAACGGCAGAGTCGTGCCCAGTGTCACATTAGGCAGGAGCCCTGCAGAGGGAAACTGGAGCGGACGCTCTGGCCTGCAGACACCAGAGGGCACTGTGGGCCCAGGAACAGGACACAACCCAGGGGCCCCGGCCTCCTCCAGTAGCTTCATTCATCCCCAGAGCAGAAAGACCCTCGGGAGGCACCAAGAGGAAGCTCACTGGAAACTCACATCTTGGTCCTGTTTTCGTTGTTTCTAAATCTTTTTCTACTGGTCTGGCTCCCGGTCTGGCTAATGGTGCAGACTTCATCTCCATGGCACCCAGATCGACTCAGTGCCCACCCAGAGAACCCTGGTGCCAGCCTCGCAGTGTGCTGGTCAATCTTCTCTGCAGGGAAGAGCCAGGGGCAGAGGGCACTGAGGTCATCACCCCTCCCTGCTCTCTCTGACTCCACCCTAATTGGTCCAGCCCAGCCCAGAGCAGTGGCATACGCCCTCATCACCACCAGCAAACTAGCTGGAAATTAGCTGAAAATTATGGGAGTAACAGCAACAGGGCACCACCGGCTCAAGTGCTTGCTGCGCTAGGCACTGCATCAACCTCTTCATGTTGGGGGTGGGAACCAGTACCATCCCCTTCCCCCTTTTAACAGAAGAGGAAACTGAGGCTCAGAGTAGACCAAGGACGGACAGGCGGTTAGCACGAGGTGCAGCCAGATTCTGAAGCTGGGTCTGCCCCACGGCAGTCTGGGATCCCCCTACTGGGTGGAGCTGGTCCCCAGTCCTGGGGGCGGAGTCCCAGATCCATTCATCCATCCGTCATGTGGCAAGCCCGTGCCTAATGCCAGCTGTGCCCCAGATGCTTGGGAAGCTCATCCTCCTTTTCTCTCCTTTTTACGGCCCAAACGCTTGGGCTGTGGGCTGCCCCCCCTTACCCTAGCCTGGTTTCATATATATTAAAACGCCGGGGGAGATTGGCCCCAAGAACTCTCTGGTGAATATGGGAACCAGAGATGAGATTAGCTTCCAAGACAAGGGGCGGAAGCAGTCCAGAAACATGGCACCATGCAATGGTCTTGGGCATTTGATGGGGGAGCCAAGGAGAGTCAGGAGGCCAAGAGCCGTGTGACCTTGGGCCAGTCACCTACCTTCTCTGAGGGCCAGTTTCCTCAGCTGCACGGGAAGGGGGCTTCAATCAGCCCTCCATCTGCCCTTCACTTTAGTAATAACCAGTGATTGTGTTTCCCACCATCCTACTAACTTGTGACCTTGGGCAGGTCACTTGACCTCTATGCTTTGTTCTCCCCAGCTGGGAAATGGGCCTAAGCAGTGCCCTCTCTAAAGCACTGCCTTCATCAAAAGACATAAGGTATGGGGCACATTGACCCTCATAGAAGCCAACGCACATCATCACAGTTAATTACATGCCAGAAACACAAGGCGCACAGCCACAATTAGAGAAATATAATCCCTGGACCCAGTGGGCTCCAGTCCATCCGGTCCCCTCGCTCAATGACCTGCTATGGGGACAATATTCAAGTGGAGAAGCCAGTTTGTTGGGCCCTGTCCAAATGCATTAGTCACCAGTGACCTTCTCTGCTCTGTGGACTCTATCGGTCCCCTTGATCCACCCCGGCCGCGGCTCATCCTCGAGGGGGAAGCAGAGACTCCAAGCTGTTGAAGCGAGCCCCGGGGACTCGGGCTGGGTTGGGCTGACTCCTGAGTCTCAGAGCTGCTGCCTGCAGGGGACTTTATGCATCATCTCGTCCCACCCCCTCGCTTTTACAGATGATGAAGCAGAGGCCCAGAGAGGGAGGTGACTCACCCCAAATCACACAGCTAATATGTGGCAGAATCTAGACTCAGACTTTGCTAAAAATGTCCAACTGCAAGAGAATGTCAACTAAGGACAGAGCCAGAACTGCCAGTCTGTCCAGCTGCCCATCTGTGCTGCCGGCACCCAGTACGGGAGAAGGTCTCCCCGGCTGTGACTGTGAGCTGGCAGCTTCGGGTCCCGGATGCGGGGTCTGGGGCGCCTGGGAGGTGGCTCCAGGCATCGGGAGAGTAACGCTGCCCATTCTGAGTGAAACCAGAACAGACCAGGCCGAGTAGCACCTACTGCTCAAAGGAGAAAAGAGGCCTATTGCTTCCTGCCTGGGGACACCTTTTCAGTCAGAGGAATGCTGGTCCAGGAGACGCAGGTATTGCCTGCCCACCAAGTACTGCCCACCGAGCGCCACCCAGACCCGGCACCCGGACTTTAAGGGCTCCGGCAACCCCGGTCCTGATAGGAGCATCTGGGTATCTCGCTAATAGCTGTGCCCGGGGCCCACAGGAACCTGGAAAGCTGGCCACAACAGACAGATAAAAGCAGTGACTGACTTTGGGCACCTTGCCTCCAGTGACCATGCAGGAATCACGGACAGTGGCCGTCAGCCCCATCTTCAGAGTCAGGAGACCTAGACCGGAAAACTGATGGCAAAGTCATGCTATGCTGTGTGCCACGCTGTGACCCTCAGACTCCTCCCATGCAGGAGATGCTGTGTGTGCGTGCACCTGTGTGAACGCGCATGCTTGTGTGCACGCGCACACACACACACACAGCTAGGGTCATACTCTATATTTTCCCATGTGCTTTAAAAATTAACAAAGTACTATTTTCATTTTCCAGGTCATTAATTGCTGGTCTAAACGCGGTCTGGCATCCCCGGGTGCCACGGCATTCCTAGCTCGCCCTCTGCCTACTACACGGCACGTGCTCGTTTCCAGCCTCACGACTTACACAGAGTGAAACGCGGGGTATGCACTTCTGTGCATCCGCGATTTATCTCTGTAGAGGAAACCTCTGGAGTGAGAGTCCTCGATAAAAGGGTACCTGCAGGGAGAGAACGGGCTGGCAACGTGAGAGCTCCTTCCACAGTAATGGAGCCGAGCGGCCCCGGCTCGTACAGCCAGCCCTATGCGAGGGCGCGAGGACAAAACCATCAGCAGCACATTCTGAGTCCTGCACTCTGGTGAGATATTAGCACACATGCCCGCCCAGAAGTCCTGTGGATGTCTCTCCGGGGGCACGGAAGGTCCCTTTTTAATGACTGGTGCAAGTCAAAAAATGGCATTTTAGCGACACTCGGGTTTTTATTTCTCCATATACGCAAACAACTTAGAGCTCTCTTCAGAAGGACCCCCAACGTCCAGGATCTGTCGGGCTTTGCTTGTTATGAAGAAGCGAGCGAAGGTGCAACATCCGTACGTGGGGAGAACACGCGCACGCCCCACGCCCGTCGCCGCCACCACTCTGCCTGCCTCTCCTGCTGCTCCTCACCATCTCCCCTCGAAACTTCTGCAACCCCCTGAGAACCGCCCCAGTCGCCCCGGTCTCCCCCCTCTCATACCTACCTGGCCCCTGCGACTCAAACTTGCCCAGCGTGTCTGACCGCGCAGAGACCTTCCCAAGCTGCAGACGAGGCCCGAATACGCCCTGATAGTTAGCGCCCTCCTTAATGCTGCTCTCCAAAGCGCTCCTGCAGCTCTGGGTCCTGCTCCCTACGAGCGCCAGCGAGCACCCTCTGCTCCAAGGATTGTCAGCCACCCATGTCCGACACGAACTCTTCCCTCCGATCGTGCTTGCTCATGCTCATTGCTGCCCAGAAGCCTGCTCACTGCATGGGCTCCAACCACCCAAGTCAGGGGAGGGCACGCGGAGGCTACGTGCTCAACCCAGGGCAGCTCCTCTCCACTCCGATTCTTACAGATGGCATGACGGTGGACCCTCTCTCCCAAACCCCGGTGACCCCTCACATCCTGCTCCCTGGCAGCCCCCAGAGGAGCAATGTAAGGGCGATGCTTACCTTTTCACCCTTCTCTCCATGGACAAAAGGCCCTCTGCCCTAGAAAAGGCAAGCAGGAAGCAAAGGTTTACTAGAGAGCATCTCCCCGCACGATGTCACATGTGGCATCAGCGCCCCAGGATCTGAAAGGGTCAGATGCTTTCCCACCAGCCCTGCCAAGGAGCTCCCAAGAGAGATGCTAACCTTACTAACCGAGTGTTGATTCCTGTGGGTATTACCCCATTTAATTTTTCCAACAACTCAATATCATGGTACCATTATTTTTTTCCCCTCATGAACTTTATGGAGATATAATCCACCTGCTGTGTAATTCACCTACATAAAGTGTGCACGTCAATAGTTCTTTGTGTGTTTACAGAGCTATGCAACAACCACCACGATCAACGTTAGGACGTTTTCATCAGCTAAGAAAGAACTCCGCTCCCAGTAGTGGTCACTCCTCATGTCCTCCACCCCCCTGTCCTGGGCAAACACGAAACTATTTCATCTCTGTAGGCTGGTCTCCTCTAGACATTTCATATACATGCAAATACATGACTTGTGGGTTACGACTGGCTTCATAGCCAGTGATTTCTCAGCAAAGTGCTCTCAGGGTCCACCCATGACGTAACATGCGGTGATGCTCCAATTTACTGCTGAATAACAAGCCACTGGGTGAGTGCATCACACGTCTTATTTATCCATTCATCACATGATGAACATCTGGGTCGTTCCTACTTTTTGGTTATTATGAATAATGCTTCTGTGAGCATTTGTGCACAGGGTTTGTATGGGCCTATGTCTTCATTTCTTTGGAACACAGATCTCCAAGTGGGACTGCTGAGTCACAAGGTAATTCTGTTTAACCGTTTAAGGGCAGCCAGATTGTTTTCCAAAGCAGTGGCGCCATTTTGGACCAGCAATGTTATGAGGGTCCCAATTTCTCCACCGTCCTGGCTACTGTATGCATCACTAGGGAGGCACTGAGGTCTCTAACCATCACCACCAAGTTGCCCATTTCTTCCTTCCATTCTGCCACTTGTTGCTTCATATATTTTGGACTCGTGTTAGGCGCACATGTGTTTACAACTGTTATCTATGTTTGAAAGACTGACAGTCTTATCATGATCAAGTATCCACCTTTATTTCTATTAACTTCGGGTTTTAAAATCTATTTTGTCTGATATGAGCAAGGTCACTCCCAATTTGTATGTTTTCTATTTTCAGAATATGTATTTTCCATCCTTTTACATTCAACCTCTTTGCACCTTTGAATCTCAAGGTGTCTGCTGTAGACAGGACAGAGCCAGATCTTGTTTTTATGTCCAGCATGAAAATGTAGCGATTACTGGTACACAGTAAAACCTTGGATTGTGACTCACTTGTTCTGCAAGATGAGCAAACATTTCTAACAAACGTCACTTGATAAACGAGCGACATCTTGCAATACGAGTAGTACGAGATGCCGAACATCACATGATCACAACTGAGCCCACAGTTCTTGAAATTCGCTTTGATATACAAGTGCTTTGGATTACAATCATGTTTCCAGAACAAACTGTCCTCGCAAACCAAGGTTTTGCTGCAGTTGGCTTTCCATATGCCATCTTACTTTGATTTCTGTCTCCTATCATTTTGTTGTTGTCTCTTTATTCCTCCTTTATGACTTTTTTCTTTTTCGGCATTAAGTATTTTTTAGTAACATCTTAATACCTTTAATACTACTTTCAGTGTATATTTTTGTTTTATTTCTTAGAGGTTGCTCTTGGGCGTACCGGACACATCTTACCTTACCGTGATCTACTTCAGACCTCTACTACTTCCGGTGGGGTTTATATACACACCGCTCCCTGCATGGAGTGTGCCATTGTCCCCACACCTGTTTGTTAAATGCCCAGTTGGACACTGTCATCCTGCTGCACTCTGGCCCCCGTGATTCCTGAAGGTCCGTCAGCAAATGTTCTTCCCGGGCTTTCTTTGTACACATCGACTCATTTCTTTCTCTTCCTGCTTTCAAAAGTTTCTCAGGGCACCCCGGTGGCTCCGTCAGTTGAGCGGCCAACTCTTGATTTCAGTTCAGGTGATGATCTCACAGTTTGTGAGATCGAGCCCCAAGTCGGCCTCTGAGCTGACAGTGCTGAGCCTGCTTGGGATTCTCTCTCTCCCTTTCTCTCTCTGCCCCTCCCCTGCTCATGCGCTCTACCTTTATCTCCCAAAATGAACAAATAAAATTTAAATAAGAGAATGATTTCCCTTTGCTCTTTGACTCTCCCTGTGATGCCTACTTTGTAGGTTTTGTTTGTTCATCTGACACCTGTGCCCTGTCGCAGGCACACACTGTTCCTGCTTCTTTTCTGGGGCCACAGGGAAATCATCCTGGAGAGCCACACACTGTTCCATGTGAATGTGAGGAAATAGGGGCCAGTCAGGCGTGGAAAGACAGCAAAATCATTCCTCGTGGAGGAAAGAACATGTGCACCAATGAGAAGTGAGCAGTTGGAGACTCCTGGCTGCCGATCTGGGCGCACAGAATCGGGGGGGGGGGTGCAGGTGCAGGACGGGGTTGGCCTGGTCCTTGCTCTGGAGAGGAGCTTGGACTCCATTCCAAGGGCAGCATGGGGCTCGGCGTCTGCCTCCCACTAGGTGCTCAGTACATTCTGGCTGCATGCCCGCTGAGGGGAGGCCCCGGGTCTCCCACACCAGCCCCACACTCACCACGTCACCTTTCTCCCCCTTGGGTCCAGGAGCTCCAGCCAGCCCAGCAGCTCCCCTGTCTCCCTGTAGGGGTGGAAACCAGAGATGAGCACTGGGTCAGGCCCCCCGGCAGGGCTCCCCCTGCCCACTGCCCACTCGGCCCCAACTCCCTGGCAGCAGCTGATTTCCTCACTGAACAATGAGGCCGTGCTTCCCGCCCCTGGGAGAGGGAGGAAGCATCTAAATAGTTTCCCCAACCTCTTAATTCCAGAACTAAGGACATCTCGAGAAAGCGAGTGGGTAAAAGCATCATGTGTTTGTTCTGGGATTGGCCCAGCCCCCAAAGGGGAGTGAGAAGCCCAGGGTTCAAAGCCCTGCTCTGCTGCTGAACGTGAGAGCATCATTACTGTTTGGGCCTCGGGCTCCTCTGTGAAATGGGCATGCAGTCATGAGTTCACACAAGACTGAAAGCATGAAGGTACTTTGAAAACTGCCAGAGGCCAGCCAGGGTCCCCTAATGATGCCACCTGTATGCCCAGAGGCATACAGGCGGAGGGCAGGCGGAGGAGGAAACAGTGTTTGCAGGGAAGACAATTCACCGAGGGCCAAGTGTGGGACTGCAGCCGCCTCCTACTGTACCAGCAGCCAATCCAAGACAGCCTGGGGTGCCCAGCACAGGAGCCCTCAATTTCCTGCTTTTCTCCTCGCTTGGTGTGCAGTTTCACCTGTGCCCACCCCCACCTCCCACTTCACGCACTAAACTAGTTTGCTTATGCTGTTCCCTTGGCCTGTCATGCCCTTCCCCTGCCCTCTTTACCCCGAGAAGCTCCTATGCATCCTGCTGGACCCATGGGCTCTCTACCCTTGCTCTCCCCACAGGCGATCCCATGCACGCCTCTCTGTCACCGGCTTGCGAGCACCAGGGACGGGGCTCTCATTCACCTTAACATCCTGTGCTAGAATGGGCCACAGCACCTGGGGTCACCAGACCACGACTACCGACCCAACCTGAGCTGCGTCTGGGTAAAGGGGGCCACTGGGACCCACGGACATTTCCTCGGAGTCTCAACCTCGGCCTGGGACAATCTGACCGGTGAGGCTGAAGTGCCAGGACAGCAAATCAGCTCCGAGGGACCCTCGCTCATCTCCAGGTGGCTGGGCCCGAGTCCCTCCCTCATCTCCCCTCCCCCTGCCTCATCGTCCCTGCTCAGGTCCCCGCCCAGCCCTGGGTCGGTTCAACCACAGCACAGTCACTCCATAAAGAAGCACACTGTTCCAGACAAACACTCTCTACTCCCCCCCCCCAATTCCCCACCCCCAGACACCTCTGCTCCTTTTCTTCCATCTGACAGCAGAGGGGCTGAGCTTACAGCCCAGGGGTGCCCAGGGAGGCATAAACCCCTGTGGTCCTCCTCACAAGGACCACCTAGCACCCTGGGCCCCCCTGAGCTGCTCTCCTTTGGCACCGGGGGAAGGGAGCAGAGCAGGTGGTGTGTGTGTGTGTGTGTGTGTGTGTGTGTGTGTGAGAGTGTGTGACCATGCTCCCCAGCCCAGCAGAGTTGGGGGGGGGGAAGGAAGGAGAGAAGAACGGGGGAGAGAGAGGGATAGAAGGGGGGGGGTGTCATCTCTGGGTGTTTCCACACAGCCCCTCTGGCAAACAGCAGACTAGGTAACGGCCACTGGTTAACGCTGAGCTCTTCCGCCTGCCTATGTGACCGCGGGCAGGTAGCAGCTCCGGGTCTGAGCTTTCTGACACCAGAGAACCATGTGAGAAGACGGCCCCATCCAGCTCTGTAAACACTAATAACCCAGGAAGGGGAGGAGATCCGGAGGCTGCTGCCTGACTGAGGAGGGGGCCCTCACGGGGAGGCACTGGGCTTTGAGCAACTCATGAGTTTGGACAATTCGTGCAAAAAAGAGTCCCATGCAACTTCCAGGAAAATGTAACAGGCCAGTCTAAACAGACTCGGACAAGCCCAACCCCGAAGTTTCTGGAATACAGAAGCCTAAAAGGACTGACACGGAATTAACTGACCACGGAGAGGCGAGCCCATTGGAGCAAACGGGATCAGAGCCAGGGCTTTCTAAGCCCCCCTTTTCTCACTCAGGTTTTCAGACTGAGATACGGAGATTCCAGACCCCACACCGCCTGCCCGATCCTTCTACCTGAACCAGTGCGGAAGCAAGCACCGCACGGCCATCACCTAACACACCGCCTTCGTCTCTGTACAGAGCACAGCGAAGGCCTACCCGGGCCCCAAATTGCCCCTGAGCGGCACCCATACTCACCTTTGGGCCGGGGAGTCCCAGGGGGCCATGAGAGCCCTTCTCGCCCTAAAGGAAGAAGGACAAAAGAAACAAGTGAGGCTGGTGAAGTTCCCTCTGTCTGTCTTCACTAGTTGTTTATCCCTCCACATGCTCCCAGGCCAGTCTCTGAGTGATCCACCTGCAACCAGCCAGCTGGACAAGGTTTTCTGGGGCCCAGAGCCCCTGATTTTTAGCTCAAACTACACGAGATACGCTGGCATCACCTATATGTAGCCATCAGTGGAATACAGACAGAGACAAACAAGATGGCGCCCAACGGGCTATGTTTACCGCAGCAATGCCACCACTTCCGCTAAAAAATATCGTGTGGCCCGCTAATGGGTCCTATAGTTATTATTCACCAAGATACCAAAGCAATACATGTCTGTAGCCTAGCTCTAAACATCGTTCACTTTCTAAAATACATGCTATTTCCTGGGGCACCTGGTGGCTCGATTGGTTAAGTGTTCGACTCTTAATTTCAGTTCAGGTCATGATCTCACGGTTTGTGAGATCGAGCCCTGCATCAGGCTCCACCTTGGGCATGGAGCCTGCTTGGGTATCTCTTTCTCTCTCCATCTCTGTGCCTCCCTCCCCACTTATCCTCTCTCTCTCTCTCTTTCTCTCTCTCAAAATAAAATGAAAATAAAATAAAAGCTATTTGTGTAAAAGATCTTATTACTAGATTAAAAATTCTGATCTTGGGGCTCCTGGGTGGCTCAGTCAGTTCAGCATCTGACTTCGGCTCAGGTCATGATCTCACAGTTCGAGCCCTGCATCGGGCTCTGTGCTGACCGCTAGCTCAGAGCCTGGAGCCTGCTTCAGATTCTGTGTCTCTTTCTTTCTCTGCCCCTCCCTTGTTCACGCTCTGTCTCTCTCTGTCTCTCAAAAATAAATAAATGTAAAAAAAAAATTCCAATCTGTTAAGTTGTGGATGCATGTAAATATTGCCACAGTACAAGCAAATGGGACACGATTTGTACAACGGTACATGTGTAAATCTCACCACGTTAATGTAAAGGAAGGGACACCATACCCACTTACATTTACGTGTGTAACACCCATCACTAAAAATGCAAGTGCTGTGTACTTAGCTACTTCAGGAACACGTTTGTTTTTAAATGCATTCATAGGTGTCACCTGCACATGCATGGGGGTAAATAATTTTTTGTGTGTTTGACCTCACATAACGCCCATGGGAATGCCTGATACACAGTTCATGTATGTGCAACATGCTTGGTTCTAGAGATGCAAACACAGACCCAAAAGGCACGTTGACCTAGGTGATGAATGGAAGTTTTCTGTAACTGAATCAAAGACTCAAACCGCTGGAAGCCAAGTCTGCCTGTGGTCAGAGTTCTGCCTCCAGGAGAGAACGCTCAGACCTCCTTGGCCCCATGTGCCCTATCTTCTATGGAATTGGAGGTGGTGATCCGGAGGCCACGCCTATTTAATGAGGTGGCTGTTGAAGCTTTTCCATGTGGCCTCTTCTCGGGGGAGGGAGAAGCCCCCCTCCCACCACCCACATTGGGAAGCAGCCTGGTGGCGAGCTCCCCGGGCTGGGCGCACCTCGGTGCTCAGCACACAGTGGGCGCTTACTGTTTACTGTCAAAAATAAGGCATGCTTGAGTGAATCCGGGAATGGATTACTGGGTGATGCCGCCAGAATCGAAGGCTGAGAATTTGTCAGGTGACTGATGATCTTGAAGAGGAAGACCCTGTCCTGTGGCAAGAGACGGTGTGCCCCTTTATCCCTCCCTCCCAGCTGTCTAGCCACCATCGGCCCATTATCCTTCACACCCTGATCCACGTGTCCATCGGTCCAACCACTATTGAATAAAGTCGGGCTACGTACATCAGTGGCTGAAAATACAGCTACGTCAAGATTGAATCTTTGCCATCCGAAACCTACCTGACGGAAGTAAAAACAGGTAGATGTTTCTAATCCGAATGGGATCATTGTTAGGGTAGATGGAAGCACACGGAGAGGAATGGCTCAGAGGGTCTTGGAAATGGCAGGTGCCGAATAAATAGCTATCGAATGGGTGCAGGGTGGGTGATGGAGGGAACGGACGGAAGGCTAGAGGGAAGGAGAAGGGGATTCACATAGATGACAATGTGCTCAGAAAGGATTCCCTGGGGACATCTAGAGAGAAGCCGAGGTATGAGCCAGATAAGCCAGGGGTGGTCCATGCAAATGCCAGAAGACAAGACTGGTCATGACCCCTGCCAGAAATCAGCAGTTCTCGGTGTCCTGGAAATTGGGAGGCAGAGTGGAGAGAGAAGGGGCTAAAAAGGCCACAGGGGAACTGCCTAGGCCATGCACCGGGGGAAGGGTGGGAGGGAGCACCAGGGGGTGAGGGAAGGGGGGAGGGGCGCAGGAGGTGGAGGCCTACTTGACCCCAGACTTCCCTCCCACATGTTTGTGCCAAGAGACCACAGGAGCCCCGGTGGGACATGTCCAGGTCACAGCCTGGCTCGGGGGAAAAGCCTGGACTGGGCAGAACTGGCTTTGGCCACCCTCCCCGGCACGGTTTGTCTGTGTGCAGCCGCTGGTCACCCAAACCTCACGACGTGGTAGCCTCTCGCTCAGGGTTCTTCATTGAAAGCCAAGGCCAGCAGAGGGGCAGCTGTCCAGCCCTGTGTGCTCACCCTGGCTCCCTGCCCGCCATCTCCCATCCTAACCCAGCGGGCACCGGGCCAAGATGCCTCTGCTTTCACCCGCTGCCCGGAAAAAGCCTCAGCTCACGGCAAGGCCGAGCTGGCTCCTTTCAGCAAGTCGGGCCAGCGTTTGACAGCCTCGCCTGATGAGAGCTATTGGGGGCTCCCTGTCTCCCCAGGTCTGGCTTTCTGGGGAGAGAGAAGGGAGGGAAGGTGTGATGGGGAACAGAAGGGGAGGGAGAGAGGGAGGGAGTCTGCCTGCCAGGACATGTGTACTGAAAGTGTGTCCATTTCAGCGAACTTGGCCGTGATTTCACACTTCCTTCTGTCTGACTCGTCCCCTGCAGAGTCACTGAGCACCTCAGGGATGCTGGCCCCGAGCTGAGAGGACAGATGCAGCAGGGGGTGTAACTGCAGGCTGTGGGGCGAGGCCCCGGGCTATGGGTCCAGCAGAACGTCCCGGGGACCTTCCCCAGCCCAGGGCTGCTTTTTATTGTCCTTGGGTGTTTGGTTAAATCCTTCTGCTGGTGTTTGGTTAAGTCCTTCTGCTCAAACAGTGGAAAATATTGTTTTTTTTTGTTTTGTTTTTGTTTTATCTTATCAAAAAGGCCACTGGTTTACAGAAAAACAGAAGAGATGAAGGCCTCGGGCACTCGATGAGACCTTTAATCCAGACTAGCGGACGGTGCTGGTGGTGTTCATAGAAACACTCTGTTTGTGAATCAGAAGCAAAGTAGACAAACTCTCCTTATATGCTGCCTACTCTGAGTCTCATTCGCAAACCAGATCTGGTTTGCTTACTTGCATGTGAGTGGCGGGGCACCAGCAGGAGCCCGGAAAACTCGGGAATACAGTAACTCCAGGAAAACCCTAACGCGTCTGAGAGCTCCCCTCCTCGTGACCCGGGGCATCAAGAAACAAGAGCCCAAGGAACAAGAAGGGCTCCCCCAGCACCTGAGGCCATCCGCCCTGGCCGACCCCGTGCATGATGGGAAATTCCCACCTCCGCTCTTGCTCCTGGTGACCACCCCGCCCTGCTCAGCTGGGGGGCTCCGGCCTGGGGGCTGAGGGTCAGCTGGAGAGGGTACCTTTTCTCCAGCCGGGCAGGAGCAGTTGATGGTCTTCAAAAACCCGATTTGTTCACTGCCGGAGGTGGGAGGCCGCTGGGGTGGGGGTGACGGCTCCGTCAGCACGGTCACCTGGCACTGAAAGGAAATCCCAGTGGGTTAGAACCTGGCTTTTGACTCAGCACAGTGCCCCGGCAGGGGTGTGGGTAATGGGGGCCAGGACCCCAGGGAGCCTGAGTCTGGGCGGTTGGGGGAGGTCGGGTCATGTCCGGCTGCAGGTCCCGGACTCCTGAGGCCTTGGAGTCAAAGGGCCTGGGCCAACCTGCTCTCAGCCATGTCACTGGCCTCTCAGCTGCAGGAACTGCTAACCCCTCTGAGCCTCAGTGTTATGCTCTGCAGAATGGGGGTCAGGGTGTGACCATCTTGATGCGGTGAGGAGGAGCCAATGGGACAGCTCAGAGTCTCACCCCCGACAGGTGCTTGGTAATGTCTTATTTCCCTGCCAACAGCACTTGCCCGCCCTCCTCTCTGTTCTCACAGACCCTTACCTACCTCATTCTCTTCCCCCAGTCCAGAGTCAGGCCCACGTGACTCTAAACCCCGAGTGCTGGGGCGGGGGAGTCCACCGTGCATGGGGAGCAGCCCTGGGGAGCAGGCTCTGTCACGAAGCCCGCCCTCCAAGCAGCCTCGGGACTGGGGCTTGTTAAAGACCTTGGAGAGACAGAGCCTTCGAAAGGGGGCAGAAGTGGCGAGGTCCCGGGGGAGGCTGACCCGCCTGAGGGTCAGGGGGAAACACTCTGGTCTGTCTTGAACTTCCCAGTCCTGCCTGCAAGCTGCCACCTCCCCTCTGCCGACCAGCCCAAGGTGCCTCGGCCCCCACTCCACCGAGCACGGGTCAGTCCCTCCCACAGCCACGCTGCCAGCCTGTGTCTCTCCTCCATGCAGCTGGGCCCCGCCACACGGCCTGCAGCCTCGGGGCGCTGACCGGGGCCAGGTCCACAGCAGCCCCCCGGGGGGGCCTGCATGACTCCCAACCCGGACCCCGGGTGCCCAGGAAACCGAGCCCTTTCAGGCCACATTCCGGTGGTGGGCACCTCCCGGCCCGTGGACGCTGGTTCCCAGGCCCTGGACACCCCTGTCCCTCAGCTGCCCCCCTCCTCTGCATGCAGGCTCTGCTCACCGGGCCCAAGGGGATATCACAGCAAGTCTCCAGCTCCGCGTGTCGGGAGTCACAGTAAATCACAATCCGCTGCAGGTCAAACTGGAAAGGATAATGAAGACAGGGGTGAGTCCAGGGGACGTGGGAGCCCGAAGCCTCCACTGCTCCAGCAGGCCTGTGAGGCCACCGCCCCCCGCCCTCGGGGTCCCTCCTGGTCTGATCCGGGCCACTTCCCAGCCTGGGCTGAGCTCCAGGGGGAGCCTGCGTGTCACCTACTTGCACGCCCCCTTCTAGAAGTGACAGCCCCACGTGCAAGGAGGTTGGGGGTCACAGGTTAGGCCCCCTGCCACACACCGCCTTCCCCCCAGTCACTGCCGCTGCATTTACTTAGGGCCCCTGTCAGGGCGCTCTCCCCGCAGTCTCTGAGAGCCGCCGACGGTACCTCATTTTCAACCACTGCAGGCATCTCCACACGGCTGTGTAGGTCAGCTTTGTAAGGGAACAACGTGCCCGTCACCCCTTTAATGCCACAGTCCCTTAACGTCACTTAGACGGGTTTTGGTGTCCAACACGCACACACATGTGCACACAGGCACACATACACACTTAGGCACCCACACCCACACATGCGCACACACACACACCTATGCACCTATGCACACACTACACACAGACACACAGACACACCTATGCACCTATGCACACACTACACACACACACAGACACACCTATGCACCTATGCACACACTACACACACACACACACACACCTATGCACCCACACAGGCACACACACATGCACACACACACCTAAGCACCTATGCACACAATACACACAGACACACATACACACCTATGCACCCACACACCCACACATGCACACACCTATGCACCCACACAATACACACACCCACATGCACACATACGGACACATATGCACACATACACACCTATGCACCCACACACACAACACACACATGCACACACATGCACACAGGCGCGCACACACAACACACATGCACACATATGTGCACACGGGCACACATACACGTCTGCACCCACACAATACACACATACACAGACGCACACGTGTGCACACGTCTGCACCCACACATGCACATGCATACCCACACAACGCACACATGCATGCATGCGCACACATGAATACACAGCACACGTGTATATGCACACACACCACACACATGCACACACCTACACATGTGTGCGCACACACAGTCTGCACAGAAAGCCGGGCCTTCTCTGGGGCATCGGGCCCTCCAGCGCCTGGCCCTGCCCGCCTCCTCCAGGTGCGTTTCCCTCACTCCGCACTCACCTACAGCACCCAACCTCCCGCTTTCCCACATCCAGGCCTTTGCACGGGGTCCCTCATCTAGAAGTCCCCAAAACCCAGCCAATTCCTAGTCACCTCCCAAAACCATGCTGCCCTCACCTCCGTAAGCACCACCTACGTGCAGGCCCCACTGACTGTCACTGCCCGTCACCTGCCACGAAACGTCCTTGTGTGTGTGCTTCTTCGTTTACTTTTTATAACCTGCTTCCTGACCAGCACATAGATTCTGTGAGGCATCTCTTCCCCCTTGTCTTCTGCTGGATCCCCAACACCAGAACCATTTCTGGCACCCGGCGGAGTCCCAGAGAACCAGAACTAATGGCTGGAGGGACACATGGGTGTAGGCACGCACATCTGCTGAGGGAACTCGAGCCGAACCACCAGCGGGAGGGATGCTTATTTTACTATACACGGGTGCTCCGTGCCCCTGGCCTTAGGCCTCCCTTTGCCCTCCTCTGGCTGGCCTGTGCTGCAGCCGGGGTGCCCCCGCGAACCCGCCAGGCGGGGGTCAGGCCTTGGCCTCAGCCTGCTGGCTCTCGGAGGTGCCTCGGGAGTCTAACTCCTCACTCCACAGTACAGTTAACAATCCCATCCATCCGTCTGCTTTACTTCCTGTTAAGACGCCAGCCCACAGAACAGGAGAAAATGACAAAATACTATCGTGCTTTTGAACAAAGCCCATTTTCAAGAGAGGGTCCTGCTTTCTGCATTAGCAAGCACATGCCCAGCCGCTTGGCCCGTCTGGCAAGGCGGTGGGGACAGGGCCAGGGAAGAGACAGACAGATGCCGCGGGGTCAGGGACAGAGCACAGACGGCCCGGGCCTGGCAGAGAGGTTCCCAGGTGGGGGCGAGAGGGCCTGGGAGCCAGAGGGGTCCCTTTCCAGATGCCTGAAATCCCATCGTTCCCTGGCCACCCTGCTCCTGCCTCTCCTCTCCTCCCTCCACCAAGCCGGGAGCCCCCCTGCTGACGCCCCTGTGGCCCCCACTCTGCTTTCAGCTCGCTGCTCACATCTATACCCTCAGTGACTCTGGGTCGCTCTGCAGGCTCCCCTGGCCCAGCTTGCCTCCTGGGCTAGTGCAGGGCTTCCCATCTGCAGCTTGGTGACCCTTCTCTGGCCGCACTGGGATAACCGGCTGGGGGGCGCAGGGAGCTGGGAATCTGGTTTGGGCCCCAGCCCTGCTCCTCTAGTGACAGCTGGTCGCAGCAGGCCAACCCAAGCCCGTTTCCTCTGCTGTAGGGTGGAGGCAGCGACGCACCCTCGCAGGGCGGGGCGAGGACCAGATGAGGCCGAGAGGCAGGTGGGGGTCACAGGGGGAGCTGCAGGCGTGCTGTGGTCTCTCTGGCTGTATCGAAGCCCCCGGACCACGCCGGGCTTTCGCAAGCTTTACAACAGGCTGAGGAATTGATCGATTCTCCTGCCACACACTTCATTAGGATTTGTTTCAAATCCAGAAACCCCGCTGGAAATGGAAAATGGATACAGTATTCTGTTAAGAGATGTCAGAGGTTCTGGGATTCCCAGTATGGGGAACAAAGCGGACACTCGGCTGACGGCGTGGGCGACAGGAGAGAGAAAGGGACCCACCCGAGCCCCCAGACTCCACACCGGGGATTAAAAGAACCCAGTTACGGGCCTACTGTACCATCGAATGTAAGAGTCAGGCAGGACACACACCCGGGGTCCCAGAAAAGCGCCGAGCTCACAAGCAGACTGGGAAGCCTGCCCCACCGCTGGCCAGCCTGGCCGTTCTGGGCAAGCTATTGAATCTCTCTGTGCCTGCATCTCCTCGCTAAAAGGGGACCGTGTGCGGTGCCGGGGTGGCTCAGTTGGTGAAGCATCCGACTCCCGGTCATTTTCTCAGGGTCGTGAGGTCGAGCCCCATGTTGGCCTCAGACAGTGAGGAACCTGCTTGGGATTCTCTCTCTCTCTCTCTCTCTCTCTCTCTCCCTCTTCCCCTGCCTGTCCCCCACTTGCACTCGTGCTCTCCCTCAAAATAAACATTTAAATGTAAATAAATAAATAGGGACAATGGGGTGAACGAGCTCTTGGGGCTGCAATGTGGACGAACCCAGGGAGCACGAGCCAGCTAGCCGGACACAGTGGGCAGCACCAGGCAAAGTGGCAGTGAGGTGCCACTGCTCCTGGCCAGCGCTCAGCGTGCAGACGCTCGGTGGGGTGCCCGCCGGCCCCCCAAGCTAGCGCGATGGAGGAGGACAAGAGCACCGACGGTGTGCTGGTCTCTGCGATTCTCCTGTACCTAGACACCAACCACGGCTTGGGGATCTGCACTAGAGCAGCCGGGCAGGCAGCCCCGGAGACCCAGGGCCCGGCCCCGCGGAGGAGGGGGGGCAGGTGCTGGTCCCCAGCACTAGCACCAGCCACGAGAGGGTGGACACAGGTGGAGGGCAGGAGACGTGACTCCCTCTGGCATCCGAGAGGGAGACTGCTCCTCACTGACCAACCTGGGAGAGGGGCAGAGGCCTGGGACGCGGGGAAGGGAAGGCTGGACAGGGATGGGGAAGGGTCCCCCCACCCCAGCATCGCGAGCATCCCAGACAAGCTCCACCCTCAGACCCCAGGATCATCCCTTCCCACCTCAGCTCCAAGCCCCAGTTCTCCCCCAGCCGGATGGCACCCTCACCCATTCCCCGCCTTCCTGTCCATCTGCTTCCCTGGCCATTTCTCTTGCACCCCCCACCCTCAGCAGGCGGCACCAAGAACCTCACTATCCCCGAGGAGGCCCCCAGCCCCTGGGCCTCTCACTGCTCCCTAGCGGCCCACCACTCCTTCTCCTTCCCATCCACCTGCTCCCTGCAGCCCCAGGGAGCATCCCTGGATGCAATGCTGAGCTCTCCCTGCCCTGTCTCTACCTCCCCCGCAGGCTTCACTGGACAGGCTGGTCCCAGGACCCATCCTGCCCCTCCCCACACTGGCCCAGGGCTTGAGGGGAGAGGGCCTTAAGTAGACCAGTTACTGCTTCTTTTTTGTTTTAATTTTTTTAATGTTTATTTATTTTAGAGAGACAGAGAGACAGAGCATGAGCGGAGGAGGGGCAGAGAGAGAGGAAGACACAGAATCGGAAGCAGCTTCAGGCTCTGAGCTGTCAGCACAGAGCCTGACGTGGGGCTCGAACCCACGAACCGCGAGATCATGACCTGAGCCGAAGTCGGACGCTCAACCGACTGAGCCCCCCAGGTGCCCCCCAGTTACTGCTTCTAAGCTGGAGTCTCCCAACCTGTAACACGGGAGTAATGGCTTGTGGGGAGGGTTAGAAGGGGTCATGTTCATGACCGTAATGCAGACTCTGATGGGGACTGTCACGACCCCTGTCTGTGTCATGCATACGCCATAGCTCCGTCTTCACCAGGCCCTGAAGCCTGTTGGCATGGAAGACGGGCTGTCTGAGCAGAAATCCCAACTCTGCCATGGTTTGGCTCTGCGACCTTAGAAACCCCACAACATTTCTCAAGGAGCGTCCTTCTCTCCGGCCATGAACTGGGGTGTTAATGGTGTCTGCTTCCTAAAGTCGGGAGGCAGACTGGAAGAGAAATGGGGTGGGGGCACTTAGTGCCGGACACAGAGTGATGCTCTTGGCTAGAATTTGTAGCAGTCTGAGGCATGATTTTTGTAGCTTTACTTGATTTTATGATTTTCTTTCTCTGATTTGGTGCCACGTCTATTATCTTATTTCACCCTGTCAGCAGCGACATACGGAAGCATCAGCCTGGCTTCCATTTCAGAGGTTAGAGGAGCAAGCAGGCAGAGCCGAGGTCATTTCTTCAGGTGACCACAGCAGGGCCACTCGAACGGACTAGAGGCGGGCACGCACGGGCACGGCTAGTGGGTGCCGCCTGCCTCCCTCCGCCCCGTCTCTGCTCTGCCCTATTCCCCCTGGCCAACGCTCTCTGGCCTTCGTTTTAAGGAAGCCGTATGTACTGGCGGTGTTTATAATCTCTTCTTCAGCTAACAATGCAAGTTGTAAGAGACTTTATATCTTGTTTATGGTGCTTTTTTTGGCCATATCACCATCTCTTGAATCTTGAAGTGTTCAAATTTACTCAATTTCTTAGTTTATGGTTTGTGCCTGACAGATCAGGAAACAATATTCACGACGTATAATAAACATGCAATTTGTATTCAGAATATATACATATTATCTAGAAGTCATTAGGGAAAAAACACAGCATAATCGTAAAAACAGGCAAATGCTATGGGCTGGCAGTCACCGTCGGGGAAGTTGGGTAGGCAATCAAATACATAGGATGCCTGTTTGCGATAGAGGCAGGGAAATGCAGGTGGAAACGACAAAAAAAATACCATCATAGGCCCATCAGATCGGCAAAACAAAAAACATTTAAAAATAAAATATATCTGGGCATCTTTATGGCTCAGTCAGTGGCTGGCTTAGTCTTGATCTCAGGGTTGTGGGTTTGAGCTCCATGTTGGGTGTAGAGACTGCTTAAAAATAAAATCTTTAAAAAAATAAAATATATCGGGGCACCTGGATGGCTCAGTCGGTTAAGCATCCAACTTTGGCTCAGGTCATGATATTGCAGTCTGTGGGTTCGAGCCCCGCGTCAGGCTCTGTGCTGACAGCTCAGAGCCTGAAGCCTGCTTCAGATTCTGTGTCTCCCTTTCTCTCTGCTCCTCCCCCGCTCATGCTCTCTCTCTGTCTCTCAAAATAAATAAAAGTTATAAAAAGAATAAGAAATAAAATATATCAATATACTGGTGAGGACTTAAGAAAATAGGACTTCTGTACATTGGTGGAAAGCATAGAAACGTTCAGGCACTTTGTCGAGAAATTTAAATTATGTGGGAAAGTAAAAAATTGTCTACCCTACAACCTAATCATTGATCATCAGGGCACATGCCCCAGGGAAGCCATCTCAGCTGGTCTACACCTCAAGCTTCATAGGCAAGTGTTGCTACTCCGTGCTCCTCATGAGGAAAGTGTCCTTGGAGACACGCCACCGTGGCCAAGACCCAAGGCTTGCTGATTAGGAGGGGGAAACATCAGTAACAATCTGATGTTTCAGGGGGAAACATCCACTAACGGGGATGAAGAAAAAAAGTGTGTTGAAGCAACTAGAAGAAAGAAGAAAAGATTTGACCCACCAACTTGGGAAGAAATGCAAAAAGCAGGAGTTAGGATAACGATGTATCGTCTACAGAAACTCCAAAGAACTGAGCACACATCCAGCAACACCATCTTACGCATGAGAGTATAAGAAATGACAAGAAGTCGTTTTGGAAAGAGCTATCCCAAATCACGATCCGATTATTTCTTGGGAAGCGGGACACTCCTGTTGTAGCAGGTAAGGCTGCCTGGGCTTGGAGGAATCATGCACAGAGTCCTGGCACCCTGCACACACGCGTCACGGGGCTGCGCACTTACAGTGCCCGCGTCTGTGTGCACTGGGGATGCACCTCCAGGGGGAAGAAATACAAATTAAGGGAAAAAGAAAAAGAGGGGAGAGAAAAGGAGGAGGGAGGAGCAGGAAGAAAGAACGCTGATGGAGGGACACAGAAAGACACCTGTTACCATTACCGAGTTGTCACTGGTTGTTATCCCGGGAGGCACACTCGGGACAATTTTTTACTTATTTTGCGTAGACTTTCTATGTTTTCCAAATTTTCCACAATCAGAGAAGAAAGCGAAAAAAGCCTCTATTTAAATTTACAGGGAACTTTACAATTCTCCGTATCTACCTACAAATACATACACAGACAGATGTCCCCAGTGCTGGGCACGGTACCCAGCACGCAGCACGCGCTCAATACACATGTGCAAAATGACCAGCTGAATGAATAACCGAATGCACGAATGAATGATGGGGACCCTAGGTTCCAATACGGTTTCTGAGGTGGGGTCCTCCCTCCCCAGGCGGTCCAGGGTGATGTCTTGAAAAATGAAACAGACAAGTCTGGGAGAGGCGAAGGCACTGACTCCCAAGGCTTCCTTCCCCTGGTGGCCCCAGGACCTTGGGCGCGGGAGGCCCCCAGTACTCACGTCGATGGGCACGCTGTCATACAGGCGCTTGCCAATCACCGTCTTCCCCTGGATGTCGATGTTCTCCCTCTCCTCAATGGGCAGCGTCTGCACCAGCGCGCAGTCGATGTATAGGGAGACGTTCTGGGCCTGGATGCTCAGGGCGATCTTGTGCCAGTCCCGGTCAAAGAGGTCACTGACCCGGGGGCCCCGGAACACCACCCTCACGGCATCCTTCATGGCACCCACGGCGTCATACTCCACTGCCCTGTTCTCGCCGTCCAGCCGGATGGAGACCTGGGGAGCAGAGGACCACAGGCTCCCTGAGCTGCGCGGAAGGGACCAAGGGGGGAGGGGTGAGAGGGGAGGGGGGTGGGGAATCCGGAGTCACATCCTGGCCGCGACCCTCACCACTGGGCAGCCTTGGGCAAAGCCTCGGATCCCTCCTCAGCCTTGGTGCTAATAACAC
Organism: Cryptoprocta ferox; assembly: GCA_028646485.1. Classification (NCBI taxonomy): domain Eukaryota; kingdom Metazoa; phylum Chordata; class Mammalia; order Carnivora; family Eupleridae; genus Cryptoprocta; species Cryptoprocta ferox. The sequence goes on along the minus strand of CM053569.1, from coordinate 4,166,701 downwards.
CTCCCTTGCAGGATGTCCTAAGCCTGCACTGTATGCAATAATTGGGCTCCACGTTAATCCAGGGGCCACAACCCCGTGCCTGGGGGAGGGGACTATGCAGTCTGAGCATTTTTGTGAGTCTGCAAGACAACGCACACCGAAGCACCTGAGTCCCGAGACCGGCAAGAACACCCGACTGGTTTCAGTAAAACCCTGGGCTGGCAAAACGGAACACGGCCAGATGCCAGGCCGAGACCCCACACTGTCTCCCACCGTGGGGATGAAACGGAAGCCCCAGGAGGATAAAGTTCCTTAGCGGCGGGACTCACATATCGTGTTCACTGGAGGACACCCCGCCCTTCGCAAAATGCCTGGGAAATGCTGGAAGAAAGTTTTACTTTTGTTGTTCTTTGGATGAATGAATGAATGAATGAGTGAGCACTCCCTCATCCAGGTGCTCATTTCTGCCTCCCTTACGCGGTACTCACTGAACACCTTCTGTGGCATCCACGCCATGTGCCTGGAGCAGGAATAGGACAGTGCAAAACACGGACACGTGACGGTAAGGAGGATTATATAACATGTTGGAAAAATGAATTCACGGGGCCCCCCGGGGGGCTCAGTCAGTTAAGCGTGCAACTCGTTTTCGGCTCAGGTCACGATCTCACGGTTTGTGGGTTCGAGCCTCGCTTCGGGCTTTGTGCTGACAGTGCAGAGCCTGCTTGGGATTCTCTCTCCCTCTCTCTCTGCCCCTCCCCTGTTCTCTCTCTCTCAAAATAGATGAATAAACTTAAAAAAAAATAGTCTTCTTTAAAAAACAAAAGTATTTATCAGTGAATGAAGGAATGAATATATTCTTGCCCCGCCTCTTTGGGACCAGTCTGCAAGCGCCCTGACACCCATGCTCCCCTGCTCCCTGGCCAGCTCCGCGGCCCCAAAGTCTGACCTCCAAGGACTCCCTCACCTGGGCTCCTGTGCCCTTCGGCTTCTCATCAGCGTGGCCCATGGGAAGCCCACGGCACGGAGACCTTAGGCAGGAGGAGAGGGTCTGGGGCCGGATTCCCTGCGGTTCCAGGGGGCCGTGTCCCTCCATACACCGAGGCCCCTCAAGGACTCACTCCCTTCCACAGTCTCCAGTAACCACCACCTCGCCCTGCCTGGCCGCCCTGCCGCCCAGGCGCCCCCTCCTGCTGCTACTAATTCCAGGGCACAGCTCCATACCCTTTGTTGGGCTCCTTAACTCTGGCCCTTAACCTTGGCATCAACCTTAAGCCTCGCCACTTTCTTAACACGCTTTCCAAAACCTGGGGCCGTCTACTGTCTGCCTACATCCAAACTGGCAAGTCACCTTTGAGCTGTGGGTCCTCGGGCACGTTATTTAACCTCTCTGTGCCATTTCCCCACTTATAAAATGGCACCGAGGATGGCACCTATGTCACCAAGTCATTATGAGGATTAAGTGAATCACCACAGTACACGTAAAACACACATGCAGCGCCAGTTACGTGCCAGGTGCTGTGCTGAGTATTAGCTGTAATAAAAAGGGACTAAATTGAAAGGCATCGTGCAGTGGAAGCCTTCTCTGACACATGCGCGTGCACACACACACACACACACAATTGGATTCCAGCCTGCTCACTTGCTCTCACGTCCCCAGACCTATTCATTCCATTGACTTGTTCTCACAGCGCTTGGTCAGCGTTCATTTCTTTTGCTCCTGTTTCCTGCCTGTCCTGCCCCTCCTTGCAAGCAGGCACTTTGTCTCTCTTGTCCTCTCTTCAGAGGTGGGGACAAAACCCAGCACATAGTGCCACCCCCCCCCCCCCGCAAAAAGGTATTGAATGAGTGAATGAGAGCCGTCAGGTTAAAGGAAGGTGCCCATGCATTGCCGGGAATCAGTCACAGCTCTTGTAACAGCATCCAGGTGCTCTGGCTTCTCTTTCTGGGGCCCACGTGACCTCCGGACAGCGGAGTGGGGGGAGGTGTCCTAACATTTGTTTTGTATTCTTTTGCACTGCGTGCTATGTTGGTAAAACACAGAAAACTATGACCCCTGCCCAAAAATCTAGTACACTTCTAATCCTCATATCCTAATATTTCTATTATTAAATATGGTCTTCTGTTTCTAGAAAGTACTTTCCCATATTTGAGCCCTGTGTCCCTGAACCACCGTGGGAGCTCATGAGGACACGACTTTCCCTTCAGGATGTAAATTTCTTCTGGCAGGACCCAGCATGGAGTGGTGGCCGGCAGGCCAGAGTCCTGTGCTGACCAGTACCAGCTGGGGACCTCAGGAAGGCCCCTCGCGGCGCAGATCCATCAGCAAATCCTACTGGATCTAGTTTCAAAAGACATCCAGGATCTGATCATTTCTACCCAGTTTACTGTTACTACCGGTCTGGGTCAATATCATCTTTTGCTTCAATGACTCCAGCCGTCTCTGAATTAGTCTTCCTGGTTTGGGCTGGCCCATCTCTCAGAGCCTGGTCCCTAAGAGAAGTCCCTCCACTGGCCTACAAGGAGCCTTGTCCCCCTGAAATCTCTGGAGCCTCCTCTCTGAGGCGCAGGACCAGCCTCCTTCCTGTCCCTCAATCGTATCTGGAACGAATGGATGACAAATGAGGGGAACACCAATGTTCGAGTGTGGTTGGAAATCCTAAATGCAGTGGTGGCTGCATCTGGGGTAGATGGATCCAAAGATGTAGGTCTGCAGGACTAACAGAATCACAGCATCCTGCCCACACATCCCTTCCAGCGGGCGTCTGTCCATTTGCCCTGTGTCTGGCCAGTATGTCCCCAGACCGCCAGGGAAGAGCACTCCACCAAGTCTCGCTCAATGAAATCGAAATGCCAGGTGCCTCTTTGCAAATGAGCCTGAGGTCGTACGAGGTGGGCTGTCTCTGCACGGCTCTGTAGTGTTCCAGCCCTTGGCTCCTTCCGGAAGGTGGGGGGGGGGGATGCAGGCCTGGCAGACCTTGAGCCCACAGAGCTCTGCAAATGCCATGACGGAAGAGAACCTAGACGAGGGGGTGGGGGTTTGTCCCGCAAGAATGCAGGGCAGGCGCCCACTGAATGAGGGAACGCAGTCCCCCGGCACCAGACCCTGAGAAACTGGAGAAGCCAGCCCCACGTGCCTGTAGGTGGACATGGATGAGAGACACCAGGAGCCGCCTGTCCTCCAGACAACCAGCCCCTGGAGAAGAGCCTCATCTGCTCCGTCCAGCCTCCCACACTCGGGAAATCAGGGCACTCAGCAGTCAGGGCCGAAGACGTTTCGCGTCTCAGTCTGACCAGGGATGCTCTGGAAGAATCATTTAGCAGGACTAACTGAGGGAGACAGGAGCCAGCTGAGCTGGTGGATAAGAGAGAGACTCCGAGCTGGGCTCCCCGGGTTCAAATCCCTCTTTTCTTCCTATCACCTGGAAAGCTCAGGCAGAGGCCAAGCCTTGTGTACTCAGTCCCCTTCTGGCAAGATGGCTGCAGGCTGGAAGACAACTTTGGTGCACGAAGCACCCAGGACGATCTCTCTCTCCTACGGAGCAGGGGTGCGGCCACGAGCCCAGGCAGCGTCAGAGCCCAGTCCTCACCATGGTACACAGCTTGGTCCACAGCTCGCCACGCGGGGGAGTGTGTCTCCTGGCCACAGCCCACGAGTGTGGCCACTGTGGTCCAATCGAGCACCTTTCCATTTCCGCCTCAAATGGAAACATAGTCCGTGTCCCCCAGCTGAGGATAAGCGACGTCTTCCAAAGGGGACAAGGGTAAATGCAGAGATGGGGACAGTCCCTTCACTGGGGACTTGGCAAGGGCACAAAACTCAGTGTCACTTGCAACTCAAACCAGTGTGTCGTGCTGATGGCTCTGACTTGGAGACCATGTTTCCTCACTTGGCTGTGTACCACTGGTGGGTCATTCTACCTTCGAGGGGGCGGAAAGCCAAAACGCACCTGAGGTGGCCAAGGACAGGGCTTCTGAACTTCACTCGAGGTAAGAACCAAGAGGACGAAGAAGAGAAGCAGGTGTAACAGGACTGTGTTACGTAAGAGGCGTTGTTCTAGACGCACTAGAACATGGTTCACCCCACCTTCCCCCGCCATCCGTGGCACATGACCATGGGGAACACCAGGACTCAGAACACAAAGCTCACGCGTCTCAGGCCCATTCCAAGAATGGCATAGACACAAGATCTGAACCCAGGACTAGCTGACCCTGAGTTAGTGTCTTCTGCTGCATCACGAGGCTGTGCCGCTCTGCCAACAGAACCACCTCTTGGTTAGGCTGAGCATCCATGAGGCAGGAAGGGGGTAGGTCTCCTGCCCCACCCCCTCCCCAGAGTGCCAGGCACTGAACTATCTTCAGGGAAAGAAGCCACACCCCTTGGGGCCTTCACACACCAGACTCGTGATCCCCCGAGCCCAGCATGGAGGGCCCTGGAGGAAACATGGCAGACGATGCCATCCCCACGAGAAGGAAACAGAAAGCTTCTGGCCCCTGAGACCCCGCTGCTCATACCTGCGGGATCCCATACTGGTCGATAACCTGCCAGATGTACCAGTCTTCCTTCCGAGACGTTTTCCGGAACCGGAAGGTGGTGACGAAGGCGTATTCATCAGGCAAACCTTGTGTGAACACATCCCTGGAGGGGACAGAGACGGATGACAGCGGGCTTAGCAGTGAGCGTGGGGGCTGCAAGGGACGATCTCTCACGCTTCCTGAGAGCAGGTGCCCCGTGGGTCACTACGTCCTGCTGATTTACCTCCCAAGCATCTCTAATATCCACCTTCTCACCTGTCTTTACTGCCTCCTTCGATCGGGGCCTCAAGATGCGCCTCGATAGTCCTTTGCTGTGGTCCCTTCATTGTGCCCCGGGGCCTTCAAATCCACCCCCTCGGTGCGTGTAAGCCTCCCCGTCTCCACCGTCTCCATTTGATAAAATCAATGCTAGCCGCTAAGCAGCCGAGTGTACCTGGCTGTGCCTCTCCCTGCCGGCTCTGTCTCAGCAGGGCCCAGCTGCTGTGTCTCATGCTGCATGGTCCCCTGGCCTGTGCCCCAGGACATCGTTCCATCTCCACGGAGCAGAGCCCCGGGTCCCTGCCCAGCGAGCGGAGCCAGCCCCTCACTGGGGAGACTTCAGCTCCCCGCAGCTCTGCCCAGACGGTCCTGTTGCTGTCTTTTCCCCCCACGCTCAGAATGGAAACTGTTCCGGGGTATCTGGGGGGCTCAGTTGGTTAAGCGTCCGACTTTGGCTCAGGTCGTGATCTCACGGCTCGTGAGTTCGAGCCCCGTGTCCGGCTCTGTGAGGACAGCTCAGAGCCTGCTTGGGATTCTCTCTCTCCCTCTTTCTGCCCCTCCCCTGCTCACTGGTTCTCTGTCTCTCTCAAAATAAATAAATACTTAAAAAAGAAAAGAATGAACTGTTCCTCACAGGAGTTACAAAGAAGGTGATCTGATCCTCACATCGTAGCTGAGGGTTAACAGGACGCAATCTGGCTGGTAAGTGGCTGGGCAGAGGCCCAAACGGAGAGGGGGCGCGGTCCCCAGAGCTCTTCTCTTAACCATCCACTGGCGGCGCCCTCACGCCGAAGGACCTGGCCGCATTGGGGCCGCGTCCTGCTCTAGGGGCAGGAACCTGCCTGGCGCATGCAGGGCACAGACCTCTCCATTGGAGGGGGTGGAAGCCGTCTGGCCGGAAAGCCAGGAAGGGAAATGAGGAGGCGTCTGGGTTCCTGGTTCCCTATTCGCAGACCCTCTGGGACCCTTGGTTTGGCTGCAGAGCCTGTGAGCAAAGGCTGGCCCTCCTTCTGGGATTCTCAGTTCTCAGGTCCAAGCTGGGAGCAGGCCCTGTTGTTCAGAGTCATTCTCTGAGCCGGGATTTCACCCAGCTCCCCTCCAGGCACTAGAGGCAGCCCGTCACTCAGCACTGTGCCCCCACAGGACTGAGGGACGCCCCAGGTGACGACCCCCATGGGGGGAAGATGGGCCTTCCTCACCTGTCTGCACAGACATGGACTTGGCAGCCACAAGAGATACCACATTTCACTTCATTTTTCTTCTGATTTCCCTAGTCAGTCAAACCATGGGGCTGATTTTTCCCCAACACACCTTTTTCTTATACTTTTGAAACAACACACACATATGTGTGCATGTTTGACATATATACACATAGATAAATACAGACGGATCCTTGTAGATACATAGATCTACATAGCACAGATCTACAAATCTGGATCTATGTTTATCTCTCTATATTTAGATAAAGACAGAGACTAGGACTTTTTCTGAGAGCATTTATATAAACATAAGCACACATAAAAGCATATATAGCTTATGAAAAAGGTATTATAACCAGGAGCGGGGAAGCGGCGTTAACAGAGAATATCTAAAGGAAACAAAAGTGGCCCAAACTAATCCCTTGCGACAAGTAACACTGGAGATGACAAGATCACAATGGGAAACGCAAAGGGCGTCTGCCTCATATGCACTGCGAGATGGTGCACACGGAACTGTCCCACTTACGGTCCCCAACGTCACACCGCAAAAATGATGAGAAGACCTGCCTTGCTCACCTGGTTCACCGTAGTGAGAGATAAATTAGACCCGGTGTGTAAACTGCCCATTAAACCTTACACATGTGAGAAAACATTACTATGGAACGTGACAACTCTTTTCGTTATGCACACAATTCACCTGTCAATTAAAAATTACACCTATGTATTTGTGCACGAATCTCACAGCATTAAAAATTACAAGGACACTATTCTTCCTTGAAATGTCAGAGCCTTGTTGGGTCTGATTCTGATTTTGTCTCCCATGTTCTGCTATTTGTTCTGCTATTAAAACAAACTTGCGGGGCGGGGGAGGTGTCTGGGTGGCTCAGTTGGTTAAGTTTCTAATTCTCGGTTTCTGCTCAGGTCTTGATCTCATGATGTTGTGAGTTCCGCATCAGGCTCTACGCTGACAGCGCAGCACGTGCTTGGGATTCTCTCCTCTCTCTCTGCCCCTCCCCTGCTCACACTGTCTCTGTCTCTCTCAAAAATAAATAAATAAGCTTAAAAAAGAAAACTTGGAGCCGTATAGAAATCCCCTCTCAAAAGGACTCAGTGTAACCCGAACCCAGATCCACCGTTTTGGAAATGGTATACAGATCATCACCCGCAGCCGTTATTCTGTTAGTTCCAAGGATCTCATTAGAAACAAGGCGCAGGGTCTGCAAACGGGAGGGTCTCTGTTGGGACTTTCTGCCACATCTGAGTAGATGCGCTTCCTTTCCTTGGTCTCGTTCTTTCTCTACTGCATTTTTTTCCTTCAAAGAGAAGCTGCCTGTTATTTACTGTTTCTGCACAACACGGATGGTGAACAGGACGTGTCAGGCCAACAAAGGGACGAGAGCAAAGTGGGGCCTGGAGCCTAGACTCTGCTCTCCCTCGCATGCCCCGGAACAAGCACGGGGCCGGGTGATTAAGAATAACACCACCCGGAACCTGCAGAGAGACCGACATGCGTCTCCAAAGATGCCTCGCGTAAGGGTCAGCTGATGGCGACTCTGGTCTGTGCTGTTCACGTGAGAAAGCCAGACTCAGAGAGGAGGGGGCTTCTCGAAACTCTTCTTCCTTCCAGTCACTGTCAAGGGACATAGGCGCTGTGAGCCAGGGTGCTCTTAGGGTCTGACACAGGCTGGAGTGCAGCCGGCACTCACAGAATGCTCCCTGAATTAGAAATTGCACGTATGCTGGGGCGCCTGGGTGGCTCAGATGCTTAAGCATCCAACTTCGGCTCAGGTCATGGTCTCAATGGTTTGTGATTGGTTCAAGCCCCGCCTCAGGCTCTGAGCAGTCAGCACAGCTACTTGGGATTCTGTGTCTCCCACTCTCTCTGCCCCTCTCCTGCTTGCACTGTGTCTCTCTATCTCTCAAAAATAAACATTAAAAAAAAGAAAAGAAAATCCACGCATGCAAAATCTGGCTCCGTGATCTGGTGTTCCCAGCCCACCTTTGCTGGCTCAGACCTAACAGGGCATTTTCACTGATTAGAGATGGACGGATCCATCCATCCATTCATTCCACAGATACTGAATGATCCCTTCCTCTGGGCAGAGACCAGACTTAGCTCCCTCGTTGGGCTTCTTGCTGAACAGAAAAGACAGTCTAAATGAGTAATTACACAATTAAGTAATTAGCTGTAACTTCACCACTTTGTTTTATACAGGAATACAGGTTATTAAGGAGACAAGATGGGGGAGGCCTTAGTTTTGGAGGTCAGGAAAGGCATCTTTGAGAGCATAATGGTTGAGCACTGCTCTGAAGGACGAACAGGTGTCTCAGATAGAAAGAAGAGCATGAACAAAGGCCCTGTGGTGGGAAAAAGGTGCCTAAAAGCTCCCAGAACAGAGACAGAGGAGCCACAGGACAAGGCTGAGGCCAAAAAGGGATGAATGGGTCACATCACACACAGGACCTTTCTTGCCCTTTAGCCTAAGGATGCTTGGAAGCAACTAAGGAACTTTAAGATGGAGAAGGAGCGTCATGATGAAATATCACTTCTGTTTTCAGAAGATCTGCTGCCTCAAGGTGAGCAGAATGGAACACTGACTTTGGTACCATCATCAGCCCTTGACCTTGACCAACAGGTGTCAGCCCCCAGACAAATGTGCACTATGATCCTCTCAATAGTTCTGCGAGGCAGAAGCATTCATATCTGGTGAAAACCCAACACAATTGAGGCACAGGGGCGTCCAATAACTTGGGTAAGGCCAGGAACCCAATGCACACCCATGGCCAAACGGACTCTGTGCGGCCGGGTGGTGCTGTGGCTGACATGCACTGCAGCGGCTGACCCACAGTGGGTGCCATGTTACCTGCAGCCTTAAATGTTAAATGTCGTTTAACTAACTGATAGAAAAACACATGCATGTGTGAACCATTCACGCCAAATCCGTATGGAGAGGGGGGTGTAGAAGGACCGGGGAACCAATAGCAATGATGATGACAGATCTGCTAAGAAGCAGGTCGCATTCCCAGGGCAGTGGCTCGGTCACTTTGTCTCAGGGAGACCTTCCCAGGCGCTGAGTAGGTTAGAGCCCCTCTCAGGGCTCAAGGTACAACCACAGCTGCCTGGGCCCCCTCCCCGCCCTTTGCCAGGGGTCCAGGGCAGGTCCCGAAGGAGAGGTGAGCACTCACTCTGTCCTCTGCACCACAGGAAAGGATCCCATCCGGACATAGGAACTCTGCGCTCCGTTGTCTCTCTTCCCCAGGATCTCCTTCACACGGAACAAATCCATCAGGTCAAAACCTGTCGAGAAGAGCTGGGGTGAGTGGAGAGGAGGAGCTCGGAGACCAGGGAGGTGCACACGGCCCTGCAAAAGGAGCCTGCCCGCCCCTGCTCTGGGGGAGCTCCGGGCGTGGGATGTCAGCAGAGGGAACTGCTCAGATACAACTTGGGGAGAAAACATCAACAACAAAGTAAGGAGATGTACAGCTTCCGTTTCTGATGGCGGGGAACGTGTGGAAGAAATGCAGACCTGAGTTTTCTAAAGAAATGGGAGGTATCCTGGCTGCCTGGCCGGGGCAGGTGTTAGGAAGCCCCCACTTTGCTGGCGGCCATTTAGGGCTTTCCCTCCTGTGGCCTGTGATTCCTCGGACTTTTGCTTGGATTATAGTTTGGCAGCTTTTAAATTCAATGATTTTAAGGGGCGAAACGTCAGAGAGAAGAAAACTGAAAGACACAGCATTCACTCACTGAAAGGTGTTGTGTTCGGTTTCGTGTGGGCTCTGAGGGAGGGCCTCGTGTGCCCTGGCCTGTGCATAATGGGAAAGTCGTGACCTCTGCGCTCGGGGAGTTGGGGAGGAGGGGTGATCCGCTCTGGCACACGCGTGTGTGACGCCGAACGCTTGATCGGAGAGGGAAGGCAGTGATAAGCCCAGCTGGGTGGTCACGAGAACCACGTGAGGCCTTGAACACACATCAGCACGCGGTAGGCAGGACACTGATACAGCAGGTCGGTTACCACTCGCCACGGACCGCCACCAGCAGCACGCCCTCATCCACGTCCCCTACAAAAGTGTCCGGACTCGAGTCCCACAGGCCAGGACACCGGGTTCTCAGAGGAGCCTGAGCACGGCGCCCACACCGAGGCTGAGTGTGACATGCTGGCTCAACCTCTGCTCCTCGGGCAATGGGAAAGCTCACTCGGGTCTCAGGGAAGCCAATGGAGGGCAAGCACGGGAGGCCACGCATTTCTGCGTCCCCAGGGCTGACACGCCCCTTGGGCCCCGCGGCACCTAAGCCATGAGACTTCCGGAAGATGGAGGGGATCTCCACCCTCCTAAGGTGCTGCCACGAGGTGAGGCTACGGGGCCTGGACTGTGATGATGAAGCCATCTTCCACCACTAGCCCTGCTGTTCCAAGCCCCGTGTAAGAAACAGCAGGGACAGGAAACGTACAACACTGATTGAGAGAGTGGCAGAACTGGGCAGGTCTAGACTGTTCCTGATCACGGGAACATGGACAGATGCGGTGCCTGGCCTGGAGCAGGGCCTGGGATGGGACACGGACAGATGCCGTGCACGGCCTAGAGCGGGGCCTGGGACGGGACAGGACACGAGCAGATGTGGTGCGCGGCCTGGAGCAGGGGCTGAAGAAGTTGTCTGATTGTTTGAATATGTTTCCTTAACCAGAAGGTGGAGAGACTAATCCCTTGCAGGGCTGTGCTGGCATTTCAGTGAGGGGAGCCGACAGAGCCCCCAGGGAAGCTGCCACTTGCCAGTTGCTCTGTCAGTGTCACCAGTGCTCACTGAGGACCACGAAGAGAACCTTTTGACCCACGTCCTCTGTGAAATTCCCAGGAGCCTCACAGCCTGGCAAGAGCCCTGCCACTTCCCCCAAAGCCCCCCACTACCACCTGGTTGTAGAGGACCAGGCATGTGGCGGGGACCCCGCCTCCCGGAGGTGGCAGGTCAGGAGCAGCAGATGTTGGGAACTACCTGCTGAATGTACGAGGAGAGAATCCCCCTTCTCTCACCTCCCCCTCTCCACTTCCGTGGGCACGGCCACAGCCTCCTTAGCAGGGACTGGGCACTGCTGTTTGAGCACTGCCTGGGCAAAGAAGGCATCAGGTGTCTGCCGCTCTGGGCTCCACACCCCAGCGGGGCCCTGTACCTGGATGTGTCCTGGAGGCAGGGAAGCTCTGGGCAGTGGGGGTGGCCGGGTGCCCGCCTGGGAACAGGGTGACTGGCCAAAAAGGCCTCACAGGTTCCGTGGACTGGACACCACGCGGCAAAGGGTGTAGAGCCTGTTTAGGGCTCAGCAAGGCAGGACAGAGGAGGTTGTAGAGACCGTCCATCCTGGTCCCAGCACTGGCCACACACACGGTCAGCATCCTCATGTCCCCTGCACCATGGAGGCGGGGATAACAGCCCACCAGGCAGGCCGCCGCCGCGAGGCTCCGGCACCTCCCTGCAGACAGGGCTGCACTTAGCAGGTGCCTGTCGCTGGCACGTCCAGCAGCCTGGTGCCAGTGGCTCCCCGTGGGCCCTCCCATTTGCGAAGCTCTCTGACTATCCTGCCTGCCTGGCGGTTCCTGCAGGGAGGCACTGAGGGCGGATGCGGGCAGGCTGTCGTTCGAGAAGCAGCTCCCCGACCCCGGTCAAGGGAAGAAAGCTGGCAAAGGGAAAGCCTCTCAGTCAGATGCACTGGACCGCATCCCTGTCTTTAGTGCAGCACCACAACGGGGGTGCAGTTACTAAGTCCCTCTCATCTCCCCGCCTCATCCGTATGGGACAGAGGGGCAGCCACCACTCGGCAGGTGTCCGGCCCCTAGAGGCTCCCATGGGGCGGCGGCTCAAATTCAGGAAGTGTGCTCGCAACCTGGCGGACACGTGCCCAGGGACTCCCCCTGCCCCTTCAGCCATGAGAACAGCACAGTGGGTCTGCTCCCCTACAGCTCTAATGTCACTAGACACCCCCCCCCCCCTTACGCTGGGCCTCCCTTAAGCCATTATATGTGGGAGAATTTTGTTTACTAAGTTTTAAAAAAGCAAACATATGCTCTACTCTCTGGTTCTGCTTTTATTGGTTTCAATGAATAAAAACAAGGAAGAAAAACAAAGACTTAAAGCAGGACAAAGCTTTGAACAACAAGCAATTAACCCGGTGGCAGCAAAGGGACAGCAAGAGAAAAGAGGAATTGCCTGCAATCAATAAAAGGCTGGGAAGGAAGATGAAAAATGTTCGCGAGGTAAATGGACCTTGATGTGAGCCACCGCAAGATAAAGAAGCAATTGTTTGTTGCAGGAACTACAGGGGTGCAGCTCCCCCAAACTGGCGTCAGCTGAAACAGGTGGCAGCAGCAACCCCATTAGCCACGTCCCAGGTCCACTGGGTGCACCTGCTCCCTGCCAGCCAGTGCCCACCAGGCACTGCCCCCCATGCTTCAACGGTCTGCACTCGGGACTCCTCAGGCACGAAGCTCACTCCCGGGTCGCTGGGGGTCTGGCCAAGGCGCCCGGAGCCCATCTAGGGACGCCTCCCCCATCCGCTGGTGAGCAATTTCATCTGATTCATGTTTCTACCCCTAGAGAAGCCAGGAACGTTGCTTTTTACTTGAGGCACATTCTGTGGAAAGACGGAAGGACTCCCTGTGGGCTGTGCGGCTCCCGATAAGGAAGAGAATAAAATCCCAGCCTCCCCACGATGCAGGGTCTGGACAGAAGCAGACGTGCAGATAAGCAGGGTCAGTGCTGTGGGTAAATGATTAGGAGAGAGAACTACGGGAGCACAAGGGACATCTCCAGGATCCCCCGAGGAGCAATCAGGGAGGGCACCCAGAGGAGGCAAAGCCTAGGCTGAATTTGGAGAATGAATAAAAGGTGGGCAGACAGAGGGGGAAGAAAGGGCATCCAAGGTCACTGGATGCGTAAAGGTCAGGGGGCCCGAATCCACCAGGTTCCTTCCGAGAACCTGGGCTATTCCGGACACTGGCTGGGAATGGGATGGGATTGGCGGGCGCAGATCAGGCTGGGTCTGTCGGCCACGTGGCAAAGTCTGAGTGTCCTGCAGGCAATGGAGAGCCATGAAGGGCTTAGAGCAAGAGCGAAACACAATCCTGTTTCTATTTTGAAGGTCATTCTGGCAGTGGGGAGATTGGAAAGGGCAACTAGACTAGCTAAGGTAGGGCAGGAGTGGGGGGTAGGCCTTGGGCCAGGGTCCACTTGAGAGGGGCAAGGGGGGGTGCCTTGGGGAGTATCTGGGTGCAGGAGCCCAGGTGGGAAGACAGAGGAATCCAGAATGACCGTGGCCACGTTTCAGAGCTGCTCCAAGCCTAGCATGTTCTTAAGCACCAAATAGCCAACCTCCCAAGAAAGCTGTGTTTCATCTACAGTCCCGAGAACTCCCGGGACATTCAGTTATGAGCACCGAGAGGGACCCTCAGAGACACTATGTGGGGAGCAGGGTTACGCAGGCAGGGAAACTGAGCCTCAGAGATGTCAGGGGTCTGGGAGCAGCAGGATCAGTCTAAGACCGAAGCCTCCAAAACCACCCTGGAACTTGCCAGAGTCATCTGAGGGGGTGTCTGGAGACGAGGCTTTGGGGAACCCCATTTTTTCCGAAGTACAAAAGCCATTCCAATTACCCAACTGTGTTTAACTGGCAGGTCTGTGACTCCTCTCTCCATAGCCCCATCCAGCATCCACACAGTGGGGCTTCCTTCTGGGCTGGTTATAATTACAGGAGCAGACAGACCCAGAAGGATCTCCATGTGCGCAGCTGCACAAACAGGGCATCTGTGCCGCGCATGACAGATGCCTGCCGGGCGCTATGATTCACCTCCTGGGAGCCTCGGAGCCCGCAGAGCGGAGGGGAGATTTCAGGGTCCCCCCAGCTGCCGACAGACACAGCGGATTCCGAACACAGCACCCCCTTCTCTCCAATCACCAGACTGTCAGCAGGACCCTCCTCAGGTACCAGAGGCTAAAGAATTTGTTCACATACACGTGTATATGCACACATGTGCCCCCAACACACACACACACACACACACACACACACACACACACAATGAATCTTCCAGGAAGAATCAGTTATTCTTGGGGAACCTGGGTGGCTCAGTCAGTTGTGTTTAACTTCGGCTCAGGTCATGATCTCACAGCTCATGGGTTCGAGCCCCGCGTCGGGCTCTATGCTGACAGCTCGGAGCCTGGAGCTTCTTCGGGTTCTGTGTCTCCCTCTCTCTCTGTCCCTCCCCTGCTCACGCTCTGCCTCTCTGTCTCTTTCAAAAATAATACATAAACATTAAAAAAATTAAAGACATAATCAGCAGAAAACACGGTTGGGCTCTTTAGTCCACAGAACAACAGAGGACAGCAGACAGGCTCCTCTGACTTGCGGGGACACAGGCAGATTCGCTAATTCATCTGTGAGTTCTTCCTTCCTTTCTCCTTTCCTTCCTTCCCACGGTCTGCCTGTCTGAACGTGCCTGGACCTGTTTCCCCAACTACGAAATACAAAACGGTGCCTCCCTCACACATCACGGGGATTGAATGAGAGCACACGTGCAAAGAGCTTGGCACACTGCAGGAGCTCAGTAAGTGTCAATTCTCACCATTATTGTTATCAGTGTCCCTCTTGGACACCTGCTCCCTTCCAGGGACACACACACACACACACACACACCAGATCATGAATGATTTAGGCCAGACGCTGCTCCGAGGGACCCCCTGGTCACAAAGTCAGATACGGAGAATGCAGCAGGTAGGAATTTGCCTTGAACAGTGACTTCAGTGCTTGGCTGGCGACTGCCAGGGCAGTGAATGGGAACAGTTAAGTCAAACTGCCCAGAAGCCTCACACCAGCCTGGGCAGAGCAGGGCAACTATGCATATATTCCCTGCAAGGGAACGGCGTTACGAAAGCAAAAAGGAGGAGACATCTCCGGGGTGGACAGAGAACCCAGGGAGGGACGGCTGCTCACTGAGCACCAGCGACACACCAGGCACCAGGCACCGAGAGACAAGAGGCAGCTGAAGCCGTCTTCTTTAGGATCCTTCCAGAAGCGCTTGATGGGGAATGGGGACTGAGGGAGGAAGAGCAGCGGGGGAAGCGTGTGGCACTAAGCCAGCCACCTGGCAGGTGACTGCAGCTGGATCCCGCCGGGAAACACCAGGAAACGGGTCAAACGTGGATCTTGGAATGAGGGGCAGTAGAGCCCGGCTGTTTCTTCCCCCCAAGACACGGCCTGAGGGCTGAGTCACTCTGGGGACACGTTTTACCTGCCGTGCGAGCAGGCAGGGCAGCCTTCTACCATTCTAGAAGCGTCCCTCAAGCACCAACACGCAGATGCTGGTATCCTCTGGGGGACGGGGGCTCCCTGACACCGCAGCATCCGGGGATAGTGACCCCCGGACAGCGCCTGCGAAGCGCCTGGTCCCGACCCCACACGGACCCTGAGGAGGATGCAGGCCTGCTCCGGACCCACACAGGGAGGGGGCGCCTGGCCCCCTGCACCTGGCACTCGGCGGGCAGGGGGTGGGGCTGGCAGCCTCGATGCCCAGGGAACTCCCCTGAGGGCGTCACTTAGAGTGCTTCGCAGGACGCGGGCCACAGGGAGGAGCGCGCCCCACTCCCATGCTCATGGCTCTCAGGAGGGTGGGAAGCCCACTCAGCCGTGGCCACGCACCCCGTGTACCCCGTCCTGCGGGGACAGCCTGGGAAGGGGCGCTGGGGGGCTGATTCCCGCGGCCGGGTCTGCTGTGTCTCCTATCATTCCCTCTTGGGTTTATAAGTCTGACTCGCTCTCTCACTCCGAATGCACTGGTCTCTCCTTTGCTCCCCCGTCCACCATTCACTTACTCATCCCCCACTCGTCCGTGCCGATGCGTTATGTAGAGGCTCCCACGGGGTCGCCCCCAACTCCCAGGTGGAAACGGGACGGCTGTGCACAGCCGGCCCGCAGGTGGGGGCTGTCGCCAGCACAGCCTGCGGGATTCCACTAGACTTCGGCGAGGAGGGCGGCGAGGCCAGCAGACAGTGCAGCACGGCGGGCGGCGGGTCTCTTACCTGTGATTTCCTTGGTGTCCCCGTTGGTGTGCTTAAAGCGGTCTCCTTCCACACGGACGCTGGGGCACAGCACGTCTGAGAGAAGCAAGAGGAAACAAGAGATGGATGAGCAAATGCCACCCACAGTCACTCTGGGGAAGGTGACGGCACCCGGAGTCCCCAGCTCACGGCGTGTAGGATGGCCAGTGCCCGGGACACAGGCGGAACCAGTGCTTATGGCTGACGGGTTCACGTCCGCGTGCAGTTGTGCCTGGGGCACACACGGGGCGGTGCACATGGCTGGCGGGTTCACGCCCACGTGCACTTGTGCCCGGGGCACACGCAGGCGCGGTGTACACGGCAGGCGGGTTCATGCACGTGTGCACTTGTGCCCGGGGCACACGCGGGGGCGGTGTACACGGCTGGCAGGTTCACGCACATGTGCACTTGTGCCCGGAGCACACGCAGAGGCGGTGTACACGGCTGGCAGGTTCACGCCCACGTGCACTTGTGCCTGGGGCACACGTGGGGGCAGTGTACACAGCTGGCAGGTTCACACACGTGTGCACTTACAGAGCACTTATTCTGTAAATACTATGCTCTGTTCTGGGGGTGAATCACAAACAAGGAGTGTCCCTACCGGCAAGGAGCTCACATCCCACCCATTAGAGGGAGTCAGACACCAACACCGACATGCTCGGTACAGCAAAATAAGCGACAGGACGGCGTGGTTGCTGGGGGACCTCGGGCACGGGCCTGACACCGCACCAGGCTGGGGGACCTCGGGCACGGGCCTGACATCTCGCCAGGCTGAGGGACCTCGGGCACAAGCCTGACGCCTCGCCAGGCTGGGGGACCTCGGGCACGGGCCTGACACTTCGCCAGGCTGAGGGACCTCGGGCACGGGCCTGACACCTCGCCAGGCTGGGGGACCTCGGGCACGGGCCTGACACCTCGCCAGGCTGGGGGACCTCGGGCACGGGCCTGACACCGCACCAGGCTGGGGGACCTTGGGCACAAGCCTGACACCACACCAGGGTGGGGGACCTCGAGCACAGGCCTGACACCTCAGCAGGCTGGGGGACCTCCGGCACAGGCCTGACACCACACCAGGCTGGGGGAGGCCAGGAAAGCTCTCTGGAAAGGGTGAAGCTCGAGGCCTCCTTGACGGAACAGTTAAGACCTAGCCAGACAGATGAAAGGCCAAGAGCAGCACCGGCAGGGGGACTTTTATAAAGTCTTGAACACACTCATACAGGCTCCCAGTCAGGGGCGTCGGTGAAACGGGAAATGTGTGCTGGGTGTGCTTAATGCCACCCTAAGCAGCTTCAGGTCCAATTCCAGCAGAAGGAAAATGCTCAATTATACAAACGCAATAGAGTAAGGCTTATAGAAAAAATTAAAACAAAACTTCATTATAGGATATTATGTCTTGTGTTAAGGTCGTCATGATTCTTCACTTAAAAAAAATTGGAAGGGAAAGTGACTCCTTCAATTGCCCTAAAAGTCCTGGAAAGAGCACCGACTTAAAATTTTAAAAAAATGTTTAATGTTTATTTATTTTTGAGAGACAGAGCACGAATGGTGGAGGGGCAGAGAGAGAGGGAGACACAGAATCGGAAGCAGCCTCCAGGCTCTGAACTGTCAGCACAGAGCCTGACGTGGGGCTCGAACTCATGAATCGTGAGATCATGACCCGAGCCAAGTCGGATGCTTAACTGACTGAGCCACCAGGTGTCCCCCCTGCCAACTTAGAATTTTAAAGTCCTTGATTCAAGTGCTGGCTTCCTGACCCATCAGCTTGGTGTCTTGGACAAGTTTCTTAGCCTCTGTCTCCATGCCAAGTATCTCTTACGAGGAGACCTGACAAATTACGGGGCTGCCTGGAGGGCTGGGCCAGCGCAAGCTCATAACAGGACTGGAATGAGGGAGGGTGGCCCTCAAATTCAGCATCTGAGACATCTTGCTTACCTTCGCCTAGACCCTGCCCTATCCACGACACTATTACCACCTCCCCTCATCAGACAGTCCCCCGTCTGTTCTGTGTGCAATGACTTCTTTTCATATTCGGGGTACGCGTGTTTCAGTGCCGGGCTGGTTTGGGGCCCCTTTACCAACAGCAGCAAGGGGAAAGCATGAAATCATCCCTGATTTGGGTGGAGGTATTTTTCATGTTTATCCCAAAAGGCACCGCGAGGTCTGAGGAGCCACATGGAAGGGGTTATTTTGGAAACAGCACCAAGCTGTCTGTCTAGGACCAAATACGCAAGAGGATCCAGGCCCCGCGAAATATTTAGACAGGATGGCGGCAGCTGTGGGGTGACTATCAGTTGCTTTAGCCCTGGAAGGCTGCCAGCGAGACGGGCTGTGGGTCATGAATCATTGAGTCAGAAAGTTCTATCCTTGATTATGAGCAAGTCTCTGGAGACTGATGGCTGGAGCTCAGGGCAGGCAGGGCCACTGAGCCTGGTCTCTGAAAATATCCGAGGCCATGACCTGATTCCCAAACCCAGATGTGCAAGGGCAGTCCAAGGACCACGAACACAGGTAAGATGGAGGCTCTCTTCAAAGACATTAGAACTTGCCCAAACCACCTGCCAATCCCCTTTTGGGGCCATCACTAACCCTTACACATTAAAGAGGCTCAAGGGGCAATTTATAGCCGACCTAGTAAGTCAGGACAAATGGCTCTCAAATTGCCCCCTCCAGGCAGGTTTTGCAGGGGTGTGGGGGGCCTCTGGGTTCACCCACGTGGCAGGAACACGGTCAGCATCCAAAGTCCCTCTAGGCCTATAACTGTATCTGTTTGGCTAAGATATTTCCACACTTTGCATAATGATCTATTTATTTCCACATTAACTCATGTATTTGAACTAAAATATTTGAGGTCCCCAGATGTTCTGGGCATACAGCTAGTTCTAGGGACACACTTATGGGATAAAAGACAAGTCGCCGTCCCTGCCTTCAGGACACTCCTGGGCTGACTGTGGTGACTTGGGACAGGGAGGCACAAGGAAGTGTAAGAGCTGCCCGAGTTCACGATGACCGGAAATGACCAGTGACATCTGAGCCAAGAAGTCGCTGCTGGATGGCCTTCCAATCATGGGCTCCATCGTGATGCTGATGAGTAGTGAGATATGTCCCAGACCTGGGCTCCTGCCGTGGAGGGGTGACAGACCACGTCAGTCATCCGTGCTACTTAAAGAATGGCCCTTTCACTCCGAACGGCACTTTTCAGCCCAAGGAGAGAGCTGTGGCTGGCTGGTGGCAGGTCTTAGCCAAGAGAGGTTATTCTGTTCCCCACCTTTTTACCCTCCCTTTCGTCTAGGGACATACATGTGACCCAGTTCTGGACAAGAAAATAAGTAACAGAAGTTTGCTGTGGTTGGCAGAGGGATGGTTTCTTAAAAAGCCTTTGCCCTTCCTGATGAAATGGGACAGATAGGGAGATGGGGTTGGCAAGGTGACTCTCCCTTCCTCCTCCTTAGAAGGTGGGACTTCCAAGGACAACTGAGGAGACAGGGACCCCCACAGCAGCAAGCCAAGCCTGGGTGAAAAGGGTAAGAAAAACACACTTCCATTTGTCTAAGCCACTGGACTGGTTTGTTTGTTTTGGTTTGTTTTTTTATTTGCAGTTGAGCACATCCCGTATTTGCACACATTCCCTTTCTGGGAGCCACACTGATTCACCAGGCTCGAGGATTTGAAAGCTGCCTCTCTTTCCAGATGCCCAAGGACGACTCAAGAGGGTAGTAAGAACGGGTACATTACTTTCCTGGTAAAGGAGCCACAGACAGACTGGATTCTCTTCACTATCCCAGTAAATATGGATGTGCCTGGAAATCTTTCAGCATCAACACGAGAAGCCGTTCTGGAATTAAGGGGTAAGTCCTCAGGGGTCAACATGCATACTTCGTTCTTGGTCAGTTGGCCAATTTTCCTTTTTAAAAGAGTAAGAACATGACTGATCACAAAGACCTTCTCCCTTGGAGTTAATTTATGGTTATTCTACCTCTGTCTTTGGGTAGACAGAATATTCTAGACTCCTGGAGAGGAAAGAGATCTCTCTGCCCACAGAACAACTTCTATTTCACCAGAAGCTTTCAAGAGAGGCCAGCTGCTGAATGATCAGAGCTGCTGCTCCGAGGGGAAAAGAACAGGAATTCACTGTAGTTTGTGGGAAAATAGGTCAACTGTCCTCAGTTCACCAAATGGCAGAAGGGGAAACTGTGTTCGCACAGGATGCCCTTCTGCTGTGTGCTGACACGCCCACACTTCTGTCTACAGAACACACAGCCGTGCCATCCCTGGCTCTCAGCCAAGAGTGTCTTCATCTGGGAAAAGAGAGTGCTGGAAATTATTGAGTGCCTACTGTGTGCCAATCTCCCAGCTGGGGATTTTACCCACAAGAACTGTTCTAGGGGATAGATTTTCCCCCATTACACAGATGTAAAAACAGAGGCTAAAGGGTTAAGAAACTCACCAGAATGAGAGGAGTACCTGGATTTGAAATAAAGGTCAACCTGCATCTAGAATCTAGGAGAAGAGATGGTGGCACCAGTCGAGGGAATCAGGACCACAGAAGAGGAGGCAGAGCCAGAGGGCTCAGTGAGCAACAGACGGGAAGCCTTCGGTGCTCACCCAGCACTTCACAGCGACCGTCCCTGAGTCCGGCCAGCCGCAGACGAGAGGCTGGCATTCCGAGCGGGCAGGGGAAGAGGCAGAGGAGGGAGGAGACGAATCAGGCACCAGCAGACATACAGGACAGCTCCCTCACTGCTCCGAGGCCAGCCAGGAAGTCATCCTCACACTAGAGGGCCAGCAGACACTGCGCTCCAGGGCCCACGATGACGTGCACAACAATTACGATAGCACTGCCAGTGGCTCCCGGGAACGGAGGACCCACACGTCCAGCATCGCGCTGGGCGTGCAATGTAGGCTGTTTCTGCCCTGCTGGCGGCAGCGGGGTCTCCGTGATCAGCAGACAGTCCCGTGTAGATGCCTGCTGTGCACCTGAGCTGAGCACATTAACACAGCGAATCGAATCCTCCCCGAAGCTTCAAGGCACAGGTGCTATTGTTCACAGATGGGGAAAGGGCCTAAAGAAGTTAGCAGATGGACCGTCCAAGGCCGCGGAGCTCACTAACCATACAGTCAGCACGACGAGTCCGGCATCTGGCTCCCGACCACTGCACCACGCAGTCTTTCCAAGTCACCTGCTCAAGTCACCCAGCCAAAAGGCACCCAAGCTTGTCTGTCTCCAAAGCCTGCACAGACAGACGGCCAGCGGCTACTTCCGGAGGCAGCACCTTCGGCCCGTGAAGGGCCCTGACTTATAGAGGAGGGGCCTCCTTACTCTGCACCTACAGGATCCATGGGCTTGCTCAATTCTGCCCACTGACCTGTACGCTTGTGCGCATTTACACCAGGCTCTGAGCTGGGCACTGGGGACCCCAGAGTGGACAGAGATCAAGGTGGGTACCAGCCCCAAACAGGTGTCTGTTCTCTCTCACAGAAGCTACTTAAATGTTTCAGGGCAGCCAGCACGTTCCTCCGACTCTCCAGTCTTGTGCAGCAGACCCCCCCCCCAAACCCCCAGGGGTTCCCCCTTTCAGACTGGCCGTGGGAGTGGAGGGAGTAGGTCCCACGGGAGTTGTGAGCACACAAGCGGGATCACAGTTCCCGCAGGCATGGCTTCATGTTTGCTGCTGACTGAGGCATCCTGTCTGACCCCAATCAGTGCTACTCATGAAGCCCATTTTGCAGATGACAGAATTGAGGCCGGGAGAGCCGAGATGACCCGCTTCAATCAGGCAGCTAGTTAGTAGCGGAAAGAGGATGCGGTTTGGTGTGACTCCAGCACTCTCTCGCCTGCTCCCACAAACACACATATTGGGGGGTCTGGAAGAGCACAGAATATTTAAACCGTGGTTACCTCTGCAGGACAGAACTTGGGAGTGATTATCTGCTTTTTGTATTTTCAAATTTGCTTTAAAGATTCGAATGTGATTTACTAGTACTGTCTTCTCAGGTTATTGTTACTATTATTTTGATCTTTGTAATGTTTATTTATTTTTGGGAGAGAGAGCATGAGTGGGGAGGGACAGAGAGTGAGGGGGAGGGGCAGAGAGAGGGGGACAGAGGGTCCGAAGCAGGCTCTGTGCTGACAGCAGAGAGCCCGATATGGGGCTCGAACTCACAAACCATGAGATCGTGACCTGAACCAAAGTCAGACACTCAAACAACTAAGCCACCCAGGCGCCCAGTGACTATTATTTTTTAAAAGCAGCTCTGAGCCGGGCCCTGAGACACTTGTTGGGGCCACCAGGAGGTCCTGGCGGAGCGGAGGCAGGAGGGCTGGTGGCTGCAAGCGCTGTTTGCAGAAGTGAGGCTGGGAGTCCTGGAGGCCTGCTGGGCCTGCCCCAGTTGACCTGCCAGAGGCGGCCGGGAGAATGGGGAGGGCCTCGCACCAGGCCGCCTCCGCTCTCCTAGCCCCAGCCCGTGCTTGCTCTCTGGGGTGAGGTGAGGCTGAAACAGGGCCAGAGGGAGACCGTGCTCTCCATGGCTGATGGGGAAGGTGGTCTGGAGTCCAGACCTTGCCTCTCTGATGTCAGCTGCCCCTCGTGCGTGCTTCCAGATCTGGAAAGAGGGATGGACGTTTGTGGGGGGTTTTCCCCATCCAAGGTCATCCTGCAGCTTAAATGGAATAGTTCGTGGGAACTTCTTGGCACGGTGCCTGGCACCTAGGAAGTGCTCATTCATTCATTCATTCCGCCAATACGTTTGCCAAGTGCCTGGCACATACCTCCCAGCGTGAGGAGTGCAAACACGTGCCCTGGCCTCTCGGGGGTCACGTGCCTAGTGGAGGAAGCAGAGAGCAAACAGAGACAGACAGAGAAGCCATCAGGTGTGCTCAGTGCTGTGGAGGAAATATGTAGGTGATGTGTGTGGGTGCTGGCTGTGGGGGCCAGGGTGCACGTAGGATATGCTGGTCTGGGACGACCTCTTGGCTCAGTGACATCTGGGCTGAGAGCTAAGAAGGGCACAAGCCAGCCACAGCAAGAGCAAGCAGGCAGAGGTAGCAGGAGGTGGCACAGAGCCCTGAGGAGGAAGGGGCTTGGCTTGCCCTGGGATGGGGAGGGGGACCACGCCCTGAGCTGAGCGGAGTGAGGAGACAGGGAGGCAGGAAGGTGCCATCTCAGAGAATCCTGGGAACCCAAGGCAGGGCTTGCAGTTCAGGCCAAAGAGGTGGCTCAGCTGGGGAGTTAAGAGCGGGCAACTGAGGCCGGTAGAGGTGATGGTAGTTGCCGTGTGAGTGTGGCCGCCCAAGGAGGGTGGGATTTCAGAGGTCCCTGGGTTCCTGAGACCCCACCCTCCCCTCAGGGTGCCACCAGCAGGTGTCAGCACAGCCCTGAGGACCACCTCTAGTCGGGGGCAGGAGATGAGGAGCACTGGGAACTGGGAAGCGCACCAGAGCCCTCGGCCAGCCCCCAGGTACCACGTGCGCCCCGGCCACTTGGGCCCAGCAGGCTCAGCGGGGCATCTGAGAGGCACCAAACCTAACTGCAAACTTCCTTTCCTTCATCCCACATGTAATGAATGCCCACGATGCACCTGGCACCGAACTGCTCTGGGGCATAATAATGGGCACAATGACAAGCATGCCTTCCTCAGGGAGGTGCTGGCCAGTGGGCAAGGTAGAAATTGGCCAAATAAGGCACTGACCTCTCCAACAGGTGATTATGGACAGTGGGAAGCCCTAAGGCGAGGACAGGATGAACACAGTGAGCCCCCACCCTGGTGGGAGGGTCGGGGACGCCTCCACTGAGACTTGAGGGGTGAGCCGGAGGGAAGCAGGTGAGAGCAGCAGGGGAGTGACCCACCGCAAGCTCACAAGACTCAGTGACTCGCCCCCAGGTCACAGAGCTTCGCATAGGGGATGCAAAATCCAAACCCAGGTCTGTGTGACCCCACCACCTCCATCTTTGGGCTGCGAGACCACTGTGGGGTAGGTGACCCATCTGTACAAGGGCTCTGGGGACCCTCAAGAATCCCTTAAATGAGCAGAATCCGTGAGACACTCCCATGCCAGCTGGCGGCAGGGATCCGCAGGGTGGGGTCTGTGGCCAGCGGTGGGCAGGCACTATCAGGACTCAGACACTCGTGTTCTGCTGGGAAGCTAGTCATTAGGGAGTGGACCAGGACACGAGCTACGGTTCTCCACCACAGCAGGGACATGACCACTGCCAGCATGCTAGGGAGGCCGTAGGGGACAGAAAGCGCAAAAGTCCCTGCCCTCCTGAAGCCCACAGTCCAGCAGATCTCACTTAAGTCTCTCAACAGCCTCCGGTGGGTCGGCCACTCCCAGTGTGCAGCCAGCACTGGGGCTCGGAGGGGCTGCCCGGCCCGTCTACGTCACCTTGCAGTGAGTGGCAGAGACAGGATTCAGACCTGGGCCTGGTTGAACTGCACACCCCACACAATCTGCCCAGCGCACCCTAATGTCTGGCAGGAAAGGTTAGCGGCTGAGCTGGGCTGCCTGGGGCAGTGGAGAGACTTTTAGAATCAGGATTCTTACGGTGCGCTCAGCCAGAACTGAGGATCAGGAAAGGGCCTGCATGCAGTGGTCCAGGACTCTCGTCTTATACGGGAGGAATCAGATGCCAACAAAGGGAAATGCCCCCTGGTGCCGCCCCACCAGAGCCTCCGTCGCGCCTGGTGCACAGCCACAGCCCCCCGTCCTACTCCTCAAAGGTCCTCTGAGGCCAAACCCAGGAAACACCAGCGGCCGGAAGTGTGTTTTACAGGAAACCTTGTCCTGAGGATGTCCGACTTCTAATGCTCAACTTTTCTCCCCAAATCTTTGCCTTCTGACTTTGATGCAAAACCTCGGATCCAAATTCGCTGCCCGGGGGCAATTCTGTCAGTTCCACAGGAGTAAATACCTCCTTACGCTTCCTCGTCCCTGTCTCTGTATGTTGGCTCCTTCTCAGGGAGCGAACGGCTACCTTAGGTGCATGGCACCCTCTGCCTTTCCAGGCGCTGAGGCTAGTTTTCTCAGTTCCAGAAACGAGTCCACACTCTGGACGCCCGCCCCTCAGGGTCCCCAGGGGGATGAGAGAGAAAGTGCGGGAAGCAGCAAGCTCAGTGCTCAGTGCACCACGGTCTCACCATGCGACCCGGTGCTGGGGGACCGTCACCCACGCCCAGTCTGCCATCAGGCACCCACAACTCTGAGCTCCCGCAAGACCCAAGGAGGAGGGGCACCCAAGGGCTGCATTACAAGGTGCAGGTCCTAGGGGACAGGGCTGCTGTGCAGGCCACAGGTGAGGAAACAGAGCCTCCTCCTTCCCTCGGGGATTCTGAGCAGACAGAAATAGAGAAACAAAGGAGTGTTAAGATGCAGATGGATCACCGGAATGGGGGGGGGGGTTGACAAGGTATCTCACTCTGTCCCATGGAGAGGAGACGAGATTCCCTGTAGGAAAGGGGGAGGAGGTAAGAGACAGGGCGTGAAGAAGGCCCAGGTTCTGGTGGCAGAGTGACCCGAAGTCACTCCATGGCCAGGACAAAGCACCTCCCCACGCAGTCTCGGGAAAGCACAGGGCTGGCCGAATGAGCCCAAAATGCCTCACCCCAGGAACATTCTGTGGTTCTCAGTGGAGATGGGCAAACAAGATAAGGTGCGATTTCTTTTTCTCAGTTACAGCCACATTCCCTCCATAAACATGTGGCCTGGGATCAGACCTATCTGTGTTCAGGCTCAGGGTCATGTCCCCACAGTCAGAGCACCCGTGACCAAGGCTCAGCCCTGGCTCTGCCCTCCACCTTGCCAGGCGCCGAAACCCTTGTGGGAGCAGGCGGCCATGTGAGGACCCATTCACTGGGTCCTGGGGGCAGAAGGGGACCCGGCCAGACCAGCTGCTCATTTGCTCCCACCCCGTCCCCCGAGCACTGGTGGAGGTGGGTTCCCAGAATGGCCACCGGCCGCATTCCTGCGGGGGGAGAGCTTTGGTGAGGCTGGTGGGAAATCACGGCCAGATGTCCAGGAGGAACAGCTGGGCAGCCTTTCCACACACACCCCCCCCCCGGACTAATCCAGCTGGTCAAGGCAGAGCTGTAACTGGAGATGAGCTGAGGCCAGGGGACAGGGTGGGGCCCCTGCCCACATGCCCTCCTTCCGTCCAGGGCACCTGCTGGGGCTGCGCCTCCCGTCTGAGTCTGCAACCACCTCTAGGGGTCTGCAGCCAGAGGGGCTGGCCTGGGGTGGCACACGGAGGGCTCACCGGCCTCTGTGCTCTTCCACAGCTGTGGTTCTCCCCCACCTGCAGCCCCGGGTTCCGCTGCACCTGCCATCCCCTGGGGCTTCAGGCGGCCACCATTCCTTCCCCTCCAGGTTGACCATGAACCGGCTGCCCAGGCCTTCCAGCCAGACCATTACTGTTCAACCCTCTACCCACATTTCCTCATGTCCAGCCACCTCCTCCTGCCCCTAAACCCTCTTCTTGGGGAATGCGCCCCATCAGCCCATCTATGCCTATTTCCTTTAGCATAATGCCCTCGAGGTCCATCCATGTTGTTGCAAATGCAGGATTTCCTCAGTTTTTTATGGTTGACCAATACTCCATTGTATGTATACACTACAGCCACTTTTACCCATTCATCCACACTGTGGATTCGGACAGTTACATTGTCTCCAGGTCTTGGCTGCTGTGAATAACGTTACAATGAACATGGGGACGCAGGTATCCTCTCCAGTAGGCGATTTTATTTCCTTTGGCTACATTTCCAGGATCATAGGGTAGTTCTATTTGTAATGTTCTGAGGAACAAGCACGCTGTTTTCCAAGCGTCTACACCAATTCACATTCCCACCAACAGCACACAAAGGTTCCCTTCCTCCGCATCCTCACCAGCACTAGTTATTTCTAATCTTTTCAACAGCCATTCTGACGCGTGTGAGGTGCTGTCTCATTGTGGTTTTCGCTCATAATTTTTCTGTGCTGACATTTTACTTGTTTTTTGTCTCCTGAGACAGACGCTCTGTGTGAACAGGGCTGTGTCTGTCACGTGACAGACCCCAGGGCCTGCAGCCAGTTTCCAGCTCCCCAGAAGCACTTAATCAAGAGTTCCTGAACTGATGAATAAAACGCTGCAGCAAAAAACGATCGGATGGGTTTCTCATTCCAATGTTTCAGAGGAGGAAACTGAGCCAGATAGCTCACGTGACTTCCTCAAGGGCATATGGGCAACAGAGAGCACCTGCTGTGTGCCAGGTGGCCCCCCTCTGGGCCAGGCGCTGCTCTGAGCACCTTCTGTATTTCAATGTATTCAATCCTCCCAGGAGCAGCCATTTTACGAGGGACAAGCCAAGTGCAGAGGTTACATGATGAGTAACAACATGATAAATGGCAAACACAGGACTTCAACTCAGCTTTCAGGAGGGGGGCAAGGAGGGAAGCGGGCAGAGAAAGAGAGAAAATTCTCTCCAGCCCAGAATTTTAACAGGCCCTCACTGTAGGTTTATTGGCTCCCTCTTTCTTTTCTTTTCTGTTTTTTTCCCTCAATTTTTAAAAATCGCAGTGTAGTTGGGGCGCCTGGATGTCTCAGTTGGTTCAGCTTCTGACTCTTGATTTCAGCTCAGGTCATGATCTCACAATTCATGGGTTCGAGCCCTGAGTCAGGCTCTGCGCTGACCCTCAGGAGACTGCTTGGGATTCTCTCTCCCTCTCTCTCTTCCCCTCCCCCCATCAAAATAAATAAATAAACTTGAAAAATGAAGTCTAGTTGATATACAGTAAGATATCAGTTGCAAGCGTACAAAATAGCGATTTGGCATTTTTATACATAACATGGTCCCCACGATAAATACAGTTACCATCTGCACATGCAGTTATTGCAATAATAGGGACTATTCTCCCTATGCTGTACTTTTCACCCCATCACTTATTTACTTTATAACTGGAAGTTGGTGCCCTCCATTCTCCTTCACCCATCCCATCCACCCCCCACCCCCTCCAGCAACCACCTGGCCGTTCTCTCCCGCACCTATTCAAGCTCCTAGACCAGGAGGCAGAAAAAGCCCATGGGGGCCCCACTCGCTCCCACCCTTCTGTTCACCATTTTCTGTTGTATATATCACCTCTGGTGACAACAAATTATTTTATTTAAAAAATCTTTTCTTAGATGCTTAAGGCCCTTTGCGGCTTCGAATCCACAAATGTATCCAGGACCACAGTGCCTTAGACTCCCCTGGGCCAGGCCCTGTTGCCCACCTAGTGACAACGGAATGCGCGGAAGAGGCTGACCACCTGTGTAACGTTGGGATCATCTGTGGCCGAGCCGGAGTTCCCAATCAGACGTCCCCGGTCACCCTTTCTAGCATGTGCACTGTGGTGTCGCTCTCACACAAAGCAAGAAGGAGGGCGAGAAGCCGGCCTGCACGGATCCAGACCCCAGCCAGCCAGGGCCCCTCCCTCTCCTGATCCCAGCACAGACACCTGGGACCGATGCGAAACGATGATGACTTCTGCGGCCCAATTTACCCAGGTTCCAGTGAGCAGACAAGTAGTGTAAACCGGTGATATTCACCTCCAAGGACTACATTTCTGCATCAAGGACACCAGGCGAGGAGGGTAGGAATACAGGAATGGGCAACAGGAGCGGGCTGGTTCTCCACCTCCTATATATTTGCTCGCTAGTCTCGTGGCTTCTCTGGACTCTGGCTGACGCCCCTCTCAACCAGGGGACCTGAGGGGGGGCAGTGAGGACCAGCTCTGCTCACTCAGCCCATACGCTCTACAGACTTTCATGGAATCTCTGCAATGTGCCTACGTGGGAGAGTTCTGCATGCTGTTTTCCAGATGAGGAAACCGAGGTTAAGTCTTCTGCCCAAATCCACACGGCTGGTAAACAGCAGACTAGTGTGCATGAGTTTGCATGTGGCTTGTGTTTTAGTATATATGTGGCGTTCTTGTGTGGGAGTGGGGGATAGGTGGGCGAACTCAAAGAAGCCAGAGCCTATAATTAAAAGGACAAAGAGAGACATGTTTTACAGCAAAACAAGTCACCTAGAACATACGGCTGTAACAGCTGATTTCCTTCCGCTTTCCAGTAAGCATGAAGTTGTATCAGAAGCACTGCAATTACTCAGTCGCTCTCCTTGGAAAGCCCCTAGGCATTGGGTAGCCCTCGGGTCCCACTTGTTGTCTGACAAGTATGAAATAAGCTCAGCTAGGACAAGGTCAGCTTCAGGACGTGAGAGGCACTCAGAAATGCACTTTCTCCACGTATTTAATTATACGGATGCATATTCCTATATAGACGTATATATATATAGACTGTGTGTATGCATATTTACATTTTGCAAGTAGTACTAATTTAGTTGTGGCCACTAGATTGTACCCCTGTATCAACTCTAAACTAAAACCACCGTGTGAAACACGTAGTCCAACCTCCACGAGCTTCTAAAATGCCTGGCATGACCTGACCCCAGTAAATGAGATGGTCTTGCCCGTGTGGGTGCTTACGTGGGATGGCATCAGGCACAAAGGGTGCTATGGCTGGCATGAGGCCCTGTAGCCAGACAGTGGCACGGGGAGGACACTGAATCACATGTGACTCAGGGCCCTGTCCAGTCCAGTTGGGACATGAATCCTTGTCTGAGGCCAGGGAAGGTAGGGGTCTTTCTTAACGATCTTGGGTGAACCCTAAAAAATGACACCCAGAGCAGGCATCCATAACACAGCTGCACACGTGGGGGTGGCATGACTCTTGACCAAGACACCGAAGAGAAGGGGAGAGGGGACCCCTAAGGGGAATCCCACACACCCCATTCAGCACCCAAGGAGGAAACTGAGGCCCCCATAAAACATCCTACCCAGAGTCACAGAAGAGTTAGTGGCAGTGACTTCAGATTCCCAGTCATCATATCAGAACACACTGTCAGGGGTCAGCAAACTTTTCCTGTAAAGGGTCAGAGTGCAAATAGCCTTTGTGGGCCATGCAGTCTCTGTCACAACTGATCAGCTAGAGGTTGTGGCAAGCCGTATTCCAACAAAACTCAACTTGAAAAATTGGTGCCTGGGCGGAGTTGGCCTGCAGGCTGTAGTCTGCTGTCCCCTGCCTTAGACCAAGAATAGAACTCACGATCCATGAACTTCTAGATCCTGCTAGATTCCCTTCCTGTGACAGGGGGCTTGGATCCTGCCATGTTACCTCTGGGCACTTTGCTGTTTGGCAGGGTCTGTTTCGTATAGGCTTTGCATAAAAATACGATAACACCATGATAATAAGAACCACAGTCAATGAGCTGCCAGACTGGTAAATATCACCTCAATTTTACAGACAAGGACATCAAGTGTCTGAGAGGTGACGCCCTTGCCAAGGGGCCCCCAGCTGGCAGGGGTCAGAGCTGGGATTCCGCTCCAGATCCCCTGCCTCACATCAGGGTCTTAGCAATGCAGACTATGAGTCCCCTGTGTACAGCTGCAAAGGAGGCCTTGTACGTGCATGTCCCTCTGCCCTAGGGAGTAGGTAGTACTGTCACTGTTTCCACTTAACAGGGAAAACTAAAGCTTAAGAAAGTAATCTGTCCAAACAAACAGAAACATGGATTTAACCCAGGCTTTTAGATCTGAGTCCATTTGCTGAACAAGAAGGCTATCAAGTCACAGCTCCTGACAGACAGAAGGCAGGATCCAAACCCAGGCCTTCCCTGAAATCTTGTCCTGGACTCCTGCCCCCCGCTCGAAACGATGCTTTCTCACAGGGGCCATCCTGCTTCCCAGGGGCACACGCTGCTCAAGGCAGGGGGTGAGCAGGTCAGAGAGGCCCGGTGGCTTGGGCCTGCCAAAGCTCAAGCAGCATAAACAGGCAGGTAAAGTGTATTTGTACTAAATTTCAGAGAAGGAGGCAACTGGGAGGAAAATGCAACATTTATAGAGTCCTTTAGAGGACGTAACACAAGAAAAGGTTGAGAAACGCTGCTTTAAGTGAAAGGTAGTTAACTCAATCACCTTTCCAGAAAACAGTATATGTACATGTGCCCATATACACAGATAAAACTTATATATATGTTATATGTTACATATGTATATATAAATTATACACACACCCATAGGTGTATGTGTGTGCATGTGTACCTGCATGCATGCATTTACATACATGTGCATGTGTATTCATGTATATTTATATGTGCATGTGTGCACACATGTGTGCATGTCTGTGCACATATGTGAGTGCATATACATGCATGTGTATATGTTATGTATACATGTGTCTATATAGTGCATATGTGTATACATATGTATTTGTATATGTGCATATATTCATATGCATGCATACGTATATACATGTGTATGTGTGTGCATATAAATGAACGCATATGTGTGCATATGTGCATGTGTATGTACACATTTGTATGCATTCATATGTGCATATACTTGTATGTGTGTATACACATGTATTTGTGCATATAGATGAATGTGTGCATGCATGTATGTCCCTGTGTGTGCATGCATGTGCATATATATGTGTGTATATAGTAAAAGCAAACTGCACGCACATGCTCAGGGCCATCACTGCGGCCAATGCTTCCCACGTCCAATCCATGAGACCCTCCTGACACTCCACGGCGTAAGAACGGTGCCAGCACCTGCTTTGTACGGCCAACACGACACGAGGTACCTGGCCCGACTGTTCACAGTGGGCGGGGAGGCAGAGCTGGGCATGATGAGCACGAGCTCCAGCGGGGCGTGACTGCCCTGAGCACACTCTCGTAGGAACCGCCTGCGGGACACACGTGCAGGTGCGTGCCGAGTTCGGCACGGGGAAGACAGCACTGCACCATCATGAGAAGCCGGAAGCCAAAAGTAACGTGAGTGGTGCTCCGTCCGGAGAGTGGAGGATGTGAGGATACATGCCCCCCGCTCCAGCACAGTGGGACACACTCCCCCGGCCCTAAAGGGGCTACGGGCAGAACGTCCAGTTTTGACACATGGGTTTTGGTTTCAAGAAGAGACAGGAGTCAGGCAGGAACACGCATCAAACGGCTCCCAGGGACCCCCTCCAGGCATGGGTCTGGCTGGGCACAGCTGGGGACACTCTTGCCTTCCTGGGTGCGTGCAAATTAAAAATAACTGAAGGGCGTTTCAGTTTTCCATCATTTCCCGTAATTTTCTAGTAAAATGTCCCAGCACATCATCAGAATTAAGTAACCCAATTACAATCTCTAGGGAGTGACCTTGATCACAACAAATTTTCCCAGGAGGAACTCCCCGTGACCCTTAGGTAAAGGGCGGGCCCAGCTGGAATTGCTTCTTGAGGCTGATGTGGTCCCAAGGGCCAAGCCACAGACATCCATGTGGCGGCTCCAATCCCACAGCTGATGCCACCACAGATTCCTCCCAGGCCTTCAGATCCACCCAGAGGACAAGCTGGGTCTTGTGGCCACACATGTTCCCAGATGCCCGTGTGTGTGTGTGTGTGTGTGTGTGTGTGTGTGTTGTTTGTGTTGTGGACGTGTGATGTGTGTGTGCGTGTGTGGGGTGGGTGTTGTGTGTGGTGTGTGTACAGGGTTTGCACATGCAGGTGTGTGTGTGGTGTGTGCCCCTGGCGGCTCCACCAGCCTCCAGGCAGGCAGAGGGATGTGGGGACGGAGGCAGGCATGTGGTCAGAAGGAACCGGGCACTGGGGTCAATGCCACCAGAAGGTGTGCCTTCATTGATGACACCAACACTCAGGTTCAGGGGGAGACGAGGCCCAAAGAACTTCAGGCTGGACGTGCTACCCAGGCATGCCAACGGCTGACCCCAAAGCCCTTCTCTTGGGCATGACTGCTGGTCTTCAAGGGGACAGAGTATTCTGTTCCCTTCTGGCCAAGGGAAGACTCCTGGCTGGACTCCTACTGCACACACCTGGGAATGTTAAGCCAGGAAACTAAGCCTCAATTTCCACCTCTGGAAGTAGGGGTAACAACCCACCCCTCTCCTCCAGCACGCAAAGTGCACGCCTACCCCAGGCCCTTGGCTTTTGCTGCTGCCTCCGCCTGGAACTCTGGGCATAGACTGATTCTTGCCATCCCAAGCTCAACTCACTCCTTCTCTTCTCAACGGGCCTTCCTCTGGAAATGTCACTCTACATGCAGGATCACAGGTGTCTTATTCAAGGAGGTACTCTGAGTCCCAGAACAATGTCTGCGAATAACAGGGGATCGATTACAATGTGTTGGAAAAAATAACCCAATCGTATAGCGTCCTTAAAATATCCAGGGTTGTGAGATGGTATCTTTAAAGGTCTATCTATCCAGTCCATTCCTAATTCCACAAATTAGTTGTGTTGTTTACTGCAAACGCACTACAAAAAGAGAAAAGGCCGAAACAAATGATCGAGTGAACCTAGTAAGTCACTGGCTTACAAGGTGAAATGGCCTGTTGACCAGCACAGTACGGACCAAGGTGAGCCGTCGGTGGCCACAGCGCCCACAGCCGGCCTAACCCGTGTCCCATCACAACAAAGGAGTGTGTAAGGAGGCACTCCCCCTGCACACGGGAGCGGGGCTCAGGGGTGGAACGAATGCGGGGGCACCCACTGATTAAATGCAGAGCTGGGGCACAGATGCTGACACTCTTCCCGTGAGAGTCGCAGGGGAACAATAAACGTAATCTCCCTGCCACACAAAAGAGGTCGGTCTCCCTCTCTCTCCCCACCTCTCCCCCCACCCTGTTGGTAAGTGTAATATCCAGCAGTCCGGACTCACTGGAACAGCAACACAGCTCGGCACACACATGCCAGCGAGAGACGGACAGAGACAGCGCCCACATGTCATATGACAACACCCGTGCCCTGACCCACGCTAAGGTCTCAGCCCAGCTGTCCGAGAGCTAAGAGACAGGACCCAGGAGAGTGGCTCTTGCTCGTGGGAAGAGGGGTGTGGGGACCACCACTGAGTGTCCCCAAACTAGGAGGAGGTGGAGGTCTCAGCTGTGGCCAGCTGGCATTCCGCAGACTCGCTCACGGCCACCCGATTAGCTATATAAAGGTTGTTTTGTGGCCACGACAGAGCCCGGGGTGGAGAAAGCTCTTAATTACAGCCGGCGCTCTGGGGCTGGGCCCGTCCACAGCCTCCGCCCCACACGCTGCAGGAAGCTGGGCTGAGATCGAGTCCCCTGGGAACCCGGTCAGGCCGCAGAGGCAGGAGCGGATGCCACGACATGGAGGCACCACCCTGCATGAGCCTCAGGGCTGGGGGGACAGTGAGCCACATGCTGTTAGTTTCACTCCTTTGCTCAGCAAACAGCTGCCGGTCCCCGTGTGAGCCAGGCCTGCAGCAGGAACCAGCACAGGTCAGCATCCGAAATCCAAAGCATCACAGAGGGGCAGCCGGGCAGGCCCGACTCCCCGGCTGTGGACACTGTAACCCCAAACTCCCCGTGACCCCCAGCAAGCCATGCAGGCCCTCTGTACTTCAGTGTCAGCCACAGCATAGGAAGAGCTAGGAGATCTATGCTGGATATTTGGGGACACATCAATGATAGGGCGATTTAAATATGTTCCCTAAACATCACAAGGACTCAGGACCT
The DNA here is from genome assembly GCA_028646485.1 of Cryptoprocta ferox. NCBI lineage: Eukaryota > Metazoa > Chordata > Mammalia > Carnivora > Eupleridae > Cryptoprocta > Cryptoprocta ferox. The sequence goes on along the minus strand of CM053569.1, from coordinate 4,132,113 downwards.
GGGCCAAACAGAACGGGGGTGGGGGGCGGATCTCCCAGTTCTGCTTTTTGCCTGCTGGGCCACCCTGGGGAGTGACTCTGACCCAGCCATCACGGACACTCAGGGGTAGTCACGGTGCAAGCCAGCACTGGGTGTGTGTGGCACACGCGAACTCGGATGGCAGAGGTAAGCACAGGGTAAGACGTAAACGTGTTAGAACAAATAAATTAGTAGTATGAAGTATCCTATTTGCAGCCATCACCTAGGTGGCAGGACAGGAGGCTGGAATTCGAGTGCAGCTCTTAGCAGAGTTTAAACAAATGCATCTTGAGATCCTGAGAATAGGTCAGGTCCAAAGATGGCCCAGTGGCATTTGGACAGAGACGCTTCCGAAACGGCCACCCCATCTCAGGCCCCTTCCTGTTCCTACGCTGCCCCCTCCTCAGCTCACCTGGTCACTCTCATCTGGGCTTCCAGACCAGACCAGCCAGTCCTCGCAGATCCCTGTGCGGCCTTAGGGCCGGGGGCTGCTGCACCCACCCCAGACACCGGCCCCTCACCCCCTGTGCATGACTAAGGTTCAGCTTCCCCTCTGAAGGGCAGCCCCGGGGACCCTGCTATCCTCAGGGCCACGCCTCCCTTCTGTGGCCAAGCTGGATGGAAAACAGGTTCCAGATGCAGTTGGACCTCAGTTCATCAACAGAAGCAGCAGTAGCAGCAAAGGAGAGGGAGAAGGAGGAGGAAGAGCCTCCTATTTTATTACGACTTCATATGTCATAATAAAATTGCTAGTAGCCGCATTTCAAACAAGTAAAAGAATTGGGTAAGATTAATTTTACTGATATATTGTAGTTATCCCTATGTTTCCAAAATATTCACACGTAAGTATACAATCAATAGAAAAGATATTCACGAAATGCTTTCTTTTTCATTGTGTCTTTGACAGCCGGTGTGTAAGGACTTTGTGGTACTTGTTGGTTTGGATCCACGCCCTGCTGGTCAAGCGCCACACGTGCTGACCAGCGCAGGTCTGGAGCGTCGGTTCCCCGTGTGCAGAATGTCAGTGTCAACACCACCGTGCAGGGGTGGGTGAAGACTGGGTGAGAGCGGGACGCAAAATGCTGTCAGCATCTGGTGCTCAGGGAAGAGCAGACTCCCTAGTTCCGTTCGCCTCCGGTGGAGCTGGGTCAGAGTCCTGCTCCTCTAGTCTGTCCCACTCAATGAAGCAGAGTGGCATCTTTGGCAGGATTTAGCCCATCCCAGCCAGCCTGCCTTTTCTAGACCCTCATCAACCTTCCAGATCTAACCATTTGTCCCTGCTCATCAAAAACGGACAAGTTCAATATTTCAGGTTTGCTGAAAATTCTTATTCTTTCCATTTGGAAGAGGGTAGGTACCTCTAAGGTGCATATCACAACAGCAAACACAGAACTGAACGCAGGTCTCCACCGCTGATTTCCTTTAAACAACACCTCGGCGGCTCCTTCCACATCCCGGGCTCCGTTCCGGGCACTTGGAAGCCACGGGGAACAGAGTTTACCCTCGTGAAGCTTATTCTTGTGTGTGAAGCCAGACCCCGGGAGGATAAACCACCAGACACGTGAAACTGCACGCGGTAACCAGTGTCCACACTCTCTCGTGTAATTAGCTGCCACTGTCCTGCCGTTCCAAGGAGACAAAAGCTTCCCAAGGGCCAAAAAGAATGTCTAATCCATCACTGCATCCTGGCACAAATGAGGAATTGCTCAGTGTGTGGCTGCCGAATGAATGAATGAATGAACGAATGAACGAATGGTTACCATATGCTCTGCTGGGTTCCTGAAGCCTGCATGAATGAATGATTTGATTGAACCCACTGACTGCTACCATGTGTGCCTGTCTAAAGAATGAATGAGTAGGTCGGGTCCAGCCGAACGATCGCTACGCTGAAAACCCCATGTCGTAGTCTACGATTTTCCAGACCATCGGTGCGAAGCCCCTATTCAGAACAGATCCTATTTGGGTTCCGAAGTCACCCAAAGGCATCTCCTATGTGCCCAGGGATTTCTGGTCATTTGGAGTTCGTGATGCTCCTTGATTTAATCTTACTAGATGCGGTTCAGTATGTGACTGTTAGCTATTTATTTTGTTTTGCTTTGTTTCTAATTGAAGCAATTGTAAGGGGATTTTGTTTCATTCATCACCAGAATAGATCAGGCCCTAGTCAGCTTACAGCTGTATTTACAAAAGCAGATTCCCTTTAGACAACTGAGCGTAACTTAAATCTTCTGTCTATTTAGGCATTTGGAGGACCCTGGCTACTGCGAGTTTTTGGAGTTGTTACGGGGTGGGGGGAGGGTACGTGGCGGCCCCGGCTGGCCAGCATCAATGTCCACTTCTCTCGGTTATAGGGCCCCTGTTTCCCTGCATGGGTCACACGCCCTCCCCTGAGGGGGTGGGGGTGGAAACTAGGACAGGGTCCTGTAGTTTAGGCCCCACTTAGCCTCTTTCCACTCCAGAACTATAGTGTTGGTCTGCGGAGAGTCTCAGGCCCACGCTTCTCCGTCAGACCAAATCCAGGCCCGCTGGGCCACCGTCTCGTCTGCCCTGGGACTGAAGTCTCGCATGGCCCTAAGATTCTCCCCAGGGAGCCCCATGTGCCCCCCCACACCTGTTCTCCCCTCCGATGCTACTGTGATGCCCTCACCTGGGCTCCTTGTTGGCTGCTGTCAGACAGGCTCAGGCCAGGGGAGGAGGGGAGAAGAGGGGAGGGACAGAGGGCGGGGCTTCCTTCCTGCTCCCTCCAGGCCACAGCTGAGGCAGCAGGCACCTTTCCTGAGGGGACTGCGGCTCCTGTCACAGGGTCCCCTCCCCACCCCACGGGAGTCTCGACACACTTAGCCCTTGCTATCAGCTGGCTCCTCCCACTGCCTGTTCTCAGGGCCTCAGTATCCCTCAACGACCCCACGCCTCCTCAGTGAACTGTCCGTGCCAGGACGCAGACACACAAACCTGCCAAGAACAGAGTTAAGGCCAGGAAAGAACCTCGAAACGGCAGGAGTAGAGCGAGCGAGGCCTGGTCTCGTCATTCAAGCCCGCCTGACCTCTGGCCTTTCTGTCGTGTGTCATATCAATTCGCTTTATGCCCCAAGCCCATTAGAGCAGGGTCCTCTACTGCCTGTGAGCGGAAACACGGTCCCCGACCCAGAACCGAGGTCAGCGATGGCGCAGCCTGAGTCCTGGGGCCCCGCGGGGTGCGGCCAGCTCCTGGAGGCCCGGGTTCAGTCCCCGGTGCTGCCCTTCCGTTGACGAGAGCGCATCCCAGGGACTTCGCCTCTCTGGGGCTGTCCTGGCCGTTCCCAGAACCATCCCACGGGCATGGAAGTTCTTTGAAATCTGCGTTCTGCCTGGCCCAAATCTAGAACCAGCCTGGACGGAGGCAGGCAGGAAGACAGGGCCGGTGGGCAGGGTCCGGAGGAGCCTCACCTCCGACGCCAGCATCATGGCGTCTTCGGGCGACAGCACGTGAGCCACCACGCTGGACTTCTGCTTCCCGGCTGTGCCCGGGGTCTGGGGTCCGGCTTTCGTCAGCCCAGAGGTCAGTCCTGAGCCCTGGCCCTACCGCACTGTGTCTCCTGCCTTCCTGCCCTTCCCCATCCTGGCTGCACCGCCCCCTGGCTCCTGCTACAGGCCTAGCAGCTGCCCCTGCTGGGAGCCTAGCATGCTGCGTGCTGCCGTCTGTGAAAAGATCACCATGATCTGCGTGGTTGCAATGGGGCTCAAGTGAAAGTCCACGGCCAATGCCTTCTATGCTCCTGGATAGGACTTGGCACTCAGGGCATCGACTTCCTCATCTGTGGAATGGGTTTAGCCCTCAGTGTTCCGCCTATCCCTAGCACCCGACTTTCTCCAGCAGTCCTATAAAGGGTCTCCTTTGTTCCCACATGGATCTGACGGTCATGCCCCTGCACAAACCCCTTCACAGCTCATCTTAGGCCACAAGGCCCTCCTTCACTGAGAGTCTGACAATCATACAAAACCACCCTGAAAAGTCCCCTCCTTGACCACGGCAACACGAGTCCATTCTAGTTCACGGACTGTGTCGTGCCATCCTTCAATCCCTCATCCTACAGCTCAGGCAGGTCCTGCTAAATGGTCTAAGTGTCACCTCCTCCAGGAAGCCCTCCTTCGTTCTCAGGGTCATCACCCGGCACAACCACAAGGGGACCCGATGAGACTCTGTGGCACCTTTATTAAGGTCACCCCCATCGTATTAAATCCTGTTTTATGTGTCTTTTTTTTTTTTTTTTTTTTTTTGCCATGTAGACAGTGACCCCTCCAAGGGCAGGGGCTCTGTCTTCTCTTTTTCTCCAGGCCCACAAGCCCGCACAAGGCCACACACACGGTACATCTCCAACAAGTATCTATGAATAAGTGAGTGGAGGTTAAGTGAGCCAACAGAGGAAAGAGTCACAGAGGGTAAAGGGCCCGAGGGCATCCGGTGCCAGACACAGCGGTTTTCTCAAGGGCTGCAGCCAGGCCCTTTCCTGGGAGCAGACCCCCCACGGCTCTCCCAAGTCATGGCCAGCTGCTCCCACCGCTGCCCCAAGCCCAAGGCTTCCCTGTCCCCGACAGGGGGTGACCTCTCAGCCCTCAGAAGCAGTGAGCAAAACAGAGGCTGGGACTCTACTCCCAGCCCCTACCTGCTGGCCCTGGAGGCTGGGACGGGGGAATACCGAACACTGGTCATGACCCAGGAAGGACACATGCCACCCCACTGCAGCAGGCAGAACAGAAGCCGGACACAGGTCAGTGCACGGAAAACCCACTTCACCCTTCCTGTCCTGTGGAGGACGCTGCCCTGAGAATGATCCAACTAGGGTCTTGGAGGTCAGCCTTCAGGGTCAGATCCCTGCCTGCTGCCCATCCCCCATCCCCAGCCACAGACAACAGATTCCAGAGCACCTCGGGTTATCTCAGAGGGCACCAGGTCAGCAGCACTTGGCCTCTGAGATAAGCGGGGCCCCGCCATCTCCAAATGGCTGACCGGGGGTCACAGGGACAGTCCAGAAGCCTGCCTTGTGCCCCTGTTCTTAGACCACCTCCGCCTGCAATCCCCTGGGAGAGGAAAGGGGCCCATGTAGTTCACCTGCCATGTGTTTTAGGGAAGGCTTTGCGTTCAGGGCTCTGGAGTCAACAGCCCTGCAGGTAAGTGGATGTGTTCCCACTACAGAAACGGAGATGGCGCTGCCTTGCATTTAACCATCTCTGAGTCTCCCAGGGTGGGCGGGGCTGAGGACCCAGCCCCATTTTAATTTCCACCCAGCCTGCCCCTGGAGGCGAGCCTGGGGAGGAAGGAGGGGGTGGGCCCCGCCTCCAGGGCTGGACTGGGTTTCCCTGGTCCCTGTGCCTCGGCAGGTGGACTGCGGCCTGCCCTCGCTGGCAGCCCCTGCCCCCCAACTCCTGCCCCCCACTGCCAGCCCCTGCCTCCTGCTCCTGCCCCCGGCTTCTGCCCTGGGCCCCTGTCCCCTGCCCCCCCTCCACGTCCCCTCTGCCAGCCCCTGCCCCTGCCACCCGTTGCTGCCACCCACCCCTGCCGTCATCCCCTGCGCCCCACTGCCAGCCCCTGCCTCACCCCCCCTGCCCTTGCCCCTGCCGTCGGCCCCTGTCCCCTGCCCCCCACCTCTCCCCCTCCCCCCTGCCCGCTGCACAGCTCGGGCCCCCAGCCCCCCGCGCCCACTCACTTTCGCACAGGCGGCGCCTCAGCTTGCCGCGGATCTTGTCAATGGCGTTGAAGTCGGACACGTGGAAGACGTGTGCGGACTTGGGCTCCGAGGCGATCTCCTCCAGCTCCTCCTTGAGCGCCTCCCCGACGCCCACGGCGAAGATGCGGATGCCCGCGCGGTGCGCGGCGGCCGCGGCGTCCATCACCAGGTCCTGGCTGCGGCCGTCGGTCAGGAGGATGGCCACCTGCTTGAAGGCGCGGTCCCCGGGGCGGCCGCCGGCCTGCGGCGAGAAGCTGTGGCGCGTGATGTAGCGCAGCGCGTCGCCGGTGTTGGTGTTGCCGCCGTGGTAGGCCAGGTGCCGCGCCGCCGCCTTGACCTCCGCGCGCGAGCCGAAGAGGCCCAGCTCGAAGGCCGTGGCCGGCCGGTCGCTGTAGCGCACGACCCCCACGCGCGTGCGGTCGGGGCCCACCTCGAAGGTGTCCACCAGGTTGGCCACCCACTGCCGCACCTTCTCAAAGTCCTCCTTGCCCACGCTGGAGGAGGTGTCCAAGAGGAAGACCAGGTCGTAGTGGACAGTCTTGCAACCTGCAGGGGGAGGGGAAGGGCGTCCTGGTGCAAACCAGCTGGGAAAGGTCATGCCCTTGGGCCTAGAGGGGTTGGCTGGCCTCACGCACACCTGCCTCTCACGGCTGGGGGGCCCTTGTCTGGCTGCCTGAGAGCTCCAAAACCTCAGTTTCTTACCTGTCTCATGATGATGCGTGTCCCCAGGGTCGCACTGAGGTTCAGCTACCTATGTATCCTTGCATGAAAGTCGTGAATGTTCATGGAACACCACGGTCTCAATTTCGTACACAGTTTTGTTTTGGTTACGAACTGACTTCATTGTGTTTTTTTTTTTCAAACCTACTACAAATAATGCATGCTGACTTCCGAAAAGGCAATCAAAAAATGTTTTCACTGTTTATGTTTCCATCTACAGAGTTAACACTGTTAACCCACGGCGTACATACCTATCGGTTTGTATTTCTGTATAGTTACTAATGCACGCGGGACTGTCGCCGACACACTGATACATGGCTGTTTTCCCCACATCCTGCAACGTGCAAAAACCCATCTCTGGTGTGCTGCTGCCAGTTTCCATGGCTACAGAGATTCCGCCGCACAGATGCACGTAATTTATTCAGCCAGCACTCTCTTGTCGGGTGTTTAAATAGTTCAGAGTATTCCAGTATTATAGATCACATAAAATATATTGCAGTCAGGGGCACCTGGGTGGCTCAGTCGGTTGAGCATCCGACTCCGGCTCAGGTCATGATCTCACAGTTTGTGGGTTCCAGCCCCACGTTGGGCTCTGTGCTGACAGCTCGGAGCCTGGAGCCTGCTTCCGATTCTGTGTCTCCCTCTCTCTATGTCCCTCCCCAACTCGTGTATTCTCTCTCTTTCAAAAATAAACATTTAAAAAAATTAAAAAATATATATTGCACTCAAATAGTTTATATAAATTTGTAATAATGCTATAATGCTTCATAAAAATATAAGCATATTTTGATGTGCAATATGCTTAGATTTTTATAAACCTCCTAACTTTAATATAAGCCATAAAATGCTTCGATTATACAAAATACGACAGTATCATTTATTTCTGAACCTCAGGGCAACCCTGTGCTGAAAGCTTGCTCATTGCCATTTCACAATCAGAGAAGACGAGGAACAGTGTTTCTAAAGTCCAGGGAGCTGCACAAACATCTAAGGGCACCATGAGGAGCCCTTATCCGAGGCTCGGTCATGCCAACAGCAGAGCTGGCCAGGCCTCCGGAACACCTTGCAAAAACATCTGTCTAGTAAAAACAAAATAAGCACAGGAACAACCAGAACAAAACCCCCATTTTGTTAAACTATCGTGTTGGAGAAAGTAAGAAAAAAAAAAAAGACAAAACTCCCACAGTTGCCAGTGTGCAGAGAAGTATCCACCTGGTCTGTCAGTGGCCACGAGATCTGTCACACCCGTTCGGGGTTGTAAAAGCCTGATGGAGGAGGGTATTTTGACCCACCACTGTCACATTTAGTGATTTACCTTAATAAAACAACCCGACGAAGGGCAGAAAAATTTAGAAAGATGTGCAAGGAGGCTGATGCAGCGCCCGAGCGACATCCTGGAGACGGGCTGCATGAGCGCCCTCCGGAACCGCTCCCAGGATATTCACGCCGTGCTCACGGGGCCCAGAGACAGGCGGCCGCGGCGTGATGGCTGTGGGGGCATCCTTATACTAACACAGGATACATTTTCCCGGTGTGCTGTTGGGTCTGAAAAGCAGTGTGTGCCAATGTGACGGACTGTGCGTGCATGTGTACGCGCGCGTGCATGATTGTGGTTTATGCGTAAGGGGACCTGCGGAAAGAAACATTGCTTACCTCTGGCAAGCAGACCCAAGAGTGAAATTTATTATTCTGTGTTTCTGATTTTATATCGCGAAGCAATGAGTTAAGTTCACAACACAGAAAAACAAGAGCCCTGTACGTATTCACACACACACACACACACGCACACACACGGATACTTCCTTATTCCTGTTCCCACCTAAGCCAGGGCCACTCTTGAATCTTCCACACCTGCCTTGTGAAACCCAAGCCGCGATGTGCTCTCTGGAGCGGAGGTAAACCCCCCCCACCCCCACCTTCACAGGCCTGCTCCCTAACAGGATTAGAGCTTCTGGGGTGCGTTTGCCCAGATGTGTGGACTCAAGAGATAATTCCTGGCGAGTTTTTCTCCCTGACACAAAAGGTCATCCTTTTGTCTTTGGGACAATAATGTCGCAGCCTGTGCGGGTAATTGCCTCTGTGGACCAAGCAGGGCCCGGCCCGCGGGCTGTAATCCTTGGGCGCATTTGTTTTAAGGCCGCAAAAGGTTCACTTGTTCCTGAGGCCTCACCCAGGGGCCCTGCGAAGCTCCGGGTACATTTTCTCCAGCGGGACCGTGGAACAGATGGCATCGTGTGCGCGTGAGAATTAAGTGTGTGTCTCAGGAAGGGCCCCGACCCCGGGGCCGGTGCCCTCGGCTCTGCCACAGGTGAGGGCCGCGTGTGCAAGCCCTGCAGGTGACCGCCCTCCTCTGGGCTGACGTGTTCGATGCTGTGAAATGAGGGCTTGGGGGAGGTGGTTGCTGGGCGTCCCCAGTCCTGTTTTGACAATCCTGCGTGTCACTGTGCTCCTGGGACCGTCTCGGTGGACGCAGAGCCCCACGTTCCTCCCGCGAAGACAGGGCCGTCCACGGTCATCGCCGTCTTCCCAGCTAGCTGAGCTGGCCACAGCGAAGTACGTGGGGGGACTCCGGGAAGACAACACTGTTCGCCCAGGGAACACGGCGTGGGCTCAGGCGGGCACCTCCCTGTGTGCCCGCTCCTCGCCTGCTGGGGGTTCGGGCCTGTCTGTGCCTCAGTTCCTCATCTGCAAAATGGGGCCGTGTTTTACAGCCCAGTGACCTCCCTGCTCAGGGACCCCAGCGAGCAGCCTCTGTGTCGGGCACCCTCATACCAAGCGGCTCGTGTTCCTGACCCTCCTTCACGCCTCCACACTGACGGCACCTGCCCCAGGAGGCCCTCAGACAGGTGGACCAACCACCGCCACGCCTCACCCCTCCTGTCCCCGCCGCCTCCTCCGCAGTGAACCTCCCCCCCCCCCGCCTCCAGAGTCTCGTTCCCCTTGCGGTCCTGGCCTCCTCTTCTGGCTGGACTCCAGCGCGTCCACCTCCCCTGGAGCGTGTCCCCAAGTCCCTTACAGAGCAGGACGACATGACACCGTCCTACCCCGCCCCTCCGTCCCCAGGGCCCCGCGCGCACTCGGAGAGACAAGCTCTCCACACACGCCAAGGTCCACCCAGGACATATGTTCAGACAGCTCGTCCTTCTCCCACACCCTCCCCCACACTCCCACACTCACACTCAGACTCACACTCACACACATGCTCACACCCTCATGTTCACACTCAGACCCACACCCACACACCTGCTTGCATACTCAGCTCACCCTCACACATGCTCACATACTCACACATTCACATACCTGCTCACACTCAGACTCACATATGTTCACACTCACATTCACACGCAGACGCACACTTACACACATGCCCACACTCGCCCGTGTGTTCACAGACTCACACATGCCCACACACTCACGTTCACACTCACATACACGCACACTCAGCTCCCCCACACGCACATGGCCACATACTCACATGCATGTGAAAACACTCACCTCACGCTCAGACTCACATGCATATGCTCACACACAGACTCACATTCTCATAATCATATTCATACAGACTCACACTCACATACATGCTTGCACACTCCCCTCACCCTCACGCACACCCAGACTCACACTTATATCACACACCTCACCCTCACACACAGACTCTCACATGCTCACACTCATTCACACACATGCTCACACACTCACATACATTCACACACATTCACACTTAGACTCACACTTACACACATCATCACACACTCATCCTCAGACTCACCCTCACTCTCACAGTCACTCTCAGACTTGCACTCACATATGAGCTCATATTCACACTCACATTCACACACATGCTCACACTCACTCTCAGACACACACACATCTTCACACATACCCTCACTCTCCATGCTCACACTCACACACGCTCATACACTCACCACACCCTGACTCACTCACACACATGTTCACACACTGTCACATTCACATGAATGTTCACACTCACACGTATGCTCATACATTCACACGCCCCTCACCCTCAGACTCACACTCACACACATGCTCACACACTCACCGTCAGACTCACCCTCAGACTCACACTCTCACATTCGCACACATGCTCATACACTCACAAAACACACACATTCACATGATACACACATGCTCACACTCACCCTCACATTCACGCTCACGTTCAACCTCAGACTCTCTCACACTCACACATATGCTTGCACATTCACTCAGATCTACATCCTGACATTCACACACATGCTCACACACACTCTCAGCCTTTCACACACTTTCATACACACCTCAGACTCTTGCACATGCACACTCATTCATTCACACCCACCCACGCATGTACAAATCACATTCACCCCAGACCCACGCACACTCATCCACTCACTTTCACATCCTCACTCTCGCACGTGTACTCACACCTCCACACAAACACACTCACCTCAGACTCTTGCACACTCGTGCACACTCACTCTCACACCCCCACACCCACACGTGGACACACACAGCAGCTGCTCGGTGCACAGCCCGGCGCATTCACGCGGCCCCACCTGCGCGCTGGGCCTGGCAGCCGCCGTCCCCGTGCCACAGCAGCAGCAGCCACAGGAGGCAGGCCACGGCCCGCCCGCGCCTGGGGACACGCATCTCTCGGCCGGGACGAGGCGGCGCGAGGGTCTACCGGAACATGGCCTGTGTGGACAAGGACACAGCGTCAGAGAAGGGCCGCGGGGCCCGGGGGAGGAAGTCCGCGCCCCCCCAATCCTTCCTTCCTCGGGCTGACTGCCCTCACAGCCCGCGGCGTGGCCCTCCCGCGCGTGAGCCCCGCGACGCCTGCCCGCGGGGTCATCCGTCTCTCCCGCCATCCAGCCACTGGCAAACGTGCACCGAGGACGGGCCGGCCACGCAGGACGGCGCCTTGGCAGCGGCACCGCGTTCTGATCGGAACCTCTACGTCGGGACTTTTAACAGGCAATTTTATTGATCTAATATGTTGTAGGAGGACATCTTTGTACTGAAATCTTTGCCCGTATTTAATTATTTTCTTGGGGCTCATTTGTAGGAAAATACTTAGGGGACTCCGTGAAATCTCTTGAAAAGACCCTGATAGAAATGATCCAACTCCTCTCTGAAGAGGTTGTAGCGGCTCACGCCCAGCAGGAGCGTATGACGGTGCCCCCCTCACCGCGTCCCCGGCAGCACGGACATTACCATTCCCTCAATCTTTGCCAACTCAGTAGGAGAGACCTTGTTTGTTTGTTTGTTTTACTTTCGACGCATTTCTTTCATCTACGACATTTGTTAGCTAAGTGTACTTCTCCTGCACGTCTTACTTTCATGTATATGCCCATTTCCAAAAGTGTTTGTCACTGTTTCAGCCACGATACAGAAAAGCGAAAAGAGCGTATAGGATTCTGAGCTATTTATCAGTTGCCCTCAAGTGCCAGGTGCTGAGGGGGGGCAGGTGAAGGACTCTGATCCCCCCTCAAGGGCACTGACACCTGGGAGACAGGTAACACGTGGGCCAGGGCAAGATGGAACAAGATACACACCGGCACAGGGACGTGACCGGAGCACCGGCGGGAGCATGTGCAATGTCACATGGTCATTTCAGGGGTAGGCCAGGACTCCTGGATGAGTGACACTCAAGCCAGTTTTGGAAAACTGAGCAAGACTCCATCAGGCAAAAGGCAGTTGATGATTTCAGGCAGAGGGAACAGCGTATGCAAAGTCCCAGAGGAGAGAGATGGCAGGGCACGTGGAGGCGTCCCCCTTGCAAGACAGGTAAGTGGGCCCTTCTCACCCGAATCCCCACTCTGGTCCCTGCCACCATCAGGGCAAACTGGCACTAAAGGACACCTCACAAGTGCACTGGGTATACAACAGCCCGAATGGCAATACCCCGAAAGTATGACACTCAGGAGGTGGCCACAGGAGCAAGAAGAAGGGCACTTTCCCAAAATGGTACATGAAGAAGCCAAGGGTCAGGACTCGAGGGTCCAGGGGAAGAAGAGATACAGAGTCTGAGATGGTCCCGCAGGCGGCCCACCCTTCTCATCCTTCAAAGCTATATGAACGCACGGACTCATCTGTCTTGTTCTTTCTGTTGCCCAGAATCCAGAACACTTCCTGTTCAAATGCCCACAGTGGGCATTTGATAAATAAATATTAGATTCAGTAGTGAGTGATGTGGTCACATCATCTCATCATCTCAGATGGCCAGGAGCCATTCATTAGAAGAACATGGACATTTTCAAAGAGCCATGAAAGTAACTGAATGGCCGCCATTTGTCATCTGCCATGTGCCAGGCACTTTCTGATTGTCGAACGAACTCCTGTGACCCTTCAAGGCGCGCATCATCGTTCCCATGGGCCAAAGGAGGGGACTGAGATGGAGAAGATATGGGACTGTCCCCAGGTCACCAGAGGAGGGACCAGGACTCGAACCCAGCCCCTATGGGCACTGAGCCCACACTCTTTCCATGACCTCAGTGGATACAGAAAACCCAAATATTAGCACCAACTACTGAGTCATCATTTTTTAAATGAAATAAGAATGTAGACCATGGAGATAAAGTGGTAACAGCCACAGTGTCCAGTATTTTCCAGAGCTCAAGAAATTCGATAATTTCCCTCATTATCGAAACTGGGCTTCCCCTCCAAGTTTCAGTCTCCAAGTTTCTAGAAGAATCTTGGTCACGTAACTTCCCAAATACTTACGCAAATAAAGAGAAAATGACAGACCAAGGTCCCTTATGAACGAGATGCAAAAGTACTTAACGGAAGACTAGAAAACCGAATTCAGTAGCACGCTGAAAGGATTATACACAGTCGCCACGTGGGATTCAGCTCAGGAATGCAAGGCTGGTTCAACACGCAAGAGCCAACCTGTGTGATGCACTCGCCAGGAGAACAAAGGAAAACACACGCCGTGATTCCCACCGAAACAGAAACATCCGACAACATCTAACGCCCTTTCACGATAAACACACTCAATACTCTGAGACAACAGGATAACTTCTTCAGCATGACAAAGGTCACATACAAAACCCAGATAATAACAGGCCCCACCTTATAGCGGGTTGTTGTGAGGGACTGTTGTAGGAACTGAAGAACAAAACTGCATGGAAAGCCCGTAGCCCGATGCCTGATGCCTCAACCACTCTCAAGTCCACACTATAGACGTGAGCCGGACCCGGGGCTTCGACCCAACCCAGACCTGTTCCTTGAGGCCACCTGCACCCCCACAGGGTCCCTGCAGCTGGGGAAGAGCCTGGCACTGATTGAGAGCCTCTGTGCTGTCCACACGGTGCCTCTCCATTACAAAGACCCCAAGGGGTGAGCATCAACATCCTCCTTTGCGGGCGAGCAGGCTGAGGCTGAGAACCGGGGACGCGCCCCAGGCACACCCGGCTGCCAGAGAGCAGGGGTGTGTGTGTGTGTTTGTGTGCGCGCGCGCAAGGCCACCCAAGGCACTCAGAGGCAATCACCCCTTGTCTGTAAGCTCCCCCGGGGGAGGGGCATGTGTGCCCACCGTCCATCTCACAGGCCAGCTATTTTACCCCATCTGGGGCCCAGTGAGTATTGGTTCAGCTGAAAATGCCCAGTCTGGATTTTTCCCTCTAGAGAAATGGCCGGGAAGAGCCTGCTGGCTGTGTGCGCTGTAAGCGCACCACCTTTGCCAACACCTTCCCTGCGGTCTCGGCAAACTCGCAAGCCGCACTGCTCCCCCACCTCCCCAGTGACAAACCTGGCACATGCCTGCGGCCCAGGCAACATCGCTAGATGCACATGGCTGGTCCTGACAGCTGGACTGGCCTCAGGCCGGAAGGACCCCCTGAGCTCAGGCTCTCACAGCAGGAACCGTAACAATCACCACACCATCCGAGGGCCTCACAGGTTAAGAACTCAGTGCATCCAAACAGCAGGTATCAGGAGCCGCAGTTGCTGCATAAGAAACAGCACCAAGGGCTTAGCGACCTGCCTGTGAGTCCACAGTTTGGGGCCGCACTGTGAGTCCCAAGGCAATATGACCACAGGCCGGGCTCCTAAGAGCTTGGGCTGCCGGAACCTGGCTGGAGAAACACTTAACTACTTAAGCCTGGAAACACTGTGGGGAAACACGCAAAGGATATAGTCAACGAAACCAAATTCTGACCACCCAGCTTTCAAGAAAGACGAGAAGAAGGGCATAAAAGGGAAAAGTACGGAAGAAACCTGATAATAACCCGAGGGAAGAGAAGTTGGCTAAATCAGCCCATTAACTGATTTTCGAAGGCTGACCCAGCCTTCGAGACCTAGGATAAAGCCCCCTTGGCTTGGGTGTGTAACTCTGTATACACGTTCATATTCAATCGGCAAATATTTATTGTTAGGGACTTTTGCACCTACGTTCGTGAGAGATATTGGTCTCTCTTTTCCTTTTCTTGGGGTGTCTTTGCTTGGTTTGGGGATTACAGTGATGCTGGCTTCATGGGGTGAGCTGGGGAATGTTTCCTGTGCTTCTATCCTCTGGAAGAGATTGTAGAGGAGAGAATGGTCTTCTCCCAGGAATACCTGGAATGTTCGCAGCAAAATGCCCCCCGGGGAAGGCCAGGTTCTGGTAGGGAGTCCCGGCTTTGCTCCTGAGCCATATGAATGAGCGTTTCATCCTCATAAAATGGGGGTTATCTCTGTATCAGCGGGGTGCTGTGAGGATTCTGCAAAATGCTTTCCGGGAAGCACAAGCAAGGTGCCAGCACAGACCAAGTATGCAGAATAGCTGGGTTTGGGGGAGCCCGTCTGCCTGCCTTCCCCTGCACCCCTCAGGTGGCAGTCCC
This sequence comes from Cryptoprocta ferox, assembly GCA_028646485.1. Classification (NCBI taxonomy): domain Eukaryota; kingdom Metazoa; phylum Chordata; class Mammalia; order Carnivora; family Eupleridae; genus Cryptoprocta; species Cryptoprocta ferox. The sequence continues at coordinate 4,116,848 of CM053569.1, read as the reverse complement.
AGAGAGCATGGGTGCCATGATTCCACCTCTCTGTCTCTCTGTCTCCCCTCTCTCCAGTCTCTGAGCTCTTTCCAGGACCCAGCTGTCCAGCTGGCATGGTGGAGGCCACACCCTGTCCCCAGGAGGCAGAGCTTGGCCATTAGCCTCCAAAAGTCCAGCAATTAATTTGCTGAGCTGAGTTCTTGCCACAAGCCAGCCCATTGCCATAGTAACCAGTGTTCCCTATTCCGGGCCCCGGGAGAGGGGTCGGGGGGGAGACACTGAGCAGAACACAATTTAAAGGGAGAAAATGAGATCTGGCACATTGGAGGGCAGCCCTGGCAGAGAGCGCGCTGGGTCTGCACAGAGGGTCTGGTCGCTGCCCGCTGCAGGGGAGGGGCCGGGTGGACGGCGGCACCGCTGACATGTTGCCCGGGTGACGGGCGATGCCGTGGGCAGGAATCCAGTGGAGACACAGAAGCATGGTGTGAGGTGTCCGATCACTGAGCTCTGAGCTCCCAGTGCCCGTCTGCAGAGCTGTGGGGAAGCGGGAGCTGGGCGGCCTCCCCTCTGCAAGGCTGCTGGAGAGCCCACCTGGGGAAGCCAGGGGAGCACTGGAAGGTCCTGGATTCAAACTTGGCTCTGCGCGACCCGGAGGGCGTCCTCCTCACTCAGGGAGTCCGTAGGGTGTACCTCTTGTCCGCCGGGAACTGTCGGGGGCACCGGCCTCTCCCGGGGCAGCAAGCATGGCGATGAAGCTTCTCGACCAGAATCCCTATGTTCGAATTCTTCCTAGCTGTGCAAACCAGGGGAGTCCCTTAACCTCTCTGGACCTCAGCCCTTTCACGTAAGCTCGGTGTACCTAACTGATAGGAAGCATTAACTGAGTCGCTCCATGTAAAAAGCTTAGAATGATACCTGACCACAGTGAGTGCTTAAGGCACACTACTTTTGTGATCTTCCAATCCTCCGTCTTCGCACCTATAAAATGGGGATGATATCCCCTCCTTCACGGGTCTGCAGAGGAGATGAGGCAATGGGTGTGATACCTTTCTATAAAGTCAGATGTTGACCCCCACTGCCACGATCAACGTTGGGGGGCGATTCTCCGTCTGAGCTCCTGCAGGGGCCTGGGGAACCCCACTGTTTTACCCTCTAATTCAAGCATGCCCTCAATGCATGTTAGTGCTTACTAAGTGCCAGGCACGTGGGACAGGACACTCTGCGCAGGGACAGACGAGCAAGGAGATGCTCACACTTCCATGCGGTCAGAACTCTCTGTTAGAGGGAAGGACAAGCACCCACCTCAGGCCCGGAAGGTCAGGGAAGGCTTCCTGGAGGAGGTGACATCTGAGCTGAGCTTGGGAAGGGGAGTGGGGAGTAGCCAGGAGAACAAGGGCTGCCTGCACCAAGAATGCTCGTCTCCCTTCAGGGATCGCTCGTGGGATAAGCAAGGGAACGAGGAGGAGGAGGGAACGAAGGCTGAAGGAGAAGGTAGGGATCTGTGGCGAGGACGGTATTCAGGGTTGAGGACAGTGTTCACGACGACCGCCTAGGGACTCGTGGGGTGACCAGACCGCCCGGAGAGCTCCTGAGACCCGCGGACGCTCTCAGGCCCCAGAACGGAGTATCCACCCCGCAGAGAGTGCCGGGCGGAGCCGGGGGGCAGTGAGGGGGGTGGTGCAGGCCAAATAAGAGACGCAGACCACCTTCCCTAGGACGACTGCGGATGCCCTGATACGGGGGACCGGCAGGGAGCGGAGGGGAGAGAGGAGAACCTGGGGGTGGGGAGCCCAGATTCCCAGTTTGAGCACTGGATCCAGTCACTGAGGGTGGCAGGCGCGAGGGGATCCCACTGGTCACACTGAGTGAGTCTGAGGCCCTCGAAGGCAGCCAGGCGGAGAAGTCAAAGACAGACAGACATCTGAGTTTGGAGCTCAGAAGGGAAAGCGGGGCTGGGGATGCCCCCGGAGAGGTGGACAGGGGATGGAAGTCACAGCTCCGGGGTGTATCGAGCGAATTCTTTCGCCTCCGATGCAGTGGGCCCCTTCCCAATACACCTAGTGATGGACGTGGGCACGCGAGGGCACCTCTGTATTTCTACTCTCTTCCCGATCCAGTATTTTTATGTGACTTCTATGCTGAGCGCTGTGTGCAGGGCACTTTTAACTACACCACAATGAAACAAACTTCAAGAGCACGGAAAGCCACAGAGTAGGTGAAAATATTAGCAGAACACCCACCTGATGAGGAACCGCTGTCCAAAATACACAAAGAGCTCTGGAAACTCAACGATAAGAAAACTACAACCTGATTTAAAAAATTGGTCAGTGGGGGCGCCTGGGTGGCTCAGTTGGTTAAGCATCAGACGCTTGGTTTCAGCTCAGGTCACGATCCCAGGGTTGTGAGATTGAGCCCCGAGTCAGGCTCCAAGCTAAGCGTGGCACCTGCTTGACAGTCTCTCTTCCTCTCCCTCTCCATCTGCCCCTCCCTCACTTGCACGCTCTCTCTCTCTCTAAAATAAAGTTAAAAAATATTTTAAAAAATGGCCCAATGTTCTCACCAGGCATCTCACCAAAGAGGATGCAGGGACGTCAAATAGTCACACAGAAAGAAGCTTCAAGTCACGCAGCATCAGAAAACCGTAAAATACAGCGAGACCCCCGCACGCGCCTCTGGGCGTGGCCAGGGACTGCGTGGACGGCACCGGGCGCTGGCGGGGACGCCGAGCAACAGGAACACGGGTGCCCGGCTCCTGGGGACGCAGAACGGCGCGGCCACTCTGGGAGACAGTTCAGCAGTTTCTCGTGAACCGAACACGTTCTTCCCATGAGATCCAGCCATGACGCTCCTTGGTATTCACCCAACGGAGCTGAAAACCTCCGTCCACACACGCACCTGCACGCGGATGCTCGCAGCAGCCACGTTCGTCGCTGTCAGAACTTGGAAGCCCTCAAGATGCCCTTCAGCAGGGGAGCAGGCACGTCAACTGTGGTCTATCCATACAAGGAATGCTATTTGGCGCTAAAAAGAATTGGGCGCTCAGGCCACGAAAAGACACGGAGGGACCTAATTGCGTATCAGTAAGTGAAAGAGACGCATCTGCAAGGGCTACACATGCCATGACTCCAATTCTGTGATTTCTGGAAAAGGCAAAGTCGTGGAGACAATGAAAAGATCAGGGGCTGCAGGGGGTGGGGTCGGGAGGAGACAGACGTGCAGAGCACAGAGGGCTGCTGGGGCAGTGAAAGTACACGTCAAAACCTAGAGGATGGCAGGGGCACCTGGGAGCTCAGTCAGTTAAGCGTCCGACCTCGGCTCAGGTCATGATCTCACAGTTCGTGGGTTCGAGTCCTGCGTCGGGCTCTGTGCTGACAGCTCGGAGCCTGCAGCTGCTTCGGGTTCTGTGTCTCCCCCTCTCTCTGCCCCTCCCTCGTGCTCATGCTCTCTCTCTCTCTCTCTAAAATAAACATTAAAAAATTAAAAAAAAATTTAAACCTACAGAATAAATGCTGAGCCAACTGCGTGTGTGATGATGACGGGCCCCCATACACAGGCACAACGAGACAAGCTGCACACGGAGCAAGCACCATGTGGTTTCACTTCCATTGCTTTACGTCTTCCTAACGAGCTGGGAAAGGGATCGCCAGTTTGGATCACACGGCCAGGAGAGGACAGAACTGGGGTTAAATCCCAGGCCCCTGTGCACCTAGATCTGCTGTCCGTGTCACTGGACGCGAGAGCGGATCGGTCCCTGTCCTCCAGAGGACCGCAGCATGTGACCAGGTGCCTCGAGAGAGGGGAGACAAGTGAAGGGCTCAGACTTCAGGAGACTTCTGTCCTGCCATCGAGCAAGAACATGCATCCAGTCCCTCCGTCCTCCTCAGTCAGGCACCCCAAGATTTAAACGGAATCCACTCAAGCCCACACTGCCCAAGCACAGGATTCCTCGGATTGAAGGAGACGGAATTAGCGGGAGGGATGTGGTTTCCTTCTTTACGCTATGGAACTCACGAAGATTTCCTGGCCGTTATTTTTTTTCCACTAACAAGAGGCGAGATGCCAGTTGTTTCTCTCCCGGTTGCTAAAATCTGTGAATGAAACTCAAGCTTTGTCTGTTCTTTGCACAATAAATATTGCTTAAACTGGACCCCAAAGGGCATGGAAGGCGATCCTCACCCTGAAGCCAGAGCCCACTGCTGCACGATCCTGCACGGTCTCTGGTCATCAGTTTACTAACTCAGCAAGTACTTAGTGAGTCTCGACTATGTGCCAGGCATTTTTCTCAATCACTGGGTTAGAGCAATAGCCCTGCCTCCAAGATGCCTGCTTTCTAGGAAAAGAGAAGAAAACTAACCAAGGAAACAAGCAAGTACCAACACGGTTTCAGAGAACAGCTGATTTGCACACAGCAGGGAGAAGGGGTAGATGATGGTGTGGGTAGAACAGGGTTTACTCTATGTAAAAGGACAGTCTCTGAGTTGGGGACACTGAGCAGAGATCTGAATAATGGGAAGGAGTCAGGCATCCAGAAAGAGGGGTGCAGGGAGGAGTAAAAGGCCTCCATCAGTTCCTGGATTCTGGAAACTAATAGCCTGGGAAGTGGCCCCAGCCCTCAGACACCGCCCCCGCCCCGGCCCGCCTGCACCTGCTTACAAGAACCCAGTGAGGGGGCACCTGGGGGGCTCAGTCAGTTAAGCGTCCAACTTCTGCTCAGCTCCTGATCTTGTGGTTCGTGGGTTCCAGCCCCACGTCAGGCTCTGTGCTGACAGCTCAGAGCCTGGAGCCTGCTTCCGATTCTGTGTCTCCCTCTCTCTCTGCCCCTCCCCCACTCAAACTCGGTCTGTCTCTCTCAAAAATAAACACTGAAAAAAAATTTTTTTAAGAAAAGGGACTTTGATCAGGCACGGCTGAGAGCAAAGATGGGGAACAGAAACCGGTTTCATTCCCAGATACCAGCAATTTTCAGTTGTCCAAAGATGGCTTCTTTAGCATTAGTACTATTTAAAAAAATTTTTTTTTAAATTTATTTTTGAGAGAGAGGGAGAGAGAGAGAGAGAGAGAGAGAGAGAGAGAGAGAGAGAGAATGGGGGAGGGGCAGAGAGAGGAGATACAGAATCCAAAGCAGGCTCCAGGCTCTGAGCTGTCAGCACAGAGCCCGACGCGGGGCTTGAATCCATGAACGTGAGATCATGACCTGAGCCGAAGTCAGACACTGAACTGAATGAGCCCCAGGCGTCCTGGATTATTACTGTTAATCACCTCCTGCGTCTGCCTGACAGGAAATACCCTGCCTCCCTCCAATCCCCTCAAGGTTGGCGAACCCTCCCAGAGAGAAGGGGTCTGAACGTGAACTCCAATAAGACCCTGAGCACCAATCACACAGCAGGCGCACAGCACAGACATCCATCAGCTCAGTGCCATGGAAGCCCCACAGTAGCCTCACGTTCCCCGTTACTGTCCCATTTCACAGACTGGAAACCCCAGACCATGACACTGCTCAAGGCCCTGTGGTTATGAATGGCAGAGGCTGGATTCACATTCTGGGCCACCCAACCCAGGGGTTACCAGCTGCCTCTGGAAGGAAACCAAGAGGTAAGCGGGAAGGTCAGTCCAGGGCAGACTGGGGGCCCCTGAATGCCAGCGCTTTGAGCTTCATGCTTAAAATCACACGTAGGGAATTGCTCATCGACTTTGAATCGTATTTTCAGTTCCACAAAGATGCCAAATCTAAAGGTTTTTAGGGGAGGGGTGCAGGGTGGCTCAGTCAGTTAAGCGTCTGACTCATGATTTCAGCCTAGGTCATGATCTCACGATTCGTGGGTTCGAGCCCTGCATCCAGCTCTGTGCTGATAGTACAGAGCCTGATTGGGATTCTCTCTCTCTCTCTGCCCCTCCACCACTTGATCTCGTTCTCTCTCTCTCTCTCTCTCTCTCTCCCCCACCCCAATAAATATAAATAAACTTTAAGAAAATAAAAGTTTTAGGAGAGTTGGAAGGGCCATATAATTGGGCACCCTGAGACCACTCCTGTCTGTCCTCTGAGCCCCTGCACCCCAGGGATTGTCTCCTGCCTGGTCCGACCACTGCTTTCCCCTTCTAGACTCTCCTCTTTTGGTAGCAGAATTTGCTTCTTGCTTTTGCAGAAAACTGCCCTCCTACATTCCGTTGATGTGGTTCACGTGGGGGGACCCCATCTGCCCGGCCAGTGGTGTGGCAGGAGACCAGACTAGACCAGCATAAGCTTCACATCTGCACCCTGGGTGCTGGAATGTGACAGGGGTCAAGCACATAATCAAGCTGGACCATCTCTGGGAGCCCTGCTGGAGTTTCGGGAGAGGGGTACGTGTCTCCTGCAGGTGCTAAGTCTAGAGATGCTGAAGGCCATTTGCCTTGACACAGAGTGGGGGGATCCTGATAGAGAACAAAGCCATACACGGAGGGGAACGAGACAACATCCATCACTTGGCCACCTGCCCCAGTGTTCCCCAAAGTCCAGATGCACCACAGCTGTGCTGTCTGAAGGAAACGCTTCCCCATCTCCCTTCTTAAACTCAGGCCCGTTGGTGCCTCGGCTCCTTCCCTCGCAAAGCACAGAGCAGGTGCGGGTGCTTAACCGGGCCGGCAGGTGTGGCCCCCGCTCACCAGAGTGTCCCAGTCCCCGGTTCCTTCACCGCCGTCCTCGCTCCAAATCTTGCCTCTGCTTCCCCTCCTTTCAGCTCAACCCAGTTTGGACCGCTTTCCGGGAATTACCCAATTCAACCTCCCCTCCAGGGCTGACGTCCAAAATCCATCCAGAGCCCTCACCCTGCGTCCCTTCTGGGCCAACGGGGCAGCACAGACAGGGGGCCGCCCTCCCTCCAGCCCGAGAAGATGCTCTTCGGCGCTCCATTAATTCATTCCAACATCTTAGAGTTGTCACGACCCTGTTCTTACTTCTTCCACATCCTCAGTACTGAATTCTTCCCAACTTTTAAATTTCTGTTGTTTCCTTTTTTCCCCTCTGAATACACCTCCTCGGGTCATTTTACAAGAGACAGTCTCAGATTACAGGGTCCTGAGGACACAGAAAGATATTTCTGTTTAACTTATTTTGGGCAGCGTCGCAATGGGTATAAATAGTGCAAGGCACCCACACTGATTCTGGAGGTGGCATCCCCAGCAGGCTCCCCCCTTCCTAGGGGACAGTCGTGAAGCCCTGGGGACGGGAGACAGCCGGAGGCCTGGGAGAGCCGTGGACCGTGGGGCCGGAGCGGCTGCTCTGCCCCATGCCCGCCACTCCCTAGCCGCGTGCTCTCAGCTCCTGTCTCCCAGCCTGTCTGTAACAAGGGGGTGTTAACCCCCTCACCCCCTCAGCTGCCGGGAGGCATCAGAGTCCCCAGCTCAGCACCATAAAATGGTGGCCATAAAAACAAAATCAAATAAAAACCTGCCAGCGCTCTGTTAAAGGAAGTTATCCTCATCAGAGAACCCTTTCCAGCATTTTCTTCATGCCGCTGGTTGTCTCTGCCAAACCACTTCATCTGGCTCGAGACCTCAGTCTGAGAGGGTCCACCCCCATGTCTGCTCCAGTCCCCCCTCTGGTGCCCCCCTTGCGCACACGTGCAGGTGTAGACGTCCCAGTAAGCAGGTGCTCACGTCTCTGCAGGCCACCACGCACACCTGCAAGGTCAAAGTGCTGGAACGGGAGTCTGAGGGGTGTTAGCCATCTTCGGATGGGGAGCGGAGGGAAAGGGTGCCTGCCAAGCAGGAAGCAGGGGAGCAAGGTCTCCCCCAGCTGGGGTCCAGCTAGAGGGCTGCTGGAGCCCCCACCTGCGGAGAGGCTGGCTCTGATCCTCACTCTGCCCGAGGGCACAGTCCACACAAGCTCTGAGGACAGTGTCCCTTGCGAGGAGACCCTTACCTCTGGCCCAGATTATAAATCCCCTTGTCACACTCTGAGTTTGCAAAGGGCTTGCTCGCCCTCAGCACAGGTGTCATCGGATGAGACAGGTCCGTTCCCATCATTTCCCAGCATGAAGTCTTCCCTTTATGGCCCCTTTCAATTTGGCTCCAACCTCCTTTTCCAGGTTCATGGCCCCCACACCCTACCTCCTGAAGCTTCCTCTCCAACCTCAAGGAGTTCTCTCTCTTCCTTCTACACCCCAGCATTTTCTTTTCCTAACTCTTGACATTGCCTCTGAGATGATTTCTTTTCCTTGCCAGGCAGACGCCTACTCATGCTTCAAAACCCAGCTTACATGCTTTCTCCTCCAAGAAGCCTTCCCTGATTTCCCAGGCAGAAAGTGTGTCACTATCATTTTTAGGCTCCCACAGACCCCTGAGTTTCAGAAACCCACAAGTGGTATTAAAATTGACCTCCTAGGGACACCTAGGTGGCTCGGTCAGTTGAGCATCTGACTCTTGATATCGGCTCGGGTTATGATCTTGTAGTCATGTGAATGAGCCCTGCAGCAGGCTCTGCACTGAGTATGGAGACTACTTGGGAGTCCCTCCCTCTGTCTCTGTCTCCCTGTCTCTGTCTCTGTCTCTCTCCTTCTGCCCCTCCCCCCCTCTCAAAATAACCATTTTTTAAAAGTGACCTACTTAACAGGCCACCAGGTTGGCTCAGTCAGTCGAGCGTGGGACTCTTAATCTCAGGGCTGTGAGTTCAAGCCCCATGTTGGATACAGAGACTACTTAAAAATAAAAAAAAAGTATGGAATAGCATGGAGTAGCATGGAGTAGTGTGGACTAGCATGGAGTAAAGCAGAGTAGCATGGAGTAGAGAGGAATAGCATGGAGTAGTGAGTAGTAGCATGGAGTAGCGTGGAATAGTGTGGAATGGCATGGAGTAGCATGCGGTAGCATGGAGTAGCATGGAGTAGTGTGCAGTAGCGTGGAGCAGAGGCTTCTGCTCTTATCTGGTCACTTGTCCTTGGACTGGCCACGGAACCTCTCTAGGTGTCTCCTCATGCATACAGTGATTGCGGACGAGCTCCAGGCTTGCTGCAGGTGCTCCCCAGGGTGGGGGTGCTGGGGAGCTATAAACACTCAGCGCCAGTGTCTGCATTGTAGGAGTATTTGGTGCGTGGTAGGGGTTGATGGAAGCGTTCTCCTGCCCCCCAGCACAGAGCACCCCAAACCCTCACCCTCAGCACACTGAGCCGTCTGACATCAGGGCCATGTCATATCCGCCCTTCAGTCCCTAAGCACACAGTCCCTAGAGTTCAGAGTATGATGAATGGTAACTGGACAGACCCCCGTGGGAAGAGCTGTTGTGAACCGACCAACCTCCGATGCAAGGGATTCCAGACATCTGTATGTACGTATATGGTACACAGCTGCCAAATCACTTTAGGGAGCAGGTGATCAAGGGGTTCAGGCACTTTCTTCCTTGGTCTAAGAACAAGCTAGTGTGGCTGGTGGGGAGTCCTGGGGCCAGTATGGCCTCGTAAAGGTAGAAAGTTGACCTACCAGCAGCTAAGGACGTCAGACCTGCTCACCCACTGTAGATCCCTGGGCCCTAGGCTGACACTCATTATGCTACCAGAGCTCCTTCCCCAGACTCCTGCACAGAGATGTTCTAAATGGTGCTGGAAACCACGCAGCTCGCAAACAGGAGGGCCAAACTCAGACGGAAGCCAGACCTACTCCCACCAACACAGCCGGGTCCCTGGGCTCAGTGCGGGCCTCAATGCGCAGGTGCCAGATCTGCCTGGTCATTGGACAGAGCTCTCCCTGAGCCCCAGCGGCTGGGCACACCTGTGTAAGGCACCGTGTCAGACGGGGGAGATATCCTTCTCACTTTTCCAATTCTGATACCTCAGTCACTCATTTAATTGTGACTTAAATTGTGATTTCAGTAATTCAAAACCTACTATGTGCCAGGCACTTGATTCACATTGCTTTGAAATTACCTTATTCCACAAAGATTTTGTTGAGTTCCTACTATGCCCAGCATTGTGCAGACACTGGTAGTTCATAGATAAAGAAAGCAAAACCCATGATCTCAAGGAACTCCTTGCCTAGTGGTAAAAACAGACAAGCCCACTGTGGGCTACTGAGGTGCTGCGGTCAAGGGGTACCAGAGAATCCAAGATGGACGGAAAGCCCAAGATGACTTGCTCACAGCAGCTCAGGAGCAAAGGAAAAAAGCTGGCTTGCCCATTAGTTGCTTCTCCGGAGACCCGGAAACTATCCACCCAGGGCCTCACTCTGTCCATCCCTTTTGCTGAAAGCACTCCTGCCCTGTGGACTCCCAGCAAGCATTAGACCAAGCAAAACAAAATACGATTCAACCTTTCAATTATTAATGGCGTACTTCCTATGAGCCAGACATTGTGCTACTTAAACACGTTCTAGAATTCATTGTTACTGCTCCTGAATTGTTCAAACACTGGATCCTGATTGATGTGTTTGGATATAATGTTGTAAAAGGATGTGTGCCACAATGTTACTATTGGTTAAGGGGAGGATGCAGAGGTACGCCAATATTGCCTCACTTGTAACGATAGCATAGCTCGTATTACTTTTATCATTGAAACCATTCTAATGAGAAAAAACTTTTATGTAAAAAGAGCTTCCAAATGGTATATTTGCCTCTTCATATGAATTTCATACATTTACCTGATTTCACTCGGACAGTCTGGAATTTTGGTTATGGGCATGAGCTTTGCGCTAAGATGTGGGTTTGAATCCCAATTCTACTGCCGCTTACTAACTGTGCGTTGTGAGTCATAAGCCTCAGTTTGTCCATCTGCACGGGGGGTAAGAGCACAGCCAATTCAGAGTAACCGATGTAAGTTGGAATGCCAAGCCCCCAGCCTGCCAGCAACTGGCACCCAATCTCAGATAGGCTCAGGGGGCACCTTAGTTTTGTTTTTACAGGGCTCAAAAAAAATGTCATGGGAAACGGGATTTAAGTTATGCCAAGTAGCTCCAAAAACATGCAACAGGGACTGACAGATGGAAGTGGTGGGGAGAGCTTTCATTTCAGTAAAAGGAAGACTTGTTAACCAGATAGTCCACGACACATTTCAGGCTTCCGTGGGAAGCAGCGATTCCGCGGTCCCGGGAGGTGGGCCAAGGGAAGGTGGGCCAGTGCCCGGGAGATGTGGATGCAGTCAGCAGACAAGGAGGTGGGGCGAGGTGGCTGTGAGGCTCCGTGCACAGTCTTCAGATCAAAGAGCCCTTAGAAGGGGTGATTATCTGGCAAAGCCCCATGCAGTCGCTCCGAATCCATAATCACACACAAGATTGCAGTTGTTGTGTTTTTAAGGGACACTTTGTTTTGCTGTTTAGGCCACTTTGCTTTTTCTTGTTTTTAGGGACCCAAGAGCAGACTGGCTCCCAGCAACTTGGAGAACCAGGCGGTCAAGGCCAGTTCCAATGTCCCGGATCAGCCAGTATGTTGTTAGAGCAGAGGTTTTGCCCTTGAGTTAGTTCCGGCCAAAAGATGGTGTAAACCCCTTCCTTCCCCCATATTTTGCTATGAACTAAACTTAAAAAAATATTAAAATGATACTCTCACGTCCACCAGAACATGGCCAGAATTAACTAGAAGGAACAAGCTTCCGAGTTTACTGGCTGGGGCACTCGGTCTCAGTAGTGGGCAGTGGGACGGAGCTCAGCCGTCAGATGGCTTTGTCACAGAATGATCCTGGCATCGTCACGAGCCCAGCACCAGCAGCCCCACCCTCCACACGTTCCCTGCGTCTTTACCAATACTTCTTTATTTTGCACCGTGACGCTACCTGGCATTCAGCCTCTCGTGAATGCTCAGTCCCGATACTTCCCGAAAATGCTGAAACACTACATGCTTTGACCCAGAAACCCTATTCCTTGGGAATGATCTGAGCACGTCACAGCCACGTGGAGGAAGCCACATGCACAAAGGTGCCCACGCCATAGCAAGTGGGAAGGAATTTGAAGAAGCAATACAAAATGGTACCAACCTTGTCCCACACACGTACACATGTACACGCACACGTGGGCACACCCACAGGTGCACAATGCCAAGTCCTGGGCAGGAAGGACCAAAGGGTCGACCCCTCTGAGTGCCGGGACCTCAGGAGTCCCACCTCTTCTCTAAATACAAAGCAGGGAAGTCACTCTTGTTTTCCTGGACTCAGTTTCCTCATCTGCAAAATGGGGGAATCCCATTTTCCCCCTTCTCACCAGATCTGGGTCTGCCTTGATCTAGTTATTTGTGTCAGACAGCCCGCCATGTATTCAATTCCTCAGTAGTGGACTGGCTACAAAATTCCCAGGGACCTTTCCCATCCCCCAAAATCACTGTAGGCTCATTTTCTGGCTCCCCTTGTGGGCCTGCATCAACAGGGATGGGTCCTTGCGGAAATAGGCCTTTTTGAACGGACAGTGGGCTTCGATCCCCCAGCAGTGGCTCTGAGTCCTGGCCCTCAGGCTTCTCTCCACCTGGCCTCGGGTGAGTCAATCAAACACGGGTCTTTCCTTTCTCTGTTTATAAAACCGAGCACGAATGATACATAGAGTTCACAGTCCGGCCCTTAGTGACCACACAACCTGGGTCAGCCTTTATCAGCAGCAGCGGCAGGACTGAAGGGAGAGAGGAGGCAGGAGACGACTAGCAGAATTTTGAGGGCGGAGAGGAAGCGCTCAGGAAGTGTGAGATCTCAGGCTGGGAAAAGACTTTGAATGTAGACCAGGCCCAAGTTCAAGGTCCAGCTCAGCCCTCCACCAGCTGTGTGAAATGGCCATCCAACCTTTGTTTAAATACCAGCAGTATTGGGAGAGCCCCCACGACCAAGTGGCTCCCCGTTTAAATACCTGCAGTGTTGGGGGACCCCCCCCCACACACACCACCGAGTGATCCCCTTCTGTCTCTGCACAGCTCTCCCTCCTGGACTGGAATCCAGCGTCAAGCAAACTTCTCTCACTAGGACCAAGGGGAGCAGATCAACTGCATCTTCTACGTGACATTCCTGCCGTGACCACCCCACACTAGATGACCTTTCTTACAGCAGCAACTGCCCTTCCACATGAGCTGTGGCTTTTTTTAAAAATTTTTAAATGTTTATTTATTTTTGAGAGACAGACAGAAAGAGAGAATGAGCAGGGGAGGGGCAGAGAGAGAGGGAGACACAGAATCCAAAGCAGGCTCCAGTCTCCGAGCTGTCAGCACAGAGCCCGACGCGGGGCTCGAACTCACAGACTGCGAGTTCATGACCCAAGCTGAAGATGGACGCTTAACCGATTGAGCCCCCCCACCCACCCCCCGCCCCGTGACTTCTGTCTCCAGGATCCTGGTTTCTCCCCAGGGAAAGCACTTCTGCTAATCGGCAACCCTCTCAGAATCAGAGAGGGAGAGAACCGGCTCATCCAGTCCAGAGCCGGAACACTCCAGTGTCCGAGGAGACCCTGCTGGTCACACAGACAGCCACGGACAAGCAGACGGCCCACACCTAGCTAAAGTGGGCGGCTGCTCTGACTTTATGCATTAAAAAGTTGTCCTATCTTCTCACTTTTCAAGAAAAGCCAAAGATTAAAGATTTGTACGTAAAATCTGCTGAACTGCTTTGTGGCAAAGCAATTACATCAAGTTTAAAACAACCTACGAAGCATCAAAACTCGGTGGCTGGATCCGCCTGGGAGCAACTTAACCACTTTGTGGATGTGGAGAAGCTCTTTTGACCTCTGATGAAATCTGGAAGCACCCGGACAACCACTTACAAACTTCTGTTCCGAATGTTTTATTTTTCTTAATGTTTATTTATATTTGAGAGAGAGCGAGAGTACACAAGCAGGGGAAGGGCAGAGGGGGGTGGACAGAGAATTCAAAATGGGCCCTGCGATGACAGCAGAGAGCCCAAGGCGGGGCTCGAGGCCACGAACCGTGAAATCATGACCTGAGCCGAAGTTGGACGCTTAACCGACGGAGCCACCCAGGCGCCCCCGTTCTGGATGTTTTGAAGGCCCCCTGGACCCCCTAGAGCCACTCCTTTATCCCCAGAAAGAAACCCTTCATCTCTTCCAGGCTCTGGCCTTGCACGAGAGGCCCAACAACCACAAGCTGCCAACTGCCCAAAGTCACAGTAGGCCCCTGAGTAGCAGAGTGACAGGGGTTCTAGGACGGGGCGGGGGTGCTGCCTCCTCAGGGCTGACAAGCAGAAGCCGCCGAGATGGGCTGCACGCCTACCACGTCCCTGGCTCCCCAGAATGGTCCTTCCACACCCCTTCTACCACCCCCATTTGGCAGATGAGGAAACTGAGGCTCGTGTGGACAGTCCCCCAGCCCAGGCAGCCCGAAAAAGCAACAGGGTTGGGAGTGGAAGGGAAGGTCAGCAGCACAGCTTGGCCTCACCTGCACCTGCTGCAAGCCGGCAGCCCGCCCCTCTCAGCCCGCCTCTGACGACGCAGAGGCCCTGGAATTTAGAACTTTCCTGCAACAGTGCAGTGAACGAAATAAAGTAGGGGGGGGGGTCCCAAGGTCCTCCCCAAAGCCGGGGGGCTCTCACAGGCAGAAGTCTGGCTGCCTGGGATTTTGCTGGGCATAAACCATCAATGAGGCAGATCGGGGCTGGAATGGCTCCTCGCTGGGTCACAGGTGTGGGGCAGGAGCCGGAAGAGGACCAGGAGCAGAATGAAGTGCTGGGGAGAGGGACCCGGCAGAGCCCCAGCACTGGCCGGGGGGGCGGCACCTTCTTCGGGGGGCACCCTAGTAAGCGTGGCCCCTGTCATCTCGGAGGCTCCATGGGAGTGGGGAGAAGTGAGGCGCATGCTCCGATTACACCACTCATTCAAGGGACACTTCATAACCTGGGACAGGAAACTCTGGCCTGCTGCATTGGATGCCAGGCAGGAAAAAGTACAGGGCCCCCCTGGGTTCGAGACCACTGAGAGCAGGATAATAAACTGCTCAGATGGGAAAGAGATCTAAATTTCAATCAAAAAGGCAACGTTCCCTGAAGATAATACAAAACGGAAGGTAAGCGACTCTCCCTTCTCTGCTGTTTCTCTTTTCCTTTCCATTCCCCCCTCCCCCACCTTTCTGGCTTTTACTCCAAATTTCTTCCTGGAAAGTTGGAAGAGGCTGGGATGTCTCCACAACTTTATAAAAGCAGCAGCTTGGAAATAAGTCCCTGCACCTGACATACCGCAGGTGTCATTGCGTTCCTGCCTCCTGACACCACTCACCTCAAATCAGACAGGTAGTTGGCTGCATTTTACTCTGAAGTCGGCCGAGCACGGACTAGGCAGCTCAGGACTGAGGTCACTCCCCAAAGAGCTGAACATTCGAGCTCCAGAAGGAAACAGCTCAGTTCAGAGAGGGCGCTCTCCCCAGCTCCATGCACCCAGGGCTCTTCCATCACCACATAGGGAGAGGGGTGTAAGCCCGAAGCCCTGTGACCTCCAGCCGCCTCCAGGGAAGAGAACCCGGGACTTACCTGCCAGGGAAGAGAACCCGGGACTTACCTGCCAGGGAAGAAGCTCAAAAGGATGCCAGCTGGGGCTCCAGTCCAGGGCAGGGATCCCCTGAAAGCAGTGTAGGTAGGAGCCAGCCCCAGGCAGCCCCCTCCTGGGGGGGTCGCCGGCCAGCGACCCCACTCACTCTGCCCCCCCCCCAAAAAATCCAGCAATCTCAGTCTTTAGGTAAGACTTGTAAAAAGCCTGGGGGCACGGGTCCCTAGGAAGAGCTAGTTTAAAACCCAATAACTAAAGAAATAAGTAAAAAGGTGAAGGCTTGGAACTTGGAAAATAAAACAGAAAGTGCTGGAGAAGCACAAACATAAGGAGAGGGGACACAGGTCCTCCGGGAGAAATGCAGCGGCGGCAGCAGGCCCAGCTGCTGCCCAAGAACAAAGCTGCTCGGTCCCCCCAGGGGCACAGCGGCCGGCGGTGGGAGCCCCCAGCTCGCGGCGCGGAGGGAGGAGCCGGCGGTGGGCGGGCTCGGGAGGAGGGCGGGCGGGAGGACCGCGGTCTGTGCCCTGGGGGGGGGGGGGAGCCAAGCCCGCGGGAGGGTGCGCCCCTGCGGGAAGGGGCAGGGGCAGCTCGGCTTCCTGGCAGTAAGGAGGCCGCCCTAGGAAGCCCGGGACAGGGGCTGACAACTCCCTGTCCAGTTATAGACTCCACCGGATATTTTGGTCCCTTTTACAGCCGCGTCTGAAATAGCCGCCCCCCACCCCCCCACTAAGCAGCAGCTGCGGCCACTTTGGAAAGTTTAGAGGGGCGGGGGCGGGGGCTATGGGAGGGGGGCTGGCTTTGCCCTTTGTCCTGCCAGGAGAGCCCCACACCTGTCCCAGCACCAACCTGCCTCTTCCTACAGGTGGCCCTGTTTCCTGGCCCGCTCTACATCCTGGGGGAGGGATGGATCTGTGTCCTTATTATTACATGAGGACCTGGAAGGCCAGAGCGCCTCTGTCACCTGCCAGGATCGCCCAGAAGAGGGGGACAGGAGCCAGGTAGGTCTGAGAAGTGAAGATTCAATCAACATGGTCAGCATGGCTAAGAGTCACCACAAGGCCTCAGGCAGATATTGAAGCAGGACCTAGGCACCTCTCCTGTTTCAATTTTTGGAACACCATGAACTCTTGACTTTTGTCAGTTGCACCTCCACCACCTTCTAGAAGGCATTCTTCCACTTTGGACTGGAATAGAAATAATGTAACACTGGTTAGCTAACTGGTATTTGTAGCTAGCCAACTTGTATCACATAGTTTCACTCCGCCCTTGTGGGGTTGGCCTTTAAAAGCCTGCACTCTTCCCCGGAGCACGCTTTGTAGACTTCGTGTCTCTGGGGTTGCAAATAAACACTTCTGGGTGTTTCAGAGCCTCTTCTCCGTGGTCCACAGAATATTCCACTTCCTTTTAATGAGCTTCCCAGCCCCTAGAGGCAGAGCAAGAACAGGTGCTGGCCCAGGGGGTTCTTCTCTACTTTTTCTTTCTGACCTCTGTTCCTAAAAATGGCCCAGGCAGGAGTATTTTGAACTAGCTGAGGGCATGGCTTAATCTGGGTGACCTCGTCTATGCTCCCTCCCCCCCCCCCCCCATCAGGCTCCTAAACTCTGAGGCATCTTTATTTGGCTGCCTGCTTGGTAGTATTTAATAAACAGACAGTAGGGGGCTGCTATGTGACCACCCAGGGAATTCTCAACAACCCAGCCCCTTCCTTCTCCTGCGTTATTTTCCAGCTGCCTGTAACAGTTCACTCCACACCTGGCTACTGAATGCCAGCTTGGTGCCCAGCAATGTGTCAGGTGCAGGCTAAATGGAGCAGAGGAGGCGTGCTGGTGCAAATAGACCCTGATGCGGGTTGCTGACGGGCTGAGACAGATGCCCTGCTTTTGAGAGGCACGGGTAAGGTGGGGATGCAGAGCGGAGCATGATGGCACACTCACTTCTCAGCTATGACATGCTCAGTGTGTGCCCTGACCGACCGTCCAGGTGCTGAATGGATTTGTTACAGGTAGTAGAAACCAGGCCGGACCCAAAAGTGAAAGGCACAGGTAAGGCTTTACAGCCCAAGCTAAAGGGAGACACAGCACCAACAGACAGTGCTCAGGGGGGCCTCCCCAAACAGAGCCGGGGGATCCTGGGTGTCTCAGGTTCCCACACCCGCCCACTATGCTAATGAGGGGAAAAGGGGAAAAGCGCCTCCGCCTGATTGGTTGGAAAAGGCCTTGCCCTGATTGGTCAATATTGGCAGGCAACTCAGGCAGCTCATTGGTGGTTTTGGAGGCCCCGGTCCTGCGTCTGTGGGGGTCACATGTTGCGGCATCCGGGTTCTGCCCTGTTAGACAAGTAGTTTAACAGTTACCCAGCAGCCGGAGTCCCAGGTGCACAGTGTTGTTCACTCGGGGCTTGTTCCCATGGTCTCTGTCTCAGAGTGGCCAGCCCACGGCGGGGGGGGGGGGGGGGGTGCTTCGTCGCACCTTGGAGGGGGAGGGGACAGAAAGCCAGGGCATTGGGTAGGGGACCACCCCATTGCCTTACTGAGTTATCCTGAGCGCTGTGAAGGACACAAGGTAGATAGATGAGTCAGAGAATGAGTGGGGGAGGGAACAAGCTCTAGATTCACTGCTAAGGAGGCAGAGACTGAACAGTGGGAGAAGCCTCCCCCTGGCCCCCTGTGCGAAGGAGGGAGAAGACCCTGGAATTAGAGTTGGGCGGGGGAGGGGTGGCTAATGGCCAAGGGTCAGGTGGTTGATGGGGGCTGGGGAGGCGTGCAGAGGAGCGTGGACTTGAGCCAGAGGACCAGGAGTCCCTGGAGTGCTTTAGAGGGGCAGGAGCGTGGCCAGTGTGGGGCTCTGCAGAGCCCCTGGGCAGCGCTGGGCTGGGCACCGGGCAGGGAGGTGAGCTGGCAGAGCCCTCTGTTGCAGAGAGAGAGAGAGAGAGCACTGGCTAATCTGGAGATGCGAGTTGGAACTCCGTCAGCCCCCACGTGTAACCACAGCTAAAAAGTCTCCAGTGGAGAGGGAGAAGGGACTGGAACTCAAGATTCCAGACATAGAGGACTATAAGATTGAACGTTTCAATTTAGTTCAACATTTGTTGAGAGAGCGTACTAGAATCAGACATTGGGGGGTGCAAACCGGGGGGAGTAGGATGTGGGCGCTTGTGAAAATTAGCAAAGGGGAAAGCCCACCCGCAGACTGGGGCCAGAAGGAGGAGCAGGGGAGGGGGAGCCCCAGCCCTCAAATGTCACTTACTGACTCCAAAAAGAGACAAGGAGGAGGAAAAAATCATCAATTACAGGCCCCCACCGGGAAAGATATACATTGACTCTCCTACAAGAGATGGACCACCCCTGCAATTCAGCAGGGGAGAAACCTTATCACCCTGAACTCTTGCCTTTCTCCAGTGGTCTTTGCTTCACATCAGCTCTCCCAACTTCCTCCTCTACAAAATCATGCTCCCCATCCTTTGTGTGTTGGGCTTGCCTATGGTTTTTCCATAGTCTGCATGTCCCGAGTTGCAATTCTCTGTTATTCCTGAATAAATCCACTTTTGCGGGTGTAATAACTATTTAGCACCCTAAAGGAAATAAACATCTTTATTTTATCTTATGGGCTATGAAAACCAAGGGCAAATGTGTCAGGCATGGCTGCAGGGCCTGAACTGGGGTGAACTGGGGAGATCCTAGCACGGATCAATGTGCTTCTAGTTAACAACATGGCGGCATGCACTTAAAAAGTTATTAGGAAGGCAGATCTTAGTGTAACTGTTACCACAATAAGATAACGTTTTTAAAAATCTGAGCCAGCCCCACATCTCTCTCTCTGTTCCCTACTGCATTTTGTGGTTCTTCAAAGCCCCTCATGCTCTCTGACAGCATGTATCTGTGTTTGCTCTTTGTCTCCCCAGCCAGAAAAAAGATCCAAGAGAGCAGGAAATTCTGTCATTGCTTCATCCTCAGGTCCTAGGACAGTGCCTGGCCCAGGCTGGGAAGAGCTATTATAGGGGCAACACGGTCTCTGACTTGACGTCTCCTCCGGACACTCCCTAGCTTCTCCCAAGAGAGAGAGCAAAATAATAGTAAAAATAGGAACGGCAATAATAGTAATAATATCAATAGCAATGGCCTTTGGGTAAGTACCTATGTGCTAGACACACTTGCAGACCCTCACATCCCCTACTTCTGGTGGATGGCTCACCTGGCAGAGGTAGTTACATTCTTGTTTTGCCAATCCACAGAGGCTTGTTTTGCCACCATTGTTCACCTGCCTTCAAACCCAATCTGTCTTCTTCCCCAAACTTGCTTTTCCTTCTAGATCCCGCCCTCAGAATGACTTGAGAAGTTTCCTGTCAGCACTAAGATTCTCTAATTTCTGAGAATTAGTTGCAATTGTCTGCTGAGACATAGAATCGTCTGGCAACTCGGAATCTCCTCCTGCTGGGTCTTGCGCCCTGTTCCATGCAGAACAATTCAAGAGACTGTGTCACTAGCTGATGGTGTGACCCTGCCAAATCTGCTTAACCAACTCCTGGGCTGGTTTCTTGCCGGGTGTGCAAACCCCGTGACCTGGGCGTCCCTGCTTGCGAATCTGTTACATCAACATCAGCAACGCCCTTCCTAAGACCCACCCCCCAGGCACCCGGGGGGTGAAGTGGCTGCTTGTGACCTCAGAGTTTCCCGGCCAGACATCATCTCCTTCATTGGAAGCATCTCAAGGGATAGACTTTCATTTCTCAGGTGAAGAAAGTGAGCTGCAGAGGTCAGTTTGTTCCGTCTCAGAACTAGTAAAGGGCTGAGCCCTTCGCTGACTTTGAAATCAAGTAAATGGCGGGCAGTGATCAAAGACAGCCAGGAGTAACGTCAATTAAAAATGACAGCAATGATACTTCCAAGACTGAGAATGTATTATTTACCAGCAAAGATGTGTTCCCAAGAGTGTTCAGATCAGCATTATTTATAAAAGTAAAAAATTGACCGTGATCAAAATGTCCAGCCCGAGGGGATCACACACAAAGGATGGCAAGTTGCCCTAATGGTGACACAGGGTTATGTTCGTTTCTATGGGGAGAAGCCCATACTGTGCTGGAAAATAGGAAAAATAAACCAGATCAGGAAAACGGGGCTCCCCATTTCTCTCTGGAAAAATCTTGATTGAAGAGGTTGCTTGTGTAGGTTTCCTAATATTTCCTATTCATTCGAAGCTGTTGTGTCTGGTACAGACACAGACACAGCCTACTTTGTAAAATGAGAACAGACTCTTTACACATCCCGGTCTGTGGCTTGGTTCTTTTTCACCCGACCCTACTCCTTGGGCACCCGTCAAGGTCAGTTCCTTTGGATCTACCTCATTCTGCTAATGGCCACCTTGCACTCCCTGTTTGTACTCCTGCTCCGCCAGTATTAGATGCCTGTCACACGGCAGACAGCCTCTAAGGACACACGTCCCTAAGGTTGTCGTAGGGAAGGACTTCCACTTCATTCAAAATTCCTCACCCACTAGATGGTTATGCCTGCCCCCTTTTTTCCGTTATGACACACCGCAATAAACATCTTCCTATGCGTATCTCCCTCTGTGCTTACCTGCGTTTATTTATGGGAAGGATCCTAGAAGTGGCCCATGTGGTCAAAGGATCATTTAAATTTTGATAGATACATTTTTCTTGGATATCTTAGAGCTTTAGAGCCTAAGAAGGAAATACAGACTTTTATCCTGTGCAGAGCACAAGCCACAGGGGCTTTGCAGATGGGAGGCTGATTTATAAACTTCTGTTTTAGGGAAAGGGGGAAAGTAAGGGAGTCACAGGTATGAAGCGTCCATGATCTGCGCCGTACTTTCACAGGTGGTTGGACTCAGGCGAAAGTTGTCTTCGTCATTGCTCAGAGGACACGTGATGGGTGCTCCTTAAATATGCCCGATAGGAATAAATGAGGGACGATACAGAAGATAATGTTATCCTCGCACCTTATAAAGATGAGAAAATGGGAGCACGGAGAGGTTTAAGTCTTGCTCGATGCCCCACGGCCGCGGACTTCTCGCTGCTGCCCAAGGGGCAATCTGTGTCCACATGTGGGCGGCCTGGAGGAGGAGGAAACGGGGCCCAGGAGGCCAGTGAGGATGGATGGCTCGCAGCGTTGCTATCCTGGGATGAATGCCTTTGCAGCAAGAGCTAGAAATGCAGGACAGAGAAATAATGAGTGTCTGTGCTTTCCAAAGACGGCCCCAACTACATAGGGCAGCATTATCTGTCCCTGTTGTTCAAGAAAAACAAATCCACTTCCCTAAATTACACGCCTCTGTCTATATTATAGGGATTACACATCCTCCCCCATCTGCTCAGCGAGCACCCACTGTACTGGGCTCTGCTCAGCAATATCAATTATGTTGACAAACTGCCTGTGCGCACAGGCCCAGCCTGGCTTTGTGCTCACCCACCTTTGCTGAGGTTGGGAAGGGCCACTACAAATATTTACAGGGTGAGACTAAGCTGGGGTGGGGGCTTGCACATCCTGGAGCAGCCCAGGCCTCAGGCTGCCCGGGCAAGGAAAGGGTTGGAAGGGGCCTGGTTTTGTTTCCCCCTGGTGGGGGTTGTGGGGGGAGAGAAAGGGGACCCCATACATAGTCTCAGAGAGAGGCCTTCATAGCAGAATGTCAGCCCCTTGGGGCTCAGTCGGTTAAGCATCCGACTTCAGCTCAGGTCACGATCTCATGGTTGATGAGTTCAAGCCCCATGTAGGGCTTCAGTGCAGAGCCTGCTTGGGATTCTTTCTCTCTCCTTCTCTCTCTCTCTGTCTCTCTCTGACCCTCCCCTTCTTATGCCTCTCTCTTTCTCTCTCTCTCTCTCAAAATAAATAAACTTAAAAAAAGTTAAAAGAAAAAAAAGAATGTCGACCCCTTGAGGGACACAAGGCAGAGAGTTCAGAGACTTGACCTTGAATGCCTGTCCTGTCACTTACGTGGCTGCCTTAGTTTGGACAACATACCCACCATCACCCCAGGCCTTTATCTTGACACCTGTAACATGGGTTCGAGGATGTAGTTCAAGCGTCACTACAGTGCACAGGGTGAAATTAGCCACAAGTGCTGGCACTTGGTAGCTCAGAGAAGGTGGCCATGGCCCCCTTAGAGAGCCCTGCGGTCTTCGAAGAGCAGTCAGCGCATGGGGTGTGTGCAGCACTGAGAACCAGCAAGAAGAGGCGTTTGGGCACAGAGAGTACACGCAGGCGGCCCTTGCTACCACCCAGGAAAGGCAGCTCTGCGAGGGACCAGGGTCCACTGCTGGCCCAGCCCCTGCTGTCCACGAAGCACCTACAGTTCTCGCCGGGTCTGGTTCAGGGGCAGGTGTGTGCTAGGAAGCTGCCTGCCTCCTGACCGTTCAGACTTTGTCTGTGCTCAGTCAGTTGCACATAATCTGTTGCTTTATTGTGACATTCAGACCACTTGAAACACTGCTATTTTTTTAACTTTGCTTTTATGTGACCCTTTTCTTACATGGTCAAATGGGCGGGGGGGCGGTTCCTACCTGCCTTAGGGCAGATTTTTAATTGTGTTTGGCTTTCTATTTTTTAAATACTTTTTTAGGAGCCCTTTCAGGTTCACAGACAAGTTGATTGGAAAGTCCCAGAGATTGCCCATGTAGCCCCCGCCCCACACAGGCCCGTAGCCTCCCTGTGGATCAGCATCTCCCACCAGATTGCCGCATTCGTTACAATTAACAGACGTACATGGACCCATCGTTGTCACCCCAAGTCTGTAATTTGCATCAGGGTTCACTCTTGGTGTTACACATCCCAGGGGTTTGGATGTGCAATGGCGTGTATCCATCATGATCATATCACACAGGGTATTTCCAGCGCCTTAAAATCCCCTGTGCACCTATTCGTCATCCCCTTCACCCCTGGCAACCACCAATCTTCTTACTGTCTCCATAATTACCACTTCCAGAACATTACATAGTTGGAATCAGTGTGTAGCCTTTCCAGATTGGCTTCTTTCATCCGGTAATATGCATTTAAGCATCTTCGGTGTCTTCTCACCGCTGGATAGTGCATTTCTTTATAGCACTAAACACTATCCCCTTGTTCACATGGACCACAGTTTATGGTGCCGCTCCCCTACTGAAGGACATCTTGACTACTTCCAAATATTGGCAATTACAAATACAGGTACTATAAATATCCATGGGTAGGTAGGTTTTTGTGTGGCTATAAATTGTCAGCTCCTTTGGGTAAACACCAAGGTGTTACCCACTTATCATAGGGTAAGAGGATGTTTAGTTTTATAAGAAATGGCCAGACTGTCTTCCAACGAGGCTGCACCATTCTGCATCCCCACGAGCAGTAAAGGAGAGTTCCTCTTGCTCCACATCCTCACCAGCGAATCCAGTGTTGTCCACACTCTGGATTTTGGCCATTCTGGTAGGTGGTAGTGCTACTATATTGTTTTAATTTGAATTTTCCTGATGACATATAATAGGGCACATATTTTTTTAAGTTTATTTATTTTTATTTCTTAATGTTTATTTTTGAAAGAGAGAGAGAGAGAGACAGAGTGTGAGTGGGGGAGGAGCAGAGAGAGAGGGAGACACAGAAGCCAAAGCAGACTCCAGGTGCTGAGCTGTCAGCACAGAGCCTGATATGGGGCTCGAACTCACGAATCTTTAGATCATGACCTGAGCCAAAGTCGGATGCTGAGTCACCCAGGCACCCCTATTTATTTATTTTGAGAAAAATAGAGAATGCACAAGTGGGGAAGGGGCAGAGAGAGAGAGAGAGAGAGAGAGAGAATCCCAAGCAGGCTCTGCACCACCAGCCCAGAGCCCGATGCAGGGCTTGAACTCAAGATCCGTGAGACTGTGGCCTGAGCCGAAGTCAGTAGGGCACCTCTTTTTATGTGCTTGCTCGCCCTCTGTGTATTTCCTCTGGGCAGGTGCCTCCTAAGGACTTTGACCCAGTTTTTAAATCGTTTAGGTTTTTTTTCTTATTGCTGAGTTTTAGGAGTTCTTTGTATATTTTGGATCCCAGTCCTTTATCAGCTATGTCTTTTGCAAATATTTCCTCCTGCTCTCTGGTTTGTCTTCTCATTCTCTTGACATGGTCTTTTGCAGAGTAGATGTTTTTAATTTTTTTAATTCAGGTTTATTTAATTTATTTTTTAATATAATTTATTGTCAAATTGGCTTCCATACAACACCCAATGCTCATCCCAACAAGTTTTTAATTTTAATAAAGTCCAGCTTCTCAGTGATTCCTTTCATGGATCGTGTCTTTTGGGTTGTGTCTAAAATAGCATCACCATCCCCAGGGTCATCTAGGTTTTCTCCTGTGTTCTCTTCTGGGAGTTTTACAGTTTGAAGTATACATTTAGGCGTATGATCCATTGTGCATTAATTTCTGGGAAAGGTGAAAGGTCTGTGTCTAGATTCATTTTTTTTTTCACGTGGTCGTCCATTCGTTCCAGCCCCTGTGATTGATCCATTGTGTTGCTTTGGCTCTCGTGTCAAGGATCTGTTGACTATATTTGTGTGGGTCTATTTCTGGGCTGTCTATTTTGTTCCACTGATCTATGTGTCTTTTTTTCTTTTTCTTTTTCTTTCTTTTCTTTCTTTTTTTTTTTTTTTTTTTTTGCCAAAACCACACTGTTTTGATTACAGTAGCTTTACACTAAGCCTTGGAGTTGGGTAGTGTCAGTTCTCCAACTTTGTTCTTCAGTGTTGTGTTGGCTCTTCCAGATCTTTCACCTCTTTATATAAACTTCAGGTAAGTTTTATTTTTATAACAACTTTAAAAATTTCACTTGTGATTATGTCTTATCATGTTAAAATGCATTAGCAAACAGAGACACACTCACACTTACTTTATAAAATCAAATACATTAGTGAGATGTGTGCTCCATGTTTTTCCTCACAAATGGGGTGCCTTTTGGAGAACACTGTGCTGCAGCGTCCGAGCTGGAAAAAGCATTTGCAACTGTAGGCAATTTGTCTTCTGATTTTAATGGGCTTCAGCCTTGGCTGAGATGCCCTAGAGATTCTGGGTCAGAGATCTGGGGTAAAACCCCGTCATCTGCTTTTTGACAGAAGCCCTGCCTGGCTCTGAGGCATGATTCCTTGGACCACACTTGGAGGAAACACGCACCAGTTTATTTTTGCCTTTACGGATGCGGAAGCTGATGCTGGAGAGGGACGTGCCCTGCCCCAGGTCAGGGGGCTGGGAAGTGGCAGCTGACACTGGGAAGCAGGGTTTGGACTCTGGGTTTACAGAGTGAAAGTCCCGGTGCCTCCCCCCTCTCTTAGCTCCGCAGCCCTGGAACATCCTGGAACGTCCTTCAGGCTTCCACCCCATCCGTCCTTGCTGCCGCTTGCCCTCCGGAGTTCCTCCTTCACGTCTACCAGCAGTGGCTCACGGACGGCCGAATGGCTATTCTTCCTGGATAACTCATGTTTTTGTAACAGAAGCCTTCTGAGGACCCAAATCTAACCATCAGAATTATCCCCCTGCCCTGACCCTCCTTTGGGGGGTCCTTGCTATTTGTCTGGGTTTCTCTTTATCAGTGGTTCCAGATACAGAATCACCTGGGAAATCTTATTTTATTTTTTAACATATATTTTTAAAGTTATTTATTTTGAGAGGGGGGAGAGAGAAAGAGAGAGAGAGAGAGAAAGCAGGGAAGGGGCAGAGAGAGAAGGAGACAGAATCCGAAGCACGCTCTGCACTGTCAGAACAGAGCCCAACATAGCCCTCGATCCTAGGACTCTGGGATCCCGACCTGAGCTGAAATCAAGAGTCAGACACTCAGCCGACTGAGCCACCCAGGCTCCCCTCACCTGGGAAATTTTAAAAGCGATCCAAAGCCTCCCGCCCCGGCAATTCCAATTTAGAAGGTCTGATTCGCTTAAACCTCACAACAACCTTGAGAGTCATGAGAAATTGGGAGCTCAGAGAGGTTAGGCCACTCACCCAAGCCTCCACCTCTGGAGAGAGGCAGGTCAGAATTTGAGCCTGGATCATTAAATTTCTAGTTCTGGTATATGTCAGAGGCCAGCACGCACACGGAGGCGTTTCACTTCAGGAATAAAAGAATGGCCTGGAGACACAGGCTGGAGGTGGGGCCCAGTGTCCGCCCAGAAGACACAGCAAGAGGTCATCTGGCCTGGAAATCCCTGCAGACGTGGGGCCTGGGCCAAGCTGAGGCTGTAAGTGGTGGTGGGAGCTCAGGGTAGGGAGAGCTGCAGGGGGCAGGGGCCAGGCCGGCTGGACAGGAGCCCAGCAGGAGCAGGAGGCTGGTCAGGTAGGAGATGGAAGCAGCAAGGACAGGGAAGTCGCAGAGGGTGATGAGCAGGTCTGGTCAGGGACAGAGGAATGAAATGCTTCCAATCTGGGAGAAAAAGCGCTGTCGGTAACACCTTTTCTAAAGCAAGGTCAGTGGCACTGCTCCCCAACCCAGTCCACATGGAGCATTTCCAGGCCTCTGGCTCTCCCCACCCCCAGCTGTTCTGCCCCCGGGCTTCTATTTCTGCAGTCCTGACCCCTTCCCAATACAGCACCTCTCTTCCTCTGATCCAAGATGTACTCAACAGGTCATCCCTGGAAATGACCTTCAGATTCAAAGCCGGTGGGATGAGGCCACAGCCAGAGGGGAGGAGCCGTGGGAAAGTGGAGGCCCACAACCACAGGGTGGACCCTGTCTTCCACGCCCAAGGCAAGACGTGGCCCTGCCTTTTCTCCATACCTAAAGGCGCCCTTCTGTATCCAGATACAATACGGTGAATAAGGCCGGGATTCCGGGCCAGGATTCCAGGCGGATTGGAACATTCCTGCATTGTGTGGGCCATAATGGGGGTTTTCGGTAGGCCACGGGCCTCACAGCATGGGAGTTCACATGGCTAAAGACACTTTGTTGGGGAGGGGGCAGGGCTCCTGGGACTTTCTCAGAAAACAGTGAAACAGACAGCCTCTGCCCTCAGAGCAGGCCCTTCACGAATGCCAGGCTGGCGAGGGCCTGGACCCACAGCAGCTTCTGAGAAAAGACCCTGCCCGGGGTCCTCGTGAGCTCCCGGAGCCCGAAGCAGGGCCTGTGTGGGGCGGGAGGCCTGAGCAACCTTCCCAATTTCACACCCACTCTCTGCTCTGGCCCCCTCTCTATGTCTGTAAAAGGAGGATTGGAATAAAGGCCTCCCAATTCCCTTTCAACTTTAAAATATTCTGTTCAGGATTAGCTACAGAATATGTAGGATTTAGTGCAAAATGAGAAAACAGGGTGCCTTGTTCAAAAAAGTGCTGTCAAAGGTACTGAAATAAAAAGTTTTTTTTTGTTCCTTCCATGATCGCTCTCTCCAGTTATCATTGTGGCTTTTTATTTGCTAGTTAATGTCATTTTAAGTAGAGAAAAATAGAATTTTACATTGCTGGCATGAATTTTACCAGCCATCTTTCTATGGTGCAGGCCGGTCTTCAGTGCAAATGTAAGAGCATTTAACTCAGTTGCAGAATCGCCAAAATTACAGGATTCGTATTTTGTTGCTTGTCACGTGCCACGCGCATTTTGATCTCACCAGATAATGGAAATGTTACACAGAAGTAACTCGACCGCTTCTCACATATCGATATGTGCACGTTCACAACACACCCTACCGTCTGCTTCCCGATGAGCAGAGGACAGAGAGAAGGGACCGCGCTTTGTCCAGTCCATTCTTTGTCTCACCTTTCGTCATGTTCCACATCCGTGCTTGATGTAAACAGGGACGTAACAGAAACAGGAAAGGAGGCGATGGAATCCCTTGCTTGTTCTTGTTTCTTAGAATCCCAGTGCCTTCCTTTGTGTTGGAAGCAAGTTCTGTCCCCCTCCTTACCTGGTCACAGGTGGGCCCCCTCTGAGTCTCATTGAACCCCAAGGGCTCTGGGGTCCCCTGCAGCTCTGTGCTTGTGGGGCACTGAAGAGCAGGGGTGGGGTATATTGCCCACATCTTCTGTGTTTACGCACCTGCTCCCCGGTCCCATGACCCTTCACTTACAAAACACAGCTCGACGATGGAATTGCTAAAAATTTCGAGATGGTGACGGCAGAGCCAAACTGAGTATGAGGCTGTCTTAGTCAGGGGCCTCCAGAGAAACAGAACCAATAAAATTCTCTGTCTCTCTCTCTCTGTCTCTCTCTATCTCGCTCTCCCTCTCCCTCTCTTTCTATCCCTCTCTCCATGTCTCTTCTATCTATAGGTGTATCTATGTATGTATTATGTATCTATCTATCCATTTATCTATGTATCTATGTATTTGTGTATCTATATCTTTGTATATGTCTGTCATCTATCTATACATCTTTGTATCTATGTATCTGTCTATTTTTCTATCTATGTATCTATGTATTTATGTATCTCTCTATATATCTGTGTACCTACCTATCTATCATCTATCTATCTGTCTGTCTAGAACATTCATCAATTATGGGGACTAACAACTCTCATGATCTTCTGTCTGAAGCTGGAGACCAGCCCAGGAAACCCGGGGGTGTAGTTCCAGTCCAAGAGCAGGAGACCAATGCTTCAGCTCAAGGAGTCAGGCAGAGCGTGAAGCCTCCCTTTCTCTGCCGTTTCGGTCGAATGAGGCCCTCAGTGGACTGGATGATGCCCTCCCGCACTAGGGAGGCCATCTCAGTCCACTGATTCAAATGTTAATCTCTTCTAGGAACGCCCTTGAAGACATCCACAGAATGATGTTTAACCAGGTACCTGGGATCTCGTGGCCCAGTCAGATGGATACAGGAAACTACCCCTCCCAGAGGCCCTTCTGAGCTGGGCCACGTGAGAGCACAGTGTCCACCCAGGGAGGGGATCCCGAGGACCGCCCCCATCACCACCACTTCCCAGGAGGCGTTATCCAGCTCTGCCTGGATCAGAACCTTCTGCACAGGCGGGCTGAACCAGGACACACAATCTGCCCTCTGTTGGGAGACCTCAGGCGGCATCCTCCTCTTACCACGTATGTGTGGTGGGTACTGAAGCCGCTCATGGGGCTGTCGTGAGAGTTGCAGCACAAGGCTAGACATCCATGAGCCTCAGTTTCCTCCTCTGGGAGACATTCATTGTTGTCCTAAGGATTGAATTAAGTGATGCATGTAAACTATCTGGCACATAGTACAGCCACTATTTTAATACTTATCATAAGTAAGAGCATCTTCCCAGGTGGGTGGGAACAACAGCAGGGCCCACGGGCTGGGGGGTTACTGGGAGTCAGGCGGGGCACAGGTGTGGTTCCGAATATTTGGTCTGGAGCAGGGTCAGAGAGGTGCTTGAGTTCCAGGGAACTACCCAGCTTCAGGATCCCAGCCGAGTACGCTGGGTCCCTGGGCTGACCTCCAGTCCTAGACAGGAGCCATGCACTGAGGCAGAAATGCAATATCTCAACAGGATGGAGGTTGTAGACAATAGATTTTAGATGCAAATGCCCAAAGTTCCCCACCCGGAGAGCATCCGGATGCCAAGCAGGAGGGGGCAGCTGGTTTCCAGACCTTTCTCCTAATGAGAGCATCTTCATTAGAGTTGTCTTGTCCCTGTCAGGACTCGCCCCGAGGAATACTTCTAAAATTGTCTTCTATGAGAAAAGTGGGGGGATGGGAAGGAAGAGAAAGAAAAGGAGGGGGAGAAGGAGAGGAGGAGGAAGGGGGAGGGAAGAAGAGGAGGAGGGGGAGGGGGAGGAAGAAGAAGAAGAGGAGGGGGAGGAGGAGGGGCAGGGCAGGGGTGAAAAGAAGGGAAGGAGGAGGAGGAAGAGGAGGAAGGGGAGGAGAAGGAAGAGGGGGAGAAGGAGGGAGAAGGAGCGGGGAGGAAGAGGAGGAGGAGGGGAGGAGGAAGCAGGGAAAGAAGAGAAGGAGGAGGAAGGACAAGGAAGAAAAGGACAAGGAAAACAGCGTGATGATTTGGGAACTACCAGCTTCAACAGATTTCCCCAGATGCTCTGGGTGTGACTCAGCACGAGGATCACACTCCAGAACTCTACAGGCAGCGCTTCTCAAACTGATCGGCACGGGACCCATTCCCATAAACGCTTTGCTGACAAGCTTGGGGACTGTAACACCGAAGAGGCCTGGGGGGGGGGGTGCACTGGTGCTGTGGACGGGGTCTTCCAGGCAGCGGATGGGGATGGGCTGGTGGCTCCTCTTGACGCCCCCCCCCCCACCCCGGGACAGACCCAGGGCCTTGGAGCCAGGAGAAGAGCAGGCAGGGGTGAGGAGACGTGCAAGCAGCTGTCCTGAGGGCCACGTCTGAGTGCTGTGGGGAGGCCGGGCTCATTGGCCTTCCGTGGGAGCCAGTAGGGTGGGGGCCGAGGGCATCCCAGCAGGCCCACGTCCAGTACCTGCGCCAGCCCGATGGGTCCACACCGGCCCACCCCCAGCCCGAGGCCACCTGCCCCTCACCCCTCCAGGCCTGCCTCCTGGGACCCAGCTCGGCCTCTCCAGTGGCTCTCCCTCCTCCCCTGCACTGGCCCTGTTGCACCAGTATGCTCCCACTTGTAGTCCAGACCCAGGAGTGACTCAGTGAGATCGCTGCTGAGCAGTAGCTGTCCCTCAAATAGGAAAGTGCGGGAGGCCACACTTCCTTCATGTCACTACGGAGCTCACAGAAGAAAATCGTGGGGCAGGGTCCTTTCTCTGGGTCCCAGGGCGGAGAACTTGAAGCTGAAAATACGAGCCACAGGGAGACAGGTACCAGCTCAGAAGAAGAAAGCACTTTCTAATCAGGATGACTGGGGAAGCGTCTGAACCAGCATCACCCAGGCCCAGGTGCGGGTCCTGACCCAGAGTCCGACAAGCCTTGGCTGGACTCCAGCGTCCCCTCCTTAGCTGTATGGCCCAAGACAGCCTCCTCCACCCCAAGCCTCAGGTCTGTGTCTGTAAAATGTAGACCACAACCACCTGCCCATTCATCCACCAGCACCACCCCAGGGCATTTGCTTGGCTGCAGCCTGGAGCACCACCCAAGGCAGTTAAAGCTGCTGAAAATCCAGTCCCTGGTGAGACACAGTGGGCACCCAGCACAGTCACTATTGTTCCTGCCCCTTCTCAAGTGATGAAGGCAGGGAACAGGCCACCCTGCATCTTCTGGCTGCTCAGGGACTGTGACCTGGCCTGGTCCCCACAGGGGAGCTCTCCGGGCTGATGCAGAGGAGCCAGAGCAGAGGGGCAGAGAGGGATGGCCTGCAGAGTGAGCCTGGCCTGATCCCGACAGGAATGGGCCCCCTGGTGGGCTGCGGGGGAAATGACCCACCCCCCCAGGGCTCTGAGCCGGCCTGGGTCCCAGCTGGTAGGGGGTGGGGACAGCCCATGCGAGGTCTTCCACACCAAAGCAGGTGCATCGTTAGGATGCAGCGAAGGTGCATTCAGTGGGAGTGGACTGCGGAGGGAGGGAGGGAAGGAGGGAGGGAAGGAGGGAGGTTAACTTGCCGTATTTAGAAGGCCCAAACAGGTGCCTACCCCAAGCCCTTCGGACTGGACTCTTCCCCAAAATGCACCCTCACCCCTTTCTGTTGCTCATGCGGGAGTCCTGCTCTCCCACATCTTGGGCCCCCAGTTCTGATGCTGAGTCACTCAAGAGCTCAGGGCTCCCATGGGTCCCGGGGCAGCAGATCTGGTGAATGGCCCGCGCTTGAGCACACAGCACAATATTCCTGGTTGGTGAGACGAGGTTGTGAATGGATGCCCTTAGGCGTTAGCATCTGCTTTCTTTCTGGGTGTTCCCACCATGACCGCGTTCTTGTGGTACTCAGGACGACTGTCTCCTGGCACCTGCCCCCTCCAGGGACACTTTCTGCACACCGGCCATGCCAGGGGGAGGGTGTGTACCCACTGTAACCACCAGCTCAACCACAGCTGATTGGCCGGTTTGGACTGGGTGTGGCCACTCCTGGGAAGCCACCTATGGTCCACATGGCTGACATGGTAGAGAGCTGGCTGGTTAACGTCTCTCTCTCTCGGGAACCCTGCTGGGACTCTGCACCGGGCTGCTGGTACCAGCACGAAAGGGCCCTGTAGAGAGTGGGGGCTACATAAGAGACCAAAGGGTGGGGAGATGGGCTTCGTTATATTTTGGGCTCGTGATGGTTAACTTTATGTGTCGTCTTGGCTGGGCCACCATTCCCAGATGTGTGGTCCCAGAGTAATATTCAGATATTACTCTGAATGTCTGTGTAAGGATGTTTGGAGAGGAGACTTACATTTAAGTTGGTGGAATCTGAATGAAGCAGGTTGCCCTCCAAAATGGGGGGGGGGGGGGCTTAACCAAACAATTAAAGGCCTGAATGGAACAAACAACTGACACCCTCCCTCATGCATGAGGGGGCCTTTGAACTTGGACTGCAGCACTGGCTCCTGGGTCTCCAGGCTGCCAGCCTACACTGCAGATTTTGGACTCGCCAGCCTCCATAATTGCATCAGCCAATTCCTTAAAAAGAAATCTCCAGTCTGTCTGGAGGTGACAGGGAAGGAGCAGGAAGGGGATACGCCTCAGAGACAGCCCTGAACCCAAACTCCATGTATCCTCTTAACTCTGGTCAGATTAGCGTAAGATTGCTAACCTCCCTGAGCTCCGCTTTTCCTCTGTGTGTGCGATCCTAGATTCCCGAGGCGCTGTAGGCAGCCCCCAGTGCTGCAAATTCTGTCTGCAGGTGGAGGGTTACCTCCTCCGAGAAAAATGACTCCATGTCTTGTCTGCCCAGTGCAGTGACTCAGGATCCTGAATGTGAGCATCCAGGCCCACCGTCCTCCCCTCTTCCTGCTTTTCCATCATTGTTAACTTGACTACTCATTTTATTACACTTGGAATTAATGGCTTTCCGCCGCTGGGAGAGAAGGTCAGCCTGAAGGACTTCAACCCAGACCGGAAACAGTTCCTCACCGGGAAGTTAGGGATGGTCACTGCTTAGGTCTGTAAGGAATGAACTAGGTGGGTGGACTGTGGCTTTATGCCTTGTATAGACATGGATACCTGAATGCACAGTCACTACTGAGTAGAAAGGTGCAGGGCTTTGCAGCATCTAAACAGGGCTGATATTTAATTTGTAAATATGCATGTGTATACTTGTCATATATATCTAGATTATATAATGTATTAGATGTATAAATACATCTTGACTGGGTATCATGAACATGCCTGTGTTTATGTGCGTACCTCCATACAGGATATATATATATATATATATATATATATATATGCATTCACATATATATTCACATTCAAAGATGCACATATGTTTTTGTATGTGTCTATATCTAGACAGATAGATTTTCAGCAAACAATTTTGAGCTGTGACCGACAGGCTGTAGACCAGCATCTAGACACATAAATGTGATGCTTCATGTGGACACCTCCTCTCGCTCTCTCTCCCCTAAGATGTAATCGAAAGAGGATTGGATGTAGAATCAAAGACCAGACGTGCAATCTTGGTCTTCTATCTGCTTGACCTTCAGATGACTCGAATAAACTGCTCGAGCTTCTGTTTCTTCCTCTGTAAGAGTGGGCTAGCGGCCCTTTTCTGGAGGGTTCGGTAGTATTACAGAAGGAAAGTGACTGGACCAGTACATGACACAGACCTGGCGTCAGATTACTGCACCATTCAGTGCTCATAGGGTCCTGACTGCCAGCCCGCTGGCCCCAGTCTGGGCCCCAGAGACAGAGATGGGAAGCGCCTCCATCCTAGTGGGGAAACAGATGTGAAAACAGACCCTACGGTCCAGCATCATGAGGGCCAGGACCAGGGCAGGGACAAGTCTGGGGCATCTCCAAGGAGGGGGCAGACAGCAGGCTATCAGGGCGGGCTGCACAGAAGAGGTGGAACATGACCTTGATCGTGGAGAGGGGGCAGGAACTGGTTCCAAGAGTGAGGACGGCAGGAGAGGGCCCCACACAGGGCGTGCATGGTCAGAGGCTCCTAGGAGGTCATGAGTGTGCATGTTGTGGGAATGGCCGGGAATTTCGGTACAGTGTGGATGCTTGTCACCCTAAATATGTGAATCGTTGTCTTACAGACTAGGGATAAAATTCCAGTTTCCAGTTTACTCGCTATGTTTCTTTGGGGGAGCGGGGGGAACCCTATCTAAGCCTTGGCCATCTTCTTATTTACAATGAAGAGAATGGATAAGACCCACTTCAAGGCCCTATTTAGTCAATGAGGCCACGGGGCTACAAATTTGATAATGTCACAGGAAGAGGCTCTGACCAGGAGACCTGGATTCCTGACAATACCCTTTAAATGTCACTCCATCAAGATTTCCTTTGTCGTTATTATAATATTATAATAGTTCTCTTTCTTGCTTGCTCAATAAAAAGTGGCATTAAATCTGACTTCGAACCTCAAGAAAAACCAATTTGTTAAGCCAACTGGGGAGGATGATTCAGCGGCGTGCATAAATCAGAAGCTCTGACATCGCTCAATAACTTCATCTTGCACCAAGCCCCAGCCATGCGGCTTCAGCGTGCGCTCCACACCTACTGTGTGCCGGCCGCTATTCCAGACAGAGGGGGCAGGGCAAGAAAGAGGTGTGGTCCCTCTCATCAAAGAGCTCACTGTACACAGAGACAGAGAATAAAGCTTATCATTAAGATGTGCAATGTCAAGATGCTGCTTAAAAGAAGCATCAGATGATATGAGAACGTGCTGGAGACACACTTTATCCAGGCTGGGAGGACATAGAAAGCTCAGTTGAGACTAAGTTTGTTCTTTACATGATAGGTTGGGGTGGGGAGGAGGTAGGAGGACGCACAGAGGGGACAGTATTCCCAGGCTGGGCAGCAGTGCATAATGACAGTCACAACTCTTGCTAATTTGGTGCCTCCTCCGCCACGGCGTGGCAGGACAGAAGGGCAGAGAGAAATCCCTTTGGGTCCTGCTAACCCTTCATAGATCACACTGTGGAGAACCTCTGAAGTTTGGGGGTGGAGCACTGGGCTTCCAAAGACAGGATGCAAGGACAGAGAGCTGAGAGACTGCTCTGAGGTCACCCAAGCCTCAGCTGAGTGCTTCCACTGCAGTGGAAGGCTATGCCTGTGGAGGCTGAGGTCAGGGGAGGCTGAGTGCTCCCACCGCAGTGCTTGTGGAGGCTGAGGTCAGGGGAGGCTGAGTGCTCCCACTGCAGTGCTTGTGGAGGCTGAGGTCAGGGGAGGCTGAGTGCTCCCACTGCAGTGCTTGTGGAGGCTGAGGTCAGGGGAGGCTGAGTGCTCCCACCGCAGTGCTTGTGGAGGCTGAGGTCAGGGTAGCAAGGCAAACCGAGATCTTCTGTGGTGTAGACATCCAGGGACGGAACTGGAGGAAGAAAATTACTCCCAGATATCCCAAATGCTGGTGTCTGAGGAGAGAGAGATGGAGACAGAGAGAGAGAGAGAGACCTATCAGTCATGAAGAGATCTCCAGAGTTTTTTCCGTGTTCAGATCCCAAGGAAATGTCTTCTTACCTATATAAAAATAATGGAAGCCACTCGTGCAAAAATCTAAAAGGAAGTGCAAAAAATCCCGGTTTAAACACAGATCAAATCGACTGGCCACTTCCTCCTCCCGTACCGCTGCCCTGTCAGGAGAAGCGTGCCATTATCTGTAGGTGTATGTTGTTTAGTTAAATCTCTACCATTCTGTTATGCACAAGGTTTGGCACAGAATGAGTAAAGTATAAACCTACCAAGAAGCAGGAAGCTGTGACCCGTGGCCAAGTGAGGAAACTATCACCAGCAGCAGAACCAGACAGCCCAGATGTTGGGCTTTCAAAATTATAAGACAGAGATGGTAAAACACATAAGAAAAATATGTCTTCCATCCTTTTCCTCCTTTCTGTTATTTTTAAAAATTTGCCGTTCCCCTTCTTTTCAGTTTGTTTTTATTCTGTTTTGTTTTTACAAGGGACTTTATATAAAGCACTGAATTCCACCAACAAAAAAATATGTCAAAGGACTGAAAATAGTAAAAATGGTATAACATGTGAACAGTTGGGAAATTTTAATGAGAGATAGAAACTATAAGAGAGACCTAAATTGGAATGCCAGAAATGAAAAGTATGAAATCAGAAGTGGAAAATCTACTTTGAGGGCTTAACGGCAACAAAGCAGAGGACGGGAGCAGTAAACATGAATAAAGAGGGATGAATGGCAGATGTCAAACCGAAACACGCAGAGGAAGAAAAGAATCTTGGGCAGAAAGGCACAGAGCACCTGACAGGCAGAGATCAGTATCGAGCAGTCAGCAGCGTGCGCAGCTGGGCCAGCAGGAGGGGCAAGGCAGCCGGCTGCCAGGTATTGGAGGAGATAGTGGCTAAGGAGTTTCAGAATCACTGAAAGCCATCAAATCCCCAAAGCAAGATAACTCCAAACAGGGCTAAGTACACGGGGAAACACACCGAGGCTCATCGTAGTCAAAATGCTGAAAAGAAAATAGAAAGAGAAAATATTAAAATAAACCAGAGGAAAGAAAAGCGCATTTCAGGGGCACCTGGATGGCTCAGTCAGTTAAGCGTCAGACTCTTGATTTGGGCTCAGGCCATGATCTCAGGGTCATGAGATCAAGCCCTGCATCGGGCTCTGGGCTGACAGCGTGGAGCTTGCTTGAAATTCTCTCTCTCCCTCTCTCTGCCCCTCCCCTGCTCCTGAGCGTGCACACACACACACACACACACACACTATTTCTCTCTTTCTCAAACAAACAAAACCACATTTCACATAAGGGAACAGGAATACAAAACAACGCAGATTTCTCATTAGAAACGTAGAAACCAGAAGACAGTGGAATAACGTATTGTTTTCCTGATTTGGCCTCCAGAGTATCCTTTTCTTTTTAGCTCCATTGAGGTATAATTGATATACAAAAAATCACACACTTTTAATGTCCACGTCTTGATGCGTTTGGGCCTACGAATACACCCATGATACCGTCACCACAAACAAAGCACTAAATACATCCATCACTCCCCAAAATTTCCTTCTGTTCATTTTTTTACTGCTGCTGCTGCTGGTGGTGGTGGTGGTGATGGCTTTTGCTTCCTTTTTATGTTGTTTTTTGTTTGTTTTTGTAAGAAGGATCTGCTGTACAACATAGTACCTACGCTTAACAACGCAGTATTATGCACTTTAAAGATAAGTGGACTAATATTTTTAAAGTGAGAAAGAAAACAACCCTGCCGCATCCATCAAAATTAGTCTTTATAAATGGAAGCAAAACAAAGATATTTTCAAACAAGGAAAACCTGAGATGATTCATATCCAGCAGATTTTCACTGTAAGTAACACTGAAAGAAATTCTTCAGCTTGAGGGTAAAGCATGCCAGACAGAAGCGCAGATCTACCCGTAGGAAGAAAGAAAATGAGAAAAAGCAAATCCGTAGGTAATTACAAAGTAGCTTTTTATTACTATCATGTATATGTGTGTGCACTGCACACACCCAGGCACACGTGTATATGCATCCAAAAATGCAATTGGCTGTTAAAAGCAAAAATAATAGCAATGTATTATGAGTATTATTTTTAATTTATTTTTAATTTTTTAATGTTTTTTTTTTGAGAGACAGAGCATGAGCGGGGGAGGGGCAGAGAGAGGGAGACAGATCTGAAGCAGGCTCCAGGCTCCCAGCTGTGAGGCTCAAACTCATGAACCTCGAGATCATCATGACCTGAGCCAAGGCTGGACACTTAACCGACTAAGCCACCCAGGCGCCCCTATTTTTTTTATTTTAATTGCTTTTTATTTATTTTTTGAGAGAGAGACAGACTGTGAGTGGAGGAGGAGCAGAGAGAGAGGGAGACACAGAATCTGAAGCAGGCTCCAGGCTCCCAGCTGTCAGCAGAGGCTGATGTGGGGCTTGAACTCATGAACTGCAGGATCATGACCTGAGCTGAAGTTGCACACTTAACCGACTGAGCCACCCAGGTGCCCCAAGTTTTAAATATCATGGGTTAGAAATTTAAAAATCAATATGATGGGGCGCCTGGGTGGCTCAGTCAATTGAGCGTCTGACTCTTGATTTCAGCCCAGGTCGTGATCCCAGGGTCTTGGGATTAAGCCCTGCATCAGGCTCCATGCTGAGCGTGGAGCCTGCTAAAAATTCTGTCTCTCTCTCTCTCTCTCTCTCTCTCTCTCTCTCTCTGTCTCCCCACCCCTCTCCCCCACTGGCACACATTCTTTCTCTTTAAAAAATATATATATGAATAAATAATAAAAATAATAAAAGCAATGTGAGTAGAAGAGGGCAAAGGTGGCAGACATTCTAAGTGGGATCGGACTCTTACAAAGCTCTTAGTTGACACTAAAAATTATACAATGTTATCTGAAGGTCAGCTGTCATGAGTCACAGATGTCTATTTGTGTCTTTTATCTCCAGAGAAGGCACTATAAGATAACATGAAGAAATGGATTTTAAAAGGCAATATGATTTTGCTTTTTTTAAAAAAAATAGAAAATTCTTTCTATAAAGTTTAGTATTTAAGATGAAGAGGAAAGTAAAACTTCCTCCTGAGATATTTTTATGCATTTATCCAAGATTCTTATTATGTCTTGACCCCCTGGTCCAACAGTTGTTGTTTTTTTTTCATGGGCATTTGATAAAATGCTTTTTAACTTTTTTCCGTA
Organism: Cryptoprocta ferox; assembly: GCA_028646485.1. Classification (NCBI taxonomy): domain Eukaryota; kingdom Metazoa; phylum Chordata; class Mammalia; order Carnivora; family Eupleridae; genus Cryptoprocta; species Cryptoprocta ferox. The sequence continues at coordinate 4,077,865 of CM053569.1, read as the reverse complement.
TTGTCCTTATTTAAAGGACCCTACGCTTTAGGGGCACCTGGGTGGCTCAGTCGGTTAAGCATCTGACTTCGACTCAGGTCGTGATCTTGCCGTTCATGAGTTCGAGCCCCGCTTTGGCCCCTGTGCCGACCGCTCAGAACCTGGAGCCTGCTTTGGATTCTGTGTGTTCCTCTCTCTCTGCCCATCCCCGCTGGTGCTCTGTCTCTGTCTCTCTCAAAAGTAAAGAAACATTAAAAAATAAACTATGCTTTATGTATACATAGTAATTAATATTCACTCTTGTGGGTGTTCAGTTCACTGAAACACAGGCACATAGTCAGGTAACCATCAGACCAGAACACTGAACATTGTCCAGGCTCAGAAGATTCCTATCATTGTCTGGAATCACCTCCTCCTGGTGCTTAACCGCCACCCTCTCCCGGTCACTCCTGGTCTCTGGCAGCCACAGATGTGCTCTCTGCTCCTACGATTCTGCCTTTCCCTGAACTGGATTTTAAATGTGTGTAGGAGGTGGCAGTGAAGGAGTTAACTTGGTACTGTGTGCCCTTTGCACCATGTGTCATGATCGATACCTGAGAAGGATTATCCCACGCTCTTTACAGATCCAGATGTGCATGTCTTGCATGTGTGAAATTTTCTGTTGTGTAAGAACCCCCAAGCATAAATTAATAAAACCAGGTAATTTTTTAAAAGACGTCAATATAGGAGGTAAAATAGACTTACATGGAAAAAGGCAGGAAAAGTGGAAAAGAGGACCAAAGGACACGCGGTGAAGGAAAACTAATTTTCTAAGATGATAAACTATAACCCAATCTTATAATTATGTTACGTGTAAATGGTTTAAACAATCCAAAAATGAGCAAGGTTTTCCAATGATGTATAAAATCAACACCATACCATTTGCTTTCTGTAATGTGTGTACTTTAAACACAGACATGGGAGTTTGAAAATACAAAAGCGTTGTGAGATACACCATGCAAACTGCACGCCTAAGAAACTGGTCACATAAATGTTGGGAATGGTAGTTGGTTGGGGACAGAGAGATGAACAGAGACAGTTTATAATGGTAGAAACGTCCATTTCTTAAGGATACACACGCCGTATGCATCGAAGAATAGAGCTTTGTAAAACAGACAGAAGCAAAGGAAAAAGAGACAGATTCACTGGTATAGTTGGGAATTTGGATGCCACTCTGAGTCATCGATAAAACAAGTGGGCGAAAATCAGTAAAGATACAGAATATCGGAACAATATATCCCAAGCTTTCTCCAATCAGTGATATTAACATTTTTCTGTTGGACAATTCCGTCTTGGGGACAGGAGTGCATCCGTGGATTGTAGGATGTTCGCACCATCCGGAACTTCTACCCGCGACGTGAGAAACAAACATGTTTACAGACATTGCCAAGTTTCCCTGAAGGGGCACAAACCACCCTTGGTTCAGATCCGCTGACATCAGCATGTGCTGGGGCATGAGACAAGTCTAAATCATTTCTTAAGGTGTTGAACGCACACGCAGTATGTTCTCTGAACAGAATGGAATTCATTTAGGAAATTACAGTAAGATTAAGACATCTGGAAGATCCCCAAATGTTTGCAAATTACGTAATGCTTTCCTGAGTAGCTCATGGCCAAAGAAGAAAAGAAATCGCAATGGAAATCAGAAAATAGTTTTACACTGAGTATTAAGGAAAACACAACCTGGCATGCCTCATGGGACAGACAAGACAGTGCTTGGGGGCAATGATCAGACTCAATGCCAACGTGAGGGGAAAACCATGTTAAAGAAGCTCAAAAATTCAGAGAAAATCAAATTATAAATAAATTTTAAAAGTGAAATAAAGGGGCGCCTGGGTGGCTCAGTTGGTTGAGCGTCCGACTTCGGCTCAGGTCATGATCTCACAGTTAGTGAGTTTGAGCCCCGCGCCGGGCTCTGTGCTGACAGCGCAGAGCCTGGAGCCTGCTTCAGATTCTGTGTCTCCCTCTCTCTCTGCCCCTTCCCTGCTCACACTCTGTTCTCTCAAATAAACGTTAAGAAAAATTTTTTTTAAAAGTGAAATAAAAATAAGCTCAAAAATCAATAAGCCAGTAAAAGGATGGACAGAGTTGGGGCTGAGTCCAACGGCTCACCCTAGACCTTCTGAAGTCTACAGATGGGAGTGGCGTCTTGTTCCTTCTTCCAGAATCTACTCAGCAGCCTGGAGAAGAAATAGATGGATGTGGGGGAGTGCAGGCCTCTGGGGATGGGGTGCCCAAGGGCAGGATCATATAGAGCTGCCTGAGCTTCCTGCCCTTAGATGGTCTGAGACTCTCGACCACACGGGTGGTCAAAAAAGTGACCCCTGAGGGGCTCAGTCAGTTAAACCTCCGACGCCGGGTTTCAGCTCAGGTCATGATCCCGCAGTTTGTGAGTTCAAGCCCCACATCAGACTCTGCACTGACTGTACGAACCTCCTTGGGATTCTGTCTCCCTCTCTCTCTGCCCCTCCCCTGCGTGTGTGCCCCCCCCCAAAATAAATAAATAAACTAAAAAAAAAAGGTGACTCAATCTGGCAGCTCTGACTGTTAAGAACTGTTTCCCTGAGCAAAACAGCCTGTCTGCACTTTGATTTCATGCCCTGTAACACAGGGACCATAGCCAAGCCCGACCTGCACAGTCGCCTTGCGGAGAAGATAGGACAACGTGGGTTCTGGAATATTTTGTTACCAGCCTCGTCCGAAGCGGAAGCCAGTGGTTGGCCCTGGGCCGCCTGGCAAATCATCCTTCACTGCCTGACCTGGGGCCTCCTGGCGGCCAGTGTGGCCGGCACGCCGAGCCCAGGCTGCCTGTTGGAGCCACAGTGAGAACGCGTCCAGGATCTGCCAACGGAGAGCTGGCGAAGAGCCAGCTGCTCCCGGGAGTGAACCCAGGGGACAAGTAAGCCAGTGTCTGAAGGCCCACTGAACACAGACACCTCCGGGAGACTGCGGGCTGTAGGTGACACCATCCTGGCCTGCTGGGTGCCTGCTCTCTGTGTCTCTCTCTGTCTCTGTCTCTCTCCCTCTGGGGGGCAAGCCAAATGACAGAACATGGTATAAACCAATTCCAGCTGAATTTCTTCCCCAACCCACTCTGCACCCCCGCACTCCGAAGTGTGTTCCCTCAGCTTTGGGAGGCGGGAGCTCAGGCATGCAGACCCCCACAGGGAGAGAAGAGGGAGAAACACTCATCAAAGGCCTCCATGCATCGCATCCCTGACCCTGGGCTCTGTGTAGACACACACACACACACACACACACACACTCCCTGTCGCTCTGGACTCTCCCCTGGGCTCCTCCCCTGGCTTGCTCCCCATACTTCTCTACTGTAAAGGCTTCTCTCTCAGGACCTCTGATGTCACCGCCTCCAACCCTGGGCTCCACCACACTGCTGGGCACGGGAGCTGGGCCACACACGGGGCCTGCTCGCCCTGAACATGCATCGCTATGGCCAGCCAGGGCTCTTCCCAGCTGCCCCACGCAGACCTGGCTCTCCACCTCGTCCTGATGCTCAGAACTGGACAGAGACTTCCAGCCGGACCCGCACCTGCCGAGTCACAGGTGCGTCCCAGCAGCCTCAGACCCAGGCTCGCTGTTGTGTGTGGGGCCCGGACCCAAATCGGCTGCCGTCTCAGAGGCTTGGGTCCGACAGGAAAGGCCTTTTACTAACGGCACCAATAAAGCTGCCTTGGAAGGGGCACAGGTGGGCAGAAAGGAAGAGAGAAAAGGATAAAGGATCCGCATCTCTCAAGGCACAGCGGCTAGATAAGGACGCAGGACAGGCTGCCTGTGGGAGCCAGGCCAGTTTTCTAGGGCAGAAGCACAGGACAGGTGGCTGGCGGTCAGGCTGGGCCTTCAGGAATGACATTCTCGTCATTACTGTCATCATGACTGTCCGTGGGGTGTGAAAGGATGATCTGAATCAATTACTGTCAGTTAAACATCTGGCAATTTCACTTTCAAACTCACGTACCGACTTCTCTGGGCGTTCTACGTGGGCACGTGGAGTGCACATGGGCCGCCGCTGAGGGGTGCCCCCGGAAGGGTGGGTGTATCACAGTTTGCCATAGTCAGTGTTCCTCCTGTCATGTCCCTGTCCTCGAGCTGGCATTTCTGACGTACGGCTCCCTCTTTTTAAATACCTGCCTGGTCTATTTGTGTATTTGCGCTTCCAACCTCTGCTTACATACATCCCCGATGCGTTAGGTGAGGGGGGCATGGGACCCTGCAGGGAAAGTGAAGGTGCCAAGGTTGCGTCTGAGCTGGAATGGCTACAGCCAGCCCGCCGGAGCTCAGACTCTCATCCATGTCCCTCCGGGTCCCCAGGACCCAGCTCCAGGCGCCCGGTCTGCTGCAGAAACCATCCGGCTAACATGGTCCTCTCTTCTCTAAATTCCAGGCCACTTGCTCTCTTTGCCACCCGTGCGGCAGTGACTCGTCCACCGCCGTTTCTAATTCTTCGAGTACTTGCTGCCGTCTAATACATGCTAGATGCAGGCGTAGGTCCCGGGAGCGATGAAAATGGGATCCCACAGAATCCTGCCGTTCAACAGGCTGAGCCGGCAGAGCGCCAAAAGCCCCGGGCCCCGGGCCGGCCAGACCTGGGCTAGAATTCTGCTCTCACGCTGAGGGCTTTGGGACCCGGGCAGGTCCTGCACCTGCTCTGAGCCTCGGGTTCCTTGTGTGTGAAGCGAGGGTGCTGATCCCTTGCCCGTGTGGCTGTGAGAGCATGACACTGGCTGCCATCTGCTCCCTCTCGCGTCCACGGTCCCCTTCAAATTCCCAGTACAGCGACTGGTCCTTGCAATTCCCAGTGGGGATGGCCAGCCCGAGCCCGAGAGGAGGGTGAGGACAGCCAGGGAGAGAAGGCAGCGTAGCTCCCTTCTCTTATTTTGGGAGCACTGCCTGGCTGTGCTGTGATCCCTACAGTTCTGGTGCCACCGTGTCAGTGTGGCTCCAGCTGCTTCCTGACAGCCCTGGTTTCTCGGGTCTGTAAATGCATCTTCCAGACCAAGGGCAGCAGTACCTTCCACTGGGGAGGATTTCTCCTCTGCTTGGCATCTCAGTTCTTCCATTACCTGTGTAACGATTCTCCACTGTCAGGGGCTGTGTTGTGGCCCCCAAAACTCATGCTGAAGCCCCAACCCCTATACCGCAGAATGCAAGCTTCTCTGGAAATGGGGTCATTGTAGATGACATTAAATAAGAGGTCAGACTGGCAGAAGGTGGACCCCTAACCCAATATGACTGGTGTTTTCAAAAAGGGGAAATGTGGACCCAGACATGCGCAGAGAACACCGTGCGCAGAGATTGGGGTGATGTGTCCATAAGCCAAGGAACTCCAACGTTTGCCAGCAAACTGCCGGAACAGGAGAGAAGCCTAGAATGAATTTTCCCTCATGTGCCTCAAAGGGAACCAGCCCTGACGACACCTTGAACTCAGACTTCTGAGCACCAGACCCCTGGAAGGAGCAATGTCTTGTTCAAGGCACTCAGTCCATGGTACTTTGCTATGGTGGCTTGGCAAACCCAACACCCACCGTAAGTCCTCTGAAATACGCAGAGTGGTTTTCTGTGTCCCAATTTAACTGAACCGAATCAAATAAACGGCATGTCCCCTGGATCCGGTGTGCAGTTTGATGGGGAGTTGGGGGGGAGGAGGGGGGAGACAGCCTTGGTCAAGCAGGGTGAAAGCCGGAGCCTAAGGAAATTCGACCCAAATGCACTTGTCATTCACTGGGTTCAAGTCATGTTCAAGGAGCTTTAGGTGTGTATGTGCGTGTGTGTGTGTGTAGGTGTGTGTGTGTATTTCTGTGATGTGTGTATATATGTCCAGGTATATGTATTTGTGTATAGGTGTCTGTGTGTGTATGTGTGTTCATGTGTGTATGCGTTTATGTGTAGTTGTGTATGCATGTGTGTATGAATGCACATGTGTGTAGGTATGTCTATGTGTGTAACTGTGTGTACTCATCTGTACGTGTGCACATATCTGTGTAGTCTGTTCGCATGTGTGTTTGTGTGCATATATGTCTCTAGGTGTTTATGTGTGTACCTATGCATGTGTATGTGTAGCTATCTGTGTATGTGCATAGATACATGTGTTTGTGTGTGTGTATGTCTGTGTATGTCTGTGTGTGTATGTGTATAGGTATGTGTATGTGTGTATGTGTGTATGTATATGTGTGTATGTGTATGTGTGTGTATGTGTATGTGTGTGTATTGTGTGTATGTATGTGTATGTGTGTGTATTGTGTGTGTATGTGTGTATGTGTATATGTGTATGTGTGTATGTGTGTGTGTGTATGTGTGTGTATGTGTGTGTGTGTATGTGTGTATATGTCTATGTGTATATGTGTGTATGTGTGTGTATGTGTGTGTGTATGTGTATGTGTGTGTATTGTGTGTATGTGTGTGTATTGTGTGTATGTATGTGTATGTGTGTGTATTGTGTGTGTATGTGTGTATGTGTATATGTGTATGTGTGTATGTGTGTATATGTGTGTGTATGTGTGTGTATGTGTGTGTATGTGTGTGTATGTGTGTGTGTGTGTTTAGGGATGTGTATGTGGTGGGGGGACAGCTACCTATCAGAATCACCTATCGGGATGGACCCACAGCACAGGCACCATTACCTCCAGGTTTTAGAAGAAGAACCAAGGATCAGAGGAAGCACTTACCTTCCTCAACAGGACACCCGTTAAGTGGCAGAGCCAGGGTGTGGCCTGTCTGCGTGGCCTCCCAGTCTCCCAGAAACACATGTGGTTACTGAGCACTTGCAGTGTGGTCAGCACGCCAGAATACGGCCCTCCGGTTACCAACCCAGGGGAGCAGTACCCCGTCTGCCGATCCCAGGGCACTCCGAACACTTCTGCCCACTGCATCGTGGTCCTGGGGTCGCTGAGGGAAACACAAGACAGTGAAGTGTGGGATGGAACAAGCTTTACTCACAGAGAGAGAGAGAGAGAGAGAGAGAGAGGGCAAGGACAGCTACTATAGTGTCCCTTGGTCCCTCAGGGACGGCAGGTCAGCAGCAACAGCCTACAAGCACTCATTGTATGCCACCGTGGGAGGACCTTCTCTCTGGAGTCTGAATACTGAAAGTTGGTGAGGGGGTGTGTCTGAGAGCCATGAGCTCACGTGCCAAAGCACAGCCGAGGAGCACTCACTGAGCCTGAGACGAGGAAAGATATTCCTGCCCCGGGTGTGTGGGCTCCTTGCCCCTTGGGGAGGAAGTGATCCGGGAACAAGGTCTCCTCCTTACATGGCTGGTGGGGGTCAGAGTCTGCATGCTCGAGACTGCCTGTCCCAACACCGAGGAACTGGACCTGTAATTTTATTCAATTTTAATTAATCTAAATTCAAATACCTACATGTGGCCACAGGCCATGATAACAGATGACGCAGGTATGGAATGACCAAACACGGGTGACGTGAGCCCCCTGGAAACGTGAGAGCAATTTGCAGACAGGAGATGCCCATGCCGGTGGTGCCCTGTTGTCCGTTTTGACATGTCGTCCAGGTGAGGGGCTCGAGATGAACACACTATCGGTGAGAATTCCAAAGTGGCTAATCTACCACGATGGAACGGATTCAACAGCTGGTTCCAACTAAGTAAACCCCTTGCTCCTTTTCTTTCTGGAAGGCACTGAGGACTTCCCTGTAAACCTGTTTCCTCAGGAAGACCTGGAAGAAACCAATGCGCTGAGGTGTGGAGAAGGTCAAGACCTGCTTTCCTTTGGGTTGTAGAAAGACCATTACAATTTAATCTTCTGTCCAGCCCTGGGTAAAATTTAAAATATACACACGCGGCCAGCTTGCCGTCAGAGGCGTCTATGCTCACAGATGGAAATGTCCGGCGGCAAATCCACCATCATCTGCTCAGGGTTTCATCGTGAAGCACAACCAATGGTGTCTCTTTGTCATATCGGACTTTGCAATTCTTGTGTTTTCTGAAAGAAACGGCTGGCTTTGCCGGTCAGCTGACCAACCCCAATCTTGACCTTGATGGATGACAGGTCCTGCGGAGGTATGTAAGTCACAATAGAAAAATACACCCGGAGACATCTGAACATTGTCTCAGGATCCCCGAGGACAAGAGTGCTCAGGGGCTCTGGGGTTCCTCTGCTTCAACCCGCCACCCCTTCCTCAGGAGCCCGCCCCTCAGCATCCTTTCCTGGGCAGCCTCTGTTTGGATGCCTCCAGGAACGGAAACCTCAGTATTTTCCTTGATAGGCTTTCCCTTGCTGGGTACCTTGTGCTGCCAGAGCACAATGCCTTTTATGGAGAGGGAAGCTCATCGGATTTTACCCACTGAGCCTTCCCCTGCCACGCCCTGCATGCAGTCCATGGTGCCCATCTATGTGTGACACCAGGACCCTCCCACAGCACACGGCCACCGCAAGTTTCATCCAGGTGTCGGGTGGCCATGTGACCTCAGGTAAGTCTCTGAACTTCTCTGGGCTGGAGTTGGAAGGAAAGAGTAAGAATAACACCTGCTTAATGACAGAGAACAAACTGAGGGTTGATGGAGGGAGGTGGGTGGGCGATGGGCTAGTTGGGTGATGGGCACTAAGGAAGGCACTAGTTGGGATGAGCCCTGGGTGTCATATGTAAGTGATGAATCACTGAATTCTACTCCTGAAACCAATATTGCACTGTATGTTCACCAACTAAAACTTAAAAAAAAAAAAAAAAGAATAGGACCTGCCTCGTCCAGTCATCTGGGAGACTCAAGTGTGAGGTGCCTAGAAGGGCACAGTACACGTGAGCTAGCACAGTAGTCATAGTCGTGGGCAACCCCTTCCCTGCCATCTGCTTGTATTATGAGGCTGCAAACCTTTCCCTGAAATCCCCTCTTGGAGCTTCGGTTTCCCGCAAGGAAGATTAGGACTGTCACATGAGCTCAAAGATCTGAGGTGCAGATTGAATGATTTCACACGAGGAAGAGTGCTGAGGACTTCAGATTCAGACCTGGTCGGCCCTGACCTCCCGGCTCCTTCTCTCTTGGATATAAGCAGCTACTCCAGGTAGGAAACAAAAATCTGGAAATTAACACACAGCCTGAGTGTCAAAAGAAATGGACCTTTTAAAAAAATCGAGATGAGGCAGTGCTTACAACAATAGCCAAATTACGGAAAGAACCCAAATGTCCATCCAGTGATGAATGGATAAAGACGTGGCTTATATATACAATGAAATACTACTCGGGAATGAGAAATTATGAAATCCTGCCATTTGCAACATGGATGGAACTGGAAGGTATTATGCCGAGTGAAATAAGTCAGTCAGAGAGAGACAGATATCCTATGTTTTCACTCATATGTGGATCTTGAGAAACTTCACAGAAGACCATGGGGGAGGGGAAGGGGAAAAAATAGTTACAAACAGAGAGGGAGGGAGGCAAACCATAAGAGACTCTTAAATACAGAGAACAAACTGAAGGTTGATGAAGGGGGAGGGGGAGAGGGGAAAGATGGGCACTGAGGAGGGCACTGGTTGGGATGAGCACTGGGTGTTGTATGGAAGCCGTGAACCATGGGAATCTATCCCAAAAGCCAAGAGCACACTGTACAGACTGTATGCTAGCCAACTTGACAATAAATTATGTCAATAAAAAATAATCAAGTTGTAATCCGTATGACACAAAATTCATCATTTTAAAATGCGTAATTCAGGGTTCTTAGTATATATACTGGGTTGTTCAACATCACCACTAATTCCAGAACATTTTCATCACCCCCCTCAAAAAAACCCTGTCCCCATTAGCGCTCCCTCCCACACCCCCTCTGTCCAGCCCCTGGCAACCACAGCTCTCCTCTCGGTCCTCCAAGACCACATGCCCTGGACATTTGATGTAAATGGCATGGTTCACTCTTGTCACCTTTTTTGAGTCTGGTTTTGTTCACGTCATATGTTGTGTCCTGGCTTCATCCTGTAGCATGGCAGCACTGTCACACTGATTTGGGAACGGAACTCATCACAACCACGGGGCTACTGTTCACTCCCCGGAAGTGGGTGGCCTAAGTGACGAGCTGGTTCCCCAAGGCCCCCGTGGCAAGTGCAGCCACTCCTCTGATGCTCAGTCTGTACCCCGCCCTGGGCTGAAGCTGCTCGAGGGAACATTGTCCTTCCCTCCAGTCCCCTTGGCCTCCACAGTCCCTGATCTTCCCCCTCCCCTGCAGACTTTCTGCTGGTAATTTGCAGTATCTTAGATGTGGGTTCCAACCCAGCTCACGACGTATGATTGTGTGCAAATACTAGAGGCCCCCTAGCCTCAGTTTGTTCATTTGTGTTAGTTAGCCCCTCGTGGGGTTCCTCTGAGTGGTAAATGAGGCAGTGCGTGCCTGGGCCTAGTACAACACCAGGGCTGGTTAGCAACCCACAGATAGGCGATGCCGTTGTCTGTAATGTGGGGCGAGCAACATTCAGCTCGCAGTTGTGGCCGCATAGAGGCTTGGAGGCACTGGTGCCCCGGAGGGCTGGCACGGGGCTGGGTATGTGCTGGGTGCTCCTATTGCTGTCCTCATTATAATCCTCATTATAATTATTTTCTTCAAAGCCCTAGCTGTGATTCTGCCGTTCGGCCCACCCACCACATCCGAGCCCTCTACAGGCCATCACGTAACTCGTGTGGTCAACAACGTTGGTGCTCTTCCAGCAAAGTTCTGAAGTGAGTTCCAGAGAGCACCAAGGTCTGGCCTAGTGGGGACCCAAAGCCGGTCACATCTGTTCGCTCCCTGCAGCCACTCTGGCTGCCTGTGTCCCTGGCTCTGCTCAGCCTCCTGGGCAGCTCTGGCCACCCTGAGCAAGAAGGCCAAGGGCACAGAGCACAGCCGTGTGGCCGTACCCTTCCCTGCAGCCTGCCTTTAAACGATGCGATGTTCAGATCACACTCCATTCATCTTTCCCAGTGCAAAGCTCGGAGGTGCCGGGTGCCCCTGGGTGTCACAACCTTGGTGACATTTGCTCTCTGTGGTTTTTGAACCAACCCAAGGCTCCCCCTTTGCCCGTGCCTTCCAAGTGATCTCTCTCCCTGTCAGCACCATCCAACATGAATGAGTCATAGATTTCTTTTTCCTTGTGAACAGCTCTGCCCAAACCCAGTCCAGGGTCAGTGGCTCCTTTACTGGCCACAGAGAGATGGCTCTTCCATATCTCCCTTTAGAACATTTTCACAGTTCATGGCTCATTTCTGCCTTCTGCAAGCCCGAGGGCAGAATATGACCCGATGTGGACAGTGTCTGATGGCTAACGCGACTCTCTGGGCCCAGAGCAGGTAGAGCTAAGGGGCTGCAGAGGTCAGGGAGGCTCCAAGGCGGGGATGAGCTCTGACCCATGCCCCGAAGACTGGGGACAAATTCCAGGAGAGAGCAGTAACGTGGACAAATGAATTGAGGATTTCTGGGGAAGGCCCTCATAGACCTCAACTCTTTTTAAGGGTGGAGAGTTAAGAGAAGAGGGGCGCCTGGGGGGCTCAGTCGGTTGAGTGTCTGACTTTGGCTCAGCTCATGATCTCGCGGTTCGTGGGTTTGAGCCCTGCGTCCGGCTCTGTGCTGACAGCTCACAGCCTGGAGCCTGCTTCGGATTCCGTGTCTCCCTCTCTTTCTGCCCCTCCCCCGCTCGCACTCTGTCTCTCTCTCTCAAAAATAAACATTAAAAAAAAGAGAAGAAACTGGGGGGACAGACTGACAGATGCCTGGATGCCAGTGGAAAGGTGGACAAGGTCCCGTGTGCCACAGGGGGGAGAGAGGCAGGGGGACTTTCACTGTTTGCACGGAGCTGTGTTCTGAAATTGTCCTGAAAACATTTACATATAATTGTATGTACAACTCACAACTCTCCAGAATGAGAACACTGGGTTCAAACGGTGTAACTGATATCGCCCAACCAGGAAGTGGCAGAATTAATTATGATTAATTCAACCATAGACACCCAAAACTCCTCACTTTCTGTTATATCACGTTGTCTCTAAAGCAGCATTTCAAGAAATGGAGGCACAGGCTCTATATATCTGTACCCTCAGAGCTGGCAGATAACAGAGTCTCCAAGGTACTTTCTAACCCGAGCAAGATGACAGAGGATGTATGCATGCACGGATGTGTGGGTGTATGGATTATAGGACATGTGGATGGATTACAGGCTTGTGACTTGATGAGTAAATGAAAGGATCTCTGAGCCAGTGTAGGAATTAATGGCTGAATAGATGGATGGGTTGGTGCATGAATGGATAAACAATAAGTGAATACATCCATGAGTTATGTATCATTGAATGAATCAATGAGTAAGTGTATGAATGGATCTGTGCATATGGATGGTTGAATAAATATTAGAATGCATAATAAATTAACAGACATGGAAAGAAATTAATAAGTAAATGAATCTGCGGTTGGGGAAATGAATGGATATGCAAGGGAAATCATTCATATATGTGTATATGAATGAATGTGAGCATGAACAGTTGGGTAAATAAAAGGGTATTTTAAAGTGTGTTAATAGATAGGTGGATGTCAGTATATATTCCGGCGAATGAGCCGGGAACGGTAATGGGAATGAACGTGTGAGTCCCTGCACAGGCTGGCTGGTACACAGCTCAGTGAGGGGCATTTGCTCTGCACCGTGTAAGATTTTATGCACATCATCCCACGCAATGCTAACGGCTCCTGTGACTCTGACTCACAGGTAACATTACACAGTTACACACAGAGGAGTCTGACCTCAAACTCACATCCGTCTGATCCTCGGCTGTTATGCGTTTGTGCTGTATCGTATCGTGATCTACACGGAATAGACATACCTATGGGCATAATATAGATTTAAATCTATTTTACAGTATGTACAGAAATGTTATTTGTACATTTGTAAATGTTTCGTATGTATATAGAGGCACTGTATATATATATATGTGATGTTGTATAAACATGAGTAGTTCTAAATAGTACATCCAGGATATAAACTATAAATTAACCCACAATTAGCCATATTAAATATTATGTATTTGTTATCTAAAAGGATATAAGGCCATATATGGATACATATATGACAATAACTCTTCTAATTTTATCATTGCTTTCCATAGTCTCACTTTTGGGCAATTTTCAAGACTCTTTTTTTTTTTAATGTCTATTTATTTATTTTTGAGACAGAGAGAGGCAGAGTGCGAGCGGGGGAGGGGCAGAGAGAGAGAGCGGGAGACCCAGAATCTGGAGCAGACTCCAGGCTCTGAGCTGTCGGCACAGAGCCTGACGCGGGGCTCGAACTCACAAACTGCGAGATCATGACCTGAGCCGAAGTCAGACACTCAACCGACTGAGCCACCCAGGCGCCCCTTACTTTTGAGCAATTTTAAATAACTTACATGGCAAGATGGAACTCATGACAAATTTAAAATGACTCTAAATTCTACTTTCTTTCCTCCCGAATGCCAGCCTCACAGCACTGTTTACAGGGCTAATGCAATAAGGAGAGATATTCAAGCCCTGTTCTCTTTGCTGACTGGTGATTTATTACTGGTTCGTTTGCTCACAATGGCAGGGAGCAGACCCATCCTTCTCCTTCTGGGCTGTGAGCTTCTAATTGGAATTTGCATTGTGTAATGAGGCTACTATTTATGGCTGCTTCATAAAGGAGCAAAACACAAAGACAAAATGGCATTTTCATGTGTTGACTATTTTCTCTATGGCATGGGATGGAATGGATGCGCAAAATCAAGGTGAACTTGTAGAAGCATCTCCACACCGTGGATCCGGTCTTCACTCATTCCATACACTTCTTTGTACCCATTTTCTGACCTCTTCAGGAAATACAGAGGAATAAGTGACTATTTCTCATGGTGAGTTCCAGGGCAGACTCCATGGAGGAGGAATTGTTTGGACTGAGCCTTGAAGGATGAATAGAATTCTGATGTGTTGAGTTGGGGACACAAAGGCAACGAAGAAGAAGAGAACCCTTTCCAGTTAATCTGGGAAAGCCCCAAGGGTTAGTCACTCACCAACCGTCCAAAACATATCTATGGGCACCTAGCATGCACTGGGCGCTCTATGCACAGGGTAGTGTAGACACAGTACGATCAGCTAAAGAGAGCCAGAAGCAGGTTCTACCTTCAGAAGGGGGAGCCTGGGAGAGGACAGTGGGGGAGTGGGCACACAATGTGGGCAACCACCACCAGACCACCAGACCACCAAGTTGGCTTATTTGAGAGTGATCACATTCGCAAAAAAAAAAAAAAAAAAATCTCCTTTTCCCTTGTCTCATGGTCTTGCCTTCACTCTTACGTTCCCTGAAGTCTCTTTATCATGGCCTGTCGCACAGCTATGTCACTCTTTTAAATATGGAGGGCCTCCATGTGAAGGCTGGTTGTGTGGGTGCTGCTCCCCTCCAGCCATGCATGTGCCTCAGTGAGCTCTCAGTTGTAAGCTGGAGAGAGAAAGGCAGATTATTGAAGAAATGCAACATGGGCTTTGAGAGGTGGGAGAAAGCTTTGCTTTGAGTGCCATGAAAGCCAAGAGAAAAGCCCCCCAGACTCTTCCCTAACCCAGCACTCATAACTCACTTGGCTGAGGGAGAATGGAAGGGTTTCTGATGAGGCCGTGGTCAGTGGCCTCCAGCCAGTCACTGCCAGGAGCACACCTATGATGAGCAAATTGGTTTACCAGGTGGCAGTGTGGGAGAAGCACATGAGGAGGAACTGTGGAGCATCTCAGGAAGATGCTCCTGGAAAAGACTTCCATGGGATGTGGGTCTGTGCTCGGTGGTGCTGGGGAGAGTTTAAAGAAGCAGGCCATCCTCTGCCTTAGATGCAGTGAAGAAGGAGGTAATTTGGGGCATCTGACACAAGTCTTACCTATAGGAAAATCTCCCCCATGCTGGGGAAACCAGAGTGAGTTCCAAGCTGTGATGGGTGAAGAAGTAGCAGGTGCTCCCTTAGCCAGGAGCAGGGCGTGTTTGGTCCTTTTTGTGGTTTGAACAGAGTCGGTATCCATGATCTGTGATGGGCAGAGTGGTCTTGTCTGATGTCGGTGTTGATGTGCAGCAGGAGAACACCAGGCCTGGCTGAAGGTACCAGGCCAGCTGCCAGATGTCAGGGGCTCCCCTCTTGTTCTCTGTTCTGAGTTCACATCTGGATCAAAGCAGTTCTTAGTTTGGTGGCTTTGTTGGAGAGACAACATCAAAGGAGAGGAGGAAACATATGCCTAGACTAAGTTGGTAGACAGAGTGTCCATCTGGGGCAGCACTGGGGCTCAGCAGCTCCAAGCAGGCAGGGGTGAGAAGGTGCTGGGTGCTGGGGACATGGGCAAGACAAGAGCAGGTCATGACAGGAAGGTCTTGCTCAGGCATTTGGACTTGAGGCTACATAGGAAGGGGGAGCATAAGAAGAATCACATTCTCTGATTGGCTTTTATGCAAGTCACTTGCTTCCCTGAAGATGGATGCGAGCAAATCTGAATGTGCAAGTCCAGAGACAATGTCTCCTGGCCCTCCTGGTCTCAAGGTCAGATGCCCTGATCTGCTCCACTGGACCATTTCATATTTGAGAGTGCTTGGAGTCCCTTCTGCCCAAGTAGACAGTCTCCCCACTGACTGCTTCTTCAAAGGAAAATAATGAGATATTTGTGTTTTTTTTTTAAATAAGCAGTCAAAGAGACTCTGGAGGAGGAGGAATTTAAGCAGGTAACGCAGCCCAGGGAGCCTGACCTCCTTCAGTGCATCTGACAGTCTTTGTCAATATTGCCTCAAGACAGCACCTCTTCTCCGGGAGAGATGGCAATCAGCCTGTGGGCATAACAGCTTGTGTTTCTCTTTATTTAATTCTTTTTTTGGTTTTTGTATTCCCTCGAGTACATTGAGATTGAACACTCTCAAGACACCTTTAAAAAGCCATAAAAACATGCTCTTGCCTTAAACTGAGGCTAGCATTTCCTTTATCTCTTTGGAGTCCATTGTTTAGATCGCTGTGCTGTGTTTTCACCCAGTGTCCCCACGTCCTCCGGCCAAAAGCAAACAGATGGGGTACGGGTGTGGGAATAAGGGAGGAATGACTGGGTGTTTGAGGCAGGCAGGCTGAACCTGGACAAATAGTCTGGGAGAAGGAGAAGAATCCAGGAATCCACAAGGTGTAGCCAAAGCTGGCGTCAACTTAGTGCTTGCCCCGAGAGACTGTAGTCCCTAACTCTGCATTCATGCAGAACAGAGACTTTGGGCTCCGTCCTAAGAGTTGACGATTCTCCTGCCTTCACCAGGTAGGAGCTAACAGTGAGAGACTGTGCAAAGGAGGCCATCTGAATTTTAAAAACACTTAGCCTGTTTATGTGGTAGGAAAGAAGGGATAGGCAAGCACCACGCTTCAGGCTCAGGACAACCTCTGTGCGGTTAGTGCTTCCCCATTGTAGCTGACTCTCCCCTTGGCAAACTATCCCCCCTTCCCGTCCAGCCAATCCGATCAAACAGAGCTCAACTGTGGGTCACTCAGCCCACCTGTGGTTGCTCTTCATTTGCGTGGGTTTTCTTGAAAGAATGCCCTAGGCGGAAGTGAGGTTAACGCTTAACTGGGACAAAGACCAGGAGGAGTATTGGGCAGGTTGGTCCTAGCGGCCGTTCACTCCATATGGTTGAATGTCTCCTGTATCCTCAGCTGTCCTCTCTCTAGCGGCTGGAGGATGGAAAAATCCTGCAGCCTCAAACATCTTAATGACTGAAATACCTTTCTTAGAACCTAGTAATTTAATCGCAATGCCATTCCAGTGAAGGCAATGTCTCTCTTCTCCTGAGGTGTTTCTTTAGAGGTTCTCTTTGCCTCTGGCATTATTCAATATCACTGCAATGGGTCCAAGGTGCGATTTTCTGTTTATTCATCTGTACTGGGATTTGTGTGTCTCCAGAGTCTGAGAACTTACGGCCTTAAGCAATTCTAGGCAGGTCTCAATTTTTCTGGTTCACTATCTCATTGCATATTGACCCTGTCATTGCCTTGTTTCTATTAGATATATGTTATGCCTTTTACCAAGATTCTTGTTAACTCACATCCTTCGAGTTTTTCTATCTCTATCTGTGTGGATTATGTTTGGAGTGATGTGGCAATGTCATCACATGTAATGTCCCAGTCACATACTGTACCGTCACTTCTTCTAATGTGTTTTTGCCCATCTGCTAATGTTATTTAAAATTCCAATAACTATTGTCATTCCTGGACGTTCTATTCCTAGCATATTACTGTTTTCCCATGGTTTCCTTTCTACTTTTCATTTTTAAAATTCATTTGAAGTGTAATTATCCACAAACTCTAGGCTTTGTTTGTCTGAGGTTCTGAAAGATCTACTCTAATGATTGTTGTGCCTACCGATTCTAGTGTCTGGTTTGTACAATGTTCAGACGTACTGTTGCATCGTATTGTATTTATACTTTGCAAATGATATACTGTTTCTCTAAGCATTTGTCGTTTATTGTTCAGACTGAACTAAACCTAAATTATACCTCGCTCTACACCAGCCTGGCTGGGCCCCTGTTTCCAGCTCTTGGTCCCATGTCTTGTTTCCTTGAAAAATGGTGTCTTGATAATGACGACCGGACTTTATGCAGCCATAAAGGTCTGGGCACAGCTGCCCCAGTATGGGAGCTCTGATGTGCACCATCACCCTGGGAGAGAGAGGAAGCCACACCTGTGCATGGGCAAGGCTGGACCACCAGAGGCTCTGGCTTCCCCAGAGGCTTCCTGCAGAGTCCAGATAACAATCCCTGAACTGTGAAGGAGTTAACACACTATTCAGTTGACCAATCAAGAAAGGAAACTGGAATGAGCCGGCGGATGAATTTCTCATCCTTCCTCCTCTAGAACAGACTGTTCAAAGGCGTGTTTCCATGTGGCCTTCATCCAGCATGCTTTGTTCTGAAGTAGTGGCTGGCTTGGGAGTGCATCATCTTGAAATTTGCGTGTACAGGATGAATCTAACACATAACACCGCGGGCAGCTGGGGCTGTGAAGTTGGATTGACAGCGTTCATGATTTATATTCCTGTCAAAGTTACCTTATTTGATTTATGGGTGTCACGTATGTGAATAATGATAAATTGTGGGAATAAAGATTTGCATTGATGGACTGTAAATAGCTTAGACTCGCTGCGAAAGTAAAATACAGCATCAGACACTATCCCTTCCCCCAACCCAGACGGAAAATAATCTCAAAGAACAGATTGGCAGAAGCTGGCTCTCGTGATCCCGACTCTCTTTTCCTTTGGGCAATTTACGAGAGGCACTTCCCAGAGGAAATCACATTGGATTGGTGTCTTGATCTCAGGCGGGGCTTGATCTCAGCTTTGCCCTTACAAACTCTACAACCCTGGACTAGTTAAACCTACTCAGCCTTTTTTTTTTTTTTCTTATTTGGAAATTGAGAGCAAGGATATTTATGTGATAGGGTTGTTTTGAAGGCAAGGGTCATGAATGCAAATTGCCTGGCGTAGACCCTGCCTGGCATTCAAGGCAGCCTCCATAGTGGTGGTGTGGTGACGGGCACTTCCCCACCGCAGTCCTAGGGTGGAAGCTTCATTACTCACGTCCCTTTGCAAACCAATTAGTCACTTGAGTGCAACAGACTTGTACCAAGCTCAGGCGCAGCTCTCACTGTTATGGGCTCTGGGGGGTTATATAAATGAAGAAGCCTGCTTAGCCATTGGGGAAAGAAAAGATGAAAGTTAGAGCCTACCTCCCTTTGAGTTAATAGCAAAATGCCACTTATTTCTAAGCATTGTGTCCAGGGAGCAGGTGACAGTAACTGTGCAGACATTTGTAAAAGTGAAGACAGGGCTTACCATCTGGTATCTTTGTGCAAATGATAAAAGGATATTCCTTCGAAAGAGGTTTAGAAAATAGCACCATCTTGGGGCACCTGGGTAGCTCAGTCAGTTGAGGTCATGATCTCAGGGTTCATGAATTTGAGCCCCACATCAGGCTCTCTGGTGAAAGCACAGAGCCTGCTTTGGATCCTCTGCCTCCCTCTCTCTCTGCCCCTCCCCTGCTCATGCTCTTTCTCTCTCTCTCTCTCTCTCTTTCTCTCTCTCTCTCTCAAAAATAAATAAACATTAAAAAAAGAAAATAGCACCATCTTCAGGTGCACAAGTTAGAGAGATGACCCCGTGGGAAGGGTGCTGCTCTATGAGCAGAGCACGGGCAGGATTTCAGCAGGCCACTCCTTCAGCCTGGTGAGGAGCTTTGTGCTGTGTGCAAACCATGTGTCTGTCCAGAGCAGCCCTGCCTGCACAGACATGCAGAAGGAAGTCTCCCTACACAGAGTTGGTCTCATCTGGTCAGTCTTCGATTCAAACTGATCTCACTGTGTGAATGGCTCTTGAATCAAATAGCTCCTCTCTTCTCCATGCGCGCCATCCCTGCCTGGGTTCAGGTCCAGCATCTCCGGCACCACAGCCGGAGGCTCCATTGGGAAAGACGAGCCAGATCACACCCCTGGCAAGCATTTCACAGTGTTCCCGCATATCTACAGCTGCGATTCCCACTGCTCAGGACCCCAGTGACTCCGATCCCTTCCACCTGAGGTTCCTCAGGATCAGAGGGCATGGTTGCAAAAGATGTGATCATGGACATCACTCGAATGTCCAGAGGAGAGAAGAGACAGAACTACTGACCTGCGGGAAGGTGCAAACACTGTGTGTTTGTGACAGACAGGCTCCAGGGTGGCCCCTCCCCATGACCTCTACCGTCCGGTGTTGGTGCCTTGACATGGTCACCTCATCTGAGTGTGGGCGAGACCATTGATTTGCTTCTAACCAGGAGAATGTGGCAAAGGTGATGATCTGCACGTATGTGATTATATTGCCTAAAATTATAACCTGTCTTGCAAGAAGACACTCTTCTTTGCTGGCTTTGGAGAAACCAGCTGCCATGTTGTGAGCTCCCATGGAGAGGACCATGTGGCAAGACACCGAGGGCAGCTGTGTTAGTTTCCTCTTGCTGCTGTAACAAATCACCACAAACTTGGTGACTTAAAACAACCACAGATATATTCTCATGAAGCTCTAGAGCCCAAATGCCTGATAAGGGTCTCAAGGGGCTAACACATCAAGGTTCCTTCCCAGCAGAACTAGGGGAGCCCCTGTTCCCTGCTTTTCCGGTTTCTGAAGGCTTCCCACTCTCCTTTGCTCATGACTCTCTTCCTCCATCTTCAAAGCCAGCAAGAGTTCAACTGTTCTCTTGTTGTCAGGATTCTCTCTGACTGGCTGTCACTGGGAGATGTTCCCACTTTTAAAGATGCACATGGTTAGATCGGCCCACCTGAATACTGGAGGACACTCCCTCTCCCAAGGTCCTTATGTAATTAGATCTGCAGAGTCTCCTTTACCTTGAAGGGTAGATAACCACAAGTTCTAGAGAAGAGGGTATAGACATCTTTGGGGTGCATTTTTCCGCCTACAGCTGATGTCCCGAAAGAAACTGAAGCCCTCAGGCTAACAATCCACAAGGAACTGAAAGCAGCCTATAGCCACAAAAGCCAGAAACAGACCCTTCCCTAGTCAAGCCTCAGATGAGACCAGCCCCAGCCTGACAGCAACTAAGGCGCACCAGCATTCCTGCCCAACAGCAACTGAGATAATAAATGTGTGTTGTTTTAAGCAATTAATATTGTGGTAATACTATTACACAACAGTAGTTAACTATTATATTATACAAAAAGGTTACTTGGCTTTGTTCTTGCCTATTTATCTAAACTCATCTGCATTTGCCCTCCCCTCAACTCATACATATGTGCGTTCCCAGAAACACACACACACAACCACCTCCAAGTATACACTTTTAGTTCTTTACACAAAACATCCAGTTTTATGCCTCTGTGCTGTAAAAATAAATAGAGATCACCCAAAACAGAACAAGCCACGGCTATTTATTCCAAGCTGGCTATGGCAAGGTTCTGGCCACCATCACTTGCGTCTGGCAGAGACTCAAAGGAAGGCAGAGGAGAGGGAAAGCTTTATAGTGGAAGAAAGGGCAGGTTAGGTGTGGCTTGACTGGGGGCGACTGAGGGATATGGAGGTGGATCTAACTACAAGAGGGGCATCCTGTGTGGTTGCTTAGGGGTGAATATTCTTTGTTTTTCCAGTTGGTCCTAAACTGGAGGTGGGGGGCAAAAATTAGGGAAGCTGTCAGTTATTAACCAAGAGATGGTCTTTTGGGGCTGATTGTTACAAGGTTATTGCTTGGCTGCCTGGCTCAGTTACTGGAGATGGTAGTTTGAAACCCTAGACTGCCTACTGGGTTGGCAGTAAGGTTTGATCCCCTAGACTGCCTACTGGGTTAGCTTTCTGGGCTGGGTGCTGCAGATTGTGGGTCAGATGGCCTGGCCACTGTCCACTTGTGTATTCAGTCTCACTGCGCTTGTTTATGGGCTGTTTTCTCTATTCAGAGTGCCCATTTCTACACCTTATTCAGGTGCCAAACTTGAATGCAGCCTTCAGATCTTGGTTTTAGTGTAACTTCCTCTGTGAGGCCCGCTATGATCACTCTGCCCCTCCCTAGTCTCTTGGGTGGTAGCATGTTCCTATCGGTATTAAACGTTCCACACCATATTATTTTATTGGCGTATGTTTATGTCCCCTACTCGATTGTGAGCATCTCTGTTTCTCTAGTTACCTACAGCCCAGTAACTAGGTGCTCAGGAAATATCTGCTGGATAGTTGTAAAATAGTTTGGACAGCAAAAAAAACAAATATCCCCATATTCTTCATCCAACTCAATGGTTTTATTTTAATGTTAAACTGAAGCCATGGAGTCATGCAGTCTTTGAATTGGAAAGCATCGAGTGCTGGTAAAGAGAGTAAGAATGACAGAGACCGTTGCCCAAATTCCCACAGAGGAAGAGTCCAGATAAGAACCCAGAGGCAAGAGCCCCAGGCCTGGAATACTTTCTAGTATTCCATGTATCCCAGAGATCTTGGGATGACAGAAGGACCAAGAGCCAGAAATGCAGTATCTGGGGCCTCTATCTCAGTAAATAAAACAAATGCTGACACACAGAGGCTCTTGTTTGCATACAAGAATGCACTTATGAATAATGGAAAATCACTCATTACCTAGCAACTACTATGATTCAAACTTTCCACGGAATTAATAGCAAAAGCTGGGAAGGCAATGGAAGAAAGACAGGCATTATAGAAGGATGTGAGTCTACCACTTCCTCTGTCCACATTCTCATTAGTTCCATGTTATAACAAGTCAGACAATTGCAAATATTCAAAGCAGTATGTCTAAATCTGCTGTAATGTAAGAAACTCAGTAGAAAATATAAGCCCACAGCTATGCTATTTCTTTGACTTCTTTAGTCATTAACCCAGGTAAGTGGGCATATTCAGGGTTTTTCTTTCTTTTTGAATCTATTCAAATCCCTGTATGGTTAATTAAAAACAATGGCATCATCTCTACTGTGATGGAACAGACTCATCTCAACAAGCCATCATGCAAATTAGGAAGGAGCGAAGGGATTTGTCTATTTTCACATTGTTTATTTTAAAACTAGTAGGATTCAGAGGAGAAGGGCCAAGCGAAATCCAACGTGCAAAATTTTGTTTGGAAAATGATGCTTTATGAATTTTGTGTTTTTTTTTTAATAGTTTATTGTCAGGTTGGTTTCCATATGACACCCAGTGCTCTTCCCCACAAATGCCCCCATCCATGACCATCATCCCCCTTCCCCTTTCCCCCTCCTTCTTCAGCCCTCAGTTTGTTTTCAGTATCCAAGAGTCTCTCATGATTTGCCTCCCTCCCTCTCCCTAAAATTTGCCCCCCTCCCCTTCTCATGGTCCCCTGTTAGGTTTCTGCTGTTAGACCTATGAGTGAAAACATATGGTATCTGTCCTTCTCTGCCTGACTTATTTCACTTAGCATGACACCCTCGAGGTCCATCCACGTTGCTACAAATGGCCAGATTTCATTCTTTCTCATGGCCATGTAGTATTCCATTGTGTATATAAACCACATCTTCTTGATCCATTCATCAGTTGATGGACATTTAGGCTCTTTCCATGATTTGGCTATTGTTGAAAGTGCTGTTATGAACATCGGGGTACATGTGCCCCTATGCATCAGCACTCCTGTATCCCTTGGGTAAATCCCCAGCAGTGCTATTGCTGGGTCA
>CM053569.1:3881621-4054213 GCA_028646485.1 Cryptoprocta ferox | reverse complement strand
CTTTGGAGAAGTGTCTATTCATGTCCTCTGCCCATTTCTTCACTGGATTATTCATTTTTCGGGTGTGGAGTTTGGTGAGTTCCTTGTAGATTTTGGATACTAGCTCTTTATTCGGTATGCCATTTGCAACTATCTTTTCCCATTCTGTCGGTTGCCTATTAGTTTTTTTTATTGTTTCCTTTGCAGTGCAGAAGCTTTTTATCTTGATGAGGTTCCAATAGTTCATTTTTGTTCTTGATTCCCTTGACTTTGGGGATGTGTCAAGTAGGAAATTGCTGCTGTTGAGGTCAAGGAGGCTATTTCCTTCTTTCTCCTCTAGGGTTTTGATGGTTTCCTGTCTCACATTCAGGTCCTTCATTCATTTTGAGTTTATTTTTGTGTATGGTGTAAGAGAGTGGTCTAGTTTCATTCTTCTGCATGTTGCTGTCCAGTTCTCCCAGCACCACCTGTTAAAGAGGCTGTCTTTTTTCCATTGGATACTCTTTCCTGCTTTGTCAAAGGTTAATTGGCCATACATTTGTGAGTTCAGTTCTGGGCTCTCTATTCTATTCCATTGGTCTATGTGTCTGTTTTTGTGCCAATACCATACTGTCTTGATGATGACAGCTTTGTAGTAGAGGCTAAAGTCTGGGATTGTGATCCCTCCCATTTTGGTTTTCTTCTTCAATATTACTTTGGCTATTCTGGGTTTTTTGTGGTTCCATATGAATTTTAGGATAGTTTGTTCTAATTTTGAGAAGAATGCTGGTGCAATTTTGATTGGGATTGCATTGAATGTGTGGATGATGGTTTATGAATTTTGAACTGCAACATGGATTAGTTTAGATTTTGACCTCTTGCATTATTATTATTATGGCAAAGTAATAATTAATAACCTAATAATATGTATATCAACAAAAGCAATGATAACAGCAATATACTCATAGCATTTCGAAATGTCAATTCTGTTCTACATCACCATTTTCCCATGTGTGTTCATAGAAGTCTAGTCCTTTATCATGAAAAATGTTTCCATGGGTCATAGATGTATTGTAAAACTGAATATTCTGGTCCTTCCTTGGATAGTTATAATGTTCTCCAGAAAAATCTCTTTAGGAGTCACAAAGTTAAAAAAATAAATTCTATTCAGAACTATTGAATCATACCTAATAATGGAACAGTTGATATGTAGAATATTCATTAGCATCATGGGAATTGATGTTTCATGGAATAGATTTTGATATTTTAATCACTAAAAACAAACTACTAAACAATAGTCCCAATACAGGTAAGAAAAATGAGAACCAGCAGAGCAAGTGATTAGTCTAAAACTAACAAATATATTCTATCCCTGAAATTTGAACCTGTGTCTGTCTGATTCCAAAGTCTATGTTTCCTAGATGTATGCATTTTTTTTTTTGCAGCATGAATCTTGGTCTGTGCATGTACTCAACCATTCAAGTTAAATCTTCCATTCTTGCTATTTGAAATGGTTCCTTTTGAACATTTGTAGAATAAAGTGCCCACCATTAGACAGCAGACCTTGATTCAGGTCTTCATACAAGGCATGGAGGGTCTTTGATTCCTTTGCTAGTGCCAGAGGCTCATGCCAATATGGCTCAGCAAGAGGCCACCAGATGGGAGCAGAGGAGGGACAGGGAGAAAGCAAACCTTTCCCGGCACTAATGAGTGCCAGGTTCTGGGATGGGCCTAGGCTACAGAGGTGCACAGGATATGGCATGTATCCCAGATGCCGTCACCAACACATGGCCCAACTCATCACTTCTTACAATGTTGCTGTTGATGATCACAATTTCCTAGTTTCAATAAGTTCTAATTTTTCTTATTTTTTTATTTGATTAGTGGTTTGTAGCCTAGTTAAGAAATCTTTCCCTAAAACAAGGTTATGAAGACATTTTACTGTTTTATTCTAAAGCTTGATTATTTTAACTTTCAGTTATGCATATGATTGTCCTCAAATTAGATTGTGAAATAGGGAGAAAAGTTTATTTTCCCCTGTATATATAGTAGACATTTTTTAGCCAAGTGTATTGAAAAGATTGTTTCCCACTGAAAATTTATATCACTATAAATCAAATGACTGTCCATGTAAGGGTCTATTTTGACTGATTGTTCTATCTTTGTATCAATATCCACATTGACAAGATTATTTTAGCTTCATATTAAGTCTTGAAAACTATAAATCTCTGACTTTTTCTTATTTAATATTGTGTTGACTATTTATTCTTTGTCCATAGAATTTCCATAAAACATTTTAATTTGTTCATCAATACCTACAACACTAACATATAAAGAATGATCTTTGGGATTTTGACTGGAATTATATTGACTCTATAAATGAATTTGGGGAGAATTGAAATCTCAGTAATATTAAGTGTCTCAATTTATGAACATGATTATCTGTCCACTTGTTTAGGTATTCCTTAATTTTTCTCAGCAACATTTTGTATTGCTCTGTGTGGAGGTTTTACACACCTTTCCTTAGATTCATTGTCATATTTGATAATTTTTAATATTACATATATTTCTATGGGTTTATTCCTATGTACTTGGTAATTTTTCTATGCAAATATAAATGGTAGAATTTTAAGATTAGCTTTATATTTTTTGCTGCTAGAATATATAAGCATAATTGCTTTTTATATAGAACTTATATTTCCTTATTTTCAGCATCTTTGCTAAATTGACTTATTAATTCTAGCTATATATTTAGACCATTTCTACATCCATAATCATGTCAGTTATGAAGAGAAATGGCTTTTTAAATTCCACTTTAAATCTTTATAGCTTTTATTTATTTTTGTGTGCCTGACTGCCTGGCTAGTGTCTCCAGTACAAAGTTGATTAAAGGTGATGATGATGAGCATCTTTTTTTTTTCTCTTCCTATCTGATTTTCTCCAGTATTTTGTTAAGGTGCAAATTAAAGTGGTTAGAATTTTAACATTAAACTGAACTTTCATTCTTGGAGTAAATCCCCCTTGGTCAAATTATATTGCTCTTTTTATATATTGCTGGGACATAAGAAGCATGCAGTAGACATTCCCTTTGAGATCTCTCACTTCTTTCTTGATAGAGTCAAGGATAAACATATAGATCCCATTATATAACACATTAGAGATTGTATATATACACAATATAATATATAATCTCTAATGGGGACCATCAATTCTGTCTAAAGAGTTTAGAAAAGGCATTAAGAAGGATAAAATATTTAATTAAAGTTTTAAAGAATGAATAGAATTTCAACAAGCAGAAGAAAGCATACAAAACATAGTGGTTTATTAACACCCTAAATGTGATTGTTGTCTCTTTTGAGCATTCCTCTGAGGAGGGTACACCGAGCCTCACTGTGTAAATAGCAATTAGGGTTAATGGCATGAGACAGCCAGTCTAAGCTCCCACTCAACAACAAGGGAGGCTACTCGGAAGAACAAAAATTACAAAATAGACAGTAATTTTAAAAATGGACAGTAATTTGTCCAGTGATTTTAAAGAGCTCCTTAAATGTCTGAAAGAATTAGTGCAGTTCCAGAAGTTTTCCAAGTGATATTCTTCTCTGTCCACCAGAAAGAACTCTTGTAGGGTCATGGACAAATAAAAGCTATCTTGCATGCACTCATTCACTCATGAATTCAGCATTTATTAACCAGCTGTTGCATACCAGACACGATGGTAGATAATGGAGATACAAAGATTATGGGATAGAAGACCAGAAAGGCCTTAGTCACAAGATTTTCAAGCCACATCCCTATGGAGCTCCAGGAATTTGGTATAAGAGGGAGCAGAAAGTGGACCCCAGGAGCTCCACACCCACCTCAATCAGAACCTCAATCAGAACAGCTCTGCTTTTGCTTTTGTGAACTTTGTTTTTGAATAAACAGTTTGGGATCCACTGTGTAAGTCTTGATGAATTTTTACAGGTGTTTACAGCCATGGAACAAACACCCAGTTTGAGATGTAGGAAATTATTTGCACGTTTAGAATCCTTTTTCACGTCTTCTCCTAGTGAACACGCCCTGAAAAGTAACCACTCTTCCAACTTCTACTACTGTAGACTGGTTTTTCATGATTTTGAACTTGGTGTTAAGGAACTCATCAGTATGTACTCATTTCTGTTAACCGTTTCTAACTTGTCATGTGTGTGTGTTATTTATTCATTCTTGTGTATAATTGTTCCAGTTACGATGCGTAACAAATCATCCCAAAACTCAATAGCATAGCACAAGCCCACCTACTGTACTTATAGATTCAGGACTTTGGACAGAGCACAGTCTGGCAAGCCTATCTGAGCTCTGCAAAATCTGAGGCTCAGCTGAAAGGCTCAGTCTTACATCACATGCCTGGTGGTTGATTCTGGTTGCCAGCTGAGATATGAGCTCTCACATGAGGTGTCTTCATGTAAATTTGGATTCCTCATAATATGGTGTCTGAGTTTCAAAACTAAGTGTTCTGAGGGAGTAAGAGAGCAAAGCAGAAGTTAAATTCCTTTTTACTACCTAGCTTCCAACTGGGAAGTCACACAGGATAACTTCCACTGCATTAAATTGGTCAAGGCAACTACAAAACTTTGTTCAGATTCAAGGAAAGAGGAAAAAAAAACCTTTAGTTTTCAATGGAAAAGTACCAATGTCTTCTTTTTTTTAAAGTGTTTTGTCTTTTTAAAAATGTTTATTTATTTGAGAGAGAGAGAGAGCATGAGCAGGGAAGAGGGGCAGAGGGAGAGACAGAGAATCCCAAGGAGGCTCCACATTGAGCAAGGAGCTTGACACAGGGCTTGATCCCACAATCCTGGGATCATGACCTGCACTGAAATTAAGAGTAGGACGCTCAACCAACTGAGCCACCCAGGTGCCCCTATCAATGTCTTATTGTAAGAAATGAGTGTGGGATGGAATATATGTTGGTAATTCTTGATGTACGTTTTCTTCTAGTTTAGGTACTATAAATAAATCTAGATGAAACATTCTTGTATATATTTTTTGATACACATACACATTCATTTCCATTGACTATATATGATGTTGAATGGTATTGCTCAGTCATGGAGTTTGGGTATACCATCTTTAATAATTACTACTAAAACTTTTCCATAGCATTTGGACAGATCTATTCTTCTACTGGCCATATATAATGAAGTCACTCCACATCCTTATTATTGCAAGGGAAATAAGAACCTGGTTAGCGAGTTGGGGACAGATTTTAGGGAGCCCTGCATCCATGCCTGTGGGGCTCAGACTTTTTCATGAAAAGTCAAAGGTTTTAAGCTGGAGGTCTACAAGACAAGCCTATAGATGTACTTTACATGCAAGAACTATGCTGGTGTTGTTGTTACTTTTAACTGATTTTGAATACCTTAGATTGAGCATAACTCAGTCTCCCATGTCCCAAGACAGTTACTACTCTGTACCAGGTCCCATCTCAGAATTATCCACTTTGCTTCAGAAAGCATTTATTTCTAAAGTCCCAAAATAAGCAAAATTAAATACTGTATTGTTGGGGATATAAGTGGACATGTATAGTGTAAATGTATTTTTAAGAGAGCAAGAGGATAATAAATTCAAAATTCAGACTGGAACTTGCCTTGGGCAGAAAGCAGAAAGGATGGGTAGGGTGGTAGCACTCATGTTGAGTCATTGGTATTGTGATGCTGTAGTTATTATTCAGGTAGTACGTTCATGGTGAATTTTTTCTTTTTGCCTTGTTTACATATATTACATAAATCCTTTGTGTGTGTGTTTGTACATGTCTATGGCTTTATCATCCAGTCATTGTGTCAGACAATGGTCAGCTATATAAACATAAATTATTGCATGATAAAAAATTAGGCCTGTATTTCTTGGATACAATTTGTGCATGTTGTACAGTGTGATCTGTGTGTGTGTGGGAGGAATTTGTAAATATGAGAGGCATAATGAGATGAAAAGGAAGAGAGACACACAAAACTTCTTTTAGTATAAATGGGCATATTCTGTCATTTCCTTAGGACTGACTGGGCTGTTCATTTAATTAAACCTGGATTTTTTCCAAAATGAAATATTTGAGGACAAATCACTTAAGGGCGTTGGATGCTGGAAATATGCCCAGATCTGGATGAAAGCAGCTCAGAAAGAGGGTGAGAACAGGCAGGAGGAGGGTAGTGGTGGCTGAGGGGACCATTTACGGTAATTTATGGCTCTGCTATTTTTCATAAAGGCCCATTCCCAAATGCGGACTCCAACTTTGAGACCTGCGTGTTGCCATTTTCCACAGGGAGTTTGAAGCAAATAGTTATCATGGACGCATTATCCCTGTGCACCTCAGGCATCTTCAACCCATTTCTGCTTTCACGTAGCAGATGCTTAATGTGTACTGAGCAGAAGTCAGATATCATCTTTAAACCTCACAACAAACATTCTTATGAAGTTTGTACTGTTGTCCACATTTTACAGATGGGAAGATTGAGTCTCAGAGATGTTCAATAGCTTCCTGAGAGGCAGGTTGGTGTTTCCAAGTGCGACCATTACAAGAGTCCACGTGCTTTTCTGACAGTGTGACCCACCACTGCCGCATCCACAGGAGCAGTGTGTGACCCTCCTCATGAAAGTTGGTGGATAATCGTTAACTGCCTTGACCAGCGCACTGTAGGGAAGTGACCCTATGTGGCTTAGGGTCATGAAATGAAATGAGGTTGGCTCCTTGTTCTCTCTTTCTTGAGATTCTTGCTCTTGGAAATCAGCTACCATGCAGTGAGAAAACCCGGGCTACATGGAGAGGCCATGTGTGGGAGTTCCTGCCAACAATTCCAGCTGAGGCCCTAATCAACAACCAGCGCCAGATGATGGACGTGGGAGTGGAATCCTTCAGAGGGTTCATCTCAGCCACATCTGATTGCACTGGAATGACAGACCACGAGTGAGAGTCTTTGAGTCCAGTTAGCCACTGACCATGATAAGTAGCAATAATACTATGGGATGATGAGGATAATGGTAAATTATTGGATTTTACTTGTTACACTAAGTGTGGAGTGGTTTCTTAAGTGTCATTGAGAACTGAATCTCCCAGGAAGCCTGCAGGCTGAGCCCTGGGCTCAGAAGCTCACAGTCATTCTTATTATGAAAGATGCCATCGTGCCTCTAAGCAAATGGCTGTGTTCTTGCCTACAATTCCTTACAATTCTGTAGATCGCCCTGAGATTTTTGTTAATCAGATTCCATCTTCCTTCTTTTTTTTTTTTTTTTTTCATCTTCCTTCTTTTCACTTCTGAAATTCTAGACCCATTTTCCCAGGTACAATGATCTATCTTGAGGAGCTCCGAGTCTGGTGAAACAGGCAGACATATAGACAAATCACTGGAAAGTGTGAGGGTCAAGGCAGATGACGGTGGGACACGCCATAGGGACACCAAGGAAGGGCAACATCAGTGAGGGCAGCTGGTAAGACAAAAGCTTCCTGAAGAAGAGGTGGGCTGATGAACGCTCAAAGAAGTAAATTGAAGGCAAGGGAAAAAGTCCCCCCAAAGGTGGCACGAATCTTGCAAAGGCAGAGAACCTAACAATAGTTTAGTGCATGAAAGAACGAATTTCCCAGCATTACTACAGTGGCACTTGAGGCCAGGTGTGGTGGGAGATGCCGGCATGGAGGTCTAGCCCACCCTCCCTTGGGGCGGGACATGCCATCTTTGGGACTGAGGTCTAACAGCACCACGTGTGGGGTGTAGTGGAAAGACAGTTTGTCTTGCGTGTGAATCAGCTACTAAAAAATAGTTCTGCAAGCCTGTCCTTCGATATTCTCATTCTGTAACTCTGGGTCGGGATCTAGGAATTCCTATTAAAAAGGAAAAAAGCCTCACCTATGATACTGATATGCAGCCATATTAAGGGAGACTGCCGAGGCTGATGGGGTCCACTAAGGGATTTTAGGGCGCTGGGGGACAGAGTTGGGCTGTGTGCCCGGAATGGTCTTTCATTGAGCAGTCAGAGCAGGGAGGGGGAGGGGGGCTGGGGCTGGAGGCAGGGAGACCGGTCAGGAGGCTGTGGACCGTCTGGGTGAGAGCTGGGAGAAGCAGCCAGGGCAGCCAGCAGGTTGACAGGAGCTGAGTTCCAGCACAGGCAGGGCTGGTGACTGGCGGGCAGGGGAGACAGAGCGAGAGCAGTTAGGGATGATGAGCGGTTTGGGCTCTGAGATGCACGTTGGGGCTGTCAGCGGGGATGAAGAGTGACAGAATAGGTACACAGAAAGCCCCAACTGTGGGGGCGCAGGAACTGTTCTCACTACATGCAAGATAATGATCCCTATTCAAAGAAATAGAAATGAAATTAATGACAGGCCAGGAAAAGATTCTTCCAGCTCCTGAAACAGATACATGATTTATATCGGTAATAAAAAAAAGAAGAGTCTTGAATATATAAAAATAATAAAAGGCTTAAATGGCATAGAAATATGAACGGAGGCTGTAAATAGCCTGCTGACAGATGGGGAAGCCTAAATTACTAACGTGTTTATTAAAGATGCCCAAATTCAGTAATTAAAAAATGCTAATTTAAACAATTAAAGGTATGCCTTTTTACCCTGACAAAAATGACAAGGAAGCGTGATTCAGAATGTCAGAGGGGAAGGGGCAATGGGGACGTGGAGGGTGCTGGTGGTTCGGCAAGCTTGCTGCTCCTCCGGGACCGGGGGGAGGGAGGCAGAATTGATGAAAATCACAGGTGCACAGCCCATGACCCTCCACAGAAGCTGCTGCACAGCGAGCATAGACAAGGAGGCTCCTTTCTGCTCTGTTTGTGCAGAAGAGGTATTAGAAGAAAGCGCGGGCACACGTCAGTGGGGTCACAGGTAAAATGTGTGAGCGCCCAACGGCACAGGAATCAGTCAGAAGGAACAAACCAGGGGAACGTTCAGCCGCACGGCTACGTCTCGAAATGAAATACCAGCACTGTAACTAGTATACATTCAAAATACAGGCCCAGAAAACAGTGTTACACATTTCACAGGGGAACCCACCCATACAGGGAATGGTCTCAAACATACTGTAGCAGTTACCCATCAGGGGGGCAAGGGACGTCACTGAGGAAGAGAGAGAAAGAAATGAGAACAGAATGGGGAAGAGAAAGGGAGACAGAGAGGGAAGTGGAGAGACAGAGAGGAAGAAAGAGAGACAGAGATGGAGACACAGAGAGAGGTGGAGAGACAGAGAGAGAGAGAGAAACAGAAAGAGAGACATAGAGGGAGACAGAGAGGCAGAGACAGAGCAAGGGAGAGACACAGAGAGAGTGAGGGAGAATGAGCTGAATGGGTTCATGGTGACGATGCTGGTGAGTCGTGAACTGAGGAACACTTCAGCTTTCTGCCCCTGCAGTTTCTCCGCCCTCCAGCCAAGATGGCAGCTGAGAGAAGGTCTAGTAGAGAAGGTACTGGGGACGTGGGTTTGGCATGGCTGGTCCACGGGCCGTGGAAACTCCACATGCACAGGGACGGGGCAAATGGAGACCACGAGGGGAAAAGGTCTGGAGACATAGCCCGACATTCAGAAGAGGAAACCACAAGAAAGAATGAGATGTGCAGGTCAGGGTCTTGGGTAGGCTGGGCTGGAAGCAGATGGGGGTGGGGGCTGCCCAGGAAACCCAGAGGCCTGAGTGCGAGGGGGCTGGAGAGAGGAAAGTGTGGTTCTCATGCGTCGAGGCCAGAGCCTCTGGAAGAGCTGAGTGAGCAGCGTTGAAAGGTGGCTCAGAGGCCCTGCGAGCTACAGCCAAGCCATCTTTCGCATTTGGTCATGACTTACTGCTCTCATCGGTAAGTGTCCGTGGACCTGGCCGGGGGAGGAGGGGTGGGGGCTGCGGTGCAGAGACCAGCACGCAAGTCATCGTTCAAATCATTTCTTCGGTCTGAATCTCAGTTTCTCAGGGATGAATCGCAGATCAGTATTGTCCCTCCGTGGCTTCAGTTAGATGGCACGCGCGAAGGGCCTTCTAGCCTTCCTGTCTCTTCGAGCATGGACCATGGGAATTCCTGCAGTCGCTGCCCCACTTCCCGCCTCTGTGGATCCCCCTTTCCTGGGCCTTCCTTGTAAATGAAACCGAACACTGTGTGTTCTTTTTGACGGGCTTCTTTCACTTAGTGCGGTTCTCTCAAAGCCTCTCCTTTCCTCTGTCAGCTTCTCCACTAATGTCTTCTGCTGTGGACTATGTCCAGGCTGGGATGTTTTGGAGATGGTGGGTGGGCTTGGTCTCTGACCAGGGAAGGCGAACCACAGGCACTTCAGAATGTTGGTTCCATCTCTCTTGATTTACAAATGAGGATGCGGAGGAGGGGAGAGGGAAAGCAAGTCCCCGGAGAGTGAGGGAGGGCAGAGGTGGGTGAGCTGCCATTCTGTCTGCACACCTGCTGCCCCCAGAGGCCATGCAGGCAGCACCGCTGAGCCTCCCTTCCCCGCCACAGGCCTTTTGCAGCCCCCACCCCCAGACTCCAGTTCCCAGAAACAACTGCCGTATCATGATCTGAGCAGAGGCAAAGTGGAAAATTACTGAACTCGGGACCAAGGCAAGCACATTCCACTCCCGCCAATCCTCCAGCTTACTGTGGGGGAGTTAGGCTCCCTCTCTGGCCTCAGGACAATGCAGGAATCTCTTTAAGACCATCTCCATCTCTGATATTCTGCAATTAGGGGACAGAGAGGACCTGCTTTTCCAAGCTCACAAAACCTTCTGTCTTTATCTGTCTGACTCCAATTCATGGGAGCAAGCCATACAATTGCCTGTTCTTGCTTCCACTCTCACTGGAAGACAATGGGGCGCCCGTTGAGCTTACAGCGTGGGCAGGGGGTCTTGAACTTACTGCTCAGGCAACATGGAATCAGGTGTGCTCTGCCTGAGCCTCCCTTCCGTCTATAGAGAAGTGATGGCAACAAATTGCACAACCCTTTCCTCCGCTGGGAAGACCTACCCGCCTGCCCTCTGATGGGGATATGGACGTGCCTGGCTCCCCTGACTTTGGCTCTCCCCTCCTGTGGGTCCTCCAGCCATGGCCTTTCTCCATAGAGTGGGATTTGGAATTCCCGAGTTGGATAACAAGACATTGAGGTGGATTTTGAGCTCATGGGCAAAACTAGTAGTGCGGGTTCATTGAACACTTGCTGTTTACGGAGTAGTGCTCTGCTCCCTGCTTTCCCTTCATTGTAGTTAATGTCCACAACACTGGAGAATCCCTGGTTTAGTGGCGTTTAAGCACCAGGTCTCAGGCCACACCCTAGCGTGGGGCGGAGTCAGGGTTCCATGCTGGGGTGGCACCAGGTCTGAGCTCTATTCCACCACGCTTCCCACCATGATCTGGAAAGGGTGCCAATCAAATGCTGAGCTGAAGAGTCATCTGATTTCCCAAATCCGTATCCACAAAAGATGAGGGGGAAGGCAAGCAGACTTCTAACGCATGTTTAGATTTTGAGAATCTATGCTCTCAAGTGGTGGAGCTAGGGATGAAACTTGGGGTTTCAAGTGCACAGTTGAAGGACAGCACCATTAATGCAACTGCATCTCAGTCTGACCTTCATCTCTCGGGGCAGGTGGTAGGGGCTGCTCTGGGAAGAACAGTAGATGCCATCGCTTCAAAATAAAGTAATATGTAAAATTATTCATATATGTACCTCAAGGGCTTGACAATGCATTTTATAAAAGCCCCACCCCCTGCCCCCGAAATCAATTAGACTCATTTCTTAAACTCTAGGGGAATGGATGAGCTACAGTTTCTTCCTAAATCTGGTAAAATAGATAATAATAATTCTATTTACCAATTCCCAAGACATCACTGAGCAGGGGACCCTGCTTTGGTGCCCTTCCCATAATTTCTGATAGCATGCAACATCTAGAAAACCTTTTATTTTGTTTTCTTGTATTTTATCTTTGAGAGAGAGACAAAGATAGCACACACTCATGGGCGTGCAACAGCAGAAGAAGGGCAGAGTGAGAGGGAGAGAGAATCTTAAGCAGGCTCCACACAGCACGAACCCAACTCGGGGCTCGATCTCATGAATTGTGAGATCATGACCTGAGCCTAATCCAGGAGTTGGATGCTTAACTGACTGAGCCACTTAGGTGCCCTGGAAAACTTTTTGAATCTGATTTCATGGTTCTCAGGTTGCATATCATTGGCTGGCTGGCTGCCTGGGAAGGGTTAATTGTAGAGAGTCAGTTTGGCAAGAACTGACCTCTTTAGCTAATGGTATAAAATCATGTATTCATTGATTGATTGATTGATTCATTCATTCATTCGTATCCTGCCCACTTTTCTGTGCCAGGAACTGAAGAAAATGGTGAGCCTGAGCAGATCTGGTGTCTACACTCATCAGCTCACCAAACATGCCTACTGGAAGGATATGACTCTATCCTTTCAGGAGCTAGTGACAGGTGAGGGTTTTATTAAGAACGTGGGGGTGGACCAGATCATTTAGCTTCTAGAAGGAAGTAACATAGGTCAGGAAGACCCAAGAATGAGCCTCTCCTAGGCCTTTATATACCAGAGGAGAAATTTTGTTCTGTATCTTAGAATCATTGAAAACCCAAATAAAAGGTTTTAAGCAGGAATAAGGGTGGGGATATGATCAGATGTGTGTTGTGAAATAAGCGACCATAAGAGGTTGCGGAACAAACCCAAGTAGGAGGGTGGAAGACGTGCACACTTCCAGGGCCCAGGATGCTCAGGACCTGAGTTAGCTCAGAGGTCTGGTCCAGATCATCAAGCCACAGGCAGAGAGAACTCTGGGTTGCTGGGTTCTGACAGCGATAGAGCGAATGCACCCTACCTCTGTCTCTTTGAGAGGACACACCCCTCTCTCTCCTGAGTAACAGAAATCTGGAACCAAACCAGCTTAGATGATAGGAGAGTATGATCTAGGACGGCTCCATAGGCCCACCCCGTCTCTCTGCAAACCTCCCCGCTCCGTCCACCTCTGCACATCTGCTTCCTTCTCAAACTGCCTTTTCTCTCAGTGGGAAAACACCGGCAGAAGGTCCAGTTCCAAGCCTTTATTTTCAAACCATAAGTAGGAGCCAGTTTCTCAGAATTCCCTGCAAAATCCTTAGTTCACAAGCCACTCCCTGTGGCTAGGAGAATATTGGACATCTATTGGCCTAGGCTGGTCAACACAGCGAGGAGGATGGAATTGATCTTTCTAGTTTAAACATCCTTAGAGCTTAGGGAGGGTTTGCAAACTCACCCTAAATCTCAACAGCAAGGTGACTGGGTATTGGGAGGGCAAACACACCATCCTGGAAGGGTATCTCTACTGTTGCCCCTGCACTATGGGTCTGTTTATACCCCCATGCTGAATTCCTCAAAGATGGAATCTGTTTCAGCTAGTCGCCATCACCCCTTTCACCAGTGAGCACCACTGGCCTCTAACCAGCGTGAGCCTCACTGCCCCTAGGAAGAGCCCTCTGTTGGCCAGGCTGTTGGGACTGAGTTGCAGAGGTCATATTGTAAAGAACAGGAACACCCCAGTGCAGGCATTAGTCTCAGAAGTCCCCATCAGAAGTGATCGATGTGGAAGCACCTAGCAGAATCTTCTTTAATGTGGTGGGGGCTGATCTTGACCCTCCGAGAGGAGAGCTTCCTCCATGGGACATCAAGCCAGATGACCACTAGGTGGCGATGTTGAGGATCATCAAATTTTTAAATGGGAGTTGGACCAAATTACCTCCTTGCTATTTTGAATCTATAACTAGAGTATTATTTAGTTATTCTCCTTTTTAGTTGAAGATGCCCTCTCTGAGATCAGTATTCTCATTACATTAATTGTTTCCATTTTGTCTGCTGGGAAAAAGACTTGGCAGCATTTCCGAGCTCAGGAGCGGTCAAAGAAGAATTTTTTCCCCCACAATAGTCTTGCTTATGTCAGATTTTTACTTAAAGACGCAGGACGTCAAAGCCAAAGGACTCTAAGCTGTGGAGACAGAGGCACAGAGAGGGAAAGGGACTTATCTATGATGAGACAGAGAGTTCACAGAAGAAGCACGTTGGGACCCCAGGCACCTTGGCTGCCAGGGTGATGTGTCCGCCTCCTCACCATGACGTCCCCTTTCCAAAGAGGAGACGATTAAAATCTGTGCAATGCAGTTGGAGAGAACTGCCTGTGATCTCTAGATGCTGATAAGTGAAGATGTTTGGGACACCTTACCTGAAAGATAGGTCAGAGAGGATACACAGCAAACTCCCATCCTTCTAAAACAATGGACTACATTCTCAACAAAAATGTGTGTATATGTACAAATATATATCTATTTTAGTATAAGCATGCATTATACAGGCTTGACTGTATTTATCCAATTTTAAATTATGAATTAGACTCTGAAGTCTTTGCTTAAAACCTCCCAGCTACTGTTCACTGCTATCAGCCTATTAGCTATGTTCCTGGGCTGAGGCTCTGTGTGATATGGAAGCTGGCTCTCCGCTGCATCTCATCCCACTCTCCCCTCTCTGCACACCCCAGCCATGCCCCCCGAGGCCCAATGCACGAAGCTCAATCCTTTTCTGGGCCTTTGCATTTTCTCCCCAGCTTACTCTAACCTGATACATTACAATGTCTGACTGTTTTGTGCTTTTGGATCTCAGACAGATCAGCATGAGAGATGTGTTCCGATCATCCTCTGCAGGGAAGCCCTCTTCCCAGCCAATCTGCCTTCTCTACCTGTGGGCCACTTTTATACATCTGTTTACTTCTTGTCTGCCTCCATCCTTAGCATGTAAAGTCCATGAGAGTAGAGACCCCGTCTATCTTATCATTGCTGCTGCCTGGCACCTGGCAGAGTATTCTAGCACACAGTAGGAAATCAATAACCACCTGTGGAAGGGATAAAGCCACACATATGATGTGAGCCCATACAGGTTGTGCGAATTGTAGATTAATCTCTTAATGGTGGTCATCTCTGGGAACAGAAGAACATGGAAATTGTGGTGTTTTTACTATGCTGGACAATACCTAATAAATATTTTACATGAGTACATTTGGACTTGGGGAGAATAAATTTAAAGAATGTTTCATTGTGGTTATTATTTCTTTTTTAACAGTAAGCTATTCTTTCTCCCGGAATTGTGATCCAGACATGGTCTGACAAACCTTTACGCATAAATAGAAAAGGTCCTCCAATGATGTAACGTGGATCATGTCCTTGACATTCTTGAAAGCTCCAGCAGGCACAATGAAAGGAAAAAATAGAATCACGGTGCGGTGCTGAGAGAGACCAGCCTTTAATCTGATCCAACCCCCTTATTTTACTGGGGTGGGAACCACGGCTCCATGAAGCAGACACTTCAAAAGTGGAAAGATAAATGTATGGTAAGTCAGAGTCCTGACTCTGTAACTAACCTTGGGCTGGCCTCTGTCCCCTCTGGGCCAGTTTTCTATACTTTAAAATATGAGGGGGTGTGTGTCTTACTGATTTCTAAGGCTCTAGTCATTTCTACTAATCCATGTTCCTAGTGATGACTCAATAAGACAAACCCTGCATGACAAATCCAGACTCTTCATTTTCTAAATACCTCAAGTATAACCAAGATTAAACTTTCTCAGGTACTGAATTTAAGGGAAGTAAAAAAGATGATAAGGATGTGACCATTCCTTTCAGTTAGGATGTAGAAATTCTCAAGAGACTGTTGCCACCACTTCCCCAAGACAAAGAATAAGCTGAATAAACTAAATGATCATATTTTTTTAAAAGTCACAGATCTACGTGGAA
Source organism: Cryptoprocta ferox (assembly GCA_028646485.1). Taxonomy (NCBI): domain Eukaryota; kingdom Metazoa; phylum Chordata; class Mammalia; order Carnivora; family Eupleridae; genus Cryptoprocta; species Cryptoprocta ferox. The sequence goes on along the minus strand of CM053569.1, from coordinate 4,038,508 downwards.
AGAAGGAAATAAAATGCTAGAAGGGGAGAGCTCTTCCCAGTTTCATCCCTGGGGGCAGGGCAGAAGGAAGAGTGAATGTGACATAGAAGGAGGCAGGGAGGCATGAAAACACATTTTTTAAAAAATTTAAATTCAAGTTACTTAGCATACAGTGTAGTATTGGTTTCAGGAGTAGAACCCAGTGATTCATCACTTACATGTAATACCCAGTGCTCATCCCAACAAGAGCCCTCCTTCATGCCCATCCCCCATTTAGCCCTTCCCCACCCACCTCCCCTCCAGCAACCCTCAGTTTGTTCTCTGTATTTAAGAGTCTCTTATGGTTTGCCTCCCTCTCTCTTTTTATCTTATTTTTCCTTCCCCCCCCACACGTTTATGTGTTTTGTTTCTTAAATTCCACAAATGAGTGAAATCATATGATATTTCTCTTTCTCTGCTTGATTTATTTCACTTATCATAGTACATTCTAGTTCCATTCGTGTTGTTACAAAATGGCCAGATTTCATTCTTTTTGATCACCAAGTAGTATTCCATTGTATATGTATTCCATTGTATATGGCATTTTCTTTATCCATTCATCAGTTGATGGACATTTGAAAGACCTAGATGTGAGACAGGAAACCATCAAAATCCTACAAGGAGAAAACAGGAAGCAACCTCTTTGACCTTGGCCATAGCAACTTCTTACTTGACATGTCTCTGGAGGCAAGGGAGATAAAAGCAAAAATGACTTGGGACCTCATCAAAATGAAGAGATTCTGTACAGTGAAGGAAACAATCAAAAAAACTATAAGGCAACCGACAGAATGGGAGAAGACATTTGCAAACGGCATATCAGATAAAGAGTTAGTATCCAATTTAAAGAACTTATCAAACTCAACACCCAAAACACCAAATAATCCAGTAAAGAAATGGGCAGAAGACATGAATAGACACTTCACCAAAGAAGACATCCAGATGGCTAATAGACACATAAAAAGATGCTCAACATCACTCATCATCAGGGAAATATAAATCAAAACCACAATACCACCTCACACCTGTAAGAATGGCTAAAATGAACAACTCAGTAAACAACAGATGTTGACAAGGGTATGGAGAAACTGGAACCCTTTTGTATTGTTGGTGGGAATGCAAACTGGTGAAGCCACTCTAGAAAACAGTATGGAGATTCCTTGAAAAGTTAAAAATAGAACTACCCTAAGACCCAGCAATTGCACTATGAGGAATTTATCCAAAGGATACAAAAATGCTGATTTGAAGGGGCACGTGCATCCCAATGTTTATAGCAGTGGTATCAACAATAGCCAAAGTATGGAATCAGCACACACTTTGATAGACATTTAATGGTCATGTGTGAGCTACTATGATGGACTGGAATTCCTCAGTGTCCCATCACAAAGCGAGCAGTAGCCACCTGCCACCATGTTTCCACAGGGCCATCACCAAGTGCATACGGTAGTGTGCTGAAGGCAGGTAGAAGAGATAAGAGAGATCTTCCAAGTTGGATGGAGACTTTCTCATGTGTGAATGTTTGTTTTTGGATGGAGGCAGAGCAGGAGAATGAGAGAGATTCCCCCCAAACACAGGAGGCCTTCACTGAGCATGGGTAGCAGGTGGCTAAAGCTTGGACGCAAAGAAGCAGGATGGAGATGGATCTTGCCAAAAGCAGGGTGGTAGAAATGAGACTGGAAAAGCTGGTGGCCAAGCTGTAAATCATAGAGAGATCTCTCTGTGTGACCAAGTGAGGTTTACCTCAGGAAGGTAAGCTGTGTTCAGCATTTGAGAATCACCCAATGTAACTCACCAAATTAAGAGAATCAATCAATTGTATCTCAATAAAAAAAGAAGAGAAACCATATGACCATTTTAATGGAAGAGTAAAAATTATTTGATATAACTTAATAACTATTCATGATAACAATCTACATTAAACAGAAATAGAAGGTATCACACTCAATCTGATAATGAGGATCTACAAAAATCTACAGCTATTATACTTGATTGTAAAATACTGAATGCTTCCCTTCTAGTACTGGGTACCAGGCAAAGACACCCACTCTCATCACGTATAAACAACACTGAAGTGGAAGTCTTGGCATGATAGGCAGGGGGTGGGGAGAAGACGCACGTATTACAAAGGAGGAATGCAAACTCTCTGAATTCTTGATGACATGATTAGAGAAATAGAAAAATCTAAGGAATCTAGGGGCACCTGGGTGGTTCAGTCGATTGAGCAACAGACTTGATCTCGACTCAGGTCATGATCTCAAGGTCATGAGTTTGAGCTCCATCTTGGGGCGGGTGCTGAGCGTGAAGCCTGTTTGGGATTCTCTCTCTCTCCCTTTCTTTCTGCCCCTCCCCCTCCCACTTGTGCTCTCTCTCTCTCTTTCTCAAATATGATAATAAATACATACATACATAAAATAATTTTTAAAAGGAGATGGAGCAAAAAAATTATATAGATTTTGGATACTAGCCCTTGATCTGATATGTCCTTTGTAAATATTTTTTCCCATTCCGTCTGTTGGGAATCTGAAAAAGAAAAGTAGAACTGATAAATGGATTTAGCAAGGTCAACTTGATGAACAATTGGGGATCCATATTAAAAATCTCTCAATCTCTATTTCCATCATATAGACACACTAATTTATTTAGTGTAAATATGAAATTTGAAATGAATAGTAGACTAAAATTTAAAAGCTAGGGCCATGAAACTTGTAAAAGGATACATATCCATGTAGGCAAAGAATTCTTAGGACACAAAAGTACTAATCCTAACAGAAAATAAAAAGAAACATTGGGCCCCAACAAATTGTTTCAATATGATCATCAAAAGACATCCTTAAGGGCCCCCCCCCCCGGGTGGTTTAGTTGGTTGAGCTTCCAACTTCCGTTAAGGTGGTGATCTTGCGGTTCGTGAGTTCGAGTCCCACGTGAGGCTCTCTGCTGTCAGTGCAGAACCCGCTTAAGATCCTTTGTCCGCCCTCTCTCTGCCCCTCCCTTTCTCACACTCTCTGAAAAATAAACATTAAAAAAAGATATCTTTAAGCAAATGAATAGGTAAAGTACAGACTAGGAAAAAATTCTGGCAATGCATACCTGATAAAAGTCTTAAATCCACAATACAAAAGAACACTTAAAAATCAATGATGAAAAGACAAGCGACAGACACTTCCTGACAGCACTTTTGTACAGACACTGAGCGAATTCCCATGGCTTCAGAGAAGGCCTGAAGGCAAACAACGAAAAGACTCAAAGCAAGTGCTATAGATGTGTTGCTATTCACAAGTCTCTACAGGTGTGGTTGACATGAGAGTGTCACAGGAAATGCCACCTGGGGAACCAAAAGCATCTTTGAAAGACAAGTTCAACTCCGGTACACATGCCCCCGGTGCTCAGGGAACTCAGCCGAATAAAAGTGCTGCCAGCATATTTCCAAGCTTGCATCTTCCTTATGCATGGGGGGTGCTAATAAGGAAGAGGGAGGGACAAGCACACAGAAGGGGCAGGAGCTGGGCCAGGGCAAGGGCCTGTGCTATGCACACCACCACAGAGAAAGGCTGGGTGCCACTAAGGGAGCTTGACCTGAACTAGAGTTCAAGGGGAAGGGGATGGAACAAAGGAGGAGAAGGAAGGGGCACCTGGGTGGCTCAGTCGGTTAAGCGTCCGACTTAGGCTCAGGTCATGATCTCACGGTTCATGGGTTTGAGCCCCGCTTCAGGCTCTGTACTGACAGCTCAGAGCCTGGAGCCTGTTTCAGATTCTGCATTTCCCTCTCTCTCTCTTTGCCCCTTCCCTGCTCGCGCTGTCTGTCTGTCTCTCTCTCTCTCTCAAAAATAAATTAAAAAAAAACATTTAAAAAATTAAAAAAGGAAGAGAAGGAAGAAGCAGAGACATAGATGAAGAGAAATTCCCCCGCCCCAAATGAGTCAGAAAAACAAATTTAAAACCCATTGAAGGAACAAGAATGTGCATGACTCAGTTTCCCAGGGGTACTTGTGTGAAAATCTCTGGGGAGTGCTCAGTAGACAGGACGGGGGGGTTGCAGAAATGCCTGGATCCTTCGGCCATGGGACCTGATACATGTTACTTAATTGCTTTGAGCCCCTGTTCCCACCTCCGAAAACGGGGAGTAATAAAAATGCTTTCTTATTTTCCTCTGGGGGTTAGTACAAGTATTAAATGAGAGGAAATGTGTCAATAACCTACAAACCATGGCTATTATTAAGACAAACAGCACTGAAAATGGCACACTATATCAAACACTTAAATATGTCTTGACAAGCAAAAAGCAACTAATATGAACATATTCCAGCAAACAAGAGGACAAGTATATTCTGGTGACTTTTTAGAAGAGTAAAACACAGGTATTGTAAAGTTATGTAGAGTGAGCTAGGCTGGATCAAAATGATCTCCTCCTTAGCAAAGCAAACTTCCCAATAAACACTAACAACTAGGGGCACCTGGGTGGCTCAGTCGGTTAAGGGTCTGACTCTTGATTTCAGCTCAGATCATGATCTCACGGTTCATGGGTTTGAGCCCCTGCCTCGGGCTCTGTGTGGCTTGCGTGGGATTCTCTGTCTCCCTCTCTCTCTGCTCTTCCCCTGCTCTCTTTCTCGCTCTCACTCTCTCAAGATAAATAAAAATAAACTGAAAAACAAACAATAAACAAATGATCACCGAAGCTAAGAGGCCAGCAAAATCAATAAGATACAAAAAGCCCACCCCCATTATTTCTGTGAATCAGTATAAACATATTTTAAATGAGCGTATTTAGGATGCTGTATGCTATAATTAGGTTTAAAAATAAAAGTAAATGAAAACCAATGGCTACGAAGTTTGGAGAAGGGTATTCAGGTTGAAGTTAAAATGTACAAGTGTTTTTAGGAGGATAGAGATCAACATATAAAAATAGTTAACAATAACTAAAGTTTAATTAAAAAGGGCATTTCCTAAAAGAATAGATGCACAGTAGGTTCCCAACAGCAGAGACAAAGGGAGTTCCAGGCTGCTTTGTCTCTGAGGGAAAGAGAAAAAAGAAGCACCTGCCCACCATCTCTGAGGGTTGGGAGCCCGGGGTTGGCTTTGTTGGGGGGTTCTGGCTCAGGGTCTCTCAGAATGTAGTCCTCAACCCCTGGCTGCCGTACCTCAGGGTCTGACAGGTGTGTGTGTGTCCAGGAGACTTGACTTACTTGCCACGTAGACGTGAGTGTCCTCACGGCTTGGCAGCTGGCTTTCAACAACTAACAACCTCGTCTCAGACACACCAGCATCTCTGCTCTATTCTGTTCACCAGAAGTGCATTGCTACGGCCAACTGTGCTCAAGATGGGGGGATTATACACAGCTGTGCGTACTGGGAAGTGGGGGCCAGGGGGCCAGCGTAGAGGCTCACTCAGGCAGTGTGTGTGTGTGTAGAGGGGGTGATGGTAGCCTCAAATTTAAAAAAAAACACATAACAATCCAAATTTAGGTAAGGAGAGGCTATTCTCAAGGATTTTTGCAAGGCGGGGGAGGGAAGTGTTACAATATGGATAAACCCTGAAATCTGCGAGATTCTCAAGGATTAGACAAAAAGAGCTTTTCTTTTTTGGGGAAAAGCGAAGGAGTCTAGAAAGAACCAGCGTGGAGAAATTTTTCTCTGAGGCCAGCCTGTCTCAAGAGGATCCTTAAGGGAGGCTCAGGCCGAGGGTGGGCCAAATTTGGGGTCTGGGGAAGGAGAGAAACTTCAGGAAAGTTTGACTGAAAAGCATCTTATTCTTATGCTCAGTTGGGGACATGCATTTCAGGTCATCACTTACGAGGCAAGTAATGGGAACTTGGAGGGTCTGGGTCTGGGTTCGTCACAGGTAAATAGGGGCATCAAGAGTCTTATCTAAGTCCTATGGGGAAGGGGTCTCTTGCAGTGAGCTGGTTTCTGGGGCACAAACGGAGTGGGTGGGGGTACGGGGCAGGGAGGGAGAGTGGTGGAAGGCATCTATTGTTTAACGGTCTCTGTTCTCTGGGATCCCAGGCTCTGGTGAAATGCAACACTGTCAGGGACAGAGCCACGGAACGGTCTCACACAAAGCTCAAGTGTGAAATCGGCGTGGGCCTTGACAGGTGGTTAGAATTTCAATCGACGTGGAAGGCCCAAGGTTTATATAACTTCGGATGTGCTCAGCTGCCAGTAACGGAATATCCTAGTTGCAGGGGCTTCAGGGAAAGGACGTGTCATTAATTTATCCAGCAGAAGGACACAGATGGGCAGTGCCAGGTGTATTACAGAAACCGGGCTGCTCCACGGCTCCGGGTCAGCCTCTGTTGTCTACCTGGCCTTTTCTTTGACATTTAAGGAGGCCATGGCTGCTTAGACCAACTGTCTTCAAGCAAAAGCTTTTCAAGAAGGAAATAAGGGGCACAGACAAGAAGGGGGGGCGTTTGTGTTCATCAAAGAGAAAATGCTATCACGGCAGAGACATCACAGGCTGCGTGTCATCCCCTGAGCAGAACCCAGCATCAGGCCACTGTTAGTTTTAGCTTCAAAAGCAGGTGAGAGAAGTCAGGATCAGATGAGGAAGAATAGGATTGCCAAGACCCGCCCAAACTCAGGATGGCCCATCATCCCGAGGCGGGAGAGGTGTGTCCCCCAGATTGAGGTCCTTACCACCTGAGACACATAAAGGTTTTTGTCAGTGGGGGTGAAGGGTGGTTACTAACGGCCAGGTGAAATCAATGCCTGCCCCAGGGCATCTGAGACATAGCCTTTCTGTGGGAATTACACTCACTTGGAAGAACTCACAGGCTTGCAGACTCAGTAGCCCGGAGTCCGAGCCTTTGCTGTTCTGAAATGTTCCTGGGAGATGTTGATGTTGCTGATCCCAGAAAAAATCTTTGAGAACCACCAGTATAGGCCAAGGTCGGGGGCCTGAAATCTGTTTCAAGTCTGGAGAACATGGAGTATTTAGAAATTGAACAGGTGGGATCTTTCCCCAGTTCCTTCACCCCACAGAATGGTGAGTCTGGATGGCCAGCTGAGAGGTTTAGAATTTACACTCACTGGGGGCACCTGGGTGGCTCAGTCGGTTAAGCATCCAACTTCGGCTCAGGTCATGATCTCATGGTTCATGGGTTGGAGCCCCATGTTGGGCTCTGTGCTGACAGCTCAGAGCCTGGAGTCGCCTTCGGATTCTGTGTCTCCCTCTCACTCTGCCACTCCACCACTCATGCTCTGCCTCACTCTGTCTCTCAAAAATAAATAAATGTAAAAAAAAATTTTAAAGAATTTACACTCACTGTGGCCTAGACCATCTTGTTTGATAGAAATTTAATGTGAGCCACGGAGTAATTTTTGATTTTCTTGTAGCCACAAGGTAAAATTAATTTTAATGATATATTTTATTAAAACTTTTAAAACATGTATTTATTAATGAGATATTTTACATTTTTAAAATTAAGCCTTTAAACTCTGGCGTGTATATCACAGCTTCCTACTAGCAACATTTCAAGTGTTTACACTCACATGTCGCTAGTTGCTACCGTACAAAACAACACGTATTTATCGTAGTTATCGCGTGAATTGATACAGATTTTCCTTCACCACCTAGTTTAGCCCCACCGCCACCGCCCTCTGTCACTACTGTCTGAAGAACTAGAGGCAGGGGCACCTTTGCGGTGACTTTGGCCGGAGGGGCTGAGCCCTGGGAGTGACCGCCTGGGTGTGCAGGAGATCATTCGTTTCCTTAGGTCAACTCTGCCATTTTGGTTACATTATGTCTCACATCAGTCTTCTAATGTCTTCTTGTTCGTTTGACCCTGTAAAGTGTTACTCATCTCAAATATGTAAAAAATCACAAAGACCACCCAAAGGAGAACAAACAGAGGCTATCCATCTGGAACTTGCTATAGCAAAAGATTCGGCCATTACCACTTCTGTTTGGCAGGATCTCACAGGCAGGCAGAGGAGGGGGGAGAGCTTCATGTGTTCTGATTAGCTTTTGTTGGCAAGGGGAAGCTGGCGGGTTAACTAGAAATGGGTCTTCCGTGTGGCTGGGTGAGATGCATGTTTGGCTGGTCTTCAGTTAGAAGTAGAGGCAAAAAATGAAGAAGCTGGCAATTGTTGCCCAGTTCCTGGCTGTTCTGGAAGGACTGCCATGGAGGTGGTTTGGCTCCCTGGCTGGGTGCTGCAGAGCTGGTAGGATAGAATTCTGCTGTTCTACGTGGTCTGGCCACCGTCTGTTGGCATATTTCATTTCTCTGTTGGAAAATGAAACCTTTCACTGAAATGTTGAAAGCCAGTTTTCAAAAATTGTTCTTCCTGGAAGCTTTTGGATTCCAGGCTTTCTTACTCTCTGTTGTTTTCTTAAGCCACTGCCTGAAGGGGAACCATGGAATGATGAGCGGAGCCTGCATACTAGCCCCAGCAATGCGATAAGTAACTTGGGGGCCTCAAGCCAGTCAGTCCACCCACTGAGTCTCAATTTCCTCATCTGTAAAATGGGACAAAATTATAATAGCTCTGCATTCCTCAAAATTAGATAGCTTTTCTGTCTGTAGGGCTGGACATTTTCTGTTTTTGCTACAGATATAAAGATGAATGAAACATAAGCCTGCTTTCAAGGAGTTCCCAAATCTAAGAACTAAACAAACCTGGGAGCACAGATGATAATAATAGTGATGTTGATCTTGATGATGATGATGATGCCAATGGGGATGACGACCATCATGGGAATGATGATCATGTTAATGGTGGTGATGATGCTGGGGATGGTGAGGCTCTGGATGCTATTGATGATGATGGTGGGGGTGTTGATGGTGGTGTTGATGGGATGATGATGAGGAGGATAGTGGTGGTGTGGATGGGAATGGGGGTGGTGGTGGGGGTGGTGTTGATGGGGATGGTGATGGTGGTGGTGATGATAATGATGATCATGGGGATGGTGAGGATGATGATATTGTTCATGGTGATTATGCTGCTGCTGCTGGTGGTGCTGCTCACGGCGATGATGATATCTTAATGATGGTGGTGATGGTGATGATGATAGTGGAAAGGTATTGAGCATGGCTTCTGTGCCAGGTGCTTAGATCTTTACATGCTTTGCTGCATTTAGTCCTCACAACTCATAGAATAGCCATTATGATTATCTGCATGTTTATGAAGACATAATTGAGGTTTAAAAAGATTACGTAAATTGCTTAAAATCACTTTGCTAGCAAGTTGTGAAATCTAGATTCTAATGTGAGCACTTTGGCTCTAGAGTAGGTTCTAATAACCGCGTTGCTCACTTACCTCATTCTGTGCTGTGCTGTTTTCCGCGATGTGATGTGCTTTAGCCGAAGTATGTGAAATGTGGAGACAGAGGAAGTATGCATTCTGTGGAGCAGACGAGTCTGAAGAAACTTCACAGAGATGTGCATTTAACATACACTTTGAATGATCAAGACAAATTGGAATAGGGAGATGGTAATTCCCAGCAGATCCAGTAGGAAATATACTACTATTCAGGGGTCATGGTCCTAACTAGGGCAATTTCAAACATATTATGGCTGAGATGGGATGGAAAGCTGGGAAGATTGTTTGGGGCCAGGTAGTTATGAGCACTGAGTTCGTTGGGTGAGGTTTAAGGTTAGGTATGATGTATAATTAAAAATTAAAAAATGCCTTGATTTATGACTTTAGACACCAGCTGACTTGCTGGTCTGGTACTCAGGTGGAAGGAGCACTCCACAGCTTTGCTAGGTTGCCTTGCCTCCTCCTTTCTCCAGTATGAGGTGAATCTTAATTGTCTTTGATTTTTTTCTGGGGCTCTCAAGGTCTCACCTCACAATTGCTTTTGTGAGAAGCTATCTGACTCTATAAGAACATGAAGTAAGGACTCTGACAGCCCAACCCCATGCAGGGAAACGTGGCATTTCTCCAACTGAAGTAACAAAGTCTGTAGAAATTCTTCTACATCCAATTACTACATCCAATTAATTCCCATAACTAAGCTGAACACGTCCTTTCTCATTCTGTCTCCGAGGACTCATTTGGGTTGCTGTGATGAATTGAAATTTTTTTCCCAAGACCTGAGGATCAGAAATTCTCTACATGTATGCTACCATGTATTAAACTTTCTAGAACAAAGTTTAGTCTGCCCTAAAAATGTTTGATTCCGTTCACTCTTAAGGTATAGAAATGACTTCCATCTTTTAAAGGACACTTTCCTATCTTCAAAATTTTAGAATCTAATCTAAGCTAGAGCATGCTGTTACATTCATAACCTTAAAAAGTAGTTTGGGGGAAAATAGGTTTTGTATAATATGCACGGTTGCTACATTCCGGAGGTCTGAGGGTCTGATTTACCGGCATCCCAGTAACTGTTTGCTCTTCACCGTGGCTGAGGCAGAGCGTTTGCTTCCTGGGTGACCACTGGGGATGACCACATGCTGCTGTTTCTCAAGGTCATTTCCTCTTTGACTTGAGGGAACAGGCAGGGTCTTGGAAGAAAGGAAGTTCTCTCATTCCCTCGTCCTGTATCTGCTCCTATAGCACTATTCTGTAAATGGAGAGGAAAAAGAAAGAGAGGAAAGGGGACAAAGACCAGAGGAGAGAGGACAGGATGGAAAGAAGTGGGAGAAAGGAAATGACAGTGGGGGGCATGATCTGTGACCTCTAGCAGGTGTCTTGGAACCTCCCACTGTTCTGTTTCAAAGCTTATCAGTCTCCTTAGTCAACTTGGATTCTTTTCTATAATTTTAAGGGTCAAAAATCTCACTATCTTATAAGATCCACTTTCCTTTGGACCCAAGAGTGTCAGAGAATAATAATAATAATAATAATAATAATTAACATCCAGCCTATGCACACGAACCACCGTGTGTGTGCAACACTATACTTTTCAAAGAACGGTCACCTCTTTCTCCTGTTAAACTATGGGCTCTAATGTCTTACTAAAGCACTTTCCAAATGTCAATGTTTGGAGCAACCTCCAAATATAAGTATTACTATTCCCTCTGCAAAATTTTCAGGTAATCGAAGTGAAGATCAGAGAGGTTATGTGACTTGCTCAGTGTCACAGAGCTGGCAAGTGGCAGACCTGGGATATTACCAGCATATTCCTATCGTTAAAGATCCTGACATTCAACCTGGGGAGGGGCATAGGAGGTCGGCCTTCACACCCGTATCTCAGCTCTGCCTGCCCAGCAAGTGTCCTGGTCCTGGTCCTCACTCACAGTTAATGCACTGTGAACTGGAATGTGAACCACCTTGTCCGAGACGGGCATTATTTAAGCAAACTGTGCTAACACATTTGTGCATGTTGAAAATGTGCTCAGCGGCAGTGCTTGACTGGTGTTTTCTGGACCAGACACCTGGTCTCAGGAGACAAACAGCAAAATAGGGACAGTGGCTCTGCCTCTGGACCACCACTCTTGAGCCTCTCTCTACTCTTCCATTCTATAGATGGGAAAACTGAGGCTCAGGGAAGTGAGAGAGACTGCTGTGGTCATTCAGTGGCTACTATCAGAGCTGAGACCACAACCAGGAGCCGATGGTACAAGGCGACGAGTCTCAAATGTGTTTGCAAGTCTCTCTGGCACATTCACTAAAAATCAAATCAATAATTGTAAGTGACCTCCTCCTGCATCTCTGGGCTGTGCCTGTTTCTAGTGGGGCCTTTAGGCCTGCTGGCCAGAAAGGTCTCTATCATCCCCATGTTTCCAGATTTCTACCCCTTAGTGTGGGAAGGTGGACCCCCAAAAGCAGATACTTCCTGAGACTGTCACAGCTCAAAGCCAGTGGGGTTTTCTGCTTTGTGTGTGTATTTAGGGAGTAATTATCCCATTATCACCTAGAAAATAGGGTTAATAAGGATCATGCAGAGCTGTTTCAATAGTAACAAATAATGACATGCACTTTCAAGCCAGGTGCCATCCCCCCTGTATATATACGTAAATATAAAATTTGCTTATTAAATCCTGATCCAAAACCTTTTGAGGAAGTTACTGCTGCATTCATTTTATAGATAAGAAAGTATGCAATGTCTTTAGAAATTGAGAACAGTAATAAAAACAACAGCGTTAGCTGGATGAGAACTCAGGGCCCCCACGATAAATCATAATGAAAACAGACTAGAAACCTGATACCCACAGACTTCTGGGTGGCTGGCCAGCTCTGAGGGTGGAGCGTGGAGACGGTCCTGGGCGCAGGTGGGCAGGAGTGGGGGCCGTGCTGCTGCAGGTGGGCTCTGTGAGGAGAGGGGCAGGGCACCCTGTGGGCAGGGCTTCGGGAAGCAAGGGTAAGAGGTGAGGGGAGGTCATGAGGCTCCTTTACCATCATCCAGCCCAGATCCCCAGGACAGGAGAGGGAGAGGGACAGGGCTTTGGGGCTGGAGCCCATCTGAGAAATACCCCATCATTTCCTGGGAGGTGACTGTCCGGTGACCTGGGCCTGACAAGGCCCCAGACTAGCCTTTCTGAGGAAGAAACAAGTCACTGTGCATCCTTATCCTGCTGCAAGAGGGAGGGGAGAGGAGGGAGGGAGGGAGGAAGAGAGGAAGGGAGGAGGAGGAGATGGCTGGAAGGGAAGGAAAGAGGAGGGGGGAGGGGAGGAATGAAGGGGGAGGGGAGAGAGGGAGGGGTACGGGAGAGGGAGGAGGAAGGGGAGGGGAAGGGAGAGGAGGGGTGAGGATAAGGGGAGGGAAGGGGAAGGGAGAGGGGAAGGAGGAAGGGGAGAGTAAGGGAGTGGAGGGGTGGGGGTAAGCAGGGGGAAGGGAGGAGAGGAGGTGCCTGGGGGCTGGGCACCCCTCCCAGGCGTCTGCAGGCCCAGCACCTGTGCCCAGGGTGAGAGAGCCCCAGGGCCTCTTCAGAGAAGTGGGGAGGGGGAGTCTCAGAACCGCAGGCCACTGCGCTGTCCTGCCCTTGTCCGTCCCACCCTCATTCCAGGGTGAGGATGGAGTCCCTGGAGGTGAAGGCACTTTCTCAGATGCAGTCTGGGTCCTTGGCCACCAGGTGGAGGGACAGAAGGAGTGGAAGGAGGAGCTCTAAGCGGCCACCCATGCTCCCAGGTGGCAGTGATGGCACAGTAATAAGGGCTGGGTCCTGGGCGCTTGCCGGGAGCACAGATGTCAGGAGTCCTCACGCACACACACAGAGGCAGCCGTGTGAGGTGACCCCGATTCCCAGTTAGCTTGACTGAGGGATCAGCTCACAGAGCACATGTCTGTCAAGGCCTCACGCTGTGCACCTGGAATACGGACCATTTTTATGTGTCCGTCACACCTCAGCAGAGCTGCAAAGAGTGGGCCTAGGGTCCTGGTTGAGGGTCCTCACCCCTTCCCTCCCAAGGAGGTGTCTCTTCCTTTAGGATTCCTGCTCTTTCTCCCCCAAGCCCCCAGTCCTCTGGAAAACCAGTCCTTCTTGCCAGGCCCAGGGAGATCCCTACAAACACCGGGCGCGGTGGGGTGGGTTTCCTCCAGAGATGAACATGCGTTTGAGCCCTTGCCGGGGCCACGTGCATGTTAACGGACAAGAAGATGTCTGAGGTCCAAGAAAGGAGCTATGTACTCGGCAACACTCAGAAACTGCCAAGAGCTTTTCAAGCTTTAGTTTTCTTCCTTTTTTGCTCTTTTTTGGTACTGCTTGTTCCCATTTCTCTCCACACATAAAAAGGGAAAGGGACCAATATCACTGACCAACGTCCTCTGGGTCAAACTCCACAAAACCCTCCCAGATGAGCCACATATTTGAAGGCGCCGGGGGGAGGGGGTGTACTCGGATGCATGATGTGCTGGTAGTGCAGGTGCGTGGGGGGGGGGGGCGTGGGGGCAGGGCTGAGGTTCCAGGTCTTTGTGGCTCCATCCCAGACACAGGCTCTCCAGGTATGAATTCTGCAAACACACATGATGATAAAAGTCCACTGAGGCACTTATTACAGTTCCAGATTCCCTCTTCTGGGGACTCTGATTCCAGTCTGGAAGGCGCCACACTAAAACCAGGCTGCATCAGGAGAGCCAGGGAGAGGCAAGATCCTGGCATCCAGGCTGGAATCCCAGGACGTCCGCCCACCGGCGCCCGGCGCCTCTGACGGCCAGCAGGGGGCAGCAAAGAGCCGCGGCGGCGGGCGCTCCAGCCGGGCGGCCACAGGGGGCCCGCAGGATCCCTGGGCGTGAAACGGGGGTGAACCGGCGCATCAGGAGCGCGAGCTGCGCTGGGGCGGCTTGGTAGGCAGGGTGCAGCTGTGGACGCATAACATGGGCCTTGCAGCTACCGCAAGCGGGGCGTTCTGACCGGTTTCAGCTAGGGAAGCAGGATCTCTCCTCTGCTTCCAGAAGCTCATTTTGGAGGCAGGGAGGCAGGCTCTGGCACTGGAAGGGGGAGGAGGCCGAGACGGAGGCGCACTGGCAGCGCGGGGCAAGCCCCTGAACCTCCAGCCTGTGGTTTAATGTGTGAAGTGGGGGCATGGCAGCATCCGCTTCACAGGTTGTTATTAAACGAGCAAATCCTCCCCGGGCGCCCTGAACTGTGTCTGCCGAATGCCTGACGCCCGGCCTAATGTTAACCATCAGTTGTCTCTTCATCGTAGCTGCGGGGACGTTTGTGATCTCACCTACAGGTCGTGGTGAGAGGCAATTGGCGCAGTGGGTGGTGGGGCCGTTCTTGCAGACCAGACAGGAGGTGGGGAGGAGCAGGTGTGCAGGGCAACCAGCGGTGAGGGTGGGGGTGGCGAGATGCAGGGGAGCTGGGAGCTGGGAGCTGGCGATGGACAGGAGGAGCCTGTGGCCAGAGACTTGTGAGAGGTTCCCGGAAACAGGAGCAGACAGTTAAGTGACCGCTAGGAGTAAACTTGGAGCAGCAGAGAGGAAGTGCAGGGGGCTTGCTGTTTAGGGGCGAAAGCTGGAGGACCACCAGGCAGGTGCGAGGAACACAGGTGAGGCTGAAGCCCAGGGGCCAGCCGGGCAGGTTTTCGAGTAGGACAAGGGAGCCTGCAAAGTAAAGCAGGGACAGGTGTCAGGCGGATGAGCTGGAGCAAGGCCATGATGGGCGACCTTCCCAAGAACAGGCCTTGTGGGGACAGGAACCCAGGAGCCGGTGGGGACAGGAGGGGGACGCAATCTAGGGAGACACGGTATGAAAGTGGGAAGCCAAGTTGAAGCCACATTTTAAAAGGTCTTTAATGCCTACCTCTGGTTTGTTTATGAGTAGACATCAGGAACTAACCTATAATAATATAATAATGATAATAATAAATCATATTGATTGAATGCTAAACCATCAGACCCTGTTCTAAACACCTTACCTGCACTATAGCCTTTGGTCCCTAGAACAACCCTGGGAGGTGGATATTAGCCCTACTATGCACGCAAGGAATGAAGGGCACAGATTGTTGCAGTGACTTCAAGATTTCACAGCTAGCAAGGGGTCAAACCCAGGTGACCTGACTCCCATTCCTACCTCCAGAGACAGCTCTGCTTTAGGACTATGTATATTTTTTAACATTTATTTATTTATTTTGAGAGAGAAAGAGGGACAGAGGGAGAGAGTGAATCCCAAGCAGGCTTCGCGCTGTCCGTGCAGAGCCCGACGTGGGGCTCCATCCCACGAACTGTGAGATCATGACCTGCGCTGAAATCAAGAGTCAGGCAGATGCTTAGCCAGCTGAGCCACCCAGGCGCCCCCAGGAATATAGTTTTAAAAACAGCTTTATTGCGGTGTAACTGATACACGGTGCTCTGCACATGTTCATTGCTACACTTTGATGAGTTTGGACACGTGAAGCCATCACCACCGTCAAGGGGATAAGCATCCCTATCACCTTCTGAAGTTTCTTCCTGGCCCTTTGTTTTCCTTTTTTGTTTGTTTAAAGACACAAGGTGAGACCCACACACCCGACAATTTTTTTCGAGTGCACAATACACTCTGCCTGTGGGCACGGTGTTGTACCCCAAATTTCTAGAACGCACTCGGAGGGAAACGTCAGCCTGTCAAGGGTGCGGGGAGGGGAAAGACCAGAAGGGGGAAAGGACAGGTAAAGGGCTCCGCAGGTCTGGAGACAGGGATGATGTCACCGCAGGGAGGAGCCCAGGCGGCCTTGCTGAGCACGGGACGTGAGGTTCAGCGATGAGTGGGGAACAAGTCAAGGTGAAGAGGAGTATGCGCTGTCTGCCTCCAGGAAGAGGCCAAACGATGGCTTATGCAGAGGGTACCGGGTACCGTGGGGCCGGGGCGGGAGGAGCCTGGGTGGGAGGCAGGGGCCTCCTGTTTGGCTGTACGTGTGTGTTGTTTAGACCCTTTCTGTGTTTTTCTGCATGTTTATGAAGCATTTTAAACATCTAGAATCTTACAGAAAACAATATCATGTACTCAGTAGCAAGTTTTATTGCTGACATTTGGGCACTTGGCTTCAGATTTCTTCTTGTGAAAACACACACACAGAGGTCCTCAGACCCCCCAGAGGCCACCTTCCCAGCCCTCCCTCACAGACCTCCCTTCCTTGAAAGAGCCACTGTCCCCAGCTGCTTACCATTCACGTGGGTGTTCTTGCACTGATTTTTAAAAAGTTGGCATGTGTTTAAAATCTGTAAATGTGGCCGATCCAATTATTGTTCCGTAAACCCTATTTCATCCCTCCCCTTATAGAAGTTTGTTTTACTTGAACAAGAGCAGAATCTGTCACCCCAAAATATGCCCCTTTGGCATTAGGATTATTTTAGGCTGATTATTTTTAAGAAACACACACTCTCTCTCTCTCTTTTAATGTTTTATTTATTTTTGAGAGAGAGAGAGAGAGAGAGACAGCGTGAGCAGGGGAGGGTCAGAGAGAGAGGGAGACACAGAATCCAAAGACACGTTCCAGGCTTTGAGCTGTCAGCACAAAGCCCGATGCGGGGCTCGAACCCACAAACCGTGAGATCATGACCTGAGCCAGAGTTGGTCGCTTAACCAACTGAGCCACTCAGGCGCCCCACTCTCTCTTTCTTTTTTAAGTTATAGGAGCTCCGAAGTTTGAGTAGAAGTTACCCTTTTATAAGAGACATTAAACTAACAAGGGAGATCTCTGTTCATGAGCGTGTTCCCCTCTGCACACCAGGAAGAGGAGGATGAGCAAATCTCTAGACACTGTCATCCCAGAAGGCACAGCCGGAAACCTGCATGAGAACCACACCCTCCCTCTCTGCGTGGCCGTGGCCAGAGACCTCCCGTAACTGACCACCCCACCCCCAACATCATCTTCTGTCTTTAGCGAAGATGGTGTTTGAGGTGGCTTCCGCCATCTGGGGACTTTTACTCCATTTACAGTGTGTCCCCTGTAGACCAGAGGAATACATGTTATTAAACTTCTGTTTGCTTTTCTCTTGTTAATCTGTCTTTTATGACAGGCGGGTCTTGGCCAAGAACCTAGAAGGGTGGAGGTAAAATTACTTTTCCTCCCCATATGCTCCTATTTATTTATTTATTATTAATTATTTAAAGTTTATTTATTTTGAGAGAGAGAGAGAGAGAACAAACAAGCCGGGGAGGCCCAGAGAGACAGGAAGAGAGAGAATTCCAAGCAGGCTCTGCACTGAGAGCATGGAGCCTGATGAGGGGCTTGAACTCATGAACCGTGAAGTCATCACCGGAGCTGAAACCAAGAGTCAGATGCTTAACTGAGCCACCCAGGTGCCCCTGTTTATTTATTTTTTAATTTTTATTTATTTTGAGAGAGAGCAAGAGAGAGCGAGCACATGCAAGCAAGGGAGGCTCAGAGAGAGAAGGAGAGAAAGAATCCCAAGCAGGCTGCATGCTGTTAGTACAGAGCCCGATGCAGGGCTCAATCCCACAAGCATGAGATCATGCCCTGAGCCAAAATCAAGAGTTGGACACTTACCTGACTGAGCCACCCAGATGCCCCTGTATGCTCCTATTTTATTTTATTTTATTTTATTTTAGTTATTTTTTAATGTTTACTTTGTAGAGAGAGAGAGACAGAGTGTGAGCGGGGGAGGGTCAGAGAGAGAGGGAGACACAGAATCGGAAGCAGGCTCCAGGCTCCGAGCTGTCAGCACAGACCCTGACATGGAGCTCGAACTCACAGACCATGAGATCATGACCTGAGCCGAAGCCGGACGCTCAACTGACTGAGCCCCCCTGCAGGTCCCAGCGTACTCCTATTTTAGAGAGAGCGGTCTCGCATGACACGTGTTTGTGAGTCCTTTTCTTTTCCCAAGTTAAGGCTCATGCCTTTCCTCCCCTTTCCCATGTAAATGTGTTGAATCTCATTACTAGGTTTTCTGAAATTGAGCCATCTTTTTTTTTTCTTTTTTTGGCAGAAGTATGTTTCCATTTCAAATAGATCATTTTTAAAGGCCAATGACCTTAACGCACTCTGATGGAGCTTCCTTTCGGAGACGGCCAGTAGCTGTAATTTGTAGTAGCTGCCACGTGTCTTTCGGATAAGACAGCATTCCGAATTCTCTAATTCTCATTTCTAATCCTTCGGTGGCTCTGTTTAGTTCTCCGAGCTTCAAGCTCTTCTGACTGCATCGGTGGCCTTCACACTTCAAGATCCCCATTCAGACTCCCCTCCGTACCTCTGGCTTCTCTTCCGAGCCCCTCCCATCCAGCCCATCGCCAGGGCTTGACACTTGCCATCTTTTAAGTGGTCCTTGAATGCAATTCCTACTTCCTGTATTGTGAAGCCTTGCTTTAGCTCAGGCTTCTGAACCTTGTATGTCGGGGATCAAGAATAACTGTGGTAAGGCATAGACAGGTGTCTGTGGATCCCTTCCGCGTACAAAGAAGGCCAAACTCTCTAATACGACATGACCCTGTTCCTGTGTGCTAGACACACTTCCCTGAGAAGACAGTGACAGTTTGTAGCACACACCGCTGTGGCTGCATTTTGAAGCCCCTTCTCAGAGGAGCCCCTCCCTCTCCGTGAAGGGAGTCTGGGTCCGTGAGCGGACTTCTACGTACATAGGCATCAAATCGGAGAAAAGGCCACACGTCCCCAGCATGGTGACTCAAGTCAGGTGCTTGTCTGCTGGGTCTGAATTGCTCCTGTGTATATATTTCCAGGAGTGTAGTGCGAGTATTTAAATCCAGGTGTCCGCGGGGCGCCTGGGTGGCTCAGTCCTGTTAGGCGGCTGACTTCAGCTCAGGTCATGATCTGGCAGTTCGTGGGTTCGAGCCCTGCATCGGGCTCTGTGCTGACAGCTCAGAGCCTGGAGCCTGCTTTGGATTCTGTGTCTCCCTCTCTCTCTGCCCCTCCCCTGCTCATGCTCTGTGTCTCTCTCTCAAAAATAAAGATTAAAAAATTTAAAAAATTAAAAAAAAAATAAATCCAGGTATCCGCTATCAAGTAGCCATCACCACGAGGCCCTGCCTGTGAAAACAACCCGTCTCTCTTTCCCGTGCTTACTGTGGGCTGGTGCCTACCTTACATCTGGGAACCCAGGCCCTGCCACCCAGCCCCTCATGCTCCCCGACCCTCATTCCTTTGAAATCAGGAGCCTGATTTCAAGGCAGCACCCTCACCAGCCTCCCCGTTACCACAGAGCTGTTCAGGCATGCTGGTGTCCCTTCCCCGAGGCGTTCCTTAGTGTCTTCATGCATCCAAGACCTTCCGGTGGGGACATAGGTACAAAGACTCTGAGCGAGCTGCACCTACCAGACTTCACTGAAATCCGTCTAACCTCTGCTTTGGACGTTTGCCAGGGTTGAGCACGATGCTTAGTTAGCTAACCAAGCTCAGTGTGACCGCCATCCCCATTCTGCCCAAGCGCCTCTGTCCGTCTGTTCTGCTGCAGCATCGCAGACGCAGTGGCTCGAGCACCCACCACAGCTCTGATGGCTGGACGGCTGGGATCGGGGACAGCGCGGTCGGGGGAGCAGCCTTTCCGGGGCTCAGGCCTCTCGCTGTGCCCTCCTGTGGTGCAAGGGACAAGGGAGGTCTCTCGGGGCTCTAATAAGAGCACTAATGACATTCTCGAGGGCTCTGAACCCATGACCTAATCACCCCCCAAAGGCCTCCAACACCCCTCACCGTGGAGGGTAGGTTTCGCTACGGGAACGCCGTGGGACACCGACGTCGGACCACAGCAGCCCCAACTTATGCAAATGGTACCATCCAACGTTACGTTCATCTCCTGCGGTCTAAGGCCCCGAGAGTGCACTCCTGCCCGGGGTGGGGCCCCAGGCCGCGGTGGCACCCAGTAGTGGACCCTGTGGCTCGGCCGGTGGTCAGAGGTGCACCCCCTCCGCCTGCAGCAGGAGCCCCCACCCTGTTTCCCCACTTCAGCTCCGCCAAGTAAAGTTCTTATTATCATCCCGGAGCCTGCCGGGGCTGTCTGGAGGAGAATCAAGCCCCTTCTGTGAAGTCATCCAAAGTGGGTTTTTTATTTTTAAGTTTATTCATTTATTTTGAGAGAGGGAGAGAGAATGTGTGTGTGAGTGAGGGAGAGGCAGAGAGAGAGAGAGAGAGAGAGAATCCCAAGGAGGCTCTGCACCATCCGAATAGAGCCTGAGGCGAGGCTCAAACCCACAAACTGCAAGATCATGGAGCCCAAACCAAGAGTCAAACACTTAACCGACTGAGCCACCCAGGCACCTCCAAAGCGTTTTTTTTTTTAATAAATGCATTTGTAGATGCGGGTAGAGGCCGCTCCACACATGACGGAGAGCTGCCTTGATGGCAAACAGTGTCCAGAGGCGTGAGAGCTCAGTGCAGTCTGCCTTGCGTGTGTCAGAGTGTGCTCCATCCCCGGGCCCCCTCTCCCCAGCAGTGCCCGTTCCTCTCACACAATCAGGGCCCCGGGTGGACTCTGGACTTGGCCCATGTTCACACCTGACCTGCCGCTCTGCGAGATAAGGGGTTACTTTGGAACTTGCGGTGGAGACTTTTTGGGTTTGTACCTGGAGTCTGAGTTGAGAACTCAGGCTTTAAGTTTGTCATCTTCTCTAGATGTGCTCCGTCCGCCAGCCCGAGTCTGCCAGCTCATGCGTGTCAATCTTTGCAAACACCATCGTCAGCTCAGCTCCCGAGCCACGTAGCCACTTCCTGAATCCACATCTTCCCTCAGCCTGTGCACGTCACGATCGCTGCAGAGGAAGCTCGCTGCACACACCCCACCCGTGTCCCCCTTCCCCTGGTGCACTGATGATCTGTTCCTGTGTTAAATATGTGATCGGTGCCATCTCACGATTCTTGACTCTGTCTCCCGGAGGCGCTTGTGATAGCGATAACTGGATTGTGTGGGGACTTGCACACCCACAGGGTGCATAAAGGTACCGTAAACCGTGCTCAAAGCTTTTC
Source organism: Cryptoprocta ferox (assembly GCA_028646485.1). Classification (NCBI taxonomy): domain Eukaryota; kingdom Metazoa; phylum Chordata; class Mammalia; order Carnivora; family Eupleridae; genus Cryptoprocta; species Cryptoprocta ferox. Next base: position 4,017,253 of record CM053569.1, on the reverse strand, counting down.
CAACAGAGGACGACCTCATGCCTAGCGACCCCCTCTCTCATTATAATCAAATGTCACCTCCTTGCAAAAAGGACTTTCTGCTGGTTTTGTTTACTGATGTCCTCCTAGGGTGTGAGCCGTGCCCTTGCACAGAGTGGGGGCTCAGGGGAAGTGTGATGACTGAGTGAAGAAATGTGGAGGAGCCCGACCATCAGAAACCCTCCAAATTAGAATCGCCAAGAAGCATTTTATGATCACACATGTCGTAACTGAAGAGCTATTCTATTCTAAAAATAAACTTTTATTTGAGCAGAACACTGAACCCCAAAGTGCCCAAATAAAAAATGTACAGCTGTATGCGTTTTCACAAAGTAAAAATCGCCTGTGTAACCGCCATGTAGGTCAAGGAGAAAAATGAAAAAGTAACAGTACCCCTTTCAAGGCCCCTAGGGGATCCCTTGAGTCACAAGGCCCATCCCCAAAGCGAACCATGACCCTGACTTCTACCACCAAAGGTGAGTTTTTCCTGTATTTGGAATATACATGGGGGCACCTGGGTGGCTCGGTCAATTAAGCGTTGGACTTGTGATGTTAGCTCAGGTCATGATCTCATGGTTTGTGAGTTCAGGCCCTGCGTCAGGCTCTGTGCTGACAGTGCGGAGAGGGAATTCTCTCTCTTGGGAATTCTCTCTCCTCTCTCTCTGCCCCTGCCCTGGTTGCTCGTGCTCTTTCTCTCTCTCTCTCTCTCTCAAAATAAACTTAAAAAAATATGCATTCACACATATGCAATACACATATGCATAATACACATGCATACACACATACATAATACATCTGCCACAAACGGACATGATACACATACACACACATGCATGCACACACACACACGTTACACAATACATGGGCACACAAACTGACCTAATACATTATACACACATACACACGCACATACATGCATGCACACACACATTACACAATACATGTGCTCACAAACTGACCTAACATGTTATACACACACATATGCACACACACTCTCACACACATGCAATACAGACTGTATTTTGTTGTGTCTGGGTTTGTTCACTCAACACCAGTTTTCTGTGATTTATCGATGCTGGCGTGCATGGCCAGGATTTGGTTCTTTTTCCCTGTTTTATGCTCCGCTATGTGAATAGTCTTCATTTATTTATTCATCTCACCGAACGTGAACATTGGGTTCTTTCCAGTTTTCTGGCAGTTGGTGCCACTGTGGAAATTCCCGCGCACCACTTCAGTAGATGAATATTCGTTATACCTGGAGATGGAATTTCTGAGCAAATGCATGCATTTGTTCAGTTTTTATAGGTATTGCCATCCGTTTTACACAACAGTTGTGACGATTTATACTCCTGCGGGCTTAGTGTGAGCGTTTGCAGATGACACATTCTCACCATCATCAAGTGTCACCAGTTGTTTTTATTTCAGCTTTCTGGACGTGGGAGGGCGTCTACTCGGATCTCATTGTAGTTTGGGTTCTCATCAGGAAAGAGGCTGAACACATTTTTTTATACACGTTGGCCTTTCGGATAAAGTTTTTTGCCGGCTGATCGTTCAGTCTCTTGTCCATTTTTCTATGGAATTTTCTTTGCTTTTCTTACTGATTTAAAAGATTTCTTTATTCTGGATAGGAGTCCTTCATCAGATATAATCATCCACTCCTACCTGTGGCCTGCACACTTCTCTTACTAGTATATTTTGACGAATAGAAATTGTTAATTATATCCCAGGCAAACTGTCTTTTCAAAACTACTCAGTGGTTAGTGTATATTTTCTCTACTTAAAATATCTTTGCCTACATCATGGTATTAAGCCATTTTTCCATGTTACCTTTTAGATTTTATAACAATTTTCCTTTTACATTTAGACCTCTAACCTATCTGGAATGAATTTTATGTATACAAGGAAGAAGGAATAAATATTCATATTTTAAAAATACAGATATCTAATTGATCCAGAATATAATTCTTTTGTTTATTGCATTTGTGTGTGTGCGTGTGCCCGCATGTTTGTGTTAGTGGAAATTTTACTCTATTCCGTTCCTTTATTTGCCTGTTTGCACCCATTATTATACTGTCTTCATTATTTAGCTTCATATAAATCCTAATATCTGGTCAATGGAAATGCCACGTTTGCTCTACTTCTTTAAGATCATCTTGGCTAGAGGTGCCTGAGTGGCTCAATGGGTTAAGCATCTGACTTCGGCTCAGGTCATGATCTCATGGTTCATCGGTTCCAGCCTCCTGTGGGACTCTGTGCTGACAGATCAGAGCCTGGAGCCTGCTTCGGAATCTGTGTCTCCCTCTCTCTGCCCTTCCCCAACTTGCTCTCTGTCTCTCTCTCTCTCTCTCTCTCAAAAATAAACAAACACTAAAAAAATTTATAAGATTATCTTAGTTATTTGGGGGCATTTGTATTTACATAAAAATGACTTGGATAAAGGAAGCAATATCCAATCCAATTTTGGATACACTTCATTGTGGTTTTGTTTCCTTCATGATTTTTGATCTCTGGTTCTAACTTCCTTGGTAGATTATCTATGCCAACCCTACACACACATGCGCTTGCACGCACACACACTCACACCCAGTGCACTGTGCTTTCTGGTACACGTGCACTTTTGTGGTCTCTTTTCACATTGACGCTGGGCCTGGTTTGGCCATGTGACTACCTTTTGGCTCATGAAACATTAGCAAACATCGTGGGCATGGAGGCTCCGTCTTCAGGGACACGCACTTCTGATATGCTTCTTTTCAGAACCTGGATGCCATGCTGTGAGAGCTCAGCCTAGCCACCCGGAGAAGCCGTGTAGAGACATGAAGATGTGGCTTACGTCCAAGCCCACACCCAGTTCTGGGAAATGGGCCCTCCAGTCTTCATAGAGTTTCCCCAGCTCTAGCCTGTAGCCATGTGCCCCAGTGCAGGATCTTGAGATAACAAATTATTTTGGCTAGATTCAGCCCCCAAATTTTGGTGTAGTTCTCTATACATTCATGGAATGTGTGTATATAATGTGTGTGTACATACATGAATATATTTGGAGTGGTTTATTACACATCCACAAAATTGTGAAATTTATATATGTATATATACACATATATGTGTATGCACATATATATAGATTATATATATATATATATATATATATATGGAGAGCAAGAGAGAGAGAGAGGAAGCCCTCCTAGTGATTCTTGGAGTGAATGTTGGGCTAACAGTTTTTCAGTTCAGTAACAAAGGTGAAAATACAATTGAAGAACATTTTTCTGTAGTGAATGGCATAGAAGAATGATATGATTGAAGCATTGGAATAATTGGACACTATGCCTCATTAATCCAATCCATTAAATAAAGACAGGGGAGGCTAGCTCATATAAAATACATTATTGTAATGGTAGTTTTGCTGATAATACAAGGATTGTGATTGTTCTCAGGTGATTGTATGGCTGGTGGGTAACAAGCTCTTGGAGTCGTTGAATTGAAAATTATGTTAATACATGTTATATATCATGTTTCTTATGTCCTATAATGGAAGGAGAACCCAAGAGAATATATGCAGATGATACAGCAAGTAAATTATGTACTTTTTTAGATAATTATACTCTCTGCATTGACATAGTTACATCTTAGAAATACTTGTCAGGAACATAGCAGGTCGTGTGTTCCAGCTAAATGATCTTTTTCGGCACCTTGGCCGATATTTTCAGTACAACACGGTGAGGATCCTTTGATGCGCCTCAAATGATTCAGATGTGCCACAAGCAATTTGCGATTAATAACCCTTAAAATGCTGATGTTTGCAAATTATATGCTTTATAAATAACGTAGAGCAATCCAAGCTTATCTCTGTAAAATTCTACTTGACTGTGTTTTGACGTCCCCTTCAAACGGCGTGCTGTACATTTTCTGTCTACCCCTGTGCCCCTGCGTGTGCCCCCTTTCTCACCTGGCTCTGGCTAGCAGATGCTGAGATGGACAGAATGCCTCAACAGGCTCCCAAGCCCTCTGCTCCTAGGATGGGTTTAGCTAGGGGAGTATGGGCAAGAGATCCGAGGGCGGAAGTGATAAAAACAGAGAGGAAGACAAATCTTAAGAGACTCCTAGATACAGATAACAAACTGAGGATTGACGGAGGGAGGTGGGTGGGGGATGGGCTAGATGGATGGTGGGCATTAAGGAGGGCACTTGTTGGCATGAGCGCTGGGTGTTATACATAAGTGATGGACCACTGGGTTCTACTCCTGAAGCCAATACTACACTGTATATTAACTAACATATATTTTAAAAAATACCAAGGTTTTTATTCTTTTGGCTTTCTCCCTGCGAGACCTCTGCAGATTGACTATGTGCCTCGGCTGACAGTCGCAGCTCATTTTAAATGATGTTTTCCATACAGCCACCCCTCCCTCTGTGTCCAGTAACTGTCCCCACACAGCCTTGCATGCCTAGGGGGCCATGGCTCCCCTTGTTACTAGCCTCACAACACGGACCTTCCCTCCTGGGCCCCCCTAAATCCTGTCCACAGAATGAAATGGTTCCCTTTGCAAATTGTCCTTAGGCAAATTCTTCTCCCATATGTGTATGTCCTCTCTTTCCTGCCAGGATGTTAAGGAAGTTGAGATGATTTATCTTTTAGCATATTTTACTGTAAAATCTGGGTAAACACATGGGATTAGGGTCTGAACTTGACCCAAGCCATTATGTGCCAAACACCCATCTAAAAAAATAAAGTTCAGCCTCTGAATTGAGTCCAACACAGCCTTTTAGAAGTGATAAATTATAATAATGGCATCTGTCCCTTAGAAGAAATACTGAATCCCAGAACTTCTGTATGTCCGCATTGGGAAGAGATCATGTGACCCCACACATCCTTTCTCGATGTGGGAAAACTAAGGTCCGGAAAGTGGGCATTGCTTTCCCAGATCACAGTGTGGGTGGGTCAAACTGGTCTGAGCAGGAGGCTGGCCGAAGGCTGCATGTTGAAAGGAGAGAATCATGCACTGAGAACCTGGAGTTTGGGTTTCTACCTGTTCACCCACCAAGTAAATACCACACAGCAAATACACGCAAGCCCTGTTCCAGAAGTGAACTAGGCAACATCATTTGTGCCCTTGTGTGGCCTGCATCCTTAAGGGGAACTCAGAAAATTAGAAGTCAGCCAGATTATTGTGATTCATCTTTACTGCCATGAGTAAGTAGTAATGGGGAAACCTACTCTGGGAAGCCGTCAAAAAACACCTTTCTGTAGAGGTGATATTTAAGTGCATATCCCAATGGCTCATTGATGTCACTCCCCAAATGTTCTTATTGAGCGCCTCCTGTGTACCACGCAGGTGCAGTGGCTGGGACTTCATGAGTAAAACCTACTACTGTATCCTAGTAGAGGAAAGAGATGATCAGTTTTAAAAACTGAAGCTAGGAAATGACGAGGGGCGTGAGGACAGCTGACACGATGCACTGAGAATCCACAAAAGGGTGGCTTTGCAGCTGGAAAAGGCAGAGCAGATTCCCCTGAGAAAGTGGTGCTCACAGTGGGGCAGCAATTGATTGAAAGAATATGGGAGAAATGGCATTCTGCGACCCAAAACCAAACCAAACCAAAGCGAAATCACTCCAGGAGGCATGTAGAAGGCTTCAAGAAAAAGAAAAGCCAAGGGGTTGCAAGTCCGGAGTGTGAGGAAGAGGCTGGAGCAAGAGACAGAAGAGGGGAGGCAGCGACACGGTGCTTTCCAGGTCCTGGTGAGAAGTTTTGCTGTTACTCTTAGAGCACTGGAATGTACTAAACAGCCATAGGCGTGTGTGTGTCTGTGTGTGCATCTGTAGGTGTTTGTGTGTGTGCATGTGCACACATACCCACATGCAGAGTTCACACTGCCTAGAGCATGTGTGGAAGAGGCAGTCAGAACGTGTGCAAAGGCCCTGAGGTCAGAAGAGCTTTGTGCATTTCTTTGAGGAACTGCAAGAAGACAGCTGTATTGGAGCATCATGAATGGGGTGAAGGGGGTTTCTAGATGAGCTTGGGGATTAGGCCGGGGACAAGCCATGCTTAGCCTGTGGGCCAGGGGTAGAAGCCCTTCCAGTAAGCACCTGGCAGGTGCTGATCCATGCTGGCAATCGTCACTTACCAGCCCTGTGACCTCCGCCTCCTCTCTCAAAGCAGGCAAACCCAACCACTGAGGCAGAGCTTCCCAGGAGGAAGAAATCAGGTGTGACGGGAGTCCCGTGCAGGGCACGTGCGGGCCGCCATCTGCCCGCCTCGCACATGACCCCCTCAGTGTGCCCTTGCCGAAACGTCCACGTCGCTCTAGATCGGTGACTACGGAATGCATGAGCCTCAGTGTCCTCCAGGAGCTTGTTCATAACGCAGACCCCCAGTCCTGGTTCGAACCCAAGTCTGCCGGCCTTGAATTTGCCGGGCTGGGGCCTGGGACCCTGTAGTTTCAAACAAGCACATGGAGTGACTGATGTTTGGAAGCCACTCGACCAGACACTCTTCAAGGGCCCGCAGACACCAAACACTCCGTGAATCAATGCCTGTAACTCTGGCGCCGTGGCCTGCGCAAGTGTGACCTCTAGGAGTCCCCTCTGCTGCCAGATTTCCGCCTCACTTCTGCCAGAGCTTCCACAGGCTGTCTGGGATGGCTTCTCACCCTCCCCTTGCTTCCCAATTTGATTATTACAGCAACCAGATGTGACAGGCTCCGGCTCGGACCCATTTAAACATCTCAGAGGACACCATTCGGGACCCAGGCCTTTTATCATTTGCCAGGCCCTGACCCGAGAAGCCTGGAAGGTCCTTACACTAATTAACAATGAAATGTCCTTCGGCCAGAATAATCTGATTATGGGCCCCAGAGCAGCTGCTGATGGTCACAGTCAAACCCACATGGAGAGAGCACGTCGCTGGGGGGGCTCGGCCCCCCTCAAACAGTATGTCCTCTTCCTCTGTGGCCCTGTTTCCAAACACTTCTGTGTGTCTGTGCCTCTCTTTGTGTTTTTGAAACTGTGAATGTAAAGGTATCTTTCTTCAGGAAATTGAATGCACACATGCAAACGGATGTACCCATTTTCAGCACTCGTGGGTCACCTCAACCTACCGGTGGCTCCTGCCTCTCGTGCCTCCTCTGGTGGCCCGTCCAGCCCTGCTTCCTCACCATGCACGGCTTCCCGTGTTTCCTTCTGGACCTCCTCTTGGGTGCTTTTCTTTCTAGGCATGTGGGATTACAGTGTAGATTTTGTCCCTCGTCCCTTGAATTACACGTAGGAAGAGGACTCAGAATTTGAGCTGGGAGACCAGAACTCCTGTTTTAGCTCTGCTCACCAATTATCTAAACGTGGAAAACTTACTCCTGGAGATCTAGCACCCTGCCGGTAACCTGGTGGGATTGGGCGAGATGGCAGAGCGTGCGTCGCCACAGTAGGACTAGTTTACAGGACAGCTGTGCACCATTGTGTGGCGCTGGCCACACTAATGACGTTGATGCGGTGACAGCCACTGACATTTGTTGGGTACATCTTTCCGATACTCCAGATACCGTGCTACTGGCTGAGAACACACTAAGTGACGTGATCTCCAAGTAACCCTGGAAGGTAGGTAAAAACCTGAGGATTATTTTGTAAATCATTGGATAGAAAACCCTGGCTAGAAATATAATGACATTTTTATGGTTTTCGTGTTCTTCTTTCTTATGAATATTCATGTCTCCCTGCAAAAATAGTAATGAGTTTAATTCAAGGCCCGCCCTTGACCCTTTTTGGATATCTCACAATATTAGACCTGTGAATTGTATTATGATAGGCTTCTAAAATTTGAAAACATTCTGAATTCTGAAACATTTATGGACCCAAAGGTTTTGAAAAAGGGTATTTGGACCTGCATATATTATGCTCATTTAAAAGTTGCTAAAAGTGAGACTCAATAGTTTAAGCACCGGGGCACCTGGGTGGCTCAGTCAGTCGAGCATCTAACTTCAGCTCAGGCCACGATCTCAGGGTTTGTGAGTTGGAGCCCCACATGGGACTTGCTGCTGTCAGTGCAGAGCCTGCTTCAGATCCTCTGTCCCCCTCTCTCTACCCCTCCCCCATTTGCATGCATGGGCACTCGCTCTCTCTCTCTCTCAAAAATAAACATTAGAAGAAAAAAAAAAGTTTAAGCACCTTCCCACAGTGAACTGATGAGTAAGCTGGCTGCAGCATGAACCAAGAACCGTCCTATGCCATAGAACATTCTCTTTCCACTGGCGTGTGAGTGTTAAAGGTGATCTAAGATGCTGATGGGCAGAGTGCACACAGTGACCCCCGCACAGCTTTCAGACTCAGATCTGCGGATCTCAGGTAGAGCAGCTCTCCCTGCCCTGTCTTCCTCCGGTGCAGTCATGCTTCATCTCAGGGCTTTCTTAACAAACACACTGCCCCATTTGGGACCCAGGAGTAAGTAACCATTCTGATTTTCTAATTCGCTTGGGGTAAGGTGTCTGTCAGGGCCAGCACTGCATTTAGGAAATGGAATGGAATTTAGATGGTGGAACTGAAAACCCTACAAAGAAGGAAATATTTACAGGAGGGAGGGAAGTGTTAAGAGAACAGGCACTTGATGTTGAGTCACCTCCAGACAAGCAACCCTGGGGTGTAGCTACCACCCAGAGCTCTGCAGGAACAAGGAGGGGACCCAGACTGATGGGACCCCAGAAAGAGCTGGAGCTGCAGGAAAGGCCCCCAGGCAAGGGCTGAAGGAGGGACAACCACCCTCAGACTGTGGCCCCATTGGTCTTTTTGTCTTGCCCTCTGACCTTCTGCCAGTGCTGTTGGATGGCCAAAGCCAAACAAAAGCGAGACAGCAAAGGATCCAGCAGACGCAGTTCCTAGGGTCTGGCCTCACAGAGCACAGAGAAGGGCAGCAAACAGTGGACAGTGGGTCTTTGCATGGAGAATAACCCGTGCACGTGAGGTCAAGGTTCCTCATGAGCTATGAGCTGGTGTTGCATGGTGGTTAGGTGTGCGAGCTCTGGACAGAATGCCTTGTGTATCAGTCAGCTTGGGCCCCTGTAACAAAATGCAGTGGGCTGGTGAGAGCTCTCTTCTTAGCTTGCAGGTGGCTGCCTTCTCCTGATGCCCTCAAACAGCAGAAAGAGCTTTGGTGTCTCTTCTGTTTATAAAGACACTAATCTCATGACAGGAGCTCCACCCTCATGGCTGCAAGAAAAGGAATTACCTCCCCAAAGCTCTGCCTCCAAATGCCATCACACTGGGGGGTAGGGCTTCAACTTATGAATTTGGTCAGGGGTGGGTAGGGAAGGGGGGAGCACAGTTCAATTCATAGCACCTCAGTTGATCTTGAAATTCCTTGTGGCATTCATCAATTCAGTCACTGATTTAGAAACTTTTTGTTTTTGGAAATTTGTAATTGTTTTCATCTTCCTTTTTTAAAGTTTCCTTCTCCTAAGCAGCATTCACAATGGGGGCCACACATGTTACATCACTGAATCATACCAATGAATCATTTTGTCAATGAGGCCGCTGAGCAATTTCACTAACTCATTGAATCAAGATGGAGAAAATTGTTCTTCTGAAGAGAGTATTTATTGAGGAGACATTTTTATGAGCTTTCTGAGATAGAAGTGAAACCACAAAAATATCCTTTCATGGTGGAGTCGTCTGTGAATCTGTGAGCCCCTTCTTTGAAGAGCACCAGCAGGTCGGAGATGATAACTGGGGAGTTGTATCTTTCTGCATCATTGAGGATTTGAACATGGGTTGGGGTACAATCTGGAAAGGAAGGGACGCCCATCAGGGCAGTGTCCATGGCAGGGCAGACAGAAGGGAGAACAAAGGAAACATAAAGGCAACAAAACAGCATGTACAGAGATGTGAGCAGGAAGGGAGTTTGGGGGAGTTAGTCCACTTTGTGGGTCACATGTTATGCATGTGGGATGCAATATAAACCCTACTCGGCTTGGAAACTTTAGAAAAGTCTACTGTGCTCACAGGCATCAGTGCAGATGGATTATTTAAGGAAGTCCAAGAGGATAAGTTCTGTTCCAGGTCAGCAGGGAATAAAAACTGGTCCAGCACATGTCACCAAAAGAGCAAAAGGACACCTGCGTAGCCTCTATTTTATGGAAGAACACCCTGAGATTTGATATGTCATTGTCTCAAATTACATTACTTGTAAGTGGTAGAGCTCAAGGTTGAATTTAGATTTGTCTGACTTCAATGACTGAATTCTTTACACTCTTCTCTAATGGCTCTAAAGTGGTCGAGATGTGATAATTGCTATAAGGCGATAAAATAGGCGAATCACACAAAAAATGCTTTCCTTGAAGAGTTACATGGTGACCATCCAATTCCTGCTTGAACACCAAAGGTGACAGAAAGCTCACTTTCCCCTCTGAGGAGACTGTTTAATTTTTTAAATTCCTTGGGGTAAAATTTATACTATAAGATAAAAAAGAAATATCACTTTCAAGGTTTGAGCCTGAATCTTTTATTCCTAATTCAAAATCTTGCAGTAGCATCAAAGAAGGATTTTCCCAAACTATCAGAAAGTCTTTCCAACTCTTAGAGGAGATGTCACAGCTACAATGACCCTTTTGTCCTCAGGGCTAAGCAACCACAGTGGTGTGGAGGAGTACTTTTGTGGCAGCAATTCCAACTTCCTTCTCCAAAGGTTGCCTAATACAGTTAATGATCCTCCTTTAGAGAATGGATGAACATTATTTGAAGTGAGTGCATTTTTTAAAACCAGTATGTATGCACAGGATATTAATCGTCAACAATGGGCCCTCTGCTGAGCCAGAGACATGCTGGGAGAGGTCTGGAGAGGAAGCTGAGGTGCCAGCTTACGGGGCAATGAGCTGAAAATCGCCATCTGGTAAGCGAGAGAGAGAGCACCTGAGAGGCGCCCAGAGAAAGCACTCATCTGCACAGAGGAACACGGGTCTGCTTCCCACACAATTAAGAGAGAAGACAAATCAAGTAGGAAGTCTGTCCCTAGGAAGGAAGCAGGAAGCCTGTGGGAGGGAGATGGCAGTGCCCAGTATGGTGTTGGGATTCCAGGGTTGGAGACTTTGGTTGGCATGTCTGGCCAGGGAGGATGACTATAGGCACCATAACCATCTTTTTTCATTTCCTGGCTCTGATCCCTTCCTTGCTGAGGTCCCAAGTCATATTGAATCATTATCAAAGTGCTCCCAGGTCCCTGCCAAGGACCATAAGGAAAGGCTATGGCCAACGACCAAGGGGGAGACAGAAAAAGAACCAGTGACAAATTTCGAGAGGATTCAGCAGAAGAGCCAGATGGCACAACATGGACTGTAGAACAGGCTGTGAGTGGTTCAAGGTTCCGAAGGGGAAGAAGAGCAATGGGTCATTGAAATGCTGGCATTTAAGGGCAATGGGGCTGGTGTGGCAATTTGATTATGGAGTCAAATGAAAGGTCTAGATTTTTAAATATTCTTAGAAATGTTCATGGCTATTACTTTCAGATATGTACAAAGAAAATGCACATCTACACTCAGGAAAGTGGGTGGACTGTAGATGGAACCTCAAGAAGTAGTTTGAATAAAGTAACATATATTGATTAACGTCTACTTTGAGTGTGTCTCCAATGTTTCTCTTTGGTATCATTACCACATTATCTGTCACATGAGCAATGACAAACATACGAAATGATAAACTTAATGATGATAATCTTAAAAACACATGATTCGAAAAGAAAAGTCTAAAAGTAAATGGAGAGCTGTACTGTGTTCCCAGAGAGGCTACCTCAATTCTGTGAAAATTATGACTTGTCTGAAATTAATTTATAACTCGAACATGGTGCTAGCCGGCAAAAGCGATTCTAAGGAAAATCTGAAAAAATAAACAGAGGGTAATATCCATGACAATTCTATAAAAGAGGCCACTGGAGGGGTTCTAACCTGTCATGCAGCAAATTTACTGTCAACCTGAGATAATTGAAGCCCTGCAGTGCTGATCCGGGGGAGAAAGTATAATAGAAAGAGACGTCATGTATTATTTAAACAAACTGAGGGCTGCTGGAGGGGAAGGAGGTGGGGGGATGGGCTAGATAGGTGATGGGCATTAAGGAGGGCACTTGTTGGGATGAGCGCTGGGTGTTATATGTAAGTGATGAGCCACTAAATTCTACTCTTGAAACCAATAATAAAAAAAAAGAAACAATAGAAAAAAATAAAAAAAGTCTTTAACATATGGAAGGGTAGTGGTTCAAATTTGAAGTTAAAGTGATTAACTGATTATTCCTTAAATAGGATTTTGAAGTTTGGCTTAGAGAAAAATTAGGGAGACACTCATCTAACATGTAAAAGTAATTGCAGAGAGAATAAAGCTTTGAGAGTGAAGAGTATAGTAATAACAAGAAAGTAGAGGCCTATATAAAAACTGGTTTGAATGAAATTTATAAGGATAAAGTAGAATGTTTAAAAATCACAAATACTAGCGTGCCTGAGTGGCTCAGTCGGTTAAGTGTCCAACTTTGGCTCATGGTTGGCTCATGGTTCGTGAGTTCAAGACCTGCATTGAGCTCTGTGCTGACAATTCAAAGCCTGGAACCTGCTTCAGATTCTGTGTTTCCCTGTCTCTCTGTTCCTCCCCGACTCGCTCTTTCTCTCTCAAAAATAAATAAATATTTTAAAAAATCACAAGGATGGATGGATTTACTAAATGAAATATTATTCCTATATATGTACATATGATACACATATATACTTGCAGGCTATGAAGAAAATCCCCTAAGTGGTAGTGAATAATCATAGAGGCGGATCATTTAATTGGAAAAATTATAAACAAGAAAATGTCTTTATTTCATGTCCAATAAACATAGTTAATGATATATCAAGATATTGATACTGGGTATTCAAGATATTGAATGATATTGTAAAACTGACTGGAAAATGGACCTTCTGGTCTATGAAATGATAGTGAGCAAATGGACTCATGAAGTCCATTTCATAGATGAAGTGCACATTTCATTGGATGTTTCAATTTTCTACTTTGCTTTATTATGAGAAGCTGTGCTTCATAAAAATCTTCATTTAGTCAAACCAGGTATCAAAAGGTAATCATCTAGTTAGCACAAAGAAATATCTACTTCATAAATGCAGAGGTAAAAACAAAGCCTCAGTTGATTTTCTAATGTTTTTTTTAAAAAATGTTTATTTTTGAGAGAGATAAAAAGAGAGACTGTGAGCATGGGAGGGGCAGAGAGAGAGGGAGACACAGAATCCCAAGCAGGCTCCACACTGTCAGCACAGAGCCCAACGTGGGGCTCGATCTCATGAACCGTGAGATCATGACCTGAGCTGAGATCAGGAGTCGGACGCTTAACCCACTGAGCCACCCAGGTGCCCCAATTTTTTAATGGCTTTTATCTACTCAGAAATTTAAGTCATGAAGTATGTTGATTTTATGTCATCAAAATGGGCATTTCTGTAACTAGGGTCCGCCCAGCTTGTCCACAGTCTTGTCGTTGTGCATGGAAAGGTGGGCGCATGTGGACGCAGGTGCACATTTACTGCCAGGATGTTGAAAACGGATCATCTTATATTCATGCATAGTCATACTTATTAGCCCCAGATACAGCTTGTGTTTATGACTTTACTGTTAGAAAATGTCCAGGTATATTGACTTAATTATTTCATGTTAGTGAGAAAACAAAACAAGATGGTTCAATATAGAAGTGATGTGTTTGTGTCTGGTCAAGTAGAGCAGAACGAGTATCATGGTGAGTGGTGCCAACAATGTGTGTGTGCATGCGTGTGTGTGTGTGTGTGTGCATGTGTGTGTATGCATGTGTGCGTGCATGTGTGTGTGCATGTGTGCATGTGTGTGTGTGTGTGTGCATGTGTGTGTGTTTCTATCCTAGGAAGGAGAGAGGTGGTGAGGAAGTAACCCAGCACAAAGAAGTAAAACCACATCAAAATCGACATAACCCTTCTCTTAGAGATCATGCCTGTGTTCGTGTAACGTTTTAACCAGGCTCCTATTTTAGCAAAAAACAGTTTTCACATATCTCATTCATGTTGATTACTTAAATTTTATTTGCTTTATGTCTTTATTAATGTTTCTATTACAGATTTTGTTTGACTTTCTAGGTGACTCCGAAAATTTCTGCTTAATTTTCTTTTTTTTAAAGTTTATTTTTTATGTATTACTCGTTTTGAGAGAGAGTGCATGCATGCACAAGCACACAAGTGTGGGAGGGGCAGGGAGAGAGAGAGAGAGAGAGAGAGAGAGAGAGAAACCCAAGCAGGCTCCAAGCTGTCAGCACGGAGCCCAGTGTGGGGCTCCAACTCATGAACCGTGAGATCATGACCTGAATCAAAATCAAGAGTCGGATGCTTAACTGACTGAGCCACTGAGACGCCCCTCTGCTTAATTTTCTGCACAAGCTACACTAGAACTTTCTGATGTTCTGCCTCTTTGGAGTATAACCCGCTAGAATGAATGCTGAATTATATCTCAGGATACCTGGGATGAGACCCTATGGTCTGGCCAGTATCTTAGGTCAGTTTCCTCCACTTTGGAGGCCTTAGTTTCCACATACAAAAAAAATGAGAGGTTTGCGTATGAACTGAGGTTCTCAAATGTGATGGAGCAGAAGTATCATGCGGGGAGCTTGCTGATCACGCACATCCATATCTCCAGCTTCAGAGAATCTGGGGAAGCTGTTTGGTGACCCCAGCGGCACTGCTTTTGAACCAGGACTCCAGGCCATGCAGTCGTAGGTGTGTTGTGGTCCTACGCTGAGAACCGGCGTCCTCAGGCCGTGGTTCTTATGCAGCAGGCACACCAGAATCACCTGGGCAGCCTTGAAATCAGCTTTGAAACTGATGTCTAGGCCTTAACCTAGACCAGTGTAGACTTGCCAGGGCACAGATTTTATTTAAAAAGCTCCCTCAGTGATGTGGTACAGTCGGAATGAAAAACTTCTGCTCTCGGTAGATGTGTTAGACCCTTTACAGTTTGAACCCATTACTTAAATAGGTAGTTCTGGGTCAAATGGTAATCCAGAATAGACAGGTGGGCAGTGGTGGCACCGAAACCCATGTGACAGGATAATGGGGGACAATGTGGGAAGGAGATGCAAAGGCGGAGGGGAAACTGATTCCTTTATCATCAGTCAGGTCGCCTCAGTTAATCCTCAGTTAGGATAATTTTCTTATCATACGTAACAGGTGAGGGGAACACGTCCATAGATGTGACATGATTTATTTGAGGTCTTACAGATAGCAAGGAGCAGAGCCAGGATTTGAATCCATGTTGGTTGGACCCAAAGCCCACCAGTCCTATTCTACTGCCAATCAGAAGGTAGGTGGGAGATTCCCTCACTCTTCCTGGCTGACTTGGTGCATATTCCTAGAGGATAAATTATGTTTCCTCGAATGTCTCTGGGATGGGAAAAATAAAATGCAAAATGAAAGGAACTAAAAATAAGATCATCTAATTGATCATCTAAAGATATTTTGGATTTTTGTAAAATCATAGTCATTTCAATGGTCATATAATCCCTGCTTTAGTGCTCGATCTCCACAGATTTAGGGTAGCTCCAGGGAAGAATCTAGATTCCATTTACTTATGAGGCATACCCCTGTACCAGAACCGTGAGGGATGTCATGTTTCACGCATTTCCATGGCCCTGCCAACACGCCTACGAAGAGCCAAAGACATGTTATCTAGAAAAGCATTCACCAGCATGTAGAAAGTGCATAGGTGAGTCAGACTGCAGGATTCTGGGAATTTCCCAATTAGACACTCATGGGAAATGTCTCTCCCGCTCACACAACTAGTGGATCCCACTCACACTGCCCTGGCTCTGCCCTAGTTTGCCTGTGTGTGTCCACCATACTTGAAATGTTACCTGGTCACACTCCATGCTCAATTCTTTGTTTAAAAAATAATTTTATGTTTATTTACTTTTGAGAGTGAGAGAGACAGAGCCCAAGCGGGGGAGGGGCAGAGAGAGGAGACACAGAATGTGAAGCAGGCTTCAGGCTCTGAGCTGTCAGCACAGACCCCAACGCGGGGCTCTAATGCACAGACTGCGAGATCATGACCTTAGCCGAAGTCGGAGGCTTAACTGACTGAGCCACCCAGGCGCCCCTCCATGGTCAATTCTAACCAGTGCATCCTAGTCATGGAGCTGAGACCCTATTCATGGACCTGTCAGCTGTCAGACAGGATCATCTACGCTCCTCAAGGATTGCCAGGGAGCCACAGACACATCTGCTTGGGCTTCAGGATATAGAAAATAATACATTATACATAGTTGTTTGGGGGACAATGAATATGTCTGTTTATACAATAGCATCATATGCATTAGCCCCATATTTGCACATAAAATGGTTGGGAAAATACAATAAGAATGCTCAGCAGTTATCTCCTTGTGTTGGGATTTCAGTCCATGACTGTCTTCCTCCTTCTCTTCCTCCACCTCTTTCTCATCCTCCTCCTTTTCTTTCTTTGCTGACCTAAATCTTAAATATTAGCCACCATGACCATGGACACCTGGCTTACTCATACATATTTTCCAGGACTCCACATTTCTTCCAGGAGACCTTTTTGGAGATCCCAAAGTAAGGTTTTCTTCCTGCTCTGTCCTCCCATGTCCCCCAGACCCCAGACCTCCCTTCCCAGAACAGCTATCGAATGTATGGTACTCTATTGCTCATCATCAATTTATCTCACTAGAGTACAAGTTCTTTGAGGGCAGAGACTGTGGGATCATCCTATTGCCTGTATGGCGTGTAGCCTCTTCCACTCTCTGCTTGTTGAACTAATGTCTGTGAGACAAGGAAACTGCAGCACAGAACATCTTTGGCCAGGGCTGTGTTGTTCTGTTGTGTGAAGAAAGAGCATTTGAGAGTCATGACTCGGGTCCAAATTCTGGATCCTCAATCACCAACCTTGTGAACAGGGGCTACTTAACCACTTTGTGTCGCCGTTTCTCTATCTGTAAAAGTTGAGGACACAGATGTGTACTGTGCAGGATGTGTGTGAGGAGTCCATGAGATGCACAGTATCCTTCCCAAGCTAAGAAATGAGACACGATCAGGGGAAAACATAAGGAGACAAATTATACATGCCCAACTCTCATTAGAAACCATATTATGTGACAGCCAGATGCCTGTCCTCTCTTACCTAGCTACAGAAAGCTTACTCAAAACATTGTGGTGCCGCAGCCAGCACCACATAGACACTTAGGTGGTAGCATGTCTTCTAAGTAGAAAGATTTTCCAAAGGGCATTTCCTGCCTCACGACTCTAATCTTCCCTGACAGGGGAATGGTGCTCAGAGATGAAGATCGTGATGAGTGTAATACACCTTGACTTGAGCAACGTTATGAATTCTTTGTTGCATGACCCATCTGTTTCACATTAAAAACATATTCTAAATGACAACTGCGAGGTACATACCCAGTCATGTTTTCTTGGATAATGTTTTATGGACAATAGCTGTCTACACAGAATATAAAGATGGATTTTCTAAAAAGATGGACTGAAAAGTTCGAGTTTGAAATGTCAGAAGTCACTTTCAAGGCCTCAGAAGTCATGACCCACCTCACTGGCTTGGCCCTCACCTCACAGACTGTCAATGCTTCCTGCAGGGACTCCAGCTGAACATTGCCTGTAGACACAGCGACTCCATGGCAGCAGCATGGGGAAGATAGGCTTCTGACCTGAATGCCCTCTGAGTGTATCTCTAAGCATGGTACCAGGAGGAAAACATTTAAAAGATTGTTGTAATGGTTTCCATTTGCAGAGTTAATAGGGAGGAGGGAACACTGAACATTGCATCTAACCACCTACTTCTCTAAAAACTAACTGCTACTGCTTTTTGTTGAGACTAGTTTTGTAGACAAGTGTCTATTTCTAGGAACAATGCAATAGCTTCTCAACCACCTCTTGCATTTACCAAGGTTCGAATTCCTAGTGTCCTCAGTGACCACTACTTACATATCATACATAATTTCTAATTGCCTCATCTCCATTCCCAGTGGACATTACCACTTACCTGCATTACTAGGGAGTTATCCTCACTGGCATCCCCCTGCTACTTCAGGCAATATTCTGCTTTCAGGTTTGTTTTTACCATTCTGATTATATCATTCCTCTGTCGGAGAAAGTTGCTGTGGTTCCCCATTGCCCCCCAAAATAGTCCAGAATATTTTATATGCCCTTTTATGATCTGGCTCAAATCTACCCTCTTGTTCTCCTTGTAAATCACTCATCAGTCTACAGTCATTTCCTTAAAAATTCATGAACATTGGTTCTTTGGTGCCTCTGTAAGCACTATTTCCTCTACCCTGAATGCTTACACTTTCCATATTTATGCTTTCCCCCAAAAATATGACTAGGAGACAAGCCAAGAGCTCCTTTTTTATATAAAGCCTTCTCTGCCTCTCCTAGTCAGAAAAATTCTTCTCATTGGAACTTTAAAAATTCAGGTTCTCAGATTGGGCGAGTCCCCTCATCTTTACAGGCTTCAAGCTCTCATGTTTGAAAATGATGGGAAAAACAGTGATTTCTCTGCAGGATTGTTGGATAAATCACACTTAGGAAAATAAGTGAAATGTTATTTATAACATTTATGAAAGCATACAGAGCAATATTGTCCCCGAGTAACTTCCACCTTGCGGAGCACAGCGGAAGTCTATGTGATAAATGTTTTTGCTTCTTTTGCATCTCCATTTGGCTCCCTTTTAGGGATGTGACACTTCATCTAGGCCTCCGTAGAGGACAATTTGCAATTTCAGAAGGAAGAGATGGAGGCATTTCCAAGCAAGAAAATGTAACAACTGTTAAGCAAGAGAAACTGCATTACTTCAGGCAATTTCAACGCCCTGAATCCTCCGTCTTCCTTTTACCTGAGTGCATACCCAAATCTGAAACCTGATATAAAGAGTTTAAAGGTTAAAACTGCTTTATGGCTTCTTTTTTTTTTTTAAAGCAAATCCTGATAAAGTAAATCTTTAAATAACGCCATAATTCATCAATGGGTCCTTAGTATGATGGGAAAAGCTGATTTTAAGAGTGTTGAACTTGTAAGACGTAATATAATGAGTAGGCAAGCAGAGGTGAAAAATGTGTCCCTCTTTACCCTAAATGAGTCTAGATATTTTTTCTTAGCTCAGACGTATAAGCATTTGATGTTTCTATTATAGTTTTTACTACCCTATTAGGAGACAATCATTCATGACAGGGAATCTGAGCAATTATAATGGATTTCTGCAGGTCCACCAATACCTCATAGTCCCCAATGTCTCTGATGAGCTCACTTCCTGAAGTCATCGATAAATACTTTAAATACAACCTTGACGCTAGCCTTGGGATTTCCTGGAAATGTTCTCTGATGAGTTCTGATGCATGAGGCGAGTGAGCAATGCACTCCTAATCTTTGTTCTGGGTGACAATGGCAAGACTGAAGGCAAGAAGTGGCAGGCATTATAAGGCAGAGGAACTAGCACAGGGAAGGGTCTGGAGGAATAAATGCACATGGGATGTTTAGAAGAAAATGCCTTGGTTAGATTCTCTTTCCATGGCCTATTGATTTGTTTTCATAAATTAGTACATCATGAAGTAGAACTCAGAGAATCTTCAGTCTCACTTGTTCTTATCTATAATTCACACCAAGGCCTAAAGGTCTCCCCTCAAGCAAATCATAGTGCACCCTCCAAAGTTGAACCATTGGAATTTCAGGGGGACACCACCACATGCTGGCTATAAAGAGAGGTATCAAAGATATGGTTCCTATCCTTGTGGAATCTGAGCCCTAGTGAGATCGTAAGATGAACACTCAAGTAAATGCCATCCAAGAGAGCTGTATTATTCTCTAAGGTCAGAAGTCAGAAGTGGGTCTCTTTGGGCTGAAATCAAGGTATCAGCAGGGCACCTGGGTGGCTCAGTTGGTTGAGTGTCCAACTCTTGATGTTGGCTCAGGTCATGATCCCGGGGTCACGGGATCAAGGTCTGTGTATGGCTCTGTGCTAAACATGGAGCTTGCTTGGGATTCTCTCTCTCTCCCTCTCTCCCCTTCTGCCCCAGGCCTTCACAGGTTCTCTCTCTCTCTCTCAAATAAAAAACATTAAGATCAAGGTGTCACTAGATTGTGTTCCCTCTGGGGGCCTTAGGAGGAATCCATGTCCTTGCCTTTTCTTGCCCCTGGAGACCACCTGCACTCCTGGTTTCCTGGTCCCTCCTCCATCTTCAGAGCCAGCAGTGTGGTGTCCCTGAGTCTTTCTATGACATTTCTGCCTCACAGTCTCACCTATAAAGACCCTGTGGTACTTTGGACCCAACTGTAATAACTCCAAATGACCTCCCCAGCTCAGATCCTTAATCAAATCTTATTCCCAAGGTCCTTGTTGCACATAAGGTAACATATTCATAGGTTCTGTGAGTTAGGACATGGGCATCTCTGGAAGTATGAGCAGAAATGGGAGAAGTTATTTCTGCACCTGCAATCAGCAAGGACATTCTTAATTCACTCAACAAGTGTTAGCTTCAGCCTACGCCGTGACAGACACTGTGCTAGACTTCAATGATAAGAAGGTGAGAAAAAAATAGACATGATGTCCGCCCACACTGAGCACACAATGTAGATGGGGGTAGTAATATCAGAGGATTACAAAGTCAGAGTAGAATCTCACTAGTGGATGTCCAGGAAGCACAGGTGTAGGAGGCTAGGAGAATGAACAATGGGATGTGGGAAGAAACTGCCCCAGGCCACAGGAAAGCCTGTGATGCTGAGGCTCTGGTGGGGAGAGTCTGGAAAGGGTAAAGAATGGAAGTCCAGTGAGCCTAGTGCTTGGGCCAGGGTGGGGGGTGTTGCATGAGGCTAGAGGGATAGACCACAACCAGACCATTCAGGGCCTTGCAGGATAAGGCAAGGATTTTAGTCTTCAAAGAATGAAAGGGTTTACATCTTGTGTGCATGTGTAGATAGAACACAAAAAATAACATAAGGAGAATGATGGATTTGGAAAAGTGGAGCTTATACACTGATTGTGTCCCCCTAAGATTCTGAATTAAAGCTCTAATCCCCAGTGCAAGTATATTTAGAGAGAGGGCCTTTAAAGGAGGTAATTAAAGGCAAGTGAGATTATAAGGGTAGGGCCCTGATCCACACAGGAGTGGTGTCCTTATGAGAGAGAGAAAGAGAGAGATGGATGTGCATATGCAGAGCAAGGCAATGTGAGGACACAGGGAGAATAGAGCCACTGCAAGCAAAGAGAAGGACCTCAGGAGGACACAAGCCGGTTGTCACCTCGATCCTGCGGTTGTAGCCTCCAGAGCTGTGAGAAGATAAGGTTCCATTGTTGACGCCACCCTGACCCACTCTGTGGTATTTTGTCATGGGAGCTGGAGCAGATTAACACAGAGAGTCCTTGTTCTACAGAACGAAGCAGAGGCTCCCCTGAAGAGCTCAGGGTAGGAGAGGAAGGGATCATGTCACAGAACTTGATAATGAGGCATCAGGGACAGGACACACCAATATGGTAAGTCGTGATCAGAAACGATTTGCAGAGAAAGACACAGAGATTGCTCTAAAAGTGTTTAAGTGTATGTAGTATTCATGTTGAGTTTAAAATTAACAAAAAATAGGGGGGGGGACCTGGGTGGCTCAGTTGGTTGAGCATCTGACTTTGGCTCAGGTCATGATCTCTCAGTTCTTGAGTTCAAGCCCCGCATCAAGCTCTGTGGTGACAGTCCAGAGCCTGGAGCCTGCTTTCGATTCTGCGTCTCCCTCTCTCTCTGTTCCTCCCCCATTTACACTCTGTCTGTCTCTCTCTAAAAAATAAACATTAAAAAAATTAACAAATATGGTATAGAGAAAATATACTGAATTAAGGCAGATTAAAAAAAAAAGTTTAAAATTCCAGATTATATTTACTATATTAATCAGGATTTTGCAGAAAAACAGAACCAAGGAATATGAATATATTCCTCATAATAACAAAATGTAATAGGGTGTGTATATATCTATATCTATCTCATAATCTCTCTCTCTCTCTCTCTCTCTCTCTCTTGATTTTGAGGTAACCATATACCACATTTGGGAATACTTTTCAAATCCATTTACTGGGTAGCCCACAGGCTGCAAGTTTTCAAGTGGACCCTTCACAAAAGAAGGCTCTGTTTAAGGTCTACTCTGTACTTTGGACTTTGCACCAGCTAGTGGTAAAAAGATGGTCTGTGGCAATTGCAGGAAGAAGCCTCTGGAAGGCCTGGATAGGAAGGTTTCAGTGCGTGTTTCTAGGTATTTGAAGAAAGCTCATGTTCTCTTCTTTTGACTCCTATTGTTCACCTGGGGTTTTGGTTGTACATACTTTCCCCCTTTTCTGTCTTGTTTTTCATTAGGATTTTGTTTTATATGGACACCAAGATGAGAGTTTTTAAGAGCCCTTCTGTTAACTACCTTGAGCATGATATAAAAATTCGGTAGCATTGATTAAAAATAACCCAATTCCATGCTAGGTTAATGTTTTCCAGTTCCTTCATAGGTGTTACATCATGTGCACCTCGTAATAACCCCATACAGTGGGCGGTCATTTTACTTTACTTCACAGGTGAGGTTCAGAGAAGTTGATTTGTCCTGGGAATAAGTAGTAATAAGTAGCTGGGTCTCTCAGTGTCCTTGAGGCAACTGGTATGGCAGTGAACAAGACATATCCTGGAGATCCTTCCAGAGAAAGCATGAAGAGCGTCATGAGAACCTGAACTAGCATAGTACATCCAGGTACTTTCAAATTCTGCTTAGCCTAGAGATTGTTACAAGGTTTTCAAAGGTGAGGGATCCAGAGAATATCAATATATTTAAATTCCCCCAGAAACTTGTATCTTGGCATCACCAGTAGTGGAAAGAAGTCATGGAAAGAAGGAAAGAGGATTGTATTAATCAGTAAAACCTGTGTGGTGGTTATGGTTTCTATAGTTAATTGAAGAAATAATTTAATAAATTGGAGCCTTCTTCTACTACCAAAAACTCATCTTCCCCATCCCCTCTGACAGCCCCAGTTAATTGGAATTTTCTTCCTGATGGTGTCACTGATGCCTTTATTCACACAGGATCTTTATCTGATTGCCAAAAGTTCCTATTGGCTGTTATTTTGGGGCATGCTGTATCTAAGAAATCATCAAGTGCATTTCTCGGATTTCACACACTGTCTTTCTTGACAATATGTTTCCTGACAAAGGTTTTTAGTAACAGAGCGTCCCGTTGGTAATCAGAATTGGTCACCCCAGCAAGTACAGGGACCCTCTTCATTTCTTGGATGGAATGACATCATAAGGAGACCATAATGCTTAACAATGAGTTTCACATTCTGATTTAATAAACATTTTACTGTGAAGCCTGGTCCAAACAATCATTCTTTGGGCGCTAGACATCAAAACCCACCAAGCACAAGGCTGCCTGTATGGGAAGAAAGAGGACACAGAGGTCTGGGTCTAAGTCCTGGCCAGGGGGTTGGGCTCTTACAGATCTGTACTCCCTTGGGTGGCCTGCATCAGCTTTAACAGCAGTGTCTGCTCTACAGATCTGTCAAGATTGTATTCTTTAGATGTTCTTTTGCCCCTTGATAGGTCATCCCCTACTCTAGCTAATAATCTCTTTTATTACATTTTTCACTTTCAAAATACTCTGTGGCTTCTGTGTCCTGTTTGGACACGGACTCTTGACTAACACAAACAGCTGTTGGTTTAAGGGACACACCTCATTTTGTGGTGCAGCATCCCAGCCTCTCAGGGCATTACCTCCAACCTGTGTGCTGAGTCTCAGAAGCTTATTCCATCTGTTTATCAAGCCAGTGATTTGGTTTTATAAGGCACGTGGTGAAAAAAATTAATTTGTACATTTTAGCTTGTTATAAATTCTCCTTCACAGTCAAATGATTTCCTCAGATAGCATCAACAAGAAGTGGGATAGAATGGTAATGACTTCCACATGTCTCTGAGTGATGGCTCTGTTAGAATATTTCCTGCAGGGTAGACAAATCTGTTTCCAGAATATGTATGTGTTTCCATTAGAATAAGTTGCTGCCCACTCCACTATGGAAGGAAAAAGCGCTACCCACCCCCCACAACCTAGGAGGTTGCATTTGGTGGTGACCATACAATTTATTTTCTAAAGTAGGACACTTTTGAGAAAGAAAAGAGGAGCTGATGGGACACCAGAGCAGGAGAGAATGGACCAAAACTCTAGGGGCATGATCACTCCACACACTGGGTACCCAGCCTCAGTCTCTGCTGAAGACACTCTCAGTGCTTTGCGGGAGCAATGGCCAGTCCAGGCCGGTGAAGGATGTCCAGCCTGCCCTGCCCACACACAGTCTTCATTCTTGATGCCATCGATGCCTTGTGTACAGACCCGTGGAAAAGATGTGAGGGTCCCTGGAGAAAGAGACTGACTGACATCCATACAATGTTAACCTCATCCTCCTGATGACTGAGAGCTTCCTCTACTAGCTGTGTCCCCTGATGCTCATTTAGTTTTATCATAATATCTTCATTTTCGGTTCCCTTTCCAAGTGGTCCATCCATATGTTGCTCCTTGATACGACACCTAATTCCCAATAGTTATTTTTGTTGAAAATCCCTGAGCAGCCCAAACAAGGCAATTGCAATCGTTGAAGGCTGTGGCTTGCCCCACTGCACAATGAACATACAGAAATACTACCCAAGTTCTTCTCACTGAGATCACCTCGCTGCACAACTGATACACCTCCTGTGATGCAGGCCTGCCCTACACACTTCCTCGGCAGGGACCTTCCCTTCTTTCCTGCTGCGTTAACTGCCTTGAGGGAGCTGCACACTGTCTGTAGGTGCAATCCGATGGAGAAGTATAGGCCAGCTTGGGCTGGCCTAACCACTTACCATAGACGGTGTTTGTTTTCTCACAGCTCTGGAGGCCGGAAGTCTGAGATTGGAGTGAAGGCACGGTTGGGTCTTAGTGGGAGTTCTCTTCCAGGCTTGCAGATGGCCCCCTTCTTGCTGTGTCTTCACAGGAGCTGGGGGGAGAGGGGAGGGGAATGGGAGAGACAGAGGGAGAGGGAGAGAGAGAGTAGGAAGAAAACATAGCAAATCACGAAGTTAAATTTCATGTGTATACCACATCATTTTTATGTCTATTTCCAATCACGTTACTCCATTCAAACACTGCACTAGTACTGGGTTATAGTTAAAGCCCTGTAGTAGGCGAGACAAAACAGTGCGGTTGTATAAAACAGTGACGTACCTTTAGTTCAAGGTTAGTACAATGTGAAGAGTGAGCCTGCCATGGAAGATGGAATCCTACTGCTAATTTCATTATATCCTGATCTGTGTAATCATGGGGTTACACTATATTAACAAAAGCTTTCATTTATTAAGCACTTGCTAAGGGGCAGACCCATGTCAGTGCTTCTCATGAATTATCTTGTTTAATTCTCTTATCAGATTTATCAGCCCCCTTTTACACCAGAGGAACCCGATTCAAAGAAAGATTAATGAATGTGCCCAAGGTCATAGAGCTTGTAAATAGAGGTATAGATTTTATCCTAGGAAACCTTATACAGAGACCACGATTAGAATGTCTCATTCGTCCCGTAAAGATATAAGGAAAACATTATGCACTTAGAGAAAAAAGAAATACATAAAGTGGCTATAACAGGTAGGATTGCTGATGGATAAATTATCGGAAAAGCACTAAGAGCTTGGCAAAAGGGTTGTTAGCATGCAAAGCCAGCTCTTGCTGCCAACGGCAAAGTCGGGTGCCACTGCCTGTGTCTCCTTAGCAGGACCCCAGCCAATTGCAACCCTCCCGGTGCATCTGTGTTTGGCTAATTCACTGATAAATTCTGGCCTGGAAGCCAGGAAATCATCTTTGAAAATGAGCTAGAAGACCTTTTCCAAAGTTTTGCAGAACTGACCAAATGGCAAACTTTCTCGGATGTCCATTTGCTCATTTGTGTTCCAGGGTGGTCGGGCTTCCAAGTCTCATGTGCACGTGCACACACACACACACACACACCTATTATTTAACAGATGCCCTCCCCCCATGTGCTCCATGTGTCAGTACAAGACACATACGTGTTCAGAGCTGGGAAAGAGTCCAGGGTTTAGACATGTATGTGGAACACACAATGTCTCGTGTGATTGTTATGAAAGTAAGTACATGGTGGAAGGCATGAGATCCCTTCCAAAAGCTTCAGGTATAAAGTCACTCCTCTTCTATCCTTTGCACAACCAGATCCCAGAAAATCCCGCAGTCCATTCTTATCCAAAAACCTCAAGGACACAACTAGTCTCAGGTATCAGCTTACTTCTCGAATGAGATAAAGAGGAGGAGTGGCCACAGGGATGTTTCCTGTTCTGGCTCCATAGCCTTCATGGCAGACTGAGGGGAGCGTGGCCGCACAATATGCTCTTGTCCACTGCTTTTTGGATGCTGTTATAGGCTATACGGTGTCCCCCTCAAAGGATAGGTTGAAATCCGAACCCCTGATACCTGTGAATGTGACCTTATTTGGGAATGAGGTCTTTGCCGGTACAATCAGGTTAAGATGAGATCGTGCTGAGTCAGGGTGAGTCCTAACCCAAGTCGCTGGGGGTTCTCATAAGAAGAGCAGAAAAGCCACAGAGACACAAGAGAGAGCACTGTGTGGTGACCCTGGGACGGCGACACTAAGGATATCTGACAGCACCAGAACCCGAGAGGAAAGCATGGAATGGGTTCTCCCAAGGGCCTCAGAGCAAGCATGGCTCCTCCACGCCTGATCTCAGAGTTCCAGCCTCCAGAACCACGAGAGACACACTTCTGTTGCTTTAGCCGCGTGGTTGTGACACTTCATACAGGAGCCCCGAACATTAATGTGATGCCCTGCTGTGCCGACACAGCTCACACTGACTTGGAGGTGCATTCTGTTTCTGTTTCTGTTTTGTTTTTCTATCTGAAGACGATAATCACACTGTCTCCACTGTTACAGGAGACATAGCCCTGCTTCCTCAAGCCCTTGAGCTAGCTATTTAGTTTATACTTGTTCTGCAACACAACCCCCCTCCAAAACAATAGCAAGGAAACAAAGCCCTTCCAGTGTTGGGCCAGGGATGGAGAAGGGATCCCAGTGTGGTAAGGGACAGCCTGGTACACTCCGGGCCAGAAGGGCCTCCCTCTGGTCCCTTAGGGCCAGAGCAGCTCCAGACTCTCAATTCCACACACACACAACATTTGAAAGTGCTGGCGATGGGGGAAGGGAAGGGGAAAAAATAGTTTCAAACAGAGAGGGAGGCAAACCATAAAAGATTTTTAAATACAGAGAACAAACTGATGGTTGTGGGGGGGCGGGGGAGAGAGGGAAATGGGTGATGGGCATTGAGGAGGCCACTTGTTGGGATGAGCACTGGTGTTGTGTGTAAGAGATGAATCATGGGAATCTACTCCCGAAGCCAAGAGCACACTGAATACACTATATATATGTTAGCTAACTGGACAACAAATTATATTTTTAAAAAATGAAAGAAGGTACTGGCGAGTACCCTGGACCCCAGGCCCCATCTCAGACCCACTGAGCCAGCCTTGGACCACCCTCCCCCCACCCTGGGACTGTGGAACTCTGCCTGGGACCTCACACAGATTGCCCCTGGCACACATTTAGAATAACAATCTTGGTTTTGTTGATGAGCTCAGTCTGTCTGCTCTGACTTTCGCTATTCCCCACCCCCCACCTACACCAGGTATCCCCCACACTACCCTCTGAATGATGGGATGGGTGCGTCCATCACCCTGGTGAGGTTGAGAACGGAAAGCACGTGGCAGCATGTACACAGGAACTTGACCGTTTTTAGGGAGGGGCACACACTTCTCCAATCCAGGGATGTGGAAAGACATGAAAGTGCTCAGTCTCCCATTTTAGAAATTGGTTAATTTGAATTTACAGTACAACGGTGCATGTCCACTATTTATTATAGCTGGTCAGTAGTTTGTGCTATTAAAAACTGAGAATCTTGGTTTCTGGCCAGTACTACAGGCCTGATGTATGCCAAAATATGTCACTCTACAAGGGGTGGAGACCATGGCCCCAGGAAACTGCAGTTTAGGTAACTATTGTTTGCAGAACATCCACTTAAATATCAATTGCCATTCCATTTCTTCCTAAGTGAGTTTGGATTATCCAGGTAACCAGCTGGTTTTCTCCATGGCTAAAAATGAGTATTTAAACATCTCCATACCCACTGTCCATCTTTCACTGGTTATTGGTGACAGTTCTGGGCTTCAGGTCTTGACGGGAAAAACTAAAATGTATTGTGGCTGTTCTCCAATACTACACCTTCCAGAATGTTACAGGAAGTAGGCTGAGGCACCCGTGAATATAAATGCCTCTGCTACCACGTACAAGCAAACTGCTTTTGTAAAAAATTCAAGAAAGTATGAGACTAGGGAAAATTTCAATAACCAAGGGACAAAAAGAGAATGTCTTGATGCATGTGGTCATACTTGAACTTTGTCTGGAGGGATGACTGTATTGAGGATAAAGGCATTTGATATTCCAGCCACAGGAGGAAGGCGAGAGGGGGCATGTGAGTGCTCCAGGAATGATGAATCACGGGCTCTGGTGCAATCAAGAGGAGGGAGGTGGGGAGGAAGCGGAGGTAGAGACAAATGAAGAGGAACCTTCAAAGGCCCCAGGGAATTCAGTTTGCATTCGGAAGGTAATGCTAAGCCTAGGAGGAAAGAAGGGGGACAATCAGTTTAAAAGGCAACCAGGAAGTTCTCTGTCATTAAGGGGGGAAATGAATTACAAATAGTGCAAACAATGAGGAAGTTTGGGAACTGGTGCACCACGTAAGTGAGAAGGAGAAACCGAACCAGCACTACAGATGTGGAAACAAGACAAGGGAAGATAGATATTTGGGGAAAGAAACAGAAAAATCTATTTTCAACAAGTGGCTAACATAAACCTCTTGGTATCTCGCTTCCAGAGCAGGCGGTAGAACTGAAGGGCATGAATAATAGATGAAGGTCTGTTGATGATTGAAGATAATAAGGATATCATAACAATGCTTAAATGAACATGCCAGAGTTGGAAACCAACTAGGAGTATATGTGATTAGAGATTCAGCACGAAGCACCACTGTTCTGTAGTTGGTTTTTAGTGATGGTTCTGGAGACGGGGAAGGGAACAGTATTGGGATAGGTGACATATCAGGCATTGGCAATATATCCTCTAGGGCAAAGCCCGGATGTTGCCAAACACTATTCCAGATGCTTGGACTATATCTGGAAAGTAATGAGCAGAAGAACCCTGCCTTCTTCATGTAGGTAACTGTATCTGTCATCTTCCTTCTGAGGACTTGTACCCATAAGTACCCTAAGTGCTAGGATAGAGAAATTAATGTCTTACCCCTAAAATCAGGAAGAGGAACTTTGGACATTGTCCTATAAAATTAGGACGCTTGCTTTCTATAGCTCTTGAGATCCCACCCCGTTCCATGCTTAGAATAACAGCTCCCCCTGCACTGTTCCCTTGGATAGACACAGCACCTCCATCCTCATGGTGTTGGGAGTGGTAAGGGGCGCCCCGGTGAGGCTGGCCCCAGTAGGTGCCACTCTAATGCTGGAGGACTAGATCAGTGCCTCAACAGTGTGTGCACTTCTGAGCTTGCCAACCCAGAGAGTCTGTTTCTATTCTCTCAGACAACCATCACTGATATGCCATCCAGGTGAGCAGTTAAGAATACTAATAACAATGTGATTGTAATGTCATCAATAGAAGCCATAGAAACCAAGTCATCAAAGAGGAATTGGATTGTTTGTCTTGACATCAGACAGGGGAGGCTGACTGCTGGCCCAGACAGGACATTGGTGAGATTAATGAACTCAAACTCTGGTGCACAGCCTCACATACCTGGAGAAGAGAACTCAGGGGTCCTCCAGAGCTCATCTTGCTTGACTCCTACTTAGCAAGCTAACACGAAACTGGGTATCCACGTCTTCATTTTCATGGGGAGACATAGCTGTCAAACTAATCAGTTTAATCTCTCATACTGGGGAAATCCATTCAGGAGACCAAATCATGAGACATTAAATGATGAGATCTAACACGAATAGGGCATTGGTGATGTAACGGGCACTAGGTGTTTTACTCATGCCATCACATTTCATTAGAACAAGGATGCTGTGAGCCAAAGAACCTGAGCTTCTGGAGTCTCTCTACCATTTCCAGAAGGGTATGTGGCAGAACCAGAACTTGAACCCACCTCTGGCTGTCCCCAAAAGTGTTCTCAAAATGCTTCATCCTGAGCATTTAAAATCTTCCTAGAATTATTTAATTAAGGTGCTGGAAGAGTATTTTTCATTCTTTCAGACTGGGGGACAGAAATGCACGGTGACTGAGAACACGGTGTCCAAAGTCAGAGTGTGGTTCTGAGCCTGGTCCTGCTTCCTGCATGGCTGGCAACAGCAAATTAGTTCAACTCTTAGAGCAGAAGTACTTTTACCATGAAAATGGGAGAAATTATAGCAAAGTTCCTGGCATGTAGAAAGAGCTCAGTAAATATTAAGTATTGTTTGCTTTTATACTCAGTTTTCCATTGTTTTTGAGGGGATAGTTACGAGAATCAATGTTGGCCATATTGAATAAAATAATTCTTTCTCAGGATAATCACTACACATCCTGGTCTCTTCTCCACTTACTTTGTGTGTGTTTTTCTCAAAGTTTTACACACACTCTGTCATTTTCCTTCTATGTCTTTACTTCAGAAAACAATTCCATACTGTGAATCTCATTTTCTGGAAGCCGGCTCCAGTCCATGTCACTTCATTAGATGTGGGTGTTTCTCTCACATCCTCAGAAGCAGGTTGGCCCAGTCCCCTCCCAGGGTGGTCCCCTCTAATTGCTGCTGATTACACTGTAGGAGTGGTTTAACGGGCCTCTAACTGTGTAGACATTCTTACACACAGAAACCACCTGGGAAGTTAGAAGAGCAAGGACTTTATGATCCTCCTCTGAAAGGTGGAGACACTGAGACTCATGTAGAAGCAGGCCACTTGTCAGCAGCTTGATCTGGATCAGCGTTCAACAGATTTGAAAGCACATCCCCATCAGTGATCTGGGTGGCTTATGGGACAGCCTCGTGAGACAAGACATACAGGCATTGTCAAACCCATCTCAGAAGATGCAGTGTCTGTCTCCCGATTTCAAATCCATTTCCTACAGGATAAAATTCATTCTCCAAACTGGCACTGTGGATTGGCATCTGCCTGCCTGGTTTCATCACTCATGATGTTCTGCCCCAAATCTATGGACCAGTCACACGGAATTGCTAGTAGCACCCCTCTGCCCATCGACCTGACCCTGCTCATCCCCAGAGACTCCCCTCAGGAACTCCCCCCTAAACACATGCACAGCTGGTTCTTAGCGCCTGCTCCACTCTCATGCCCCCTCTTCATGATGTCCTTTTATGTGTCTTTTCACCAAGTAACTCTGACCCCTTTTTTAGGTAAGGTGTTTTCTAAAAAATGTTTAATCTTATTTTTGAGAGAGAGAGAGAGAGAGAGAGAGAGAGAGAGAGGGAGGGGCAGAGAGAGAGGGAGAAACAGAATCCAAAGCAGGCTCTAGGCTCCGAGCTGTCAGCACAGAGCCCGACATGGGGCTGGAACCCACAAACCTGAGATCATGACCTGAGCCTAAGTCGGATGTTTAACTGACTGAGTCACCCAGGCATCACAAAGTGTTTTGTTTTGTTTTGTTAATAGAGCTTCTTTAAAAGAAAAAAAAAAGGTTTTAGATTTACAGGAAAACTGAGCAGATACTATGGAGTTCTCTTTCCTTCTCCCCTGCACCGTTGCCCTTACTGTTACCATCTTACACCAGTGTGGCCCATTTGTGACACTTAAAGAGCCAATGTCACTACAGCATTATTAACTGAAGACCACAGCTCTCCTTACGCTGTGCAGCTCCGTGGGTTTTGACAAATGCATCATGTCATGCGTCTACCAGGAGAGCCTATACCCTCTGCTTCGTCCATTCATCCCTTGCCTCTTCCCCAGAACTCCTGGGGACCACTGATCTTTTTACTCTCTCTACAGTTCTGCCTTTTCCTGAATGTTACCTAATTGGAATTATATGCTATGTAGCCTTTTCAAACTGGCTTCTTTCACTCAGCCCTATGGGTTTAAGGCTCCTCCATGTTGTCTCGTGGCTTCGTAACTCATTTCTTTGTTGCTAAATGATACTCCATGTATGGATGTACCCCAGTTGGCTTATCTACTCAACTATTGAAGGACATCTTGGTTGCCTCCAGTTTTGAGTGATTTATAAAGAAAGCTGATATAAACATCTGTGTGTAGGTTTTGGCACAGACATAAATATTCAAATCATTTGGAAAAAATACCTAGAAGCACAATTGCTGAGTCATATGGTAAGGCTATGTTTAACTTTATAAAAATACTGTCAAACTGTCTTCTAAAATGGCTGCACCGTTTTGCATTTCTACCACACGGACAGAGAGTTCCTTTTGCTCTGCATCCTTGTCAGCATTTGGTGTTGTCATTTTTAAAATTTTAGTCATTTAAATATGTATGTATGGCATCTCGTTGTTGTTTTACTTCGCATTTCCCCAATGATATATATTTAGCATCTTTTTCGTATGCCAATCTGCCATCTGTGTATCATCTTTAGTGAGGTGTCTGCTCAGATCTTTGGCCAATGTTTTTAGTTGGGTGTTTGTTTCTTCTTTTTGAATTTTTAAGAGTTCTTTGGATATTTTGGATACAAGTCCTTTATCAAATATGTGTTTTGCAAATATTTTCTCCTAATAAGGAGAAGTATTTTTAAATATTCTCTCAATGACTCTTTCTTAACTTTAACAATTTTCCTTTGGGGCACCTGGGTGGCTCCGTCGGTTAAGCATCTGACTTCAGCTCAGGTCAAGATCTTGTGGTTTGTGAGTTCAAGCCCTGCGTTGGGCTCTATGCTGACAGCTCAGAGCCTGGAGCCTCCTTCAGATTCTGTGTCTTCCCTTCTCTCTGCCCCTCCCATGCTCATACTCTGTCTCTCTCTGTCTCTCAATAATAAATAAACATTAAAATTTCTTGACAAGATCTTGACCTGAGCTGAAGTCAGATGCTTAACCGACTGAGCCACCCAGGTGCCCCTTAAAATATTTTTCTAAAAGAAGTAAAGCAGAAGTGCTGTCCTCTGCCCTGCAGCCCTACTCCTCTCCTTCATTTTCCAAAGGCCGTTAGTAGGAAGCTCTTCCTACTCCTGCTTTAAAATTGGGAAAGAGGGGGTGATGGGCATGGAGGAGGGCACTTGTTGGGATGAGCACTGGGTGTTACATGGAAACCAACTTGACAATAAACTATAAAATTTTAAAAAAATTTAAAAATCAAGTCAGTGCTGCCTTCCCACAGAAGCTACTACAATTTTGATCATCGCCACCTGATATGGAGTGAGCACAACAGAGGTTTGACCAATATTGTTGAATACATTAATTTGAGTGTTGGCGAGGATGCAGAGAAAAGGAGACCCTCTTGCATTGCTGGTGGGAATGCAAACTGGTACAGTCACTCTGGAGAACAGTATGGAGGCTCCTCCAAAAACTAAA
This sequence comes from Cryptoprocta ferox, assembly GCA_028646485.1. Taxonomy (NCBI): domain Eukaryota; kingdom Metazoa; phylum Chordata; class Mammalia; order Carnivora; family Eupleridae; genus Cryptoprocta; species Cryptoprocta ferox. The sequence goes on along the minus strand of CM053569.1, from coordinate 3,983,639 downwards.
AATAGAACTACTCTAGGATCCAACAATTGCATTATTAGGTATTTACCCCCCAAATACAAAAATACAATTCTAAGGGGCACATGCACCCCAATGTTTATAGCAGCATTATCAACATAGCCAAATTATGGAGAGAGCCCAAATGTCCATCAACTGATGCATGGATAAAGAAGATGTGGTATATATCTACTCTATATGTGGTCTGTGTATATATACGTGTGTGTATGGTATATATATATATATATATATATATGAATATTACTCAGCCAAAAAGAATGAAGTCTTGCCATTTGCAACAACATTGATGGAGCTAGAAAGTATTATGCTAACAAAATAACCAGAGAAAGACAGATACCATATGATTTCACTCATATGTGGAATTTAAGAAACAAAACAGATGAACATATGGGTAGCAGGGGGAAGAGGAGAGAGGGAAACAAACCACAAGAGACACTTAACAATAGAGAACAAACTGAGGGTTGACAGAGGGAGGTGGTGAGGGAAGGTCTAGGCTAGATGGGTGTTGGAGATTAAGGGGGGGGCCCTTGTTCAGATGAGCACTGGGTTTTGTATGCAAGTGACAAATCACTGAATTCTACTCCTGAAACCAATATCGCACTGTATATTAATTAAAATTTTATTTTTTTTATTTTTTTATAATAAACAATTATTTATTGTAGCTTCTTTCTGTGTTTAATTTCTTTTATCTTTTTTTTTTATTAACTTTATAGTTTATTGTCAGGTTGGTTTCCATATAACACCCAGTGCTCTTCCCCACAAGTGTCCTCCACCATGACCATCACCCCCCTTCCCCTTTCCCCCTCCCCCTTCCACCCTCAGTTTGTTTTCAGTATTCAAGAATCTCTCGTGCTTTGTCTCCCTCCCTCTCCCTCTTTTCCCTCCTTCCCCTCCCCATGGTCCTCTGTTAGGTTTCTCCTGTTAGACCTATGAGTGAAAACAAATGGTATCTGTCCTTCTCTGCCTGACTTATTTCGCTTAGCATGACTTTAATTAAAAATATTTTTTGCTAGCAATAAAAAATATCGAATATATTAAATTAGTCTCTGATATATAGAAGAGTAGGTGTTCTGCCCCTGCAGACCACTTTTAAGACTCAGCAGGTATTTAAAGTCTCCTTTCAAACTGACATACCTTAATAAAATATACAAAAAAGAGAGTACATTAATATATCTAATCTAAAAATTGCTTTTTGGGGTGCCTGGGTGGCTCAGTTGGTTAAGTGTCCAACTTTGGCTCAGGTCATGATCTCACAGTTTGTGGGTTTGAGCCCCACATTGGGCTTTGTGCTGACAGTTCAGAGCCTGGAGCCTGCTTTAAATTCTGTGTCTCCTTCTCTCTCTGCCCCTTCCCTGCTCGTACTGTCTCTCGAAAAGAAATAAATATAAAAAAATAAAAAAATAAAAAATTTCTTTTTATATACACATGAAACATTTAGAATTTCAACCAGGTATTAGTTCACAAATAAATCTCAGCACATTTAGAATAACTGAGATACAGGTCATATTCTCTGAGAACAATAAAATCATATACCAAAAGTAAAAATATAATGGAATGAAATAACCTATAACTTTTACATATTAAAAGAAAGACAAAACTAATCACAGCTAAATGACTTAGAAGGTCTCCAATATTTGCACATGTTAATTATAGGATAGGGAAATTATATGATAGAGAAATCAACATTTCCTTTTTTTTTTTTTTTGAATATTCTTCTTGAAGATGGTTTGGTCAGTTCGCCTAAGTTATAAATTCTTGTAAATCACAGGTTTTTTTTTTTTTTTTTATCATGCTACACTTATAAGAAGAAGGTTTGGCATATCTCAGAAATTTCCAAACTTTATTTCTTGGAAATATTTATTCCTCAGGTTCTTTAAAGGTGTCCTAGAAGGTGACATGGGGAGCAGCAGCCATGGCTGGTCACCAGGAGGAGCTGTCTCAATATAAGGATGATCTGGACTCCATGTAAATAGGCTTCTAACTCAAAATGATTGCAACATAAAGGAGGGTACCATTGTTATAATTTAAGGCCAAGGGCACTATGGGGCTTCAAAATTGCTTGATTCAGGGACTCAGTGATATCATTAGGAATGAATGCATTATTTTTTTTCTCTTCACATTGCCATGAGCTATGTGGCTTCATTCTTAGCCTCAGAGAAAGTTTGCTGAAACAATGCCATGGGTTACACACAAACACTAGATTCAGGGTGAGAAGGAAGAGTGATTTGTGTTTGGTTTCTCTCCTAGAAATAAAGAAACTTTCCCCAGAAGCCTCCATCAACCATCACTACATGAACTGGGTGGACTCCAAGAACACCTGCAGATAGCTTCCACTGAGGCATGTTAGTGAGGTTGTGGGTAAGTGTATCCGCTTAAGGTTTCATTTAAAAAAAAAAAAACAGTCTTTAAGAGAAATTACTACTGGCTTTAATGATGTCAAAGATTATCCTCAATTATCAGTCTGCAGTGTGTGACTATGCATACCCCAGGGTTGTGTGAGACAGTATATTTAAAGCTCCAACTAAGGGCTGGCACTAGCCAAACAGTGGTGGATTCTAAATATGTTTCTAGGTTCCTTTTGGCTCAATTGGAACCTTACCTACTCCTTGTGTCATTGCTTCTGGGGTTCCTGGCAAAAGAAAATATTTCCCTCTCCACATGAAGAAGTGGCAAGCCAACAAAACAAAGGGTGCAACTGTGGGTGGTGTAGAGTCCAGAGATCAGAGGGTGTGTTGACCCAGATGGCAAGGAGAAAGACAAGGTGGCTGTCCCAGTGAGAGTTGGGGCAGGGGTGGATTAGAATGGGTCACATCCAAAATCATGCCACTGAGTCACACTTGGGACTCTCTCACTTGGATGGCTATAAATAGCATCCATGCCTCAAGCAAGTTGCCCATCCATAAGGGTTTCTAACCTTCTCCATCCAAAAATAAATGTGCAATTTTATAAAGCATATGGTCTACAACCCCAGAATCCAAGTTTATTATTCATTCGGACAATCTCTCTGTCTTAATTCTTCATTTTCCAAACAATGAGCAAGCAAGATTCCTCATTACTCTAGTTTTCATTGATGTTTATGAAGGAGGGTGAAATTGATCTCAATTGCTCATAATTATGAAATTTTAAATACTCATAGAATATAACAGATTGAATTGGGGGCCCTTAGAAATCATGTAGCCTGGATTCTCATTTTATGGGTAAGGAATCTAAAGGCAGTGAGTTTATATAACTTATCAAAAATGCAGTGCTACTAACTCAAGGAGCCTTCGCTAGAATCAGAAGTTCGTGTTTCTCCATCCAGAATTCTCTCCACCTCAACTGCTGGGATTCACACTGTCAGCCAGTGGGACCTATAACGTTTGAGCTTCTGGCCTGCCACTCCAAGTCACTTCTTAATACAACACCAGCGTGGGCTAATCCTGAGATCCCCGTCTGGATTTGGTAAGCATGGAAAAGCCCTTAAATGAAGTCAAGATAAGCTAAGTTTCGACATGCGTGTGTTGATCACTATGGGGTTAGAAAGAAAGGATATCCTACCCAGAATCAACAGCTTGAATCAAGTCTCCAAAAGGAAAACAGTTTGTGAAAAAGTCAGCTCCTTTAGTGTTGATGGAATTGAGATATTCCTAAATGAACCGTTTTGGTCAAAATGCACTGTATCACATTTGACCTAAAGTATCCCTAAGGTTTCTTTACACAATCACTTTTGCAAAGTGTAGGTGATGCTTATCATTCTGAATGAGTCATGTTTTAAAATTTCATTTATTTATTTATTTATTTATGAGAGAGGCAGAAAGAGAGGGGGTGAGAGAATACCAAGCAGGCTCTGTGCTGTCAGTGCAGAGTCTGAAGTGGGGCTGGATCCCATGACTCTGGGATCATGACCTGAGCCAAAATCAAGAGTTGGACATTCAAGCAACTAAGCCACTCATACACCCCTGATGAGTCATTTTTAAATTCTGGGGACACTAGGCTTAAACAAGCAAGCAGTAGTAAGACCCATCACGTTGCTGGTGTCTCAGCTGTGCTCCATGGAACTCTCCATAGACACTGCATACAACTCTCAAAGTAGTCCTCTGTAATTGCTCATCTTTATAAGAATACATTGTTGTGCTGGGACAAATAGAATACATCCAAAAGGATCAAGAGAATGGAAGATGGTAATGCACAAAGGAGTAACTTTGAACCCTTCAAGTCATCTTGCAAAACTGTATCTCTGCTCCTGCTCTTGCTTTCTCAGAGGTTCTGGCTCCCATAGCAGAGCTCACACATCTCTTCAATGCCTGTATGCACAGCCTCACCTCTGAGCAGGAAAGACCAGGAGTCCATGTCAATAATTGGGAAAATAATTGGCTCAGATGGAAGGTCCAATGTGGAATTCTCCCTTGAGCTTCCAGTCATGAATGCATCGAGGGACACCTTGTCTGGTCACACTAGACTTGGTGTGATCACAAATGGGGGTTGTGTTCATGTGCTATGTTTGGGCTAATATTTTATGGATGTCTTCTCAAATGAAAACAATTGCATGTGTACCCCTCTCTACAGAGGGAATGTAAATTTGTATAGACATTCTGATGTCAGATGTGCTCCATAGATGTACTTGGTCCCCTCCTAAATCTCCGGAGGTAGCAATGTATTTGTCTTTATGTCTGCATCTTGTTCTGACCCGAATTCAGGATAAATTGTGAGGACAGGCCCTGGTACCTTCAGGACTTCTCACTGTGCATGGATAGAAGCTAGCGTATCATCAGTTCTGATTGGTGATGGCTTTCAAGAGGACGGAGCAGCACTTCTTGAAGTTTGGAGGCTATTCTTCTCTTTACTCTGATATTTTTTTTAAATTTTTAATGTTTTATTTATTTTTGAGGGGGGTGGCAAAAAGAGAGGGAGACACAGAATCTGAATCAGGCCTCAGGCTCTGAGCTGTCAGCACAGAGCCCAATGTAGGGCTCAAACCCACCAACCATAAGATAATGACCTGAGCTGAAGCTGGACACTTAACCAACTGAGCCTCCCAGGCACCCCTACTCTGATATTCTTATACATGTGTTTGGCCTGTCTTACGATGATGCCAGGGCCACCGTGGAGTACCAGAAAGGTAATGCAGTTCCCTGTTTCAGCAGCTGTATAATCTGGACCCTCAGTTATCCTCCAAGTCTCTGAGCCGACAAAACCCTCCTTGTGTCTAGACAGCTACTCCGAGGACATATCATGTGACGTGGGATACCCAAGAGAAGTAAGGCTGCAGTGTTTTAGGGAGGGAACAAAAACTTCCAGAGCTGGGGTGGCCAAAGAGGTGTGATCAATCACCTCCCCTCCAAAGGAGAAGCAAATGGATCCCATCAGTGGATGAGAAGTTCTGGGTGACCAGTGCGAGGAAGGGCCAGCTACCCAGGTGGAGGAACAGACTCTAGGGTGGTTAACCAGGGTCTGGGTGGAGCTAGTGGTCATAGTGGTTCCTCGGTCGGCCTATGCCCCTCTTCGGTGAATCCTTTGGGTAAATGAAATTATATGAGCATAGAAAACAGTTTTCAATGTAAACTGTCACATAATTAATAATACCTGGTGGCAAAAGATAAAAAAAGTAGATTAATATCAACACTTTAATAAAAGCAAATTAAAAATAAAGTTCATGTTAAACTATTTTATATATGTTGAAATGAGCACTGGGTGTTGTACGTAAGTGATGAACCATGGGAATCTACCCCAAAATCCAAGAGCACACTTTACACACTGCATGTTAGACAATTTAACAAAAAACTATATTAAAAATTTTTAAATAAACTATTTTATACAAAGTACCACAAACTGTCTCATTTCTTGAGGAATATCCTTTTTTTTCTAAATTTCATTAACAAAATGTTAGTCCCAATATAGTTAATGTGCAGTGTTATATTAGTTTCAGGTGCACAAAATAGTGATTCAAAAATTCCATGCATCACAAGTACTCATCACAATGCACCCCTCAATCCCCATCACCTGTTTTCCCATCCCCCACCTATCTCCCCTGAAGTAACCATTGGTTTGTTCTTTACAATTAGGAGTCTGCTCTTGTTGGTCTTCTTAAAGGAATTCTTACATTTCAATTTCACGAATACGTGTACTTTTTACCAACAAGGAAAACATGATATGAATTGAAAGGTGTCAGACTTTGTCAATAGTTTTGAAGACTTATGGCATATTTTAAAGGTAATTCTCTAATGGGAACAGACATTTTAGGAAAACTCATGAGAATTTAATTCATGTAGACTGTGACCATATAACACCATCAAATGTTATCAACTTAGTGAGGCCAAGTTCATATACAACTTCACAAATTAAGTTTTTTTCCCTTGGAATTGGAGTGATACTCTTAGTCCCTTTAACCCTTGACCAACACTTTTGATGGGCCCTACAAAAGAGCCACAGATTTCCCAAATGTATGATAAACTGCTCAATTATGAACACCTGTTCCCTGGGCTTTCTCTCCACGTCGGCCAAGGTGCTTAAAGCAGCATACTTCTGAGTATCTGAAAGTCCCCACCTTCTCCCTAGCAAAGGAGAGTCAAGAAAAGTGGTCTGGGCTCAGGTGGGCATGGTTACTTTTAGGAGTGGGGGAGGAGCAAGGGGTATATAAAGAGAAGACTGAGCCTGCCTTTCTCATTTTGGTGGGCTGGGGGCTGTGAGGTCATTTGCTTTGGGGGGCTCCGTTCAGCAAGCATGGCTTCTCTGGGGTGCTTGGCTCTGCTGCTGGGTTGGCTTGGGAAGATAAAGGACCAGCGGGCCTGTATGATTTTGCTTTTCAATAGGGGTAAAGTTCCTGTTTTCTTCTTATGCTCCTTCTCTGGCTATCTCTTCCCTCAGCCTGCTCTGACGCTGAGGACTCTCCTGTTCTCCTATCTTACTCTGACAAACAGAGGGGTAGACACGGAGGCTCTTAGAGGGGCTGTGGCTCTGTAGGGCCTGCTTCTGGCCTCTTCCCAGAGGAAGCCTCCTCTCTTCTGAAGCCCCACTTTATCTCCAGCAAGAGGATCTTGAGAGGTGTATGTTCTCAGCCCCGTGGGCCTGGGTGAAACTGGAGTCCCCTTAAGGATGAGGCAGAAAGGATTTGAAAATTCCCAACTTCCTATAGAGCAGCAAACTGAGTGTTTGGAGACTTGCTGTGGAAGCAAAGGCATCGGACAGGAAGCTAAGGGTGCCCTGGAGCCTGGGAAACCATGTGGGGTGTTCCAGGCAGGGCTGCCTTGGGGGAAGTGGATGGTCTCAGCAAGGAAGGTGGCTCCTAGTGTTCCTCCACTTGCCTCAGTGAGGAAGCAAGTAGGCTGGGCTGTCTCTACAAGCTGTAGAATTAGAAGGAAAACAGTCACTGGGACTCCTTAATGGGAAGACTGGGCTGTGCTTCTTGTGCTCTCCTCTTCCGCATGGTGGGAGATAGCTGTACTCCTGGTGCCTAACGAGTGCTGTCTCCTGACCAGGTCTTTAAGGCACACCTGTTGAGATTGAAGATTAAATGGCTGGGTACTAGAACCTTCTCGAACTCTTGCAAAGTCTTAAGGAGGTCCCGGAGCTTGGCTTCAGGTGCCAGAGTAACAGCTGATCAGCTGTGGAAGCTATAACGGCCTCTAACGTTGTAGCTGCTGGCTTTTATGCACATCGGGTTTTTAAGTCAAGACGGTGGTTAAGCATCTCCTTCAAAATGAGGGAACACGGACTATGGGACGAAGGACAAGGGATACCTGTGGCATGTGGGCAGCTACTAGTGGACTTCACTATTCCCTCAAACCTCAACAACTGAAGTTTGTCACCAATCCCTAAAGAGAATGGTAACTGCTTTTTGCCATTTAAAGCCCACCTGGGGCCCAAGTGCAGCAGCCTCCACTACCTAATCCTACTTTAGTCTTGGGTCTAGTCAGTACTTCCTCATGTGACCTGAGCAACGCTTATCAGCCTTGTAAGGTCATATGGATAAACTATGCCTGGGCAGCCACAGCCTCTGGTGTGTGGGGTGTTACTGCTTCTCCAGACGCCTTGCCTCCCTCCCACGGGGGGAGGGGGGATGGGCAGTGGCCTCTGAGGCCAGGCTGCTGGCCACAGGGAAGGCTTAAGCCCAGGAGTCCCTGGGCTGGGGTGGCAAGAGACTGGACTCTGCTTAGGAGTTGACTGCTGCTGTCCTGTAGCAATAACTTGGAATTGAGAATAGGGAAAGCACACCTCCCATCCGGATTTCCCCTGAACTGTGGGGACCACAGGGCTTTCTGGGGCTGTCCCAGGCCAGTCAGTATAGGGTTCCTTAACCTATTGTGGAATCGGAGTCTAATCTCAACACAGGGTATGTGAGTAAGCTGAGCAACCGGGTGTCAGGGCAAGAAAGACAGAACTGAAGTCAACAGACTGCTGTCCTGAAAACCTCTCACCATCTCAGGGGAGGTTAGGGCCTTTTGTAGGGGGGAAATAGGGAAGTGAAAAGAAATGGGCTACAGCTGCCCCCAGGCTTGAATGGTTAGGTCTTCGCTGACCTCGAGGAACGTGCTGGTTAGCTTCCTCTGACAGCGTGTTCCATCTTCATTCAGTGTCTCCATTGGAATCTAAAAGCCCACTAGCTCTCCAGAGGGTTCACGTGTGCCAACAGCTCTAACCTGGAATCGTAAGGGAGCCCAGACCATTCTGGAACAACTGGGGCCCTGCCAAGTTCTTCTGCTTCCCCATTTCTGGGAATAGTTTGCTGATCCTGAAGCATATGGAAGATGGGGTTCAGGAGGATAGCATGAATTCCTAACTCCTCATCGGCTCTTCAAACTTAGCTTTGCTAATGCTTGATAACATCTTAGAACTAGATATGCCGTGTGTCCTCAAACTTGTAATTGATGGCAGGGATGGACCTACTCAAGTTTAGAAACCATTGAACCAGAGTAGTAATCAGCCTTTAACACCATCATTGGTCTAGATCTGAGTTTTCAGAATCTATGCCATGACTGGCTTTCTTCACAACCTCTATGCAGATTCAGCATTCAGCTTTGTCCTGCAAAGTCCATGGTGACAATTACTCGAGACTTCGGCAAGTCCACCAAGATGAGAAGGAAGTTAAAGGAAGTCTCCCGGAGCTGCTCTGGAGCTCCTTTATTAAGGACACATTTAGGGAAACAACATGCAATACACTAGTAGGCTACATGCCAGTAGGAACATACTGAAAATGTGCAGAAGAACCAGGCTTTCTCAAGAGCAGGTGGAGAAAACAGAAGATCCATGTGATAACATGGTCTAAGGAACTTAGGGGTGCAGGCAGGACCTAATCCCTAGATATACATTAACTAAATAAGCCAAGTGTGGCATGCTGTTTTCAGCAAAGCCAGAAGGCAGTGTTCCACTTTGCAATGCATTCCCTATAATATCCTAACCCAGGATAGGACTTCCCATGCCTCTGTAAGAAGGCTAGTTCTTTGGGAAAACAGAAAGATAACACTCCCTCCCCCCAATTCTGTATCCGGTTTTACCCATGAAAATGTGTATCAAACACTTTCATGGCTCTAATGGTGTGAGCATGGGACACCTCTAAAGAGTAGGGAGAACTGACCACAGCCACCGCTTGGCTTTGACCACCCTTTCACACAGCAGCCAGAACCAGAGGCTCAGCGGGAGAAGGACCACATAACAGAGGCATCCCCTTGGGCAATCATTCTTGATTATATAGAACATAAGGATTAAAACGAACTCACTTAAACCAAAGAACTAATTCTTAATGCTCACTTTTCCAGCTAGTGACCATTGTGACCCTTCGTGTGATCCTACATCCTGGATTCACCCTAATTTTCTAAATAGGCATGCAGATCCCATTCATCATGCATGAAGCTCTTGGTAGTGGTGAGCGTGATCCCCCCCCCTACTCTTGACTGCTGGTCATCCTCTAGACAGCCACAGCTGTCTAGGAATGTTATAAAACCTTCCCAGCTCTGTAGCATTTCTGTGGTTGAGGGGTAAGAGACCTGTTCAAGGCAGAATGAAGACCAGATGGAGTGAGTCCTGCTATAATCCTCCCCCACCCCCCCTCCACCAACTATGATGGCTCCATGCTAGGGACATGGAGGTGACCCAGAATGGTCTGGACAAGCTCCTAGAATCAGGGAGGAGGGTGGCTAGGGAGGAAAAGCCAAGGGAGGAGGTGGAAGGAGTGGGTGAGATGCCGAAGGTACAGCCCATGCCCCCCTCCAGGCCCTAGGTGGCAAGGTGCCCCTTGTGGAGTCTGCCCCAGCATAACCTTCTGGAGCATCCACCACTGCATGAGGCCCCCGCCTGAGTGGCCATTGCTGTGTCCTTGACTGATTTTATTGGCTTGGGTTCCCATTCTGTCATTTGGCCTGAGTACAGGAAGAAAGGATCTAGGAGTAGTAGGGAGAAGTATGGCCTGGAAGAAAAGGGGCCAACCTGGAACTCTAGTAACTGGTCATCAATTTCCTGATCATGGTTTGGTCTTATAAAGCATTTCTAATGGAAAGTGGTATACCTTCTCCAACTATAAAACCTCAAATCCCTGCACTACTCCTGGACATTTGAATTCTTTGAAATCCTGGGAGGCTCTTCTGTCCTGGACTCCTGCCATGGAGCTTGACTTTGAGGGTAGTGGGCTCTTCTTCCTACACATGTGCAGCCTTGCAGTGGCTTTTATGATCAGTTGACACTGCAGTTCACGTGTGTGTGTGTCAGCACACTGCCAATAGGTAATGACCTGGGAGTTGGGAACTTTCTCCACACCAGTGGCTGATTCCACTCTGGCCAGCACCAAAGATACCTTGCAAAGTGGACTTTTTCAGGAAATAAAAACCAGATTGTGAAGATCACTCCTTGCCACCTAAAGAGTTAAGAGATTCTATTTGAAACCATACCCCTGTGGATTTGTGTATCCTTGGTCACATCTTCCCTTTTCATAACCTGGAGGTTTCTGAAAGCACTTATTTGACCGGGGATACCACTGGCTGGAAGATGATCTCTGTGCTTCTAAGCCCTGTTCTGGCTGAAACCAGTTGAGCCCTAGGTGGGAATATGGAACTCCTCCATGGGCTTCCCCCTGGCCTGTCGTCTCTGCTTGTCCACGTCTATATTGCACTGTGGTACTTCCTCCAAGCTGCTGACTCTTGGTGCCTGGTAGATGTAGGCCCTTCTCTAGGCCCTTAGGATAGAGACCTAAAAGCATGAGGTCCTTCTGTCCTAGACCCTACAGTGAGTAGAGGTTTTATAGTAACAATAAACCAGGACAGGGTATGTGGGGAGGATGAGTGCTTAGCTCTTGTTGGCTTTCCCTAATACTTGGTGTATTCTCCAGATGCTTCTCTCAAATCTAGGTCATCTGTGTCCTCCAAGTACACAATCTGCAGTCTTGTCCAAGCTTTGATCATCTGCCCCTTCCTCTAGGATCTCCCTCTGCAAGCTGGCTGTAGACCTATCCAGCCCGTTCTAGGAGTCCAATGAGCACTGCCTTGGGAAGACTTTGTCTCCAGGCACATTGTCACCCCATAGCCTATGTCCTTGGAAAAATGAACACTAGGAAGACAGCTCAGAGCAGCAGCCAGTGAAGAACCCATACTGAGTTATGGTCCTGCCACAACTTTTCTGCTCCTAGAACACAGGATTATGCTTTTGTATTCCCCCTTGACATAGAGGCTCTTGACATAGAGAAGCTATAGGAGAAGGGAAATAAAATGGTGAATCTCTCCTTCAGCTTTATCCTACAAGTATTTCCCACCCAGGTCTTCTGTAAGACCTCTTGTAACATACTTAGTTCTCTCTGGTTCTGAATGATCTTAACTGCAGACATCCTGGCCTGGCCTCAGGAACCAGGAGTTGCAAGTTAGGCACATCTGAGATTGCAGGTTCCATTTGGAACCACTGCAATAAAGTGTGCCTCACAATCTTCTGCTTTCCAGTGCAAAGGAGGTATGCTTATGCTATGTTGTCGTCCTAAGTGTGCAATAACAGGTCTCTAAATGACAGCTGCTAAAAACTGCTAACCATGGAGCTGTCAATCTTATTAGTGCTGGAGGTTCTTGCCATGATGGTGGTGGTTGCTGAAGGCTGGGGTATCTGGCAAGGTCTTAAGATGAAGTTTGCCATATTCTTTCATGCATGATGCTGTTTGATAGCATTTCACTCATGGTAGAACTCTCAGAATTGGATCAATCCTCAAACCCTGCAGCAGCTTTATCAACTAAGTTTATGGAATACTCAATCTTGTCACTTCAACTATTGCCACAGTGTCCTTACCAGGAGCAGATTCTACCTCAAACCACTTCCCTTGCTCCTCTATAAGAAATAACTCCTCATTGGCTAGTTCTATCATGAGATGGTAGCAGTTCAGTCCCACCTTAAGGCTCCACTTCTGATTCTCTTGCTGTTTCCACCACATCTGCAAGGCTGTCCTCTGCTGATGTCCTGAACCCTTCAACATCCTCCTTTGAGGGTGGGCATCCACTTCTTCCAAACTCCTGTCTTTGGTATTTTGACCTCTTCCATGAATCACGAATGCTAATGGCATCCAGAATGGATGAAGTAAAGCTGAAGCCTTTCCCTCAGGTTTTCAAGGTACCTAGATCCATCAGAGGAATCCCTGTACATGGCATATACATAAGCCTTATAGCTTTATGAAAGGTCTCTTAAGTCTTGATTCATGGGCTGCAGGATGGATATTAGCAGATGTGAAAACATCTTGATGTAGGGATCTTTTTAGAGCTCTTGGGTGACCCAGGTGCATGATCAATGAGCAGTAATGCTTTGAAAGGAAATTGAGTAATAGGTCTCAACAGTAGGTCTAAAATCTTCAGTAAACTAGGTCATAAACAGGTGGTCACCCAGGCTTTGTTCCATTTGTAGAGCTCAGGGAAAGTAGACTTAGCATAATTCCGAAGGGTCCTAGGATTTTTGGAAGGGTAAATGGGCGTTGGCTTCAACTTAAACTTCCCAGTTCCACTAGCCCCTAGTGAGAGAATCTGCCTGGCTTCAAAGCTTCAAAATTGAGTCCTCTCCATCTATGAAAGTTCTAGATGGCAAATAGGAATGGCAGTGGGGCAGTTAGAACACACATTAAGTTTGCCTTCTTACATGAGTGGGGTTCATGGTGTCCCAAATCACAATAGTAATTTCACAGATGCCATAACAAACATAATAATGAAAAGTTTGAAATGTGAGACCAAAATGAGATAGATGTGAAGTAAACAAATGTCCTTTAGGTGGAGGAGAAGGTGCCAATAGACTCGCTCAATGCAGGGTTGCCACAAACCTTCAATTTCCTTTCCTAAAGGAAAATACCTGCAATCCTTTATTTTGCAAAGCCAAAATAAAGTATGCCCATATTCTCAGAATGTGCTGGGCTTGTTCAGCCAGGGAGCAGACTCAGCTTCTTTCTCTAGTTATCTCTGCAGACCAGCTCTCTGCTTGCACAGAGTATGGGGTCCTAAGCATAACCCCTCCAGAATGGCTGGTCAAATCCATGAGTTCATGTATTTTAAATTTCTATTTCCTACTTCCCGAGTTGGAGTTCAATGGGTCTGTAAGAATGTGGCTTCATTTCTTTTACCAGGACCTGTGGTGGCAGGGTTGAAGAAGTGAATAGGCCCAAAGCTCAGAGCTTCAGTCCTCATTACTGGAGGTGCCAGTGCAGTAATGCATAGCAGGGATGAACCAAGACAATAACTGGTGAGGGAGGAGCAACGGGGAGCCTGGGTGTTTCCAATCATGGAGCTTCTCCCCAGTACATCCCTGGATGCTGACTCACATAGTATTAAAAGCCTCCCTAAGCATGGGGTGACCATAGCTAAAGCCACCAGAATTTTTTCCCAATGACCTCCATTTTCTTCAGACTTCTTGCAATCTTCGGAACTTCCCCCTGATGACTTTGACTCAGGGGCTGGTGTGGAGTCCTAAGAGTTCCTGGAGGCTATAGTCCAGCTTTTCCTGACTCTGGGTTAAACCCTGCACCTTCGGGATCTGAATGGCCAAAACCTTCCCTCTTCAGGGTTTCCTGGGCTCCTACTCCTCTTTCTGGGAGATCTACACCCAAGATCCTCCTTCTAGTCACTGCTATCCTTACATGGGATTTTCTCTCCCTTCTCTGGTATCTGCCAAATTTCTCCCTGGAATTTCCTGGAAGGATTTAGCAGAATTCTGTAGGTCACATAATACCTGGAAAAACTAAATTTTCTGAATGGTGACCTTCCAGGCACGTCACGCCTAAGATCCTGGTGTACACCCTGAAGAACTAAATCCCTTTTAGGTCATCCTGTATATACCTGCAAGATCTATCTCCCCCCCCCTTCCCCCCTGGTTCCTAAGGTAGGTCTTTGGTCAGAGAGCACTTGACGTTCTCTACAACCTTGGAATGAATTTGTGCGTTGTCATCCATGTCCACTCTTTAAATGCATTGGCCTAGAAACTATTTCAATCTGTCCCATGCTTTGACCTGTGGTCATATGGCTTTCTCCTACCATAAGTGGAGGGTTTAGCTATTGACTTCAAGCTCTCCACATACTCTTCGCTTGTAGCTACCTTTCATTCTATATAAAGTAGATTCTGACTACAGTATTCCAAACTCTCCATTGGCTGCCTAATTTGTAACAATCTGTGCTCAGCGACTTGCCCATCAAAATAGGCAAAATTTGGGAAGCACCTGTGGCTGCACCTGGGTAATACTTTATAAGCTCTGCTTCTCTTGGTCTCCTGGGCACTTCCACGGAGGGCTCTCCTTTCGTAGTTCACACTGCCACGGCATTAGTTGCCAGTTGCATGTTCCTATCTTCTATCTCTAGTGAAGCCCCTCTGATACCTGGGCAACATATATGAATTCAGGCAGCTCAGACTTGAGTTCAAAATAGGAGTGAGATAGCTAATGGGATAGCTAATGGGACTATCTTGTAGGTTTCCAGAGTGTCCTCTAAATCTGCGACATGCCACTGTTTGCAATCTTTGTGATAATGGCAGTTGGAAGAAATGTGGGGTCTATTTTCCCAGACTCAAAACATGAGCCAAACCATAAAATAAGATTTTTAACAGGTAGACCTGCCTACTTCGTATGTCCTCAGGTTGACTCCCATATTAATCTACTCAAGACCTGAAACCTTCAATTCTGGAAACCGTCTTCATTCTCAGAATCTCTTGAAGGTTAAAGTTCATACCTGCCTTGAAAACCAGTAACTGCAGGAATTGAGGTGGGGGTCCAACTTTTCTCGCACCCTCAACCATGAGAATGTTAGAGGCCAGCATGGAGGGAGAGGAGGGACAGTTAGACAAGATTGGTGAGGGGATTTACCAGGTGGCTACAACCACAAATTCTGGGAAAGCTTAGGTGGCATGCGCTGTTGGGTGAAGAGGAGTTGCACACTTCCTGATGTACATGGAGAAAGGAACACCTCCTGGGTGGTGGCGGGATGCCATTTTAAGAGGGCTAAACTCTCCTAGTTAAGCCTCTCCTCTAAAATCTCAAACTCTAAGAATTCTTCCTGAAATGCCAGCTAGTTTTCCCCAGTGGTACCACAAAACTCTTCTGGGAACATTTCTGAGCATCATGTGCCTGGAACCGATCCTGACCATCTTTCATTTCACAAGTCTCCAGACTCGGATGAAGGAATACATCTGGGGTGATCAACATGTCCTTTTATCCATGCATTAAAAAGGGAACAGCTACTTTCCGTACTCCTGAGATGGGAACAATTAAAATCTCCGGTAACCTCGCCCAAATCTAATGCCAAGATGCTTGGCTGCCCTGGGGTGGGGGTGGGGGATTCTGCCCAAAGGGGTAGATGCTGGACATGGACTATGACAGAATTCTCCAGCCACTATAGCTTGTGTTGGGCTGATGCCAAACAAGCAAGGTGGAGCCCCAGAACTTCTCTAGCTATATCATACTAGCTTAGAGGGAGCCAACCTCTCATGACAGGAATCAAGTCCTGGCTTCTGAGAACTATCCAGGTATATTTTCAGGACCTGATCAGGGTTGACTAAGCTGACTCTGGACCATGCTGAGAGGCTTATTTGTGGCATTGATCTAGAATGAAATACTTCGTGCAAAAGGCAAGTTAATCAGCATCAGCTCTTTGGAAAGTTTGCTATTCAATATTGTCCTAGTTTCCTAACCTACAACTTGTGCATGTTGGACCTCTTCTGCATCCTGTGTTTTTCTTAAGCTGTTTCTGTATCTTCCATTTTCTCTGGACTACTTTTACCTCTATTTCATCTCCTAAGGGCACCTATTCTTCCATCCACGGAGTTAATTCATAAGACAAGGAGATAGTGAATTCCAGCTAATGTCCTAGAGGCAGATTACAGAAGGTTAATAGTAGTGGCAGGTCAAAGGGATGAGAGATGCTGGAAACTTGCAGAGCCCAAGAAATTAGACCAGACCTACTCATACATCCTGTGAGGGAATAATGCCTCAATCTGTGACTGCCACTGAAACAGGTGCAAGGCCAAGTACGGCTAACCACTTGAAGCTACAAAGTTTCAAGACTGACAGACCTATTGGGGAGCACATCTGCAGGGGGGTGGAGTTAAGCAGAGGGGCATGGCAGGAAAGCAGTTACACAAAGAAACTGGAGGTCTCATTGGTGGCCAAGAGGCTTCCCACACACCAAGTTAGGGAGAGAGGAATTGGACTCTTCCCATAATAAAAGTGTGGCTAAACTTCCTCAAATGAAGATCCAGTCCCTGACTGTCAGTGGCAGAAACTACTTAGGGTCTAATTCAAAGGATAAATACATGCACAACCTCTTGTTGGTGGCAAGTTCTTAGGAGGGGGGCTGTCAAGATACTGAAGTTGGGAGTTTGGCCTTAGAAGTAGCTTCTGGATAGTCAGAACTTAAATGTCCCTTCCTCTACTAAGACTAAACCTTGGAATTAACTGTCTCTACAGAGCCTGACCTGTGAGGGACCCCAGGGTTAGTTTCCTCTGCTTCCATATTGAGAGGAAGGTTCTGATGAAGCTACTGCAGGAGAAATGGAGTCACTCATGATCCACAAAGGGAGTTAGGACTTCCTGTCTGTAAGAGGATCTTGAAGGTTAAAGTAGGACTTAGGCTTGACCATCCAGATGAGTAAATGAGACTGATTGGCTTCCATGACCGTAGTCCTGATGACCTCAGTGTGTTTCATTGAGATACTATCAGTATGGAAGAGCAGGTGCCATTATCCATTGAATTGTAACCACAAAGTTGCTCTTATGGGTAGTGAGGAAAGAGACCGAATAGCCTTAGGGATAATCTTGGAATCACATTTACTCTTAAAATGTGCTAGCTTTTTTTGACTCTGAATTGAAACGGCTCAGCCAATTAGCCAAGGGTTTCAGCATATAGTAGGGAGACTTGGATTGGGATTCTAGAGTCTTCTGAGGCTCTGGAAATAGTTGCTTTTATAGGCTGTCCTATGAGGAGTAGCTTCTTACTACACAGAATCATGCCACCATGATCTTGGACTCCTATTCTAAATTCTTACAGGATGTTAGGACATGAGCCTGTCAGATATCTGAAGGGGATCCCAAATAAGCGTCCCCTTCAATTCCCAGCCACAACTGGGTTGCTAGGACTTTGACCTATGCCTTCCTGAACCTGTATCCTTGTTGGTGGGGCCTATGACTGGGGTTGATAATATTGGCCTTCATGGCCGGTAGAATACAGCTGCTAGAGCTCCTAAAGCAGACCCCCATCATCCAAGGCAGACAGCTTAAGTTTGTTCATGCCCTCAAACTTTAAGTGGGGCTGGGGATACATCTCCAGGAGTTGAGCAAACAAGACTTTGATATAAGCAAGATAAGTATACTTCAGGCAATAGAGGGACATAATAGAACAGTAATACACAAAGCCAAGGGATTACAGTAGGTCCAAAAATCTGTTCATTGGAGATGGAAGATAGAAGTAGCAGGCCAACACTCGAATAGGAGACCTGGCATCAAATCCTAAAAGAAGAGGAAGCTAAGAGTTGATTAGGGCCTGGGTGGAACATAAGTCCGTAGCTTTGGGCTCCAGGATCTCAAAGTCAGCAGGTGGATTTAAGTATCTATTTTCTTTACCTCCACTCCCCTGTAAGGAGGTCCACTGGGTTTCATACCAGAGCGAGACTGGGAATAAAATGTCTATAAAGACAAGATTTTCTGGGTCAGCTTGAATTCCTTTCTGCTAAGCCTCATAAATTTAGGCCACTTGTTTTTTTCCTCTAAAATAAGAAGCTAGAAATACAGATGAGGAAGAAAGGACGTAGCCTGTGGCTGGACAGGAACTTTGATTGTACAAGGAAGACTTCTGATGTCCTCTGGTTTTGATTCAAGGTGTAAATCCTAAGGGACTGGAAGTTCTGCAGGTGCCTTGATTCAGTTAAATCACGGAAGAATCTGTGGTAACTTAAAAGATCTATTAAATTACCTGGACATGTGTGGCAATTGATCACCTTTTGGGTCTTCAAAAACTCTACCACTCCAAATTTTACTTTAAGCATACACTGTTCACTCTAACTTCTCAAAATCCTGAACCTATAACTTGATAACTTTTAAAAAGCTAGAAGACCTCCTAAAAGGTCAATTTGCAATAGCATCCAAGATAAATTGATAGTAGACTCCAAGGGTGGGATGGATTTCAATGTGTCTTCCTAACACAGAGCTGGTCACTGCCTAACATGGAAGTGATTGCATGAGAAATCAGCTTCTAAAAAGCCTTGAAGGGGCAAGAACTGTCCAATATCTCCAGGAACAAACTCCAAAGTTGGGGTTACCTTGTTCCAGGTTGTCTGGGGAAACGTAACAGACACGGGTGCCTGGTTATTCTATATGAATTTGAGCACTTTTTGAGAAACTGGTTCAGGGTCTGAGAGTATTTCCCTTTAAAAGATAAGCTATTTAGATGCCAGATAATGTAAAGGAGTTCCAGCTTTATGGTGGTCCATTCTAAGGTTCCTGAAGTTCAAATCCAGAATAGTCCTCATAAAATCATCTGGGGCTAGGTACCTGTGAGACTGTGGATAACTGGTCTGCCTTGGTCCCAGTATCTCAAAAGCACAGATCTACACTCAAAACACAAATCAGAATGTTCTAGGCCCTGAAAAGTATGATCAGATCAGAAGGATGGATAGCTGAGAATATTAGTGACAGTAGCTGAAAATAATAATCACAGGGTCATGACGAGATAGGGGCTAGAAAAGCGTCGAAGTTAGAACATACATGGCTTTTAGAACAAGCTTAAAGAAGCCAGGTTGGGGGGTGGTGGTGATGGATATGGAGAAGGGCACTTGTGGGGAAGAGCACTGGGTGGGCACTTGTGGGGAAGAGCACTGGGTGTTACATGGAAACCACCTTGACAATAAACCATAAAGAACCAGGTTGATTGGACACAGGATGAAAGACCACTTGAGAATTCACACCCAACATGGGATTGTGGCCACAGGACAGAGGCAGCAGGGATGAGTTTTTTCCCATGGTCAGGTAAAGTTTTCTCTTGGGCACTTAAAAAAAAAAAAAACTGAAGTTGAAGTGGGATATCTGTAACCTTCGCCGAGATCATGGGGACAAGGTGGCTGTGAAGCCAAAGGAGAAGAAAGGGAAGTCCTTTGGATCAGAACCTTTGAAACAGTAGATCAACAATCCTGTCTGCTCTCTGCTCCGGGTACTCATGGAAGATCATGCAACAAGAATTCCATTTTTAAAAAGCTTGTTTTTGAGAGCAGGTGGGAGAGGGGTAGAAAGGAGGACAGAGGGATCTGAAGGGGGATCTGTGCTAACAGCAGTGAGCCAGCTGTGGGGCTTGAACTCGGGAACCATGAGATCATGACCTGAGTCAATGTCCAATGCTCAACCGACAGATACCCAGATGCCCCACAATTCCATTTTTAAGGCTTTCTAGCAAAACGCTGACACTTACACAAGGTTAGTCTCCTTATAGCTGTTAAACGAGTTTATTAAATCTTAAATAGGTTATTAAATCTACTAGGAAGTACAGGGTCCCAGGAAGCAGATGCCCAGACCAAGTTTTAGACATGAGGCCTAAGCAGCAGGGAAGGGAGAGGGAGAAGCAGGATTGGTCAGATGGAAAGGTGAAGACTTTGAAGCAGACCCGACAAGACCTCTGTTAACCCAGCACAGAGCTGTAGAGCTGATGTGTCTGAGTAATCCTGCAATACACTCACCATCCTTCTTGCTCCTAGAAACGCTTGTGTAATCCAATGGGTCTCCTTGTCTGTCCTACACCAATAGCCTCCCATGAGAATCCTAGGATGGCTAACCCACTATCCACCAGCACTGAGACCTTGTAGGTAATCCCCGAAACAAATCCTGGATGGTGCTAGATTTTATCCCACTGCATCCAGCCAGTGAGAGGAACCGGTAGGAGATTGCCTCAGGCAGCATTTGAGTGGGCTACATGGGTTCTGCTTCAGCAGACAGGATGAATTGCTTCTTGTAAAGGAAGTCCTTGAGCTCCAACCACACACTTAACACAATCATCTATTCAGGCTAGGCATGGTCACAAGTCTTTTGGAGATCGGTGCACAATTGTGTATACCCATGGACTCTTGACCTATAGTGCCTAGTTTACTATCCTGGCTACATCTCTTCTACCTAGGACTAGGTGAGGGAATATGCAGCTTTACTTGTTCATATGAAATTCTCAGTGTTCAGAGTTCCATATACCCTGTGTCACAGGACCAGCTCTGGAATCCCCTCTAACAGTGGGGTTAAATGAAGAGCCAAGACCACGGCTTCAAGTTACAAAACAAAAAACAAAACAAACAAAAAAAAACCTTGTGTGCGATCCTATGGACTCTACTGAGCATTGAAGTCTTGCCACAATGTCCTAGTAGGAGACGCTGGTGTTGGGTGTGTTCTCCTATCTTCAGAGAACTTAGAGCCCTAGATTTGGGCTTCTCCCTAGAAATGCTAGCCAGTTTCCTAATGGAGTTTCTAGGTTCTATCTTGGGCCATGCACATCCTGTCCCCCATGGAAGGACTTTCCTGTCCCCCATGGAAGGACTTTCCTGTCCCCCATGGAAGGACTTTCCTGTCCCCCATGGAAGGACTTTCCTGTCCCCCATGGAAGGACTTTCCTGTCCCCCATGGAAGGACTTTCCTGTCCCCCATGGAAGGACTTTCCTGTCCCCCATGGAAGGACTTTCCTGTCCTATGAATCCAGGCTCCATTTGCCTGGGCGGCTGCCAATGTAGGAGACCCTAAAAACAAGGAATGTCCTTTCTTAAAGTAGACTTGCTTCTAGTTTCCATTGTCAATAAGAGTTCCCCCACTTGTCCGGGTCCTTGACTGTAATTTCAGTAGGCCTAACTGAGGTGGGCAGCAAGGGGAGAACAGGAGTTGGAGAAGTTTCAAACTGAAATGGAGGACATTGACTTCTGACCAGATAAGCCTGATTGAGAAAACCAATAAAAGAAAAATCCCAGCATGTACCCTGTCTGACCACTTGGAGAGGGCTGTTCTTAATGAAATGCCCTGGTCTATGGTTCTGGCCCATCTCTCAGCCTTGTTAGGCAAACTTTATAGTAAATAACCCCCCCCCCCCAGCACCATTCTATGTGGAGTAATGGTTCAGGACTTTAAGTTATGCTAATGACCTCCCACTAGCCTAGCAAGGGTACTGGCAAACCTTAGAAACTCCTTCCACTCTTCACCCATAGGAGTTTTGAGGCCTTGGGCAGCCTCTGGTTTGTCAGGAAATGGGTTCAGTGAACATAAATGCTCCAGAGACGGGCTGCCCAAGGAGAAGTGTTGGGGGCCATATGGAAGCAGACTCTTCACTGAGAGGCCCCAGAGGAAAAATGGAGGAATGCTTCCCTATATCACCTGCTTTACCCTTGTTGACTGGAAAGGCAGAGATGACCAACACAAAGTGGCTGTTGGTAATGAGCTAAGGGGATGGCATAGGTATAATAGTTAAAGTGACAATCCAGAGCAATGTGGCTTTTTGTGGGTGGAGAGGCAAAATTCCTTTCCAACACTGGCCTGTTACTGCTCCGAGGAAATAAAAGGTGTGTGGAGAAATGGGCTTTCCACAAAATAAGTGATGGGACTGCTCCTCCATCCAAATAAAGATGGTACTGCCTGACCATGAAGGACCTGTTTGCCCGTGGGTCTGAGTCCAGCCAATAATGGATCTCCAAATTCCCAGTAGGGCACATCCAGAGTGAGGAACCTGGATCCAAGCTGGATGTTGTCCTGGGAAACCATTGCCTATACCCATGACTTAGTCACATCTGCTTCTCACTGTTGTCTGCTCGGTCTGGATACATGGATACTGAGTTTTACTCCTTTCCTTATTGACTCCTTTCCTTATTGGTGGGGCGGGGGGGGGAGTTGCTGGCTTGTAGATGTCCCAGCCATGACCTGAAGCAGTCTTGTTCGAGGCAGCATGCTACAGCTGATGCCTAAGCATCCCTCCCAGAATCCCTGAGTCTGAGTGGTTTTGTCCACAGAACACCGGGCCCTATGAAATAGGATTACCTAGAACCAAGGTGACCATTCCATCAATGTCCAGTTGTGTCCATAAGGCAAAGGTGGCTGTTGGAGAGGTGCTCTCTGTACTAGGTGGAGCTTCCTAAGGGGAAACTCCATAACCATTCCTGCAAAGAGGCCTGATGGAGGCATCTTGACAAACGATTGTGGCCAGGTGGCAGACTGCAAGGCTGATGCCCCCTTCTCTGCTCCATTTAGGAACCAGAATCTCTTGTACCTGAAAACACAATGCTAACTAATGCCTTGAACAGGGCACATGTGCAGTTGTACATTAACCCACATGTGCCAGTGGGGGATCTGAAGGCAGGAAGGATTAAAGTCAAGGAGTGTAGTCTCTGGTCCTAGGGTTTGGCTCCTTTCTAGTAAACGTTTTCTGTCCAATCTCTCCTGGTCCTGTAGAAATAGGAGGTTGATTCTTTCATCCTACGTTGTGGGAAGGCCCCTCACTCCCCCACCCCACTTTACTGTGGCTTGTGAAACACGCATGTGGAAATTGGGCCCTGGAAGCTTTATGGCCTTCAGATCTTCTCTAAGGGGGTCCCCTCTGCTCTGGGACACTTCATCCTGCCTCTCAAGTGTGTGAGGACCTCCAAGACAGGAAATATGGGTGAAGCGCAAGGGATCCCAGGAAGGCCCGTTTAGAAATGTCATTGAAAAGACAGAATGCTGATTCACCCTTGAGCTGTGACCCAAGGACTGGGAGGCTCCTTGCCCACTCCAGTCCTTGGAGGGAGGGTTCTCCTTCTCTTCCCTGATCCCTTTCCAGGGGCTTCTCCAAGGACAAGCCCTCAGGTGGAGATGCGGTATGGAGCAGCCCTGTGCCGTGTGTGCACCTCCACCCAGCCAAGGCCTCTTAAGCGTTGATAAAGACCCCGTGGGTGGGAGGATCCACTTCTCTTGCTGCCACCCAAAATCCGTCTTGAGTGGGGTTTCCCTTTGCTTCTTAAAACTGCCGCCTACCAACCTGGAGTGGCCTGCCTCTTGGCTGTCTCCCAGCCCTCTGCCTATGGGGTTGGTTTCAGATTTCACCCACAAAGCTCTTGAGGGGTGCCTGTGAAATCCAGGAGACGAGCTGGAAGATGAATCAGGGGAGACATGGCTGAGGTTTGCCTCAGTATGTTTATGAAATGTTCTAGTCAGGGGCACCTGGGGGGCCAAGTTGGTTAAGTGTCCCTTCAGCTCAGGTCATGATCTCATGGTTCATGGGCTTGAGCCCCATATTGGGCTCTGTGTGTGACAGCTCAGAGCCTAGAGCCTACTTCAGATTGTGTCTCTGCTCCTCCCCCACTCACTGTCTCTGTCAAACACTAAACATCCTGGTCGTCATGGCTAGAAGGTCCTGGAGGTTGTCATTCAAACTTGTCCTATAGGCTCTCTGGGTACACTGTGGTGTGCATGTGTATGGGTGCCTGCATGCTGCCTGAGGCCTCTGTCCTGTACTTTGAGTCAGAACAACAGGCTTTTGCCACTGAGCACATGTTGATGCGTTGATCGTCCATGATTAACTTCTTACCTTCCAGAAATGTGTTATTCCAAGGAGCCTTAGAGAATTACTTGTTCTCATGTACATGCTATTGAGCCACATAATAAAAGTGATAGGATGCGATAGACCAGAATCCAGGAGGGTTGAACAGGGTCTAATGATCATCAGGCTGACTGAGGATGGAGCTCTAGTATCCACCATAAATACAAAGGTCATGGAATGGCCCTTCCCCTTTCCTGGTAGGGGGATACAACTACAGTAACCCAGTGGTCCAGAGAAGGCAGCTAGACCTGACCTCCATGCTGCTTTGTTTCCTGGGATCTCATTGCTATCCAGACAGACTAGGGACCATGCAAGCAGGACAGGACTATGGTTGAGAAGTAGCAAGATTGGAGTCCAGGTGGCAAATCTCAATATGAACAAGGTGCTTTCAGCTTTCTACAAGCCTGGATTGATGTAACAGGCCACCAATACCAGTCCGTTGAATCTGAAGTTTTTTTCACATTCACTTTCATTTTGGAACCAAGACAAATAAGGAACCAGTCCCCTTTGAGAGGAACTAAATTCTTTTCTGTAACTCCACTTGCAGAGGAAGAACATTGGCATAAATCCTTCTCCCAGACCAATCAGATAGTTCCGTCTACTTTCAAGTGGATCGTTGACTTGAGCACTTAGGATTCAGTCTGTGTTACAAGGTCTGGTCTAAAGGCTCAGGGCTTCTGTGGGGCCGGCTCTGTTCCCCGCCCCCCCCCCCCCGACTGTCCCTCTTCCTGATGGGAAGTGAAGTCAGGGCAAAAAGGCCCTCACTTGCTTCCTGGTGCCTATGGAGTCAAGAACAGCAGACCTGTTGGGGAAGAAGTAACCTTCAGGAAGGGATGAGATAAATGAGTCACATCTGCTGAAGTCCAAATATTCACCAGCTAATGTGTCACTGGTGGTGGGTGGGTGAGGTGGGACACCACTTGGTAGCCTTTGCTGAGATGAAGTCTTAGACTAGTAGTAAGTCCTAACATCTGAAAAGAGACGAAGGTCATGACCTCCTATTGTCCAGTACTGGTTTATGGAGACTTGAGCCTTTAAAGTAGGGATTTCCTCCATATAAGGATTTTGGTAAGGTGCTCGTCAGGTCTGGGCTGACCAAATTCTGCCTGGGAAAACATCTTGGAGTCCACTTTCTCACAGGGCCCCTTTATTGATCTACAGATCCAAGATAAAGATAGACTATAGGCTCAGCCTCATGACAGCACTCTGTGCCCACGCATGTGAGCAGCAGTAGAAAGCTGTGTGCTTCAGACCTCTAGGTACCCCAATGAGATGGTTACCAAAAACCCAAGTTCAACTGTTTGCTGCTCAAAAGTCCATGCTCGAGAGGCACCTGGGTGGCTCAGTCAGTTAAGCGTCTGACTTCGGCTCAGGTCATGATCTCACGGTCCATGGGTTTGAGCTCCACCTCAGGCTCTGTGCTGACAGCTCAGAGGCTGAAGCCTGCTTCAGATTCTGTCTCCCTCTCTCTGCCCCTCCCTAACTCGGGGAGACACACACACACACACACACACTCACTCTCTCTCTCTCTCTCTCTCTCTCTCTCTCTCTCTCTCTCTGTGTGTCTGTGTCTCTCAAAAAATTAAACAAAAAGACATAAAAAAAAAAACAGTGCTCAAGAGACCGGTGTTGGTGGGAAAGGAAAGGTTGCTTTATCCAGTGAACCTAGGAAGATAGTGGACTAATTGCTCAGACCCATTTCTCCATCCAGGTGAAGCAGAGGGTTTAAACGGGAAGGTGCTAGAAATGGTGAGGGGGCTATGTGCAGGAGAGGCTGGCACTCAGTGGTTAACCATTTGTTCTTGCACAGCTTCTGCGTGCCTTCATTCTGCTGGGACATGGGGTTCTCAGGTGTCTCTCAACTAAAGGATACCCCTGAAGCCCTATAAGCCATGTCCTTACAGGACAGTCCAGACCTCTCCCCCTGCACCAGGAATCAAGGTGGTCTGTGGTAGCTCTTCTCGAGTGTGGTAAAGCCTTATCTTCTGAGAAGCCTGATCCTCTTCTTCCTCAAGGCCAGTGGTCTGTAAGGTCTGCAGGGAAGTATTTTAGTTCTACCAATCATGGGGTTTAGGTCAACAAGCAAGGGGCACATAAGCCTGAAGCAATTTCACACTTAAAGGGAGGGGGTTGGGGTACTGTCTCAAGATAAGGACCTTGTAGACCTATTTCCTGCCCTTTCAGGACGCTTTTCTGAAGCCAAGTAAATGTATTAGACTTAAGACATTAGGCTTTAATTGCCCAGCTTGACCCATTCACCAGTTGTGCTGGTGGAAGATGCTCTCTCCGGAAGGAGGCTGCTGGTGGAAGAGGGACCCCTCTTCAGGCTGGTCCTGAAGCAGAGGGGGACAGAACTGTGCTAGCAAGGGTTCAGGTGCCTGTCTATAGTCCTGTGCCCTGGAGACCGAGCAGGCCAGAGCTCCAGCTTCATACAGGCATCCTCCAAGATGAAACTTCTGCTTTTCTCTGCCTCTGCAATAATTGTGCCTTTTGCTGGGTTTCCTGAAGAGGCTTCTCCAGTTGACCAGGCCTTGGAGAACTCTAGGAGCCCTGAGGAGGAATAAGTATGCTGTTAAACCACATTAGGGGTCCATGTTTAGCTATTTCTTCAAAGTGGCTTTAGGAAATGTCCAGCCTCCAAATCCGGAAGTTCTTAAAGGCCTACAGACAACAGACCAACCAGGGCTCTTCCTTTACCAAGTATACTAGTTTGGAAGGACAGGTGAAACTGAGGCCTGGAGCCCTGAAGTCTTCTATGCCTTCCCAGGCTCTCCTTTTGGACCGCAAGTTTGGCATAACTGGCCTGAACTTGGAAACCTTGCCTGAGGAATCATTAAACATCAAAACAGGGAGGGCTCTCCCAAGCTTCTACCACTGTGAAGACTGCTTAAAGTTGTCTTACCTTCGTCCTATGGGATCTGTAGAAACCTGCTTCAGCTCAAGGCAGTATACATACTCAATCAGGACACCACTTTTTTGAAGATTCCATAGAACTGGAATCTTGGTACAAAATATTTGTAGTCCGGGTAAATACCTGGGGGGGAAACTGCAGGGCAACTTCTGTAAATACTGCCTTTCATCCCTGGCAGGTTCCTCATGCCTTCCAGGTTGATTTAATCAAGGGTCTAATTGCGAGACAATTAGAGCTGAGTGTCGTTGAAACTGGAGGGGAACTGAAATGAGGACATAAGAAGCTGGACTATGTGTGCAGGTGTTCTAACTTGCTGAATTTTGGCAACAATGAAGGTGGGAGGGAGCAAAATCACTGGAGAGGGCTGGAAGTTTTCATTGGACTTAGGAGTAACTCTGCTTATTTAGGTATGTGAAATCCATCCGGATAACTAACTGGCTATTAAAGATGAAACCCCTCTCTTACTTACCAGACTAACTTTATTGCCAAAATCCATCCAAGAGGGTAGGACACCTAAGGTACTGACCTGGAGGGGAACAATTGCCAAGCACATCAAGCGTCATCCTTAGAAGTGAGGATGTTTCAGTCTATATCAGGTGATCATGTTAGGAAGAATCTATTTCAGGATCTCCCACTGTACTCAGTGGCACAATGTGACTTGATTTGTGCTCTGCATTCATTCATGTCTCCTTGACAGGCGGGTAATGTCCTGAGATGACTTCTCCTGAAGGGAGACCAACTTATTAATCTTGGCAGACTTACGAGGTGAGGCTGCTGAACTTGACCCCTTTCTCCTCCACCCTGATCAGCCATCATTGTCCTGAGACTTCTGGTTTTACACTAAGTGGTTCCTTGGAAGATAGGCTTTTCTACTGAGGTGTGCCTGTCCTACGCTATGACCAGAGGGCTGCTGGGTTCATAAAAAGTGATGGGACTAGTAAGTCTAGGTCCCTGAAAGATCTTCTCTCAATTTTTTTTTCCAGTTGCCTGAGCTCATGGAGGCTTTCTAGGGGTGGCCATAGCCTCTTCCTTGGTTAGTCTCCTTCCACCCACCTCCAAATACACCTATCCTGCCCTTATCACTTAGAAGTGCTTGTCTCCCCCACGGACACCTTGCTCTGCTTCTACACTGGCTTCCCCAGAATAGTAGCAGCCTTGAAATTGATCAAGATCTGCCTTGGGACCTATATCCTTATGTTGGACTAAGAATGTTGAAGCAATTGCCCTTTTTCTTTTCTAAGAAAAATAGATTTTTTTTTTTTGGCTGAGCTGAGCCAAATCGTAATGTGTAGGTTTCATGTTGCCCTATGTTCCTATCCATTCCAGGCAGATTTCTTCTAAAACAGTGGGAGGTCATATTACTGACAGTCTTCCAATGTAACCATTGTTCTCTGCCTCGTTTGTCTTGGTCTTGAGCAGTCTGGATGTGAGCTTGCTACATGTTTGGAGATGCTGTTCTTCCACAAAATCAAGTTCTCTTCTATCCTGGTGAAACTTGTGTTCAATTCAGGATTGTGTCTTCAGTCATGCAAAGAGATCTCCAGGTGTGGGTTCCTGTCCTACATCTGTATTCTTCCAGATACATTCTCACCTCTGACCCGGGTCTCCGAGATCCCTGAACAAGAGCTTCTACCCTGTGCAAGCATGCTGTCCCCACTAGGTCTGTCCTCAATGTTGCCAGGCTAGTTCCTAAGGGGAGTATCAGAAACTCACCATGGAGCTAGAAATTGCTGCAGGGTGGTGTGGCCAGGCATTGCAAGAGTCCATCCCTAATACTCTAAGAAAATGGCTATGGATGCCAGAACAGATGCTTTGTCTAGGACACTGGCTTCCATTGCAGCAAAGGCCTGTGGCTACGTAGAACTAATAACCATGCCTATTTAAACACCATTCATTGGGGGGAAAACTCCAGAGTAGTGTGAGCATATGTGGTGCTCCTTGTATTCTGGGCTAGTATAGAGCCATCTGGCAGGACAATAGATTCTGGAAGAGGGTCCCCTGCTGCTTCTGATTTGGGAATCTGAAGCTGCACAACCAGAAAAAACTGGACCCTCCTTTGGTCTGTGTCACAGACCTTGGCTCCAGAACTACCCTTCCTGGGAGGTATTTATGGGCTAGGGAACCTTTAGATTTCCACACAAATGACCAGGGGATAGGTCCAAACCTAGCTGTTGCTGTCACATAAACCTCACAGTAGGGACCACCATCTCAGAGTTCATGGTCCAAAACCAGCAGCTCCTCCCTTGTGTAACTTTGGTAGCAGCAACAATATAATACTTGTACTTGATAAGGATTGATGACTTTGAACTGAGTTGTAGATGGTTTCTATGAAGCTTTGCAAGGGGCCAATTCTTCTGGGAGGCCAGACTGCAGGGAATCAATCTTAAGTCAACTTCTGCCTCTCATCTCCTCCACAGAATTATTTTCAAAAACCATTAATTACTCATGATTTTTTCCAAAAGTGCAGAGTCACTCTCATAGGCGCTTTTCCAGAAAACGTGTTTAAAAGGGGGGGGGGGGATGTATCCTAATCTAGAAAATGTAGCTTCAGTACGTACCAAAGATGTTCACTTGTTTCAGTTGGAGTTTAGGGTTCTAATATCTTCGTCCCAGAACCTTCACATCTCCCACTCCATGCAGGACTTCATCAGGGAGTTCAGTTGTCCTCTCTGCTCAGCCCTGCCTGAACTTGACTTCCTGTGATCTTACAGGTTGTGGTGGCATGGCCAGGTGCTTACCTGAAAGAAATGGTCCTGAGAACAGCTTAGCAAACTCAGGACCCTCCTCTTTCGTGGAAAGCTGTTAAAAAGTTGCTGTGCTGGACTGGGATCTTGAGAAACAAATTCCTAAGAATGGTTAGAGGACAAGTCATCATTTGAAGGAGATCCAGGAGTAATGGACACTTTAACATGGTCAGGATTGACAGGAAAAATGTCCCCAGGGTTCAAGATCCCTCTTAAGCATGAAACCTCTCAGCCATGACTGGCACCACACTTCCTAAGTAGGGCATTTCACTGGTTTATAGCTAACTGATCATAAGGAGAATCTGTGACCTCCGTGCCTACCCTCAGAAGCTTAGGAGCCTTGCCACTAGAAGAATTGGGAGTCTGCAGGGGTCCATCTGGGCGGTAGAGCAGAGGAATTTGTTCAAGAACTTCCAGTTAAGACTCTCAATGAGTATTGTCTTCTGTCACTATGCCACACTACCTGCCTACTACAGAGAAAGTGAGAGAATCCTGACAAGGGGGGAGACATAAGTTTAGGGGTTGGAGCTCTCTAGGTACATGGGGGAGTGAAGGGTCCTATGTTGTGACTATCAAAAAGACAGGCCGAGGGGACAAACAGCCTGAACCTTTGTCCCACTCCATAGTTCCAGTCTCTGAAACAACCAAGGGATAGGCGAGTGTCAGTAAAGTGGTAAGCCATACCTCTGGGAAGGCAGGTTCACATTGGAGTAGATGTGCCTAAGCCGATCATGTTCTAAGGCGTTTTGATTTGTCCCAGCCTTTTAGCCACCAGAAGTATTCTATTTTGACTCTTCCAGATCCTAAACTGACCAAGGTGTCTGGGGTGCCTGTAAAAACTATCCATATCCCAGGGTTGGAACTAATATCATTTGTAGGGAACTACATTACCACTGAGAGTCCCTAGAAATACAGCACGGAAGTCTGGGCGATGGGAAGTGGGCATAAAGAGCCTTAATATTATCCTCGTTCTCCTGGAGCTGTAGACCCATTACAAAATGGAAGGCTTAGCAAGGATTATATCAAATGAAAGTCGAGACCTCTTCAGAGGGGATGTGGAATAGGCTTCTAGCAGAGGCATTAAGACTCTGCAAGGAAGGGGATCCATGAAGCCCATCTCTGGTTGATAAAAGCTTTGAGTTTCCCCATAAAGGAAAACTGTGCTCACCAGCCCAAGAAAATGAAAATCCCAAGTCTTTTCCTCCTACCTCCAAAAGATTCCCTTTGCTTGTTCCTGGGATCTCCCACAGAAGATCACCAGGGTCTAACAAAATGATCTGCTTACCTTTGAGGTCTTGAGGTGTTTAAGAAGTCCTAATAGATCGTCCAGGATCTGGAAGCCAGCCACTTTCTGTGAATTGAGACAAATAAGGACTTAGAAATCCCAGAAATCCATTGGGAAGTGAGAGAGGGAGAGTGACTGATGTCATGAAAGAGTAGAAGTAACTAAACACCAGCGTGGTTATGGGAAGCATACTTAACTTCCCCATCTCCCAGGTGGTCTGACATCTTTCTGGAAGATGCTGTGGACCCTCCTACTTTCAGCTTCTATACCTTGTTGTGGCACTTGGATTTGACGTTCGTATTAGCATCTAAGACAAGTGTGTAAAAGGCACTGAGTTGGAATGGCTACACAAATCAGAAGAAATGTGGGCAGACAAAAGAAATAACTTACGTAGAGCAAGTACTAAAAGATTCAGGGAAGCACACCTTATAAACCCTGGGTTTTCACCCAGGCCAGAAAGAAACAAAGTGGCAGCAAGACAGAAGTCTGAGATTTGCAGCACAAATAGGCTGTTCCCTGAAGAAGCCCCCTATAGAGGGAGGTGATCTGTCTAGACAGCAAGGACCTGCCTGTACATCCTCCCTCCTCACATCCTCAGCCTGTGAACGCAGCTTCTCTGGGCCCTGATGTTGGGTCTGGAAACGGATGATCATGGAGGCATTTAAGCTCCTCTGGCTGTTCACCTCCTTCAGAAACAGGACTGGCCTGCTACTCATGTGGAAGCCTCCTCTACTCAACTCACTCCCTGTCTCTAATGTATTCACTGGCTCCCTACTATCCACAAACCACTGTCTTAAGTTCCCTACTGGAAAATCCTGTGGCATCTGTGTTCTACTCCACTTCTCAGGATTCCATCCTCTATATGCCAGCAAAAATGGGTTGCTTCACTGCTTAGCTTTTCCCCCAGTAACCTTGGTCTCCAGCTTCTGGGAATTCCTCTTCTGGGTCATGGCCACTCAAGTTGAGTGCCCTTCCCCCCAGGAGATCTCAGTAATCAAGACACAACTGTTGATTCCCAGATGCCACTAAGAGCCAATAGGGATGAGGCATGTAAAACTACATAAAACCATAGGTTTTAAGTCTCCACAGGTGATAATCAGTATGACCGTGGAAAAGGTGATTGGTCTTTGTTATCTGATGGTTTATGTCCAACCTGGCCCATGCTGAGAGCTGCATGACTTAAGATTATATTATGCCACTGGGTACATAGTATCCTTGGTCTGCACAAGAAGCAGGAAAGTAAAAACTGAGAATTGACCTGTCCAGGGTCACTGTGGTTGAGACAGACTTGAACCTAGAATGGTCTGGCGGCAAGGTCTGTTTTTCCTAAAATCTCATACTGCTGATCAAGGGGGAAATAGCCTGTTCTTCTCAGAAGGTTCCCAGCACCTGCCCCCTTCTGCATTGCCTACAGGTGTGTGCACACCTGTGTTCTTCCTGGTGCCCTAGCTCCTAACAAGTGAGCACCTCCTTTGCCTCAACTCCATCTTCCCTGAGGACTTCACCCACAGCTGGGCACATGGGTTGCTTAGTAAATGTTGAATCACTTAGTCTGCCTTCCCAAGACCTGATATGGTTTTACTTTAGAGTACAACTTTTCCTGAAAAAAATGTGAGGGGAAAAATGTTCTCAGTTGGGCATAGTAACTTCTTTCAAAGCGAAGTAAATATTCACATGGCTATAGTATTTCATTACAAGAGGCAATTATCAGTATGTCCCTTCCTGTATAAACATAAAAGGGGTTCCAAGTTCAAGAGTGGCATTCTAGAAAGGTGGAAAAGGGCAAGTCATGTAATCTTGCTGAGCTGCAGGATTTTCCAGGTGGAGAAATTCAAATTCTCTAAGAGCATAAATTAAGGGAAAAATGCTTTGAAAGCATCCTGTGAAGGAAAATGGATGATCCTACACATGGATGATAATGAAAAGGAGGAAGACCCTAAAAACAAGGAGAGGGCTGCAATGTCACCATTTTGGCCCCCCTGGTAGTGTGCCACAGATCTGTCATTGGATTGGAAACCCTGGCCAGCCTCTTAACTGTGTGAACCTCGACAGGCTCTCACTGTTCCTAAGTTTGTTTTTTTTTTCATCAGTAAAACAATAGTAAGAATTTCATGTTCTTGTGAAGACTCAAAGAGCAGTTCATGCATGTGGTAGGAGTAGGAACTGAATGTATGTCCCTTGAAACTCATGGTGAAACTCTACCCTCACTGGGCTGGTGTCAGGAGCTGGGGCAGAGACAAGCAGTCACTCACCCTCCACCTTGCGAGGACACAGCAAGGAGGTGGCCATCTGCAAGCCAGGAAGAGCGTGCTCCCCTGAACCCAGACATGCTGCCATCTTGCTCTTGGATCCCCAGCTTCCAGGACCATCAAACACAAACTTTTGTTTAGGCCCCCAGGCTGTGGTATTTTATGGCAGCCTAAACTGACTGAAAGCCTACAAAGTACTTAGTTCTGTGTCCCGAGGGCATGTAAGTAAGCACTTAATTGTAATACTGGTGATACTACTTGCGGCAGTCCTAAAAATAACGGTGGACTTCTTGCTATGCTGGTCTCCTTTGGAGCCTTCTAGTTGGCTATAGTACTTGGCAAGTACTCATCATGCAAGTTTTATAGAAAAAGTTTCGAGGATGAGAAATGGCTTGCTTGCCATCTTCCTCGTTTAAGAAAACATTTTGTAAGGTAGCAGTTTAAAAGGCTGATTTGTCATATAGGTGTTTTTCATACCAGCCTGATCGAACTGTCTGCATACAAAGAAAATGCAATCATATAAAATCAAAACAGCAATACCTTCCAAGGCAGGCATTCACATGAGCAAGTGGCGGGGGGGCATTATTAAATAAAACCATTGTCTGAACAAGAGGACCTAAGATGCTTCCTAGCTCTTGCTTGGTTGCTGTTCCTCATGCTTCCAAGTCAAACAGTGTGTTCTACCAGTTAGAGCTGAAGCCATGTACTCCGGAATAAACCTGGAGTAAACTGATAGAAAGCCCAGTACCCTGTGTTAGGGGACTCGAACATCACTCATTCCACGTGATGCTGTTACCATCTGGAACACGATAAGAGATCAGAAGGGCTTGAAAATTTGAGAAGTAAAATGAATCTGGCATTGGCTGCCACTGGCGGGATTCCTTTGATCCACCTCCCCCAACCCCCAGTGTTGAGGGTCCCATCACTGAAAGCTACCAGCCATCAGCCCTCCCTGTTAATGCACCAGAGGGGAATGAACTAGAGGCTGAACCAGCACAGACAGAATGTGTCACCGGGAAGTGGGCTTACCTGTGGCTGTTGGGTCCAGATCCCTCAAGGGTTTCCTGAGCAAGAACTGATCCTTTCCAGCTAGAGTCTGGGTGTGTATGAAACACATGCCTATGGAGGCAGCATCCTCGAGCAGGAAGAAGGGTTAGTCCCAGCAGAACCAAGTTCTTCCCTTAGCACCTCTGCCTATACCCTGAGATGAAGTGAAGAAGTGGCTCCATTGTCTTGCGTGTTTCCTCAGTAGCAGGGTGGGATTGGTGCTGTCCACTGGAGAGCAGGCTCATGAGGAGTAGATGAGGGGATGTTACAAAACCCAACTTGCAGAGTATGACAGACTCAGTAACCATTAGCATCTCTGTTCATGATACTGGCTCTACCTATACTGCATAGACGGGTTCTACTAAAGTGCAACTTTGGGGAAATCCCAAAGCTTTTAAACACCCTTTACAACACTGAAGAGCCAACTCTACCTTTCCTAAGGGGTATGCCATCTGTGAAGGGGTTGAATATCCAGCAACAATCCCCTATTGAAGATCGCTGATAAACCAGTAGCCTACCCAGGGCCATTAACAAGCAGAGTGCCCCAGCCCAGAATCAGATAGGCCTGGGTGCACCTGTTATAAGATGTCACATGACCTTGACCTTGGACCACTTCTAGTGTTTGCTCTCCTTGTCTAGAACAAAGACACAACAAATTCCAGGAGAAAAGTCTCTGCATGGAAGGACCCCTCCACCCCCATCCCTGCCACAATGTCCCTACCATGTTGCCTCCAGCAGGGAGACCAAGCCGGGAATCACAGTGGTCCATCCAGGACTCTGCTGGGCCTGAGGCATGTCTCCTTTGTGGACTTCTTCTAGAACACTGTTAAAAATAACTCTGACCACATTGGTACAAAGATCTCCACAATCCAGGATGAACTCATTATATGGAGCCTTCTGATCTTAAATCTTCAGGGGCTTGTAAGGCCATTGTGGGTCCTGGATACTGTGCCTTCAGAGCTCGATGGACATATCTGCTTTGTGCCCAGCATGTGGGGCTGAGAAGTATGTGTCCCTACAGCTCTTGAAACGGTCTTCCTCTCCTGAATTATTCCATAAGAAACCTTAAACACCAGCTTGAACTAGAATGACCCATTCTTCCTTGGGAGTAACAATATGGTTTGCTGTCAGTCAATACAACCTGGCCCATCCCCCTGCTCCACCTGGTCCATCTCTCCTCCTCCATTCTGCTCCCTGTGTGGTCACTGCTACCACCCAGCAAATGTCACATACATGCACTGGGGCCACATGGATGGAAAAACTGCTTCAGCTGAAGTGACTGGGAAGAGGGAGGCCCTTTTGCTTTTGCTCTCCAAGGCTTTCCAATCACTCCTTGGAGTAACATGAAAGCAATGAGTCTTCCTGTGCTTCACTTTCCCTCCTTACTACCTCTTATTTTCTATATTCCTTGGTACAACATAACCTTTGTGAGCCCATCTTTGCCAATCTTGTTGACTGAAGAATCCCAGGGACCTAGAGGAGTTCCTGGCATGCAGTTGGTGTTTAATAAACAGAATGGATTCTGCTGAGGATAACCTTGGAAGAAAGGCAGAGGTGGTGATGATGCTAGGGAGGGGAAATGGATTTTCTTGGTGTCCCCCAAAGGGTTGACAGAGTGCCCCAGAACCTGGGTGTCCTGACACCCAGTCCAGTTCCCTTTCATTGGAGATGCTTCTCAGGTTGTAAATCCAAAGGCTGGCCCAATGTGGGGGGGGTATAGCTTGGGGGCACAGCATTTGACTGCAAAGGCTGGACCAACATGAGTGAAGACACTGATGGGGGGAGCTTCCTGGTGAAGGAGTGCTCCATCCCAGCCCTCAGCTGCTCACAAGGTCCTGTGGGCATCTGTGCCCTCTGGCATGGCATCCCTGTCCTCTCCCACAGGTCTTCTTACCCCAAGTCCTCTCACCCCCCCCTGGGCATGGTCTCACCTTCTCTGAATACTCCAAGGTACTTTTCCTAGCCTAAGAGCCATGAGTAGATTCTGTGCTGCATCAGTTATTTGTGTCTGTGTGTCCTTGTGTTGCTTCGTTTACTCACTTTTGAGAGAGCACAAGCAGGGGAGGGGTAGAGAGGGGGACAGAGGATCTGAAGTGGGTTGTTGAGCTGACCATAGTGGGCCTTATAAAGGGCTCAAATTCACAAACAGATCATGACCTGAGCTGATATTGGACACCCAACCAACTGAGCCACCCAGGTGTTCCCCCCCACCCCCACCCAGTGCTACTTTAATAGAAAATCTGACTTTTGTAGAAAAGACTTTTCTCCACATACCTCAAAGCCACACTGAGGAACCATCACATAAGTGCTCAGATGGTACATTCTCAGAAGGACAGACAGGGGAAAAAGATCAGACCTTGGAGCCAGCCTGGGTTTGAGTCCATATTAGCTTTATTATTAGCCTAAAGTTTGAGCTGCATTTTCTCTTATAATGAGGATAATGTGATCTTACATGAATTGTTAGGACTGACCAAACATATGAATGTGCAAAGTGTCTGGTACATAGAAGTGCAGCAGTTGGAGGGAAGGGAGGAGGGGTTTGGAGGAGGAACCGATGCTTACATAACACACTAGATCTATCAGGTTAGCACTAATGGGGAATCATTAAAACCACTCCCACTCTCCTGGAGAAAATGAAGGCAGGAGGGAAGGGATGGCATTTCATTCCTCCCCACTTCTAAAACACTCTAGACACGTAAATACCCACATCTGCCAGATCTAACACAACCTTCCCAAATCCAATACCCTAGGCATCATTTCCATCATATGTAAAGCAGTGTAGAGAGAATTGGGCTATGCACTTATGAGCCTTGAGTGAAGGTGTCTAGACTCAGACAGACTTCTAACACTAAGTCTGATACCCTTCCTCAGATGTACTGGCTCTGAAAGTAAGCACTCGAATTTATTTGCCTGATAGTGTGATCTTGAAGCAATTCCTTACATTTGACCCATTTAAATGAAACCATGTTTGCCCTGGGGGCAGGGATGAGGGAGTGTAGCTGCAACTACCTGGAGTGAGAATCAGATAGGACTGAACCCACTGCTGTGGACACCTGTGCAGGTCCCTTTCTCTTAGGCTTCAGATATCCTGTACGAAATGAGACAATAACACCCCTGAATGGTTCTAAAGGTACTACAAAACAACCTTGAGCTCTAACCTGATTTAAACTTCCAAATTATTATACCTAAAATGAGACCTGAAACAGTTTGTGAGAAGCCAAACCTATGACTCTTTGCCATTAAAATCAAGATATTTTCATCTTCGCAGTGAGGTTGAGGCTGTTAATTGGGGTCTGGTTTAAATGCCCTCTTAGAATGTGCCAGCTGCTGGGCTGGCTGCTCATACAGCCCCATAATGCTCCTGATAAACACGAATGACTGCAGACCTCATAGTGAGTCAGTAGTAGAACTGGAATTGGAGTCAGGGTTTTTCTCCATAACATGGGGAATAATAACGGAATTAATACTATGCAGTAACAAATGAAGTTGTTTCCTCCTCCTCCATGAAGAGTTCTGTTGAGCTCAAGACACAGCGTGGGAAGAATCTGCATGAGCAAGCTTCCCATAAGCAGCAGGAGACACCTGACACTAGATCCCACAGCCTTTATTACTCCCAACTGCCTGCCAAAGCTGCCAGAGCCCCGTTGTCCATGATGGAATGTTTCAGGATGGCTACGGAATGAGAGGCAGGCTTCCTCCACTCCTCCAGAATGTTCATGCAGAATAGAAGCACAGAGCTTCCATTAAGAAGACGGCTCACATTTTTATTCCTGGGTTTCCCAAACATAAGATCAGAGTCTTTCTCAGCAGAAGTCACTGATGCCGGCTTCACAATTCAATCCAGTAGATTCTTAAGGAGCTCTACTTTGTCAAAGACCAAGACTCTGAATGAGGTGCTCCAGGGCACGCAAAAGTACATATGTACCCACGTGCTTGAATCTTCAGTTTTCAAAATACTGCAGAGTAGTGATCAACAGTACTAATAAAAGTATGCAAAGTTGAGAATGATGATCAAAGCCCATGTATTCTGCTCACTGACCTATTGCTAATGGGTATGCCTCAACTTTGAATACAAAACCTCATTTTCAACCCCAAGTACATCACTCCTTATGTTCTTCACGAGCTCCCTGCAATTCTGCTTCCCCGTAACGCCATCTGGGAGTTCTTCCCCCCCCCCCCTCCACAGTGGGATCAGTAATCCTTTTAGGCTTATATAATCTTACGCTTATGTTGCGTTCTGCTATGACAGGTCCATGGGTTTGAACAGAACTATGATTCTTGAGAACAAGGGTAATACATGGTGGCTTCTGATACATCACTCCCCTTTATATCAGGCTTTTTGAGGGATGTTTTGGGAAATGATGCTTGGCAATAAATTTCCTTTGGAAAAACAATTCTTCTAACTGTAGGACATTAAAATCTAGTACATGAATACATTCTGCAGTAAAGTTCTAGCCTGTAGGGCTCCTTCAGAACCAGAGGCAGTTCTTGTGAAAGCAAAACTCCACTGTCCTGTGGGTAGGATGTTCAGGATCCCTCCTCATAACCTATACAGATTACATGAAGGTGATGTCTTGGTTTCTATCGATCATCTTGATACTGTGGGTATTGTCAATTATAAGCTGTTCTGAATGGAGATCATACATACTCAAATACATACAGGGTTATCTCTAATCTAGCCTTTACCCATGGCTGACTTTTCTAACATTTGTATGGATGAGGGAGAGTCAAGGTCAGAGAACCAGACCAATGTTAGATTCTAAACATAGCCATAGTTCAGATCTTAGGCTGGAAACCATGCTCAGGCTTAAGAATTGGGAACCCAAAATGTCTTCCTCCTGTTGAATGCAGGACCATACGCTATCCTTGTAGGAATTATAGAAAGGTAACATCCTCTATGAGGATTGAACTCAGAATGCTGACCATCTGGTGAATGAGTTAGGAAAAACCCTGAACTTGGGGGTGGGAAAGGATCAGAGAATCTCAACTCCTACTGATATTTCACAAGACATGTGACCAAATCACACAAACATGCCCTGGCTCTGCTTTGAGGCTGTGAAGAAAGACTGTTAGCTACAAGAAGCACCACTTGAGTTTGTGGAGTCTATGGTGAGTGTGACTGGAGTTTAAAATCCCAGCTCTGTGCCCTACCAGTGTGGCGTAGAGAAAGTCACTTGGGTTACCTGGAATTATAGCTTCATTTGTTGAATGTGAATAACACTTCCTTGCATGCCAGACAGATGAAATGTGGTCACATATGTGAAGATGCTTTTAGTGCTTCATACTACACTTGGTTCACCTCTGATTTCATCTGTCAAATTCAGGCTACGACCAATACCAAATGTGGGCCCTGAACCTTCTTGATATCTGCCTTAGGGCCTTTCCCAGGCTGTAGGGTCTACTGGGCCTGGAAGCAGACACATCCTGGGGTGTCTGAGGATTAATGACCCCTTGGAAACCCTAAAACGCTATACAGGAGACTTTAGGGAAGCACCCAGACATCAGATTTCCTGAAATAAAATTATGGGAGTCATTCTGTTTCTCTCCCAAGTGGCCACAGCAAAACTTGGTCCCTATTGCCTGTGGCAATGGCATTGGTGCTGCAAATCTGCATGCATTTGGCTCTCTCCCTCATTGTTCCTGCTTCTCGAGACCACTCCCCAGGTCAATCGCTGTACTAGAGCATTCATTCTAGGTTCTGCTTTCATGAGAACCTTAATAAAAAAAAATCTGACTTCTGGAATAAGCTCCAACATGAAAAGATCTTGTAACCCATCACACCATTCCTTACAACAAGAAAAAACTGGTCAGACTGAAAATCCGTACTGTAAATCTCGTGACACATCTTGGACCCATCAGAGTTCATGGTGATGGCTGTCCTGCAGAGATGGGCAAATCCAGACCAGATCAGCCAAGATCTGCCAAAGCAGAATCTGCTGGGGCCATAAGCTGGGAGGAAGACATAGATGGTAACCTGGATGAATTTCTAGGCACCAACTGTGGACTAGCCTGAGAGGGAGAAATTTCTAGGGGATATACTTTAGTGGGTTTTGCTTCTAGGTTCTCAGTGAAAATCCAAGAAAGCTTCCCCTTTTGGCTCTGGCAGGGGGTGGGGAAGAGTTTTCATTATGAAATAAGCCCAGGGCATTCTCCTAACAAAGGACCTCTCTCCAGAGGGTAAAACTCGAGTCCTGGGGAAAGCACCTTCCTCCTACTATTGCCCCCTCCAGCTACCCTGTTTTCTCTTAATATAAAGAGATCTTTTGTGGAGGTCACAGCCTCATCAAGTGACTGAAATTTAATTGGACTATTGTAGAATATCTCCCATAAGCAGGGCTCTGGTGTAGTGATTAAAGCCAGCACCACACAACACTGATGTTGCTATGAGTGCCAGAGGCTTAAAAGGTCTCCAGGGTCCTTACGGTCTCCCAATGACTCTCTGCAGAACAGGAAGGGGCAAAGTCCACCATTAAACATCCGAATCCTGGGCAGGTTAACCTAAATCCTCAAACTACAAACTTACCTCAGGTCCTGTTACCTGATCACCTATCTGGCTTTTCACTATAATAACCAAAACACAAGTGAAGACAAAAAGCAAGAAACAATCTGAAAAGAACAACAAAACCAGCATCAGATTTAGACTCGGGTCACAGATGTTAAGATTTTAGAAAAACTTATAACTAGGATTAATAAAGTAAGGGCTTTGTTATAGGCTGAATGGTTGGGATCAGGGTTTAACATAGGAATCTTGGAAAGATACAAAATAGCTGTATTCATACAGGGCTCCGAAGGAAGAAATTAAGGTTCCATGATCTCCTAGAGATGGGGCCCTGATCCAATAGGATCAACATTCTTCTACTTGTTCTCCCTGCCTTATGAGGACACAATGAAAGATCTCTACCTGGTCTACAGCCAGCCACATTTTTTGCTAATGACCACATTAGTGGGTGCCTTGCTTTTGGACTCCACAGCCTCCAAAACTGAGAAAACTTGTTGAACTGACCCATTCTACAATGTCTTGTTACTGCAGCCTGAGACGACTGGCACATTGAACTGTATAGCAATGTCTTTAAATATAAATGGCCTAAATATACCCATTAAAAGCATACTTAAAATGTTTCTTGTAGGCCACCTATAGTTGATCTTTTGTTAACCCATTGAAATTCTGACAGACTTAAAGGGATAGGGTGCCTGGGTGGCTCAGTCGGTTAAGCATCTGACTCTTGATTTTTGGCTCAGGTCATGATCTCACTGTTGGAGATAAAGCCCTATGTCCAGTTTTGAGCTGACAGTGTGAAGCCTGCTTAGGATTCTTTCTCCTTCTCTAACTCTCCTGATCGTGCTCACTCTCTCCCTCAAAATAAACTTACAATCCTAAAACTATATTCACCAAAGAACAGGGAAATTTGAAGCCAGGACTAATAGAACTGAAAGATGAAACAAAGCAGAAAACCAATTAGGATAAAGTTGAATAAGAGCATCCACAACTTGATCTGACCTCTATAGAACCTTCCCTCCAACAAAACTCACATTTTCGTCGAGCTTGCATGGTATAGTCGCCGAAATAGACCACATCCTAGGCTATAAAGTGTGAATTTATAACAGTCTGAGAACATTCTGTGAGTTCTATCTTAAACTGAACAAGAAATCAATATGGAGCACCTAGGTGGCTCAGTTGGTTAAGTATCTGCCTCTTGAATCTCCACTCATGGGTTGATCACAGGGTCGTGAGTTTCAGCCCCATGTTGGACTCTGCACTGTACATGGAGCTAGCTTAAATAGAACTGTGTAGAAGTGTATCAATTTGGAGATGCTGAGATTTTCTAAGTCCTCACTGATGATCCCATGGACACTAAAAGAATATTTACAATGCTAGGCCCACAATTTTGATTTAGATGAACTTGACCAAATTCACTGAAAGACTAGAAACTACCAAAACATAGACTAGGAATAGATGAAATAAAACCAACTAAAAATTAAAAATGCACCAGACCCAGACGGCTTTAAACCCTATCAAATATTTGAGGGTCAAAGAGTTACCAATTCATGAGTGAATTCCAGAAATTGACCTACAGTTTTCCCTTAATGACTTTTCTCACACATATAGATATAAAACCTCTCAGTAAAATAAGTGAATTGAACCCAGCAACGCATAATCACAAAAACGGGAAACAACCAAAATGTACTTCAATGGGTGAATGAAAAA
Organism: Cryptoprocta ferox; assembly: GCA_028646485.1. Classification (NCBI taxonomy): domain Eukaryota; kingdom Metazoa; phylum Chordata; class Mammalia; order Carnivora; family Eupleridae; genus Cryptoprocta; species Cryptoprocta ferox. The sequence goes on along the minus strand of CM053569.1, from coordinate 3,941,204 downwards.
ATCGTATCCAAATACCTTGGAGTACTTGATTAGCAAAAAGCATCAAGCCACAAGAAATACCTGGAGGGATCTTCACTGCATAACACTAAGTGAAAGAAGCCAGTCTGAAAAAGATACATGCTGGTGAAGGGGGGTCATCGACTAGGGGATATTGTAGGGTAGTGAAACTCTTCTGTAGGCTGACCTCAAGAATTTGTGAAACCCTGAAGAAATCTTGAGGCACAACGACTAAACCTTCACAACTCAGCGAGTCTGGGAGATCCCAGGATTGAACTCCTAATGTGACAAAAGAATAGAAATGTGCTAATATGAAACAACTTCACTTAAAAGGGGCAGGGGAATAAAATACCAAACTGAGCAACTGAAAATGAGTAGGTAGTCAGAAGGAAATGCACATAAGCACTCTCTTCTAGTTGATAGAATGGTTTGCCATGAGACGCACAGGGTAACCATTCTGAAGTCCCTGCAAACAGATGGCATTTAGAGGCCAGATTTCTCAATGTAGGCTACAGCTAGGCAAAGGGAAGAGGCTAGAATAATCCATGTGGGAAGGATTAGACTTGGAGGCATCCATATGGGCTCCTAGTCCTCTTAAGATTTGTGGATGGTAAGACATGTTTATAGATGTATGTATGACATATATTGAGTATATGTATAGATGTCTATGTGCGTCTGTATCCATATGCATGTCTCCCTGCTCTGTTAGCTGGGAGAGCCTAGAAACAAGGACACTCAGAAGTGAAGATCTAGGTGCTAGGGGTGCTTCTGGCCTGCTAATATGATTCTCCAATAAGAGGAACCAGGGTTCCTTGGGAAAAACGGCTGATTCCAGGACAACATACAAGATAAGCCTGAAGCATTTTACAACTTAGAAAGTAAGGAAGTGCTCAATGTAAAACAACACAAAACAAAAAACCCCATAATGACAGGAATATATTAAAGGGACACATGAGCCAACTTAAGGACACTTGAAGGCCAAAAGTGAAAGAATTTGAGGGGGGAAAAGGAGTAGCTGGTATTTTGTACTTTGGGCTATAATCTAAGTCCATATGGATGTAAGGAAATAACTGAATGCAAATGAAGTGGTTGAAGTGGTAGACTAGCTTCTCATGCCAAAGAATAAGTGATCTGTATAGCAATCCACCCTTAAGGAAGTCGACCATAACCCCTGCTCAAGTTGGGGCTGCAACTTTCTTAGCAAAGAGAACGGTATCATTTTACAGTGGGAAACCTGACAAACCCTATCTTTAGTCAGGTGGCTGAGGATAACATCACTATGGACAAGTCATATTGACCATAGGTACCCTTGATAAAATAGGAGAATAGTATTTCACTCCTGAGCTCTACTTCCTGGAATCTAAAACACCAGTCTAATACTGAAGAAAACATCAGAAATCCTAACAAAGGATTTCTACCAAATGACCTGACCATCAATTCTCAAGACTGGCAAGGTCACAGAAAAACAGGGAAACCCTGAGAAACAGAGCTGAGAGGAGCCTAGGGAGCCATGACTGCGTCATGTAATGTGGCATCTTGAATGGGATCTTGGAAGAGAAGAACAAGGTCGTTATCTAGATACCCTCTTTTCACTAAAAGATAAACCTTAGTTAATAACCACTAATTGTGGTAAGCACTCTGCTGATAGAAGATCTTAATAGGGGAAGCTAGATGCAGGATATATGGAAATTTTCTGTACCTTCTCTGCAATAATTCTTTAAATACAAAACTGTTCAAAAATTAAAGGTGGTCTTTATTTTTGAAAGGTCTTTTAAAGCTTGCCTTAGAGTAGCAGAACTTACCTGAGTCTGCCATGTTATTTCCTCAAGGCATATAAAAAACAAAATCCTGGTAGTGTATGTTATATGGTTACTTTTGCCTCATCCTATGCTTTGGATTTCTCCAAATCACAATTACAGCTTTTCTTGAACTACTTTCGGGCTGATGGGGCCACTTGGCCCACAACGGAAAGTGCCTGTGTGTTTATACCCTCCCCTGACCCCGTACCAGTTGGCCTTAGTTAACTCAGTTGACTAATGGGTACAGGAATAGAGCCTCAGGTGCAAGTCTGAGAAGTGACACTCCAGAGATCCTCTGTGTGATCGACAGAAGCGACCCTCCATGGGACTAAAACCAGTAACAAAATGGTTAACAGGACTAAAGTACAGTTGGAGCTTTCTACCCAGATCTATGTTTTGCTTCCAAATTTCCCTGAACCTCCTTCAAGTAGGCAAATTAGAGGCTTGATCTCCCACTCTAGTTCTCCTCATTTGGCTGCCTTTTGAATAAACATTTCCTTGCTGCACAGTTGATGTCTCCATGCTTGACTTTGCTGCATGTGAGGCAGATGAACTTGGGTCCAATTTACAGGATCTCTGAAATTTCATCCTTATTTGGATTCTTCCCCTCTCCTGTTCTATGTCCTCTACTCATTACAAATTTACCTTGCATGCTTAATGAACCATTTGTACACATGCCTTCATCACAAGGAACTTGATAAAAGGTACTGGAAGCACACTGGGAGGATGGAATTCAGGAACCAAATAATTGACCAGGTGGTCAATAGACCCATCAGTGGTGGTAAATGGAGTGTGGGAAGCTTCTGCTATGGTGGCACTATAAGTAAAGCTGTCACCTATGGGGAATTGGGGGTGAGCTAGAGGTGGAATGGTTTGTTCATTAGTCCTGAATTTAGAAGATATAGGGGGAAGTAGTCACAAGGACTGCAGGGCAAAATGGAGACATAAGAGAGAATGAAGGGCTCAAGTCAGCCAATAACGAATTTAAGGTATAATGTGAACACTCAAAACTTGATGACCTCCTCTAAAGAGCCTCATTTCTTGTAACCAAGCCACAGTAGAGCCCCAGGATATAATTGTGAGAATAACTATTTCAGAGAAGACTGTATTCTCACCCTGGGGAAAGTTAACTGTGTTCAAGCCAAGGCCCTGATAGGGAAGGAACGGCATCCTAACACAGGATACTTGTGCATCCACCCACAGATCCCCATCACATGATACTATCCACAACCCGGATCTCCTGAACTCTAGACCCACAAAACTGGGCCACTCACCCTTGCTCTGGAAGACCTCAGCCCCTCTCCATTTACTGATGGTCTATGCAGAAGTTCAACTGAGGCAGATAACTTGTGAGAACAAGATCTGCCCTGTATGCTAGCTGCCCTATCTCTGCTCCTGAACTCAGGACCAATAACTAAGGTAAAAGCAGCCATCTTGAGATGGAAGGGGATGTTAGGGAGTGCTGTTACAGAATGTGTCTCCTAGTAGCAGTGGGGTGTTGGGATACAGAGTAGCAGAGGGCATGGAAGGGCTACAGCCAGCTATCAGTCAGGCTTACATGATCTTTACATTAGGCAGTGAGACCACAGGGACAACCAAGAACCCGACTCCCAGGAATCCCATACCCCAAAAGGACAAGATGAATAGTCAGCCAACAAAGGAACTGTCTATGTATGTGTGAAAATATGTAAGTGCGTACATACGTACACAGAAAGGGAGGACGAGCAGAAGGCTAAAGGAAAGTCTTGATCACTCCTTGAATTTTCAGAATTGAGCCAGTTCAGTCTGAGCCAGTTCAGTCTGAGGACCTATCTATCAAAATAGAAGAAAGTTCACCTTGAGAATGGATCTAGCAATGTCATACACCTGTAGTGATCTAAACAAACCCTGAAACACCTGTAGTGGTGACTCTTCTGTCCTTTAAGGATCCTATGGTTATTTCCTCAAAGGCCTGGATGGGGAAGGGCACCTGCTTATTTGTAGGGATTTTGGATATAGATGTATGCTACCTTGATTGACTGCAGGGGGAATTTGGGACCGCTGAATAGTATGAACTTAGAGGTCAAGTGACAAATGGGGTTCGGAACCAGCTCTGACCAACAGAGCTGAATGGTCCACTGCCCAATCTGATAGTCATTTCTCCAGTTCCTAAATGTACAATCAGGGTGGACACAGTTGGCAACTGACCAAATGCTCACTAGTTCTTCGTACGGTGGGACAGAAACTATTATAGTAGGAATGGCCCAATGGAATGCATACAATGGGCGCATCTCAGTCAGGATGGTGTGAATAAGGTCTGTTGCAGAATGGAAGATGAGTGCCACTCTCAAAGATGTGTAGGGTGTTGTTGGGGTCATCGTAGCCCCAGAATGACCCCTTCAAAAGCCAAGTGAATCACCACGTATGATGGTGAACTTTCTCAAAGCCAATACCTCAGGCTGCTGCTGGGCTTGCTCTGACTCCATCCCAGGCAGCTGAAGGTGCCTGGAAGTTACCATCTCCCTAGGTGACCGTAGCCAGTGGCTGACAGTGGCTGGAGGTTGAAAGTCTCCTTACTTTCAGGAGGATGTTCCATTCTCTTGGCCTATTTGCTTGAGCCACTGCATGGTGTTTTAGCTCCATGCACGCAGGACCCAAAAACACATTTCCCCAGCTGCACACAGCATCTGCCCTTCGAGCATGGGGTATTTTCTGTCCTAAGAATCAAGTTCATTGCTGCGTATTGGCCTCTTCCTTTTCCCACCCTGAGAGAGAGGTCCTTGTTTCATTTCAGAGATGACGACGAAACTGAGCAAGTAGCTTATCCTTTCTACACTTCAGACATCTGCCCGGTAGCCTTGAGTAAATCACCCTGATCTTCTGTGCCTTAGTCTTCCTGCTTATAAAACTGAAGGGAATCTGAATAGATGAGCCATAAAGTACCTATCTTCTATATGTGTTGTGACTTTGAAGCTTTTTTCTTCTCAGAGGGAGTTAACAGGGTCCTTTCTAACATGTATTTTAATGGCTATCCCAGAAATGTCTACAACCCTATACTCCCATCTCTGCCCATTCTTGATACATGTATTTGTTTCCTAAATAAGAGGTGAAAGTCAATACATAGGGGAAAGTGTATTAAACACAAAATACAATCACTGTGGGAGGTCAAATAGCTATGCCCTGGGTTAGATTATAGGGAATGCGTTGCAAAGCAGAACACTGCTTTCTGGCTTTGCTGAAAACAGTGGGCTGGTATCTAGCTAATGTATACCTAGGGGCCAAGTCCCAGCCAGTGGCTCTGTGCCCTGCTGTGCCAGCCACTCTGACCCCAGCTGAGAAGATGCCCGTGAAAAAGAAGGCCCTCAAGTCTGCAGGCACCACCACGTGCAAGGCTGTCACCACCTCCAAGGAGTGCAGTGGTGTGTCCCTAACTGTGCTCCAGAAGGCATTGGTGGCTGCCAACGATGACCTGGAGAAAAACAGCATCAAGCTGGGCCTTGAGAGGCTGGTGAGCAAGGGCACCCTGATGCAGACCAAGGGCACTGGTACCTTGGGCTCATTCAAGCTCAACAAGAATGTGGCCTCCCGGAAAGCGTAAGCCCAAAGCCAAAAAGGTGGGCGCAGCCGAGTCCAAGAAAGCCATGGGGTCCAGTATCCCCAAGAAGGCCAAGAAGACCTCAAAGAAGGTGAAGGTGGCAGCAGAAACCAAAAAGGCAAAGAGCCCCCCAAAAAGTGAAGGCATCCAAGGCTAAGGAGGCACCCAAGAGGCGAGCAAAGACCAGAAAGTGGTGTTCTGCTTTGCAATATGTTCCTATAATCTCCTAACTCAGGACCTAGCTATCGGTTTTTCCACAAATCACTAACTCCCTTCATGTGTGCACACAGATGCACACACACAACAGCAGTAAGGAGGAATCTAGTCATTGCCACATAGCTTCAAATGCAACCTCTATTTTTGGATTTACCACCACCCTCTCCAGGTCCGTTAACGGGTGAAGTACATTAAAAAAAAAAAATCCTGACAAGCTTGCCACTGTATCCTGAATCTTCAGGTTTGAGTTATTTTTAGGATTGCAATATAAAACCCAGCACTGAAAAACCTAGGAGAACCAATCCTGACACCCCAGAGGTGAACAGGGGGAGGGAAGGAGGACGCGAACAGTCTTCAGTCCTCCTGCCTGAGCTGAGGTTTTTCAGCAGATAGACTATTTATAACATCTACCCTCTATGCTTCCAGAAACTTTCAGAAGCAGCTTCTTTATTTTCAGCGTGTACAGGGAACTAATCGGAGTCAGGGTCACACTGGAGTTGGGGTGAAGGTCACTGAGTGATGCTCCTTTGGTCCTACCCATTTCAAGTTAGTGGGACTCTATTGCTCTAGGCTCCCCATCTGCTTCTGAGATGTCCTCCAACCCTTGGTGCTGATTCTTTGCTAACGTGCCCATCTGTGAATCCAGATGCAAGTCGTTTCCTTGCACTCAAATGCAGTACCACATCTTGCCACCCACTGAGTGCAATATCATACCTTATTTCCCCCATTACCTTGAAAACCTAAAATACTTGGGAATTCCAGAATGCTTAGGAATGTCCCTGTATTTTCAGGGTCTGGTATTGTCCATATTGTCCAAATCGTCCACGTGAATGTGCCAAAACATAGTGCGGTGGTGCATACATGTTAGGAGTGCATGAAGGATCAAGTTGGGATTTAGAGCTTGCATCATGGTTATTGCAGGAATTGTGGGCTGGCAGGAAGTGGAGGAAGAAATAGGTGGAACAGGAGAGCAACATGAGCTGCAATTGCCTCATTTGTGAGAGGAGATGGGGAGAAAAACTGGCCTCCCTGGATTTTTGTATGGATCAAGGGAAGTAACTGACTAAGCAGATTTGACCTGTAAAATTCCACATGAAGACTTATTAGCTGTCAGCCAGTCACTCAACAGAAAAACAGAAAACAAGACCTTTTTGTGATAATCAGATAGGACTCGTTTTCACTGAAACTCTTCTAGCTGAACACTAATCCATCTTTGACCTCTGTCTCATCCTAGATTGGATGGGGAATTCTGTTCTTACAAGTAACTTCTGAGATGGGAGTAGGATTATAATGTTAACTACCTTAAACCATTTAACTACCCTACCTGAAGTGTAGCCATATATCAGAATGATGGGCACATGATCATGTTCTACAGGAATGTGGACTATTCTGCAGAAATATTCCAGGAACAACACTATATGCAAGCTGCTTTGGGGTGGGTTCTCCATGAAGCAAACTCAGTGAACTACGTAGAAACTTGATAAGAGCCCCAAGGACTGCCACTGGCAAGAAGGGGGAAGCAAACAGGGGTTGCCAGGTAACCTGGAAAGCCCTTGTATACCACCTGCCACGTGAGAGCAGGTGGGATGTGTGTGTGTGTGTGTGTGTGTGACAGAGACGGGATGCCTGTCATGGTCTCTGCACGGATCCAGGGGTGGCTGTTTCAGGACCCCATGGGCCTGTCTTCCTGGAAGAAACTGAGAAAAGATTAGTAGGATGAAATAACGTCCCCACCAGAGAATGGATTTGAATCCACAACTGATAGAACCTTCTCCTCTGCTCGCCATTATAGACCCTGTTGTTCTTACTGAGCACCTCTGCTGGGTCCAGCCTCTCATCCCTGAGGCACTAAATATGTTTGCACTTATGATTTGCCATCACCACTGAGCAAAGGAGCTCCAAGGAGTAGCTGAATGGGCTACTTGGGTGCTCCCATATTCCTTCCTGCTCCCTTTACACAAGAGCCATCCCATCTCCTGATGATTGGGACTAATTACTGACCAAGACAGTAGCCCCTCTTCTTGTCTGCTGGTCTCTGGACACGAGCAACCTGAGGTTCCCAAAAGCTACAGTTTACTTTGCCTCGTTTCAGTGAAATTCCTCCCCATTGGGAGGGGGATCAGAACATCTAACCCTGCAAAGCCCATACTTGGGCAGTAAACACAAAGGTGCCAAGTGAGACCTTGAGAGTGATGTTAAGTGAGGAGGACCTCCTGGCTTCTCCCCTTTTGTGTCCCCAGTAGGGAAAACCTGTAGGACTGGAAATAGTTGTCCAGTCTGATTCAGTGCATCTACTACATTCTGGAGGCTGGGGCTGGGCAACCCTAAAGCTTTTCCCTTCATAGTTTTTCAGACTTCATCAGGCAGGCAGTGTGTGGGTCTCTCAGTATGGCCTACAACTTGTATACTTCTGATTACTGTCCTCCTTTCATGTAAAGTGGGGACCCTGGTCTACTGAGAATTTGTGTAAGGTCCAGGCCAGTGAATCACATGCTCAGGAAGGCCTCAGAGAGGAACAGTGGCTAAGACTCATAAGAAACAAACCCATACCCAGAACATCTAGAGGATCAGGTATAAGCCACTGCCCTCTTAGGGTAGAATGAGCTCCATAGATCTTGCTTACCTCTAAGTTGGTCTCCTAGAGTAATGGTGCCATTCCAGGACTCAGCTTTGGTCCCTGTTCCCAGAAGTCTGGCCAGTCAGGTTCAAGATAGTTAAATCGACCTTAGTAGATGGGAGTCTGTTGTTTGGCCCATGCATATCTTTCATCCCTTTCACCAGTTAGTTGGCTACCCAAGGAACCAATGACAGGATGGCTTAGGTTAGTTGGCCGAGTCTTTTACTCCACCCACCAGTTCAAATGCTAATCTCTTCCAGAAATGCACACTCCCCCTCCCCAACACACCCAGAAATGTTTAATCAGGTATTGGGCCTCCTATGGCCCAATCAAGGAGATATATAAAATCATCACAACACTGAGTTGTTAGACTAAAGCACAATCCTACTACTTTGCCTTCAAAGTTTTGGAGTTTTTGTTGAATCAGTTTTTTTTATTAGAATCAGTATTTTCTCACATGTACAGTTCATCAGTCCTTGTTTTTCCTTTCCCTTGTATTTCTTCACTGACGTATTCTGAAGCAAACTCCAAATGTCACTTTCTCATTATGTAATTCTAAAAAAGGTTCATTTTCAACATGTCATGTAATTGGCTACAAAATTAAGCACCCTTAAACTTTCCTATTGTCAAAGGTATGTTTTTTAAATCAGGGACCAAACACCCACCTATAACAATGTTCTATCCTTCGAATGTTTTGTCTTCAGCCATCCAGCTCACCGTCTCAATTTTTCTACCTCTTGTTACAGAAAATTGGTAAAGTAACCTTGTTTTACATTCCGGGTTGGCCTGCTTGAATCCACGTGCTATCCTCCTCTAATCAGCAACCCCTAAATTTTCCCAGAAACCTGGGGAATATCTTTTTTTTTTTTTTTCCTTCTCTAAAGGGCCAGATAGTAAATGTTCCATGCTTCGGTAGGCCATATACGGTCTCAACACATTCTTTGGTTCTTCCATTTAAGGGAGGTTGTAAATCAATTCTGTGTGCAGACCATACACACACAGGGCACAAGCAGAATTTGGCAAGCGGGCTATCGTTTGCTGAACTTTGGTCCTATTAAACTCCAGTATAATAAATGTTTTTACATAAATACTTAATTGCTTCTATGTGCTTGACATGGAACACATCAGGAGGCAAGTGGTACCTGAGGATTACTAAGTATACTGATCAGAGATGCAGGTGAATCTGTCTGATTGCCCCATTATAAGATGCCTTATCAATATATCTAGTGGTTTCATCACTGGGTGATTATCTTATTCTGCCACTCCTTTCAATATTCAAAATCTTAATGTTTCTTCAACTAGGACTGTGTGCTTACCCTGAAATCGAAGTTCAGGAATGGTAGGAATCATGCTTAGTTATTTTTCTTACAACTGTTAATGCTCTAGAATCAAATGATTCTTAATTGTTCTCATGTGCATCATTATGAATCCAAAATTACTGGGTGTTCTGTAGTTTATAGTCTAATTTTACAAAGTGTCCATCTCTAGTCAACAGGAGCTCCTTTATATTGGCTTACATCCTTTTGATAAAGCCCATTATTCTTTGATAGATTCCTTGAATTCTGGTACAACCTGCCCCAGGCTTTTCTTAAATTTCCTTGTCCAGACCAACAACCACCTATTTCTCCAAGGAGCTCTGACTCCCCTGTATAGGATTCCTACTGTCAGCAGGGGAAGGGAAGAAAAGACAGTGCTCATCAACTGAAATGCCTGAAGGGGTTTGAATCAGGAGGGGAAACGAGAGGGAACGATGAAATCTGAGGCCAACACACAACACGCCACATCTAAAATTAAACTCCAGGACGTATGAAATCCCACAATGTCATACAAAAACCCAAACTGTCACACAGTTGCATCTTTAGTGCCAACAAAGTGCCTCACACACAGCAAACATTGACTCAGTCACTAAACATTAAGTGACTAAGTGAATGAATAAATGTAGGAGACAAGAGACAGAAGAGAAGGGGAAAAGAGAGGGAAGCAAAGGCTGGAGAGCTGCCCTATGCACCAGGAAGTGGGGGGAACGCCCGAAGAGGGGAAAGTGTGATGTAGAAATAACAAAGTACCTGGGTCAGGAGATCTAAGGGTAGCCCTAGTTGGGTCAATGCCTAACTCCACCAGAGAAGCCCCCGACCCCCATCTCTGATCGTCTGTTTCTTGTACGGCAAGGAAGTCGGGTTACCAGATTGCTCTGGTATCATTGATTCTAACGTTCTGTGATTAAGAAGCTATGTGTACTTCGGCAGTAAAGAAAGGTACGTTCCTGTGCTTTAGGCACCTGCTAGGTGCTAACTCCTAAACTAGAAATTCTATTCATTATTTAGTTCTCACAGCAATCCTTTTGAAGAATAATTCCAAACTTACAGAAGGATAGTGATAGAGCTAGAACAATCAATCCTGGCTCAGCCTCTTATAAGCTGCGTGTACTTGAACACGTTTTTTGACTCTTCTGAGCCTCAGACCCCAGGGCCAGGGAGTGAACATTCTAGTACCTTCTGTCAGCATAGATCTAATGACTCCACTGAATCTTTGCCTAGAGTGGTCTAGGAATTCTCTGACAGCCCATCAACCTTGTCTCCATGGAAGATGTACATTCCTGCATTTTCCCATGATTCTGAATTTGGGATGAACATAAGGTGAAGGTCTGCATGAGTGTGTCATTCACATGTGTGAATGTCACATGTTGAGTAAATGTTGGGCACAGAAGGGTCTGCTTGTTCAACTTCCTACTCCTTACAAGCCTCTGTCAACAAAACGGGAACTTTAACAATCATTAGGTCTTCATTTCTAGTTTGCTATCTGATGTCTGTTCCCCAGTTTGGGAAGAAAAATGTCCTACCCTCTTGGCTTCCTAGAGTTTTCAGAAGGAAAATGGAGACTCCCAAGAAGCTGTTAGTCCCCAAAGCTTTTATACCGTTCTACACCCAGAGAGAAACTGTGGAGATGTGGCTAGACAGTGCGGCTCAGCCTGGGGGCAATAAGTTGTAGGGACAGGGGCTAGGAAAAGCTTGGGCAAACCAAAGGAGGGGAAGGGTTAATTTAGTAGGTTGGTTTGTGCGGGCCCAGAATTGGTGTTGTCTCCCAGTCTCAGGTGACAAAATTCTCTCTCGAGAGGTGTCAACTGTGCTAGGAAGAGATTTTTTAAGACACTCTTTTGGACAGGAAGATGGGGGGTGGTCAGAAGGCTTTCTTGCATCCATTTCTCAAGTGTCTTCCACTCAAAATAATATGACAACATGGCATATGTGCAGAGCCCTTTCAAGAATTAGCTGCACTCACCCCAGTCCCAGCCCAGGCCTTATGGTGCAGGAAAGCACATCCGTTCCTGTCTCCTGATCCCGGCTCAAATCCCTGCTATAGCTTCTGAACCCCTCTTCCTGCCTCTAGTGGTCTTATCATCCTCTCTAGAAGAAAAATGGCCGGAACAAACATGAGCGGCTCCCAGTGCATACGACATAGAGCCCAAACTCCAGCTGGCACGGAGGGTCCTTCTGGGCCTGGCACATTACCTTCTACTTCTCACTCGCTATGCCTCAAACTTGCCCTGCCCCCCTGCCCCCCTGCCCCCCTGCCCACACTCCATTTTAACATCAGCCAAACAAAACTGAGAGGAGCTTTTGTACAGGGGACAGGTTAACCCTGTTTCAAATTCTGTCCTGTACAAGCTCTGTGGTGACAAGGGGCAAGTTGCTAACATCTCTGAGCTCTGTTTGCTCAAACTGGCAGTCCATGTAGGTGAGAACTTGTAAACTACCATGGAGAAATAGCCAGACATGGTACAGTGATGTACAGTATGAATTCTGTCCCAGCCCAATTCAACTACTTCCATTCTGTCTTGCTGGGTTCCCCAGTTCTAGTTCTGTCTTCCTGGGTTCCCCAGTTCTAGTTCTGTCTTCCTGGGTTCCCCAGTTCTATCTACCCTGCACTCGGCTTGTCTTGCCCTCTCTTCTAGGCTGAGAGCACAGTCCTCATGTGATCCAATTGTATATTCTCCAGAGGGCTTGGCAGGCAGGAAAGGCTCACTTAGGACACTTAAGAAATGGACACTTAAGAAACAAACAAATTAACAGATCGCTTTGGCTGACTCCAACACAACCAAAGAGCTGCCATTCCAAGAATGTACACAGAGCCAAGAGCTCTGCTCCAAGTTCCTTAAAATTCCTGGGGTTATACTAATGACTTCAAGACCATTCTATCAGAGTCCACACAAACCCAATTGCAATCCCACACATAAGGGTGGGTGGGGGGAGCCTATACTCTTACCAGGCAGCCTGAGGGTTAATCCTAAGTGTTATTTTTAGAAGTTGTAGTCATCTGAGGGTGGGTTTACTCCCCAAATATCACCAAGCAAACCATGACCAAGAAGCACCAAATAATGGTGGTGTGCCATAAGAAAAGCTCTTATTTTCAGTTGAAATTCTACAAGCTGGTTATAAAAGTAATCTTTCCTGGAAGTATAGCCAGAATCTTCTAATTCAGCATTTGTCACCAACTTGAGATTTCAACCTCTTGGTCCTCAAGACATAATTTCCTTAGCTGAAGAGATGGGGGCCTCAGAGATCCAGTGTTTAGGGTTGAGGGTTGTAGGGTTTGGGGTCCGTAAATACTTAATAAACAAGGGAATCTGTCTCCTTAGTACTAGTTCTTCACCTGACAAACTAGCAAAAGATAGGAAATAAGTGCTTATCTGAAGTCCTTGCCAGGTCTTAGAGGGTGATGTTCTAACAGGTTGTCGGAAGGACAGTCACTTCCAAATAAGGCAGTGTTGGAATCAAAATGGAAAAGAGGAGGACGTTCATGTTAGTTAGATGATCATGAATACAGTCTTTCCAAACCCCAGACTGCCGTTGAATGTAAATCTCCAGTTGAATATTAATCTCCAGTAAACCTGGGTGAGTAGGACTCTGCCTAATTTTGAGGTGGGGGAACTAGAGACATCAAGTGGATTGTCCTGACACCAAGCTCTTCGAAGCTGCAAGGGTAGGGCTGGAATCCAGGTGTTCTGACTCCAAAGCCAATGCTTTTAGCATTTTAGTAGAACTTCCTGTCACATAACTCCTATTGCCTGAGCTTCCTACCACTGAGGTAGGTGATAAACACCTCAAAATCTTGTTCCTTGTTACACTATAGACCAACCATCAAAACTTCTTCAGATCTTCCAAGGAAAAGTAGAGACTCATAGCATACGATGTTTAGCCAAACTGGTGAGTAGATTCTTTGCTGTGATATCAGCTATACTCTGAAATTCATCAAGTGCTTTCATGGGACTTGATCTTGTCAACAAAGCCTATTGTCCCCTTGGCTGTCATGCTGCATTGTCCCTTTAGCTGTCATCCTCAAAAGCAGGATCCCCTGATCCAGAGAGAACCCTTGCCCATTTTGCTGTGCCCAGACCTGCATCTTATAAAGAGCCTCAAGTGTGAGCTGAGATCTCCTTTCCTGGCAGCAAAACTTCTGAAATACTGCTGAAGGAATTCAGAACCCACTCCACCAAAATCGGTCTCTGGCATATTGACCATTTTGAGTTCAAGGTACTTAAATAGCAATCCCTCCTTAAAAGCAGACATGAAATTCCCATGTGAAAGGGATCCTATCTATGGGAGGAGAATCCCATCCTGATCAAGGATGAGAAATGGAGACCCAGAGAATTCTTCACAAGCAGACCTTGTCAAATAGTTCTTACCTCCCCCTAGCATCCCACAGAGTCAGGCTGAACAAAGAGGCAATCATGGGAAAGTAACCAAATAGAAATCAAAAGTTTTACTGTTTCTTCAGACCTTAATTCCTTAAGTCCCTACATCTCAAACTTTATATTAAACGTGCACACCCTTCTCCTGTGTGATTTGTCTTCTGTCGACGTAATTCTCAGGGCAGCCAAAAAACCCTAAGAGGGGGAGGCAGAAGTGCCTTCCCTACCTTGCTGCTGGGAAGTGCACCCGGGGATGGACAGCAGCCAGCTCTCTGCTGAGGTGGTGCTGGGATACTTGCCCAATGCCTGTGTGTCTCCCAGGGGATGATAAAATCTTCAGTCTTGCTAAAATATAAGCAACCAAAACTATTTCCAAGAAAAGAGCTGCTTCTAGTCCACCAGAAGTGGGAAGGGGCCTTGGAGAGCATCTGGCACAGGCTTCTCAATTACTTGACAGATCGGGGAAACTGAGGTATGGAGAAGGGATGGATCCCCTTGTGTCACAAGGCACATTAATTGCAGAGCTGAGGGGGGTGTCGAGGTCTGGTGCCACCAGAGTTCCTGCTCTGCATCTCCATTGATGCATCCTTGTCTCCCAAGGCACAGACCAGGAGTCCCCTAACCTGGAACTGCCCATGTGCAGTCAGGGCAAACCACAAATGGATGGTGTGGCTGTTCACACACTTCTTGGAGAGTCTGTGACTCCCTCGGGTTACTGTGGACTCTGAGGCTAAATGTAGAAAAGGAGTATCCTGGACTAGACTAGTGCACTCAGGGCATGGCAGCAGAAGGCAGGTAAAGGACTCGGAGATTAGATGTCTTCCATGGCCCAACAGAGGATGGAGTGCTGGATTGGCCTCCCAAGGGGAACTCCAGAGCTGGAGGTGGGAAAGATGGAATGTACAAGCTTGATTTCTAACTTGACTTGGCATTGAGCAGCAGAAAGTCCTGGGCTTTCGGTTCTTCCATCACTAAAATACGGGATTTTAACTGGGTTGTCCTTAACCTATCAGCTCTATCATGCTCAGATCTGTGACTTTAAGACCATATTTTGGCTCTTCCAATTATATGCAGACTGGATTCCTGCTGAGACCAGGGTATGAAAAGGCATGTTGACTGGATTGTCCTCATGTACTACACACCAGGAGGTCCACCAGTCTCTTCAGCAATGAACTTGTGACTTCAGCTACTAGAAGTCCTGCCAGCATCAGCCTTCCACTGTCCCCTCCTTTAGGGCTTTGCTGAGTTGCTGACACTTGCCTCCCCCCTGATCCCAACACCTCAGCTCCTTAGCCTTGGCCCACAGCCTGATTCCAAGACAGTTCACATCACTTGTGTTGACCATCCTTCTGTTACCTGCTAACTTACCTGCCACATCCTTAGCAAGAATGTGCCATGGGACACATGCTGTGCTAAAGCTCTAGGAGCTACAAAAGCAGCCCCTATAGCCATTTGTGGTATTTCCTCTGAGGATGTCTGTTCCTCCCACTGAGCTATGGGCCCTTGATGGTGAGACCTGAATTTCCGCAACATCGATCAGCTGCTTTCATGGCTGGTACTGGCCACTGGGGCCAGATGCTCAGCAGCCCTATCCCAGATGTGGGGCTAATGTCTAGGCTTCTGCCATACACTGCAGGTTAGAGGACAAGCCCATACCTTGGACAGTGGCTGTTCTGACTCCTTATTCCCAGTCTTTCCCTCACACTTGGGATGTGAAGGGCAACTGATCACATCACGCTCCCTGGACCTTGTGTCTTGGCTCTCCTCCCACCTCTATGTAACCAGTCCCCCAAAGCCCTCTTGCTACAGAGCACAAGGCTTGCATCCCTGTCCTGCTATGTGGACCCCGTACCTGTGTGATCACCCTGGCTGCCCTGTGCCAGAGTCTCCAGTGATGCCAGATACCACTTAGAGGTCCAATACATAAAGAACACGGGACTTAACAGCATCAGGACTATGAAGCAAATCTATATAATGGTGGCAAACCTCACCAATGAACAAAGAAACCAAATCCAAACAATGAGTTTTCTGCTTGTCAAAATATCAGTGGTTAAAGGAGAAAACCCTATCACTGGTGGAGGTACGGTAAAACCCTTTCCCTGCCCTTCTGTAGGGTAATGACTACTTTGGAAAGCAATTTGACAAAATACTTCCAGAGCCACAGAAATCTTCATGTTCTTTACCCCAATAATTCACTTCTGGGATCAGAGCCTAAGGATATAATTCTAATGAGAAAGAAAAGCAACACCTATATAAATTTTCCTGAGGCATTTTTAATGGGAAAACCTAGGAAGAGCTTCGAATAATCAATAGCTGGGAAATGGGTATATTATAGTACATGCATGCAGTGGGCTGGTACTTCCAAAGGAATCTAAAGCAATGTGGAAAAATACTTCTGCAGTAAGCAGGATGAAAAACAGGATAGGACAGTAAATGTGTGCCATGATCTTACATAAAAACTGAAATGCATAAGAGAATGTCCCATGACCAGTACAAAGAATATAAGCCTTGTAATGTAGTTGTGGGAGGCTGTTAAACATTATGGTTTTCCAAGTATCTAAAGTGCAGGTATAATATGTTAAAATGGTAAAATGCATTTTTCTTAGTTAAAAATCTTCAGAAGTATATCTTGAGGAAAGGCTGATTGAGGAGGTAAGAGGAAATCTTTACTCCTTGGAAGAAACCTCTGGAAAGCCTAATGACCATCCTCCTTACAGAAGACCTAGAGTAGACTACACAGGGAGACCCCTAGCCCAATTAAAATTTGGCTCTATGGAACAGTCCTGCCTAACCTCCTCCTGATCAGACTCAGCCTGAAAATGATGCTTCCAAGAGGAACTTCACTGCATTTCCTTGAACTGCAGAGAGGCTAATTTTTACACCTAGATAATCTTCTATCCCTGTTGTAGTTTTTGCCAAAAGTGCTATGGCTACAACAGACCACTCTGGAAATGGAAAACTCTCCTCTCAACCCTCAGGGTATGGGTCTGTCAGCTTAGCGCTCGCAGGGCATCTTGACCCACATTGATCCTCAAAAATCGTATCAGAGTGAACAATGTCAGTCTTGGCACTGTTGGGGACAAGTAAGTGACCCAACCAAGATCACTCAGGTAAAGAATGAGAGGCCTTCCCGGTCCATTTGAATGGGCTCAGTTCAGGGAGCAACTTGAATGAGTAGTCTACGTTTTAAATCCCCCTTTACAGTTTATTAGCTGTGTGTCCATAGCTGATTGCTTAATGTTCTCTGCCTCAGGTTGTTTATTACCTAGAGATAATAGCAATATCTACTTCACTTGGTTGCTGGGACAAAAATGTGTTCTATAAATGTTATAAGCTCTTTACACTCATCAATGTATGAGTTCAGCATGAACTGAACTGTGACTTGAACAATTACCCCTTTAAGGAAATCGATCAGTGCTTGATCAACTTCATCCTTCATACTCGGTTTTGTTTTGTTTTGTTTTTTGTTTTTTTTTTTTGTTTTTAGATTTTTGAGAGAGCAAGCAGGGAAGGGCAGAGAAGAGGGGAGACGCAATCTGCAGCAGGCTCTGGACTCTGAGCCATTAGCACAGAGCTCAATATCAGGTTCAAACTCATGAACAGTGAAATCATGACCTGAGCTGAAGTCTGATGCTTAACCAACTGAGTCACCCAGGTGCCCTGATACTCAGTGTTTTTCTAGTTAACCTATTAGATATGGGAAATGGGCCCTCTTCTATGAAATCAGGAGGATCCGTGATCTATAGTCCAACTAAAAATGCTCTAAATACATCTCCATATTGCATAAACTAGGTAAAAGAATTGAGACCTCTAGTTGCCTTCCCTACGGATGCAGGCTAGAGAACGTTTGATCCCTATTGACTAGTATGTTGAATGGTGTCCCTCAAGATGTTCAAGTCCTAGTTTACTGGTACTTGTGACTATGATCTTACTTGGAAACAGTCTTCACAAATCAAGTTAAAATGAAGTCCTATTGGATTCAGTGAGCTAGGATTAAGGGTCCTAGTTCAATAACTGGTATACATCTAGAGAAGAGGGAATCTGGTTGCAGACACACAGGGTCTGCATACACAGGGAAGAAAGCCATGAAAGATAAATACCGAGACTGGAAGGGGATCATCTAGAAGCCAAGGGGCCTCAAGGATTGATGGCCGGCACCAGAAGCTGGAGGAGCATCATGGAACAAGTTCTTGAGAGCCTCCAGAAGGAATGAAATCTTTCCCCTTCATTTCAAACTTCTAGCTTCTAGAACGGAGACAAATTTGTCACACGTTATAGTAACTTTAAACTTCAAGAACTAGCACAACCACCCTGTGTCTAGTACTGGGTAAAAGTCTTGCTCTCTACTGACCAAGAGGGTAACGTAGTTCTATTTCTGGCTTCCAGTTAAGCTTGGCCTCTGGCTAACCTTGAATGCAAGGCCTAGTTGGATCAGCTAACAGGATGGAGAACTAGGTGGACCCAGTCCAAATATGTCCAGAGCTGCTTGGCTGCACTGAAGAGCCTGGTGATGATGGCTTCAGTGATGGTGGCCACCTGACTAGTTCTATGAACCAGTAGCCGGGGAAGCCCAGGGCTTTTGGGAGCTTCCGTTCTGTGCCTTCTCTATGGTTTGTTTGCTTACTTTGAGAAATGAAAAGCAAAATAAGTTTTGTCTGCATCCAATGAGAAATGCTTGGCAGAATTATCTCTTGTGTCCCAGTCCTGGGCACACAAGATGTAGCTCTGGTAATGCTGTCCTCCACATTCTTGAAGAAGCTCTCAGAAATCACTGTATACCCTCAACCCCAGAGCCCTCACAGTGCTCCTTCTCTCCTTCTTTCCTGTCTCTGCTCAGATATCTCCTGATACTCTCCAAAATAGAGCCTTGAACAGCTCCACCAGGAGCTGCCACTCTGGGCCTCAGTACAGGACATGAGTGCTGCTTTCCTTGCCTGTGATGCAGAAGACACATGGGAGATGCCATGGCAAGCAGCTAGTGCAGTGGTGGTTCATGGAGTCACAGCTTGTCCCAGGCAGGTGCCATAGGCAAGGCTGCCAGCATGTGTGATGCTGTAGGAGACCTGTGAACTGCCCTGCTGCAGTGAGCTCCCTGGGGTCCTCAGCTTTCTGCTTCCTGTTTGAAGAGGAGTCTTAACCCCTGCTTGATGGCTCTAGGAGAGGATGCCTGTATCTCTCGGGGTGTCCAGTTCTTCTATGCCTCTTGAGTGCAATTCTGTTTGGCTGTTCAAAAAGGTGTTTAGGCCAGAGGCAGTAGAGGATCAGGAGATCAAGGGGAATGAGCACTTAATGGGAAGCTACCCTGTGTTCTCTACACCTCATGGCATTTTTCTGCACACAGTCCCTTCTGCTGGTATGATGCTCCCCCATGTTCTAATGCAGAGAATGAGTTATCCAAGTATGAAGTGACTTAGTCAATAAATACATATTAACCACTGTGCTAAGCACTGGGTTATGCCTGGTCAGTTGTATCACTTGAGAGATAAAGTTTTGGACTTTGGAATCAGTATTCTCCACTCAAGTCCAGGCTCAACCCACCTGACTAGCTATAATGCCTGTGAGGAAGACCCTTTTGCCTCCTATGCCTTAGCTGTCACATCTGTTCATGTGGGCTACCCATGCCTCTTTGGTGGTCATTGTAGTATTCAAAGGAGATTAAGGTGGTGTCATGCCAGGAGCATACTAATGGCATGGAGCATCTATTTAGGATGAAATCATATTCTGCTAGAATTTGTTTCATCTGTCTGGAAAAGGATACAGAGCAGGCTGAGTGGTGACTTGGGCAGATGTGAAAGTCCTCCTTGTCATAACTGGCGAGCAGAGGAACACTTTAATGCACCAGGAAAAGAAGGATCGAGGGTCCAATCCCTACCCAGCCATTTGGAAAGTTAACACTACTTGCCTAAGGTCACAGAGTTACCAACTCCCAGTCTGCTCACCTATGGGATTCGGTATTTACTTCATGGAGTTACTACTAGGATTAAAATCACAGGGGGGGAAAAAATAACCTAAAAGGAAGTGCTAAGAAAGCATTAGGAGATGCGAAGTAAATCAGAGGAGGGAGGACCACATTTGCAAGGACACGGAAATAGCATGAGATGAGATCTCCTGAGCAGGAGATGAGGATGAAGGGAAGAGAGAGGACCCTATCCCATCCCATCCTGAGGATGTGAGTTCCTGTGAACTGAAAACTCTGATTTGCCCCTTCAGTATCAGACAGGCTCCATGACCCCTTACCCTGATCTCAGCATTTTGCCCCCAACCCCACAAGGCTACTTGAGGGCACATAGCAGCTAAACTTACTTTCCCTTAAACCCTTTAATTATTGTAAAAATAGAAGGCCTTCAACCACAGTTATCCAACTTGATAACCATGAATAATGCACATTAATGCACAGGCTAAGAATAGGAGATGGGGCTGCTGATTAAGCCAGCCGTGAGCAACCGGGATCAGGGGTTAAACTGTGTGTGTATGTGGGGGGGACTTCTAAGATACACTTATCCAAACACATCACCTATCTCTTCAGATGTGGATACTCTCTAATACATCATTAGGTTGCCTAAAAATCCCTGGACCAGCAGCGTCAGCACTGCCTGGAATGAAATTCTAAAGGGTGGAGTCCAGCAATCTGTTTGAACAAATCCTCCAGGTGATCGTGATGTTTTATCTAAGAATCATGTTCTATTTAAGAAATGGCTTTAAATACCTGTAATCTCACCAGACCTTGGAAAAATGTCTCTGGAGAATGGAAGGAAAGAACCAGCACTGGCCAGCACAGGGCTAGAGTGGTGGTGGTGGTGGGGGGGAGCGTCTAGGGAGACAGTCCCACCCAAGTCACCTGCTACTTGTGTTCTTGGGCAAGTTACATCCTCTCTAGAGTTGAGAGCTCGGGAGATGGTCTTCTATTGCTCAAATTAGGATGTCACATAGTAACAGCTCCATGAAAGAGTTATTCAAATTCTCCCTATCTGATGCCTTCTTTTAAGCAAGAAATCACTATTGTATACCACATGAAATCGAGACATTAGCTAGCCAGTTCCTCAAGGCCCACAAATCTTTGTCTTGCTATTGTTAATGCCCCCATTGTATGCACTCAGAGTGAGTGAAATGGAATGCATGCTAATCGTCTGTTCCACACAACTTATTTTACCTGTATTGTTACTCCAGGGAAATAGAAATCCTCTTCCAGTGTCTGGAACCCACACATATGCACTGCTGGGGGCCAGGGCCTTTGGGGAAAAGCTTCACTTACCTGAACCCCTCTTTTCTCTTCACAGCCCACTCACAGATTATGGGTCAGATGACCCCCACGGTCCACTTCCGGCTCCAAAACTTCTTTGAATCTCAGAGCTTCAATGGAGCCTCAGTTGAGCCAGAACCTGGGTCTGCCTCTGATGTTTTTCAAAGTCCTATTGCTCATGTGATCCTCACACTGTAAGAGGGAATCCCCTGTCACTTAGAGATCACACACTAACATCATGGAGTACACCTCACTAAGCAGGACGTGTAGGAGGACCTGAGGACTCCCTGCATCTGCTTTGTGGGTACACTGTCTGGAGTGGCATCAGACCAGTGGTTGGCCCATGATCTCTTGTCTAACTAGAAGTTGAGTGGGGACATCACTAGCTGCTGACTCAGCCCTATAAGCCACAGAGCAGCAGCGTGACCTTTGTAAAATCCAATTCTTCTGTTTAAAAACCTCCCAAGGACTCCCTACTACCTAGAAATAAAGCTGAAATTCTTATGTTCTCCACACTTTCCCACCTGCTTCATGCACTCAATCAGTGGTTCTCAACAGGAGAGGTTCTTGCCCCCTTCTCTAGGGGACATTGGGCAAAGTCTGGAGATTCCTTTGGTTTCCACAATTGGGTAGAGGCCAGAGATGTCCTACATTGCATAAGATAGCCCCCCACCACCATAAAGACTTATCCAGCTAAAAATTTCTGTGCTAAAACTGAGAAATCCTGAGCTAAATTCTGAGCACAAATATAATTTCTTCCAAGAAGCATTCTGGGCCTCCATCTTCTTCCTCAAGTGAATTTGGGTGCCCTTGATCTGGGCTCCCAGAGGGTAAGCCAGAGGGCAGTCAGAGCACCCACATTAAACTCTTTCAATTACAGTTTCTGGTCACTATTTCCTCTTCTAGACCAAGAAGTCCTTCCAGGAAAGAACTAGAATCATGTCCTGTTTGCCTTTTGTTTTTGTTTAAGCTCAGATGCAGTGCTCATCATATTAATTAATGGATGCTGTGTAGACCAAAGAAGGTAAGTTCTAACAGGTTTGACACCGTAGTTACTCAATATTCATCCAATGATACAGCTAGAGATTATGACTCCACTTTAGTCTTCCTGCTATAACCTTATGGTGAAAAATATAATTTTAAAAGACAACCTGGTGCCACAGACAATGCAGACTGTCACCCACTTTGAGGAGTGGACTTGTCAAGTGGGTGTTGGTGCCTTTCAGTCACCATCCAGGTGGTTGAACTGGGGGCCACGTGACCTTTGCTATGGACTTTGAGGTGGGTGATATTTCTTTGCCTCTGAATTAGACATTAAAGCAACACGTGAGAATTGGACAAAGGTTTTAGGGACTCCAGGGGACCTGGATTTAAGATAAACGAGCCTAGACCCAGGCTTGTCTGAGGCCCTGGTGGTGGCACCACACATCCTCATGTGGCTATATGAACCTATGTCTCGCACAACCTTCCTGATTTGAGCCTTGGGTTTTCTTTCCTCATCACTGAAGGAGCCACCCCTTACCTGCATGGGGAGCCACGGTGCGGAGCACCTACTGCAGAATGCTCAAGCCCCATCAGCCCCATTCCGGCCACCATGGGCATCCCGTATTCCATGTTGGAGCCCTCAGAAAAGTAGCACCATCCTGGACACAGAACAGTCTTGGCTGTTTTACCCTTCTCATCCCCTGTCAGGTTTATGGCCCCAGTAAATATGGGAAAAAATCGTAAAAGACCATGAACTTACGGGTGTGCAATCCAAAGTTGTGTCTGCTAACTCAAAATTCAGCTGAATTTCTTGTATTTGCTTACGGAACTTTTTCCAGTGTCACAAGCGTGAAATTGGAGCATTAAAATCCCATATGAGGTTTTATTTATTGCCATATGCATTTTAGGGAAGATGCCGAAGTGGCTCCTTGGGAACACGGTTCCCAACCAAATCTGAGTTCTCGACCATGACACAAGCATGTCTTCATGGGACATCTTGCCTGCTTGTCCCTACATCTTCCCTGTGATTGTCTAAGGCCCCATGCCATGAGTTCTAGAGTCTACTCAGGCATTTACACCCCTCCACAGACTGGCCCCATGGCATCATCTGTTACCTTCTACTCCAAAAAAAGAATTGGGATTGCTCAGAAACTAATGTCCTATCTGCATGACGGTCTATAAAAATCTCTCCTCCTGGACCTCGCTCAACTCTGATGAGGATAGTATTTTTTGATGTCTTCTAACTCCAGGGTGCCTGGGTGGCTCAGTTGGTTAAGTATCCAACTCTTGATTTCAGCTCAGGTCATGATCTCAGTTTTGTGAGTTCAAGCCCCACATCAGGCTCCACGCTGACAGTGCAGAGTCTGCTTGGAATTCTGTCTTCCTCTCTCTCGGCCCTTCCCCCACTCACACAGTCTCTCTCAAAATAAATGTAAAAAAAAAAAAAAAACTTCAAAAAAAAAACTTCAAAAAAATGCTAACTCCACATACTATGCTATTCTCTTGTATATTAACAAATATTAACAAATGGTTCTTATGAAGGCTACATTAGACAGATCCTATCATGATGTAACTTTACCAATGAGGACATGGAGTCACAAAGGCCAAATAGCAGGACAGGTGCAAATTTAAACCTAGGTATTTTGGTCCCACAGCTCCCTGAGTTGTCTGTCTCTAGGGACTACGACCACTTTCTTACTTTGATTATTTAGCTAATGTGTCACCAACTCGAGGTGTCAGTACAAAGCGCCCCACCTAGAAGAAAGCTCACCATTCTGAAATCACATCCCACTTTGTCCTCACTCTTGCACAATGGAGAATAAACTGTATTTTTAAATTATTCACTATGTATTAGGACTAAGATCATCGCATAATATATACATCTTTACATTAATGATTTTCACTTTTTTGTTAGCATAAAACATTAACATCCCAAATCATAGTCCTGATACATTAGTTTTTCAGTATTTACATCCTTTTTAGGTATAAACAGGTGCAGCTTTATATTCTGCTCTTATATTTGTACTTAATTGCATACATCCCTCCACCTTTAGTGTTCTCCTAATTCTACTTTTATGGGGCTGCATTATGGGCTGTCGGATGGATATAATTCTACTTAAATTTAGATTACTTCCAGCTTTTTGTGATCTTTACAAAGTCCTGTTAACATTTTCTGGATATGATTTTATTTAACTGTTATCTAAATTACTTCCCCAAAATAAATTCTAGGAGTGTGATGCTGGTCAGGGACATACCTATTTCTCTTCCCTAACTGTCCTTCTCGAGGTGCAGTAGACCTACAAGGATTCCAGTTAACCCCTAAGCTACTTTGCTCATGTGACTATTGCTGCCACCTTCCTCCCTGATGTGCCCTATAGACTGGGTCTGGTTATTAGAACCATCTATATGGTGAAACAAGTATGGGATATTAACTTTCAGTGCAACCATCTTGGAAAAAAGTGACTTTCTTGCATTGCTCCCTCTCTCGGTTGGGTTCATGAGCTCCTGGAGGGTAGGACGTATGCTTTAGAGACTTGTGAACCCCCTACTCTTTAGCACTCAGCTAACATCTGTCAAAAGAACAATCTTTAATGTTAATCTGGGTGCCAGAATCTGGGTTTGCTCGGGGTGGTCCCACTGTGCATTATCTGCCCTCTTGAATCTAGGACATAATTCTGAAGAAACAGACTCAAATTGCTTAGACAAAGAGCAGACTATCCAGCAAGTTAGTGGTACAGCCAAGATCCGTGACATGAGCCTACGTTTGAACATAACAGGAGGCTCCCCTTGTCCTGCTTTGTACCTAGATCTCCAGGTTTCCAAGGGAAGCTGGGCAGCCCAGAGGATGGCAGAAATCTCCAGAGCATCCTTTCATCAGAAACACCTGCATGAAGGACCCTGGAGTGGACGCTTGGGCCCCATGCCACTAGAGGGCGCTGCATGCCCAGGAAGAGGCAGCAGTACCCTTACCCAAGGTTCTTCCACTAAGTCTGGCTGTGGTCCCCAGAGCGGAGGGTCACTCAGGATTCACTGAAATAGAATTCAGTGGAAATAGCACAATTTAGAAAAGGCAACAAAACCAGCCCACATCTTTTTCTACTCATAGATTGCCTATCCTGGGGGAATCCAGCCTCCACGTCTAAATCAGAATGACTCAGCTGCCCCCACAGACACCCTCATGCCAACATCCACCTGTGCTTGCTTATATTTCTGAGCAGCAAAGACTAAACACCGGGAAAGGGTCTACTGAAGGCCACCGCAGCCCATGGCCCCGGTTCCTCCGATGGACTAGTCAACCCAAGCCAGGACCGTTGACCAGATTTTATCCTCTCATCATAGATCCTAACAGAATAAGAACATAACAGTTAACATTTATCCTCCCAGCAACCATACAAGTAAGAACTATTATTACTCTTTTAAAGAAGAGGAAACAGACTCAAAATAGTTAAGCCACTAATTCGAGCCACAGTCAACATTTGAAGTCAACTGCTTGGTGCCAGAGTCCGGCCTCCCTACTGAATGGTTGAGCTGCCCTTTGGTCCTCTGAGCACCCTGACTTCATAGTCTGGATGCAGGGAAGTCGAGATCTTCAATCATTTACTCACTTGGTTAGCAAAGCAACCAAGGTTGCTTGATTGAGGTAAGCCAGATCTACAGAACCTGCATGCATTTAATGTGTACATCTTGATGAGTTTGGAGATATGCAAACACATCATCACAACAAAGGTACTAAACAGATCAATCATCTCCCAAAATTTCCCTGTGTCCTTTTGTAGGTTTTTGTGTCTTGGTAAGATCTATTTTCATACATCTTAAAGGACACAATACTGTATTGTTAATGACGGGTACCATTTTGTACAACATAGCTCTAAAGTTAGCCATTTTGCATAACAAACATTTTACCCATAGAATATCGATCCCTTTCCCCTTGCCCACTATTCCATTCTGATGGTCAACTTAGGATCCTTTGTATCTCTGTGGCATCAGCGGTAATGTCTCCTCTTTCATTTCTGGTTATGTTTATTTGAATCTCATTTTTTTTTTGGTTGAGCTTCAAGTTTGTCAATTTGATTTATCGTCTTAACTCTTAATTTCGTGGATCTTTTCTATTGCTTTTCTAGTCTTTCATTTATTTCTGCTCTAGTCTTTATTATTCCTTCTAACATTGGGCTCAGTTTGTTCTTTTTCTAGATCCTTGAGGTACAAAGTTGGGCTGTTTGAGATCTTTGTTCTTAATATAGGCCTTTATTGCTCTAACTTTCCTCAGTACTGCTTTTGTTAACATCTACTGTACACAATTCTGAATAGATATACAATATAATCTTACACGGAGGCTGACCAAACTATGGCAAATCTCACAGTATGTCTGTACCAAGTGCTTTCTCTATTCAGGACCCCAGAGGACAGAGTAATCCCAAACACAAGTGATGTGGCCTACGTCCATAGACACTACTGAACTCGGGAGCAGGGACTGGTTTCCAAAATGAGGGGCAAAGTTCCCATGACACAGATGTCAGGCAGTAGCCTTGGAACAAGTAGCCTTGGAACAAATACTGAATGGCACTAAGGAGAGACAGCACACTAGATCTGTTGGGGAGTCTTGGATCTGGGAGGGTCCTAGATCTGGGGGGCCCTTGACCTGAGATTTGGCTGGGCAAACCTCAGGCCTGAATCTTGCCATTTCTAAACCTTGGTTCCTTCACTTTGTAAAGGGGGAAAAAGGAGTTTCGAAGCTTTCCAGGTTCTTCCATCAATAATCCTGATACGTGGCATTTTACAGCCCACTGTGTGACAGCTGGCCATCCCTGTACCTAATCCTTGACATCTGTGTTTCACAAGCATTGTTAGCCTCCTCTCAAGGATGAGGATATTATTTAGAGACTTAGAGTATTAACATACCTTGCACTTAGCACAGAGTAGGGATCGAATACGTACTAGTCATAGTTGAAATCAAGAGAAATATTGATAACAGAAAACTAAAATCAGAAACACAACTCCTTGGGGCATCAGATTCCATGCTGATGAACCGCTTGACGCAGAGCAATTCTGACGGAAACTATTTTGTGAGGGAGCCCTCTCCATGCACATGAGTCACCAGCCACCCCTGCTGGCCTGTGGTGCCCCAGCCTCCACTCCTCCAGAGGAGGGGGGAGGGTAGGCTGCCACTGACTCTCAGGACCTCAGGGTGATTGGGCCGGGGGCGGAGTGATTGTTCATCTGATGAAATGAGGAGTGTGGACAAGATGATGCATAAAGGGCCCTTCCAGGTGGGGAGATCAGAGATTTGGCAGAGGCCCAGCCAGAGGAAGTGACTCACCCCAAATCCTACAGCTAAGATGAGGCAGAGCTTGAATTTAAACATTGTTTAAAACAATGGCCAACTGCAAGGGAGCATCCCTGGGGACCGGGCTGGGAGTTAGAGACTGTAGGATGGACGGCAGTGTCTTCTTAGTACTTGGAGCAGAATATGAGCTCCCGTGCAGGGGGTTCAGGGTGACACTGTGTTTGAGTGCCTCTGTTTTTTTTTGATGAGATGAGAGATTTTTTTTTTAGATATTTTTTTTTGTTTTAATGTTTATTTTGAGAGAGTGTGAGCCAAGGGAGGGGCAAAGAGAGAGGGAGACACAGAATCCAAAACATGCTTCAGGCTCTGAGCCATCAGCACAGAGCCCAATGTGGGACTCGAATCCACAAGCAAGATCATGCCCTGAGCCCAAGTCAGATGCTCAACCGACTGAGCCACTTAGGCACCCCTGTTTTTTTTAATTAAAACATTTTGTATGTTTATCTTAGAGTGCAAATGGGGAGGGGCAGAGAGAGAGTGAGATGGAATACGAAGCAGGCTCCAGGCTCTGAGCTGTCAGCACAGAGCCTGACATGGGGCTCAAACTCATGAATCACTAGATCATAACCTGAGCCAAAGTTAGACATTCAACCAACTAAGCCACTCAGGCACCCCCTACCTGCCCTCTGTTTCGAAGGTTGTGATGAAGGTCCGAGGTCCCCAGGGAGTTGTCCCCTAGGATGAAGAGCAAAAAAGACAAGACTGGGTGGGAACAGGACCCCTCTGTTCATCTGAAGCAGACAGGATGGCTGTCTGCACCCCGCTCGTGGCTGACGTGCACAGGACAGACATAGGAGCAGCTGGTCCTCGGAAAATATGAAGAGGAGAGTCACAAAGGTGCCAGCAGGTGCTGCCAGGGCCCTAGGTGCCCTGACCCCAAGGACGGCACAGCGTCGTGCCCTGAGGCCAGGCTGTCCAGATGGCATCCTCGTGCGGATGTGGCCCAGAGCAGAGTTCCTGTGTGGAAGGAAACAGGAATGTTATTATGAGTTCTTAATAATAATAAAAACTCCCTGATTTTGAGCCCTGGTGATGCACTGGGAGCTTTACCCTTTTTGGAGTTCTGTTTATTGGAAGTGGGGATTAATGAGAACTACCTTACATGATTCTTGTGAAAGAAAATGTAAACTGCTTTTTTTTTTTTTTTTTTTTTTAAGAGCATGTGAGCTGGGAGGGGCAGAGGGAGTGAGAGAATCTTAAGCAGTCTCCACGCTCAGCGTGGAGCCCAAAGGAGGACTGGATCTCAGGACTCTGGGATCATGACCTGAGCCGAAATCAAGAGTCAGACGCTCAACCAGCTGAGCCACCCAGGCGCCCTAAACTTCTTTTTAAAATCTAAGATCTGAGGCCTAGAAATTGGTGGAGTCTTGACTTAAAGGTCTGCCTGACTTTAGAAGTGTTTTTCTAGGATACCGGTCTGTCTCAAACTTCATATATTTAAGTCCTATGTTAATATGTAATATGCAAACATAACATATTATAGCATATAGGCACATAAACATATATTTTCTATAAGCACAAACATGTTCATTGTGAAGAAAATAGAAAATTCAAACAAATGTCAGCACTATCACTCTGGGATCAATAAGAATTGGTTTCCAGTTTGTCCATCTCTCTCTACACCCAACCACACACCCACCCACCCAATGACAATGCATACTTTTGCAATCTGCCTTGTAAAATGAACATATTATCTGCATTTCATATATCACCACTTACTTGACCAATATCTGAATCCTGGCTTGCTAGTCAATTATTCATATCACAGCTTCTTTTACCAATTCCCCCAGTGCAGGGCAGTTTAAATGTTTCCAGTTTCACAAAATGAAATTCTAAGAAACACTCGGGTGTGTAAATATTTGCGTACTGATCTCCGGTGATCTTCCTGAACTTGTCATTCTGCTTCTATGGATGTTTTCAAAGGTTTTAGGTACTTTTACAGCTGTTGGTAGATCCGCCTACATGAAGGAACGGGCTTGGCCTGCCAACCTGTACCTGCTGGTGTGACAGGCTGCTTCCCACTACAATTTAACAAAGTGCCATTTGGTTCCCTCACCCGCTCCTATGTGATTAGCTGATGTGAGTGCCCCTCTGAGCCAAACCACAGGCCCCAACAAGCTGCTGAAATCCTCCTGTGAACTTGCAAGTGTCTGGATGCTGGAGAATTATTCAAGGTGAAGGCTCCCTGGTGAGCGGGCTCTCCAGGTAGGATGCTCCTTGCCCGAGCAGTTGCTGTCGGGGCGGAGCCATTGTCCCAAAGGAAAGCAAAGCCTGGCTGATCATTGCAATGGTGTGAAAGAAACGAGTTCTCCGGGCGCCTCCTCACGGACAATCGGGACGGTTCTTTCCTTCCAGAAGGGGTTTCGTGTGCCGGTCTGCTCAAAACCCTTCTTAGAAATTCCAGTTACAGTCAAACTCTATCAGTGGCTTCCCATGGGGGTGGGTGGGTGCAAACAATGCTTTGTTCCTTGAGATCCATCCTAACCAAGCTCTCCTCCAGCTTTATTTCCTACTCCTGACTGGTATCCCCATGGAATTCTGCTGCTTCTCGAGACCTCCTGGATGATCCTGCTGACTCCATTCTCTCCATTTTCCTCTGCTTACTTTATATTTTCACTCCGCCTACAACCTGCCGGCTATAGCTCTCTTTCTGGACCTGCGTGTATCAGCCTCATGTCTCGAGTTTATCAGAAATGCTACCTCCTGTATCGATCTTCCATGAGGACTTTTGCCTCCAGCCCAGATGCAGGGGCTAGAAGCAGAACAATGCAAGCATCTAGAGCAAACAAGCCGCATGAGATGCTAAGATCTGTTTGAGGGTGTCAGCTAGCTATGGTGCATCAAGGATTTGGAGACCAAGGCTCTTGAGTGCAGGGGAATGGAGAAACATAAGCCCACATTCTGTACCTGCTTTTCCGTCCGTGTATTTGCTGATTTCTACCTCAGGGTAAGCACAGGAAAATCCCACATACAGGAACTGGCAGAGGGACACTGCTAACCGGCAGAGAAGCCAGCAGAATGAGAAATCTTGCTCATGCAGCAGAAGAGAAAAACAGTTTTGGGCTCTGGAGGCAGCCAGGAGCTGAGCCCACTTCTCTGTGCGCAGCATCTCATGGGATCTTGGATACCAACACTCAGCTTTCTCTAAAGCATAGACATTTTTATTTAAAAAATTTTTAATGTTTCATTTGAGAGAGAACGAGCAGGAGCAGGGGAGGATCAGAGAGAGAGAGAGAGAGAGAGAGGGAGACACAGAATCTGAAGACAGGCTCCAGGGTCTGAGCTGTCCGCACAGAGCCCAATGCAGGGCTTGAACCCACGAACTGTTGAGATCATGGCCTGAGCCGAAGTCGGATGCTTAACTGACTGAGCTACCCAGGTGCCCCGAGCATAGACGTTTTTAAAGGGAGCAGGCCAGGGTCCAACAAGTGCATCAAAAAGCCATTGAAAAATGTAACATCAGGCATAATATCAAGGTGCTGCAGAAGATAGCACTTGGAGTTCACGGTCCATGGAGGAGGATGGGCCCTGGTGAGATCACCAGGTGATGGGCTGGAACCCATGAGTCGGGATGAATCTCAGGTTGAAGGAGCCTCACAAGCCTACCGAGAAATCTCAGCCCCTGGCTGTCTTGGGTGACTCGACCCCACTCTACCTCCCTAGGAGGGGGTGACCTCCTGAGTCTCTACAACGTTCCACGTGCAATGTCAGACGGCTCTTTTGAAACCTCACCAAGTATGTCAAACAGCATGAAAATGGAACAGAAAGATCCCAGGAGCAGGCTCAGGCGACCGAGTTACTGGAATCCTCAGACAAGGTCTTTAAAGGAGATGTTAGAGAAAATACACTAGAAGGTGGAGAATTTCCCCAGATAGCCGGACGGAATCAAAACAATAAACCTGAAATTTGGCGACTCCAAGAATTCTTCCTCCATAAAGGGGGACATCATGCCATTTGTTGTAATGTGGATGGATGAGTCTGGAGCACGCATCCAGCTCCGTGAGATAAGCCAGTCACGGAGGGACCCTACGTAGGGGCTGGAGCGAGCACACTGGGGTTATTGCTCAGTGGGGAGAAGGTCTCAGTTGCACCAGGGTGAGTGAGCTCCAGAAGCCTGCTGCACATCATGGCACCTGCAGTTCAGGACCCAGTTCTGTGCACCTCAAAATTAAGAGGGCAGAGGCATCTGGGTGGCTCTTTCAACTCTTGGGTTTGGCTTAGGTCATGATCTCATGGTTCGTGGGGTCTACCTGGCATCAGACTCTGTGCTGACAGTGTGGAGCCTGCCTGGGATTCTCTTCTCCCCTCTCCCCTGCTTGCTGGCACTCTCTTCTCCCCTCTCCCCTGCTTGCTGGCACTCTCTTCTCCCCTCTCCCCTGCTTGCTGGCACTCTCTTCTCCCCTCTCCCCTGCTTGCTGGCACTCTTTCCAAATAAACTTAGTGGAAATCTACCCTCTTAATTTGTTTACAGTGTGCTTACCACCAAAACCAAATCAAAATATCCAACGCCCCCCAAGTTTCCCATATGTCCCTTTGTTTTTGTCTTAATTACCTTGTGTTGTGGTAGTATCACTGGGTGTTGGGGTCCAAACTCCCCCAATTGTACACATGAAATGTGCAGTTCTGTGTACATCAATTATACCTCAGTGCTATGAAAAAATAGATGCATTCAAGGCACATTCAGTGGGAAAAATAAACGACATAGGACTTTGATTTCTCTCCAGGAAGCCATGAGGGAGAAATGCAGAAGCTGAGATTTCCAACAAATCCTGGGCAGCGGCGGAAGTAGCAGGTCAGGGTCAAGACCACGTTCCTGGGGCAAGGGGTCTCGCGTTACGGTTTGCACCCGAGAGTCAGCCATACAAGCAAAATGACCATCAATGAATTTTCTTGCTTATCATTGCTTTCCTTTGCTTTTTATGTATACATTCTTTAACTCGAATTTTTCTCTTGTTTTGGCAGAGCTTAAACATCATTATTTTATATTAAACGGGAATGGGAGAAAGAACTGTACTCACAGTTCTGCACAAAATGAAAGGTAATTTACAAAAATTTTCATAGAGGACACACTGTGCATTGGGAGGGTGGCGTGATTGAAGCATCTCGGGCTTCAGAGAGGCTGACCGGGAGCCGGGGTGCAAGTGTGGCCTGCTCGCTGGGTGGTGCGGCCTGGTTACGTAACTCTCCGAGCTCACTGGGCCATCCTGATGCGGGGCTGCGACTGCCTTCCTCCCCGGGGCTGCCTGAGAATGAACTGAGATGAGATCCATAAAGCACTTAATGTTAACAAGTCACA
The DNA here is from genome assembly GCA_028646485.1 of Cryptoprocta ferox. Lineage (NCBI taxonomy): Eukaryota > Metazoa > Chordata > Mammalia > Carnivora > Eupleridae > Cryptoprocta > Cryptoprocta ferox. Next base: position 3,908,448 of record CM053569.1, on the reverse strand, counting down.
ACTGCAAGACCATCACCATCGTCATTACTATTATTGTAACTTCCGGTCATCATCCTTGTTCCCTCTCATTTGTTCCTTGGGGTTTGTCTTCTGAGCACTTCGTTCCCACAAATCTCCCTTCTTCTGTTTGTGTTTGTCATTGTCTCGTATCAAGAGGGTCCTTCTAAAAATAAGGGGGGGTGGCGCCTGGGAGGCTCAGTTGGTTAAGCAACCGACTCTTGATTTCGGCTCGAGTCGTGATCTCAGGGTTCATGAGTTCAAGCCTCACTTTGGGTTCTGCATTGACAGTATGGAGCCAGCCTGGAATTCTCTCTCTCCCTGCCCCTCCCCCTCCCCCTCCCCGGCTTGTGCATGCACACTCTCTCTCAAAAATAAAATGAACTTAAAGGGTCCTTGACAGAGAACTTTGAGACACAGTGTTTCATAGTGAGGTGCCCCCTTGTATAGTGACAGGTTCTGGGATGTGCGACCTTGAGGATTACAGCTCTGGGCACAGAGGTCGGCTGTGCTCTGTGTGAGAAACAGCTGGCGGACAGCAGCGGGGGGTGGGGGGGAAGGTCACAGCCCTGGAGTCAGGTGCGGGGTTTGCCCCACATCCGTCTCCCCTCTGTGTGTGGTAACTGGATGAGTTTCCAGACTTTTAAGTCAATGACAAAAATCCCTGAATATGGTGTCTGCACCTTAGTTAACAGCTAATAAACCCGTTTTTTAAATGATGATTTTATGTTTATCAAGGTCACTGGCATCTCCACAGCAGGACGTATCTTCTAAACTGCCCACGATGCTGTTCTTCACCTGATCTTTCTGACGGCCTTGCCGTGGGGTAGGAGTGCGCGGCAGCACAAATTCGTGGAATTTGTAGGATTTATTTTGAGAGGACACCAGAAGGAAGCACAGTAACCACGCATAATTTCATGCAGGGATAAGAGGCAAGGATCGTTCAGCAGCAGTGGGGTTTAGAGATCTATCAGATGCGGATGGTCAGGGCAGGCTTGCCTGGGGGGCACCTGTGGGCAGGGGCCTGACCCTTAGGTGCAGGTCAGGCAATGATGATCCGTAGGAGAGCGTTCTGGCCAGCGGGAGGTCTGCAGCCACCGGGAGCTGGAGGCCTGGGGGCTGCAGGCCCTCCCCGTCTCTGATTCTCTGAAAATGACTATAAGCATCTTTTCAAATAGTCTTTCTAGATTGTTCCATCTTCCAACAGAACTCAAATACATTATGGGAAACAAGTCTGGGACCATCAGAGACCCAAAATGAGGGGAGGGGGCTGAGTTTTTCTCTATTCAGCTCTGGGTGTGGATCCCCCCACCCAGGTCCCTGCCCATGGGTGGTGGGAGGGGCATCACAGAGCTGGGCTACCAGAAGTGAGCAGCACAGGACATCTCCACCTCTTCCCAGCCCCCTGGATCTTTCCATGGTGGGGGTGGGGGGAGGCGGGGGGGGAGGAAAGGTAAGAAAAGCTGTATGAAAAGATGCTCAACATCACTCATCAGGGAAATACAAATCAAAATCACATTGAGATACCACCTCACACTTGTCAGAGTGGCTAAAATTAACTCAGGAACCAACAGATGTCGGCAAGGATGTGGAGAAAGGGGAGCACTTTTGCACTGTTGGTGGGAATGCAAACTGGTGCATCCACTCTGGAAAACAGTGTGGAAGTTCCTCAAAATATTAAAAATAGAACTACTCTACGACCCAGCAATAACACTACTAGGAATTTATCCAAAGGATACAGGAGTGCTGATTCATAGGACACATGTACCCCAAAGCTTATAGCAGTGATTTCAACAATAGCCAAATTATGGAAAGAACCTAAATTTCCATCAACTGATGAATGGATCATGAAGATGTGGTTTATATATACAATGAAATACTACTCGGCAATGAGAATGAAATCCTGCCATTTGCAGCAACGTGGATGGAACTGGAGGGTGTTATGCTGAGTGAAATAAGTCAGAAAGACCGATACCATATGTTTTCACTCATATGTGGATCTTGAGAAACTTAAACAGAAGACCATGGGGGAGGGGGAGGGGAAGGGGAAAAATAGTTAGGGAAGGAGGCAAACCATAAGAGACTCTTAAATACAGAGAACAAACTAAGGGTTGATGTTGGGGGGAGGACATGGGGGGGATGGGCTAAATGGGAGATGGGCATTGAGGAGGATACTTGTTGGGATGAGTGCTGGGTGTCGTGTGTAAGTGATGAATCATGGGAATCTACCCCCCAAAACCAAGAACACGCAGTATACACTGTATGTTAGCCAACTTGACAATAAATTATATAAAAGAAAAGAAACTGCATTTCTAGTCTATCTGACCACAATTAAAAGGGGGGGGGATCTGCATTCCCTGCATACTGCGTGAGAAAGGAGGTGTAGACGTGGCAACCTTTGAACAGCAAGCCATTAACTGGGTGGCAGCCAAGGACACCAAGAGAAAAGATGAATTGCCTAAAATACATAAGGGCTGGGAAGGAAGATGAAAAATGTTCCCGAGGTACATGGACCCTGATGTAAGGCACCTCGAGATAAAGAAGCAATTGTTTAATGTGAAAACAATGAGGCGGCTCTCACAGGCCACAAAGGCGGCCACATCCCATGGCTTTGGGGGGACAACTGGTGACTCTTACCACTTTTTGTTTGTTTTAATTTTTTTAATGTTTTATTATTGAGAGAGACAGAGAGCAAGCAAGGAATGGGCAGAGAGAGGGAGACCCAGAATCCGAAGTAGGCTCCAGGCTCTGAGCTGTCAGCACAGAGCCCGACGCGGGGCTCAAACACACAAACCATGAGATCATGACCTGAGCCGAAGTCGGATGCTTAACTGACTGAGCCACCCAGGCGCCCCCTTTTACCACTTTTGATGGGTTGTATCTGCACCATGCCCAGCACCGCTACACGCTCCTCCTCTCCCCACCGTCAGCCTCTGCTGGCACAGTGGCCAACGCCTACTCTGAGCTCCTGCCTATACGATCCATGCTGGACACCTCTTTCCTGGCTCCTTGGCAGGACCGGTTGCTCCAGATGCTCAGCGGCTCGGGATAAGTTGCCCAGGAGTATAACTGCCGCTTTCTCTCCCTCTTCCTGGATGACCAGCTCTGGAGGAGCGAGCAGGTCCAGGATACTCACCCATTTCTAAAAGTGTAGGTTTCCTGTTCCTGTTTGATTTTATATTTTTGTTAAAAGGAAACTAAATCAGATGGAGACAGAACAGCAGAATTCCACTGACAGTCGTCTACTAAGACCTATTAGATCAGGTTCCAGCAATGCACAAGAAAAAAGTATCTTTCCTCTAGGAGTTCAACGCCTAGAGAGAAAACAGACACCTAAAACTGTCATTTCCGTATAATGAGTTAAATGCTTTGCTGGGGGATGTCCAAGATGCTATTAGGAGAACCTGGGTTATTTTCCTCACCCAGCTGGGAAGTCAGGGGGATTTTCTGGAGGAAGCAAGCTCTGATTTGAATGTAGAAGACCAGATAAAAGCTGATCAGGTGAAGGGGGAACACCACATAGCTGCAAGCCTGTGTACAAGGACCTGACGGCCTGAGTCCGGCTCCTTCTGGGGAACAGCAGCCATTTCAGGAAGGCAGGGGTTAAGGGTGAGTGAGGTGTGGAAGCACTGGCAGAACTCTCTGGAGCCAGCTCTGTTCAGCTGTTGGTGGTGATTCCCACCCCCAAGAGGCACTGGGGAGCCATGGGAGGATTTTCAGCATGGGGAGGGGTAGGAGGCATGGTCAGAGTGACATTTTAAGATGTGGTTCTATAAGCCAGGCATGGAGTGAGCGGAGCAAGGGGAAACCGAGAGACCATTAGGAGACGGTTGAAATATTTCCTGGTGGAAATATGGTGCCTTCATCCTGGGTAGGAGGAGGGGCTGGGTGCAAGTACTTGTACTGAAGAGACCTCAAAGGTAGAGCACTGAGAGGTGGAGGTCAACAGTGTGGGGTGCAGGGTCAGCGGTAGAGGTCTGATAACTAATGTGAAATCTTCTAACCTGACATACATAAATTTTAGGGCCTGATACAAGAAGAAAATAAGGGGCCCCTTGTTAAAAAAAAAAAAATACTGGGGAAAAAATGCCAGTAAATATTCTAGGAGATCCAACACGCTCTCCTTGTCCTGGCTTTGAGTCTCCATGAGGGCTCACCCATGGAAGGTCCCCAGGATGACCTGGCCCTGGGCACTGAGAGCACTACATCCCAGGGCGGAGTGACCTACATGGTCACACACCTCCTGCTAACGCTCTGTTGTTTCCTTGAAACTCCTTCTGTTGAATCTGTGTTTTTGTAACTAAATTAAACCAGGGATGGGCCACGGAAGCTCATGTGCCCATGAAGTCGGCGGTGGGCAGTAGGAAACTGAGGCACATTGATCTCACGTGAGCAAATGAAGCTGGTGAGTAGGAGGGCCAGTCCAAGGTCAACTTCTCCAAGATTCTGGGTCCATTCCTTCCTCCTGCAGCAGGCTCCCACCTTCCCGTCCCAGGGCATATAAATTCTAACAGCCTCAGATATCGACTCCAAAGGACTAAATGTGAATGCATCTAGGGACTGCCTTCCATTCAACATGGAAAGCTGTACCTATTACTCAACTGTATTCAAATTGACAGAGGAAGTTCTCAGCCTTTGCTCCAGCCCCAACCTAGATAGAGCTTTCTCTAGTGGGATTGTCATCAGAGTAGGTGGTGGATCAGAGGGGCCCCTTGTAGGCCGGGAGCCACCCAGACAGGACTGCTCTCTACTTGTTGACTGCCCACAGGCATTGTTAGTCATCTCCTGGAAGTCTCAGGGCTCACAGATGGGGAGGGGGCTTCAGGGCACATCTGGATAGAAATGAGAGTATCTTATTCATAATCCATGGTGTTGACTGGCCAGCCGGCCACCAAACAAACTCTTCCTCGTGGCCTCCTCACATGCCTAGTACTGTGTTCAAAATCTAAGGAAAAGTGATAGGGAATCTGTAGTCAGGCTGAAACTTTAGAAGGATGCTATAGGCAAGAATGCATGGATCTGCTGCTATAGTTTTCTATCCTTCATCTGTGTTTTCATATGTTCAGGCATATTCACGTATGCATGCACTCAGCAAATGGTGCAGAAGGGGTCAGTTGCTCTGCTCGGCCCTCTGTCTACAGACATGGATGCAGGTGCCTGAGAGGTTGCTGCCCTTGACATTCTCACAAGCTGGATGCAGACACAGGAGAGCAAGTAGTCATGACGTGATGTGATCAGGGTCATTGAGTGGGCTAGCATTTGAGCTTGGCTCTGAGGGATGAGTAAGAGCTTGCTAGGTAGACAGAGTGACAGCACACAGAGCAGGGAACATGATAAGCAAAATCAGCTGTTACTCAGGAAGCACTGCAGTGCTGCAAGATGCCACATTTGCCTGCAGAGGTAGGATCTTGATGCCAGGCTGAGTAGCATGAGAAACATGATGTTAAGAGTCCTGATAAGAACTTTATGATGAGTCAGGTTGTAGGAAAGCCATTATTGTGGGCTGTCTACGGGCAGGAAGTTTGGGGTGAAGATTACACTAGAAGCAGAGATGCTGGCTGGCTAACAGCACTGCAGGGGACAGACGGGGGCAGCAGTGGAGATGGGGAGATGACAGCCCTGAAATCCCCCCTTCAGCTCCCAGACGCAGCTCTCCAAGAGGAGGGGGCACTGTGATGGGCCTCGCTTTCAAAGCCAGAAGCCCAGGCTTGCTCTTGTGCTCAATACGACACCCACTTTTATATCCTTGCTCCTGGTTCGTATTCTGCTCACATGTTTGTTCCTAAAACACTTTTCCTCAAATCCCTACCTGAGGTGCTGCTTCTAGAGAACCCAACCTAAGATGGTGGGGAGGGGGGGCACCTGGGTGGCTCAGTCGGTTGAGCATCTGACTTCAGCTCAGGTCAAGATCTCACCATTCATGGGTTTGAGCCCTGTGTTAGGCTCTGTGCTGACAGCTCAGAGCCTGGAGCCTGCTTCCGATTCTGTGTCTCCTTCCTCTGCTCCTCCCACACTTGAGCTCTGTCTCTGTCTCTGTCTCTCAAAAATAAACATTAAAAATTTTTGAAAAAAAAACTCCTGGAGTTGGGTTGCACACACCACAGAGGTGAAAATGAGGACCCCTCACTCGGGCAAGGAGGACTATGCTATGATTCTCATCTCTGATGAGCTACAAGGGGTGTGCACTGGCCAGGAGAAATAGTCACGAAAAGGATGGAAAGAGAAAGTAACAGGTGCAGGTCACGCAATCGCCAGCGCAAAGGAAAGCCCATCAGTCCCAGGGCAGTGCTGGCAGTGCTTGATGACACGCCATCCCTTGCAGCTGGAAGGCAGGCCAAGCTAACAATCAGGCACAAAACTTAATTACAGCTTCTCTCCATCATACTTATAATTACCAGCCTAGACGAGTCTCCTGTGACAACGCTGAGGCCCTGATAGGGAAGGAGAGGGGTGGGTCTGAGATTGCAGTGTGGAACCTAGGCAGATGCACTTGAGAAATGGAAGTCCCATGAACACCCAGTCCTCCTGCATGCCTGGGCCAGTTCTTTAGGCACAAGGAATGGGGGTTACCCTATAGGGCGATGTCTCCCCCTCAAGACTTGCCCTGCTGGTCCTGGTCACCTGACCCACACCTAGAGTGAATCCTCTTCCATCAGCCTTACTGTAGAAGGATGATATTTGCAAGAGCCTCAGGGTGTGGCTGCCATGTACCAGCATGGAACCACAAGGAGTGCTGGACAGAGAGGCAGAGATCATAAGGACAGTTAAAGAGATTGCCGGTGCAGGATTTAACACCCTCGTGGGGGCCTTGGGGCATAAGCATGCCACTTAGAAGCTTGAGAAAATGCTACCCATGATAAAATACATGAAGACGCAGAAGCTACTGTGGTGGCCGAGGAGGAAGGGATCAAAAGGCCCAGAAGGGGTGAGTGGAAGTGATTCTGTAAGAATCGGAAATCCGAAAGCTGCCCATTTTCCTGAGGAAGGGTCGGGGCCCCATTATCCCTGAGGCAAGGAGACTATGCTAGTGAGTGACACCAGCACTGCTCAAAGCCTTGGTGATGCCCCAGGACGGGCCACAGAACCAGGCTTCCGTGGCACTAGACAGGAGAGACTCTGGTGCAGCAGTCTGGGAGGGAGCAGACTCCAAGATCTTTTAAATTTTTTAAAGTTTAATTATTTTTGAGAGACAGAACAGGAACAGGGGAGGGGCAGAGAGAGAGAGGAAGACACAGAATCCAAAGCAGGCTCCAGGCTCTGAGCTGTCAGCACAGAGCCCGACACGGGGCTCGAAACCATGAACCGTGAGATTGTGACCTGAACTGAAGTCGGACACTTAACTGACTGAATGACCCAGGCGCCCCTGGGAGGGACCAGGCTTCAGAAGTCAGGTGGACATCATTGCACAGAGTGAGGGGAGCGTGGCACCGGGTGGCCGATTGGCAGGAATCTAAGGCCAAGGCTGTGAGGATACTTGATCTTGGGGGCAAAAGAGACGGGCCTCCAGCAAAACTCTTGCTGAATATACTTCCTCACAAAAGACCAAGAATGGAGGCACACACGGCTGGGGTTAGCCATCCGAATGGATAAGTCCAAATCCCTTGCCTAGTTTTCACACCTGAGCCACGTATAGTATTCCCAAACTCATCCACTGAAGGAGATCCCAGGACTTCATGAAGAAAGTCCTATGGTGCAACACCAGGTGATTACAGGAACGATTTCTTCACCCTTACTCAAAGTAACCGAGGGCTGTGTGCTTGGTAACCATGAACTAGGGAAGAGAAATACAAACCTTTCAAACACTCCTGGATACGGATTCAAAGTGGACCCTGATCCCAGCAACCTGAAGCACCATCAGGCTTCCTCATGGAGTAGGAAAACCTAGGGAATCCAACCGAAGACAGGGGCAGTTTATAAAATCCTCCATAGAAAATATGAAATTACTGTAAGGTGGTGTGAGTTAAGCTCCGCACACACAAAAAGTAATAAAATCTTTTTATGATTCTGACAAAGACGAGGATGAGGAAAAACAATCATTGATGTGAGATCCAGGTAAAATCAACGTCAGGAAGAAGTTCTACGTTGCGCAAACGTAAATGGTACATGGCTTGTCAATTTTCTCTCATCTGTTCCTTCCTTGGTTTCTCTGCCAGGATGCTTAAAGAGGTCTCTACCCCCACCCAGAGTTGCCACAGCAGGTGTTAAACTAATTCATGGAGAATCTGGGCAAAGTGTGAGCTCCTGGTGGGCAGTCTATGCCCAGGACCACCCCCAGCACACCCCTGGTGGGCAGTCTATCCCAGGGACCACCCCCAGCACAATGTATTACCAGAGGGACTCAGGCTGCAGTGAGGCCATTATTCTAGCAGCTGAAGCACATAGCCCTCGGTTACTTTGGGAAAGGGTGAAGAAATCGTTCCTGTAATCACCTGGCATGGCTTTGCACCATATGCCCTTTCTTCATGAAGACCTGGGCTCTCCTTCAGTGGATGAGATCAGGAATGGCCAAGGGGCACAGGGCGGAGTCTAGGAGGCACCACATGCAAGCCTGCCCTTGACCCCTCTGGGTGGAGTTGTATGGATCGCCCTTAATCCTCTTATTAGCAGTCATGTATGACAACACACACGGAGCATTGCTGACCATGGGACCAGGGACACTCATCCAAGCGTTGGTGCCCACTCATATATGTGGCTGACCTTGGTCTCCAGCCCCTCTGGAGGTCACTCTGGCACCATGTGGCCCGAAGCCTCTACCATAAGTCACATTGCTTACCCAGGGGCCTGTAGCCACCCAGGACTATGCTAACAAAGACATTCTCCCCAGGCAGGAGGTTCCGAGGGCTTGGCCATTACCTCCCCGGAGCCAGGTAAAGTCAAACGTCTCTTTAAATTGGCAGGTTGTCCACATCCAGCACATTCCAAACTTTTACTGAGCTTGGTCTGTTATGGCAGCACCAGGAAAGTAAGGTGCTTCTAATGGAGTATCGCCAACTGGTGATCACATCTTAACTGGATCATCTCTGTGGATGCCTTACTTCCAAATAGGTTGAACTCCTAACCCCCAGCACCTCAGAATGTGACCACTGGCAGGGGAAGTCATAATTCAACGGATAATAGTAGGGTTCCAACAAAGCAAATCAAGGATCACACCCCATGATCCATGCGCTCTGATTAAATCTCAAGAAGAATGCATGTGGGGACATGGAGGAAACTCTGACTCAGCCTGGGGAACACAGGGAGGTCTCCCTGGAGGAGGTAGCATTTGCAGCTTGTTTTAAAGGAAGAATAAGATACAGAAGGGGAAAACAATATTTCAGGAAAAGGTATAGACAGAAATTCCACTCATCTGGAAGCTATTAATGAGATCGGGGTGACCTGCCAAAGTCACGTCATGCAGTTGTCTTGTATACCATAGGAGGAGCTCTGCGCACAATTCCAAAAGAGCGGATGAATGAAACAATCACTTAAGTCGTGAGCATAATTAGAATTGTTATTACAGTCTTGGAGAAAGAGCTGAGGCAACTTTATACCTTGCGTGCTTTTAGCACCCGCCATTATTCTCAACATAGATAAGACTTGTTTATGGCAACTGTCTTCCCCAGAAAAAGTGCTGTGAGCTAAATCGATCCACATTGAGGGAGATTTTTCATTAGATGTTTTCAGAGTGAATCGTGCTGCTGTTTGAGAAGGAACAACCAGCCTTGTAGGCACAGGACCACCAATGACATTTTAATCCACCCAAACTCATTTTCTCATGTCCCATGCAGCATCCATTTCCAGATGACAGAGACCAATGGAGCCGTGATAGCCAAGCACACGGAATTTGCCAGGACAAAAGGCTACCTCCTGAGACCCCTCCTGTGTAAAGGAAAGCAACGGAAAGTTCTAGAGTCCCTTTCACATGGCCTATGGCATCCTGAGAGGGCTTGCTGCAGGGCTCAGCGTCCTGGGTTCAAGTGCTGGCTTGGTCATTGGTAAGCTGTCAGGATGTGTCTCTTAATCCCTTGGCTTAATAGCCATGAATTGACTCTTTTGGTAAATGAAAAAGACAAAACAAATGCTCATTTCACAGGATTATTTTGAGAACTGGGTGACATAATGTACCTGAAGCCATTTGGGCTCCTTCAATCATGGCGGTTGTTTTTGCAGCTGTGGATTCCCACAAGGAGTGGCCGTGTTTTCTAATCAATCTCTTTAGGTTTTATTATTTTCACTGGAGACCTGTTTGGGACCTCATGTTATGAACAGACACTAGACCAGAATCATGCAATTTCTGTTTTGGGAAATAGTATCTTCAGCTTTACCCTAAAAGGTACTACCAAGTGTCATAAACCCAAGAACTTAGGGTTAATTTGAATTACGGGTTGAACTGTGCGTCCTTCCAAAATTCCTGTATTGAACTCCTGGCCCCCAGTACCTCCAGAGGTGACCTTATTTGGAAATAGGGTCACTGCAGATGTAATTAGTCAAGGTCGGATGTGGCCCTACTGGAGTAGGGTGGACCTGATGAAAAGGGGAGATGCAAATTTGGGCAGAGACGCAAACGGGGAGAATGCCAATGACTGGGTTCTTCAAGCTGGGGTCGGTGGCACCTTGTAAGGTGGCCCCAGCAAGCTAAATACATCTGGGAAACAGCAGGGAGCTGCTCGTCCACACCCAAAGAACAGGCAGATAGAGAAATATTTAAAACCAGGTCTAGCAAACCGACAGCTTTGGTTTTATGTTGATTGTGACCATCCATCGCTATAACTCTGACAGCCTGATAGAGAAAATGACTCGGGGCCAGGCATCATTTTAAAGCCACTTTATTTAAAGGTCCTTTAACGTGACCACAAGGGAGCCCTCGACAGAGCAAGAGACCCCATTCCAAGGTGACCCCCTGAGCCACAGGCTACTCTCCTGGGTGTGCGCAGACGCTCCCCCTTCCCCAGGTCTGGAAGCGAGCCCTCTCCTTAGGATGTGTGCAGAGAAGTTGGGGGATCTTTCCAATGCTTCTTGACTGTGTGCCCAAAGTGCAGTGTCTCAATCCTGAGGTAGTCTGCATCTTTCCTCTCTGGGGCTTGGGGTAAACTTCCTAGTTCCGAGTAGCTGGAAAGAGTTCAGTTAATCAGGATAAATCAGAACAAACGCCTCTTGAGATGTACCCTCCCCCGGGTTTTCCAGGTGTCCTGTCCGGGTCGAGTTGAGGGAGTATTTTGATATTTGGCAGGAAGATAGGGATAGCATCTGTGATGGCTAATTTTGTGTGTCAACTTGACTGGGCCATGGGATGCCCAGACCGCTGGTCGAACAGGATTTCTGGGTGAGTCTGTGAGGGCGTTTCCAGAAGAGACGAGCACTTGCATTGGCAGATGGAGTGAAGCAGATTGCCCTCCCCAGCGTGGGTGGGCATCATTGAATCCACTGGGGCCCTGAGTGGAACAGAAGTGCAGAGGAAGGGGGAATTTTCGCTCTCTGGCTGATGGCTGCTTCCCTTAGACTGGGACTTACACCCTCAGGGCTCCTGGTGCTCAGGCCTCTGGGTTCAAGACTAGCACTATAGCAACAGGGCCTTCCTGGGGCTCAGCCTGCATATGGCAGCCTCCGTAGTCACGTGGGCAAATACCTTATAATAACAAATCTCTATATATATACGTGTATATTCTATATACGCCAATTTTTTTGTGTTTAAATTACTGTGGTTGAGAGGTCTGTTACCGGAGCTAAATACGCTCGCAGTCTTGTGTCCCTTTACTTCCAAGGCAGTTGATTGGATCTGGGTCCTGGGTTTCCTCTCATATTTCTGAATCCAGTTAATGAGTCTGGTAAAGAGAATTGCCTTGTTTTCTAGCAAAAGAGCAAGTTGATTGACTAGAATGTTGTTGTTACCCGGTAGTCCCGCCCCCCCACAGATGGGTGCAGAGAAATAATCCTTTTTGCTAAGAGAAGGGTGAGTATGAGTACTCAGGATTTGGCACTGTATCTCATGGTTCTTGTTGGGTTGGGTTCCTCCTCTGCATGTGAGAGAGAAAAGGGAAGCATCTGCTCACGAGCCTGGCCCCTGGGAAGCATCTTTTTCTAGGTTCACATTTTTCTCTATCCGTTTAATTTCCCTCTCAGCTTGTGTGACTGAAGCTCTTCCCCCTGGAATCCTGGAGGTTGAAAATGTGCCCCCACACAGCAGTGAGCTCCCTGTTAGTAGAGGCAAGCAAGCAGATGCTCGACGCATGTTGTTCACAGCTGCTGCTCTGAGGAAGATTCTGGAGCAGTGACTCACGGCGATGCCACCGCATCCAGTGGCAATCGCGTGACTGGTGGCTAGCCGCATTAACTAACCAGGGCTCATTCTCCTCAAATAGCGAAATGGGAGGCTGTGTGGGTGGAGGGGGGGCACAAAATTGCACAGAATATCTCTGAAGACCTCCTACATTCAGTCACCCTTAGCCAGTCTTTCTGCAGAGCCGACACCCACATCCAGCCTCTGCTCTTCCTCTGTCCCCAGTTTTGAGTTTCCTGGATATGCCTCCAAGTCAGACGGCAGCGAGAGAGGGCACCGGCATCGCCAGTGCCCTCTGGGCCCTGGGATGGTTACTTTCCAGACAACGGGGGTGAGTTCCTTTCTCATGGTACAAATGGGGGGAAAAAACCTTTGGAGGTGAAATAGCAGAGGATCTGTGTTTTGAGAAAATTCTGCCAGGTGGAGAGTTCCTTAGATTTTAAAACTCAGCTGCCTTCAAAACCCAGGATGGAGACCAGGCAGGGGATCAGCAGGCCCAGCAGAGGCAAGGGAAGGACACATGGATGGCCCTGCTGGGTACCAGACAGGAAGCGGCCACGGCTCACCCAGCACCTCGCACGGCCACTTCTGAGTGGTGCCAGCCATGGGCGAGAGGAAGGCTTCCCCAGGGAGCGGAAGAGGAGGGGAAGACGCGGGGAGGAGAGGACTCGGGCACCAGCAGACACAGGGTGCCATTCCTCCACAGCCCTGAGGCCAGCCAGGCCGCGGCCACACGATGACCCCCAGGACGGAGGCTCAGGGATGCTCCCCACAGCCCCACGGCCCAGGCACGGGAAAGCACAGCCTCTGAGGCACCCCTGTGCTGCCTACTGCCCTCCACCTGCAACTCTGCCCTTGGGGACACCTGCAGGGGCCCCGGCCATGTGAGAACTGGGCCAGCCCTCTGATCCTTCAGAGCCTCAACCTCCTGCCTCTCTCGGACTATCTGTCCATGCTCTAGTCACTCCTTTTCTGCACGCCTGCTATAAGCACCTGGTAGCAGGTGGGCGCGGGACCCCCGCCGGAGCAGCCAGCCCCCCCCAGAGGGAACAGTCTGTCCCGACTGGGGCTACAGGCCCCTCTTCAGGCTGAGCTTCTCTCAGCCGTGGTCTCTCCCAGACACCTGCAGAAAGGCAGTGCAGGAAAGGTGAGCTCCAGAAGTGATGCCCGGTGCCCACACGCTGCACCCTGTGCCCAGCACAATGTCAGGCACATTCTAGCGGCTCAACAATCTTCTGGATGAATGCCCTTCCCCACACCTGTGCTGCCCTCACTGGCCCAGCACTGGCTGGACAAGCACCGCCCACCTGCTCTTCTCTGACAGCGTCCCTGTGTTGCAGGCACACTCATGCTAGGAAAATCCAGGCCGAGGGACCCTTGGTGGCTCGCTCGGGTCCACAGCCAGCCGGTGGTTGGAACAGGATTCAAACTCCGTGTAATTCCAGGAGTCTCGTTGACAGTCGCCACGCCACTCTGCATTCAGAGAACCCCTAAGTAGGTCTGGAAGAATGCACTGGGAGATGGGGACAATGGTGGCATTTGGGGTGATTTTATCTTCTCTTTGCCTGTCTGCATTCTCGAGGTTGCTCAAAAAGCCTTGCTCGTGGGCTTCAATTACCTGTAAGATTTCTTAGACCAGTATAATACTTGTACGGGGTCTACGCAGGAGCAGGTGAGTGCCCAAGAAATGGCATGACGGGAACAATTTGCCGAACTGGGGGGAAATTAAGAAGGTACACTGTGATCTGGTGCAGCGCTGGCTTGTTGTAGGTGCTTTCCGATTCCTTTTCGTTCCGTTCCTGAGGAGGGAGGGGCCGCCTTGTCCTCGCTCAGGATTTTCTCAGCAGCGGGTACCGCAACGCTTGCTTTGGGGCAGACCCTGCCCCCCATCTCCTTGGGACATAAAGGAGGAGGAGGGCTGGGTCCCTTCCGTCCCCACAGTTGTGGCAGAGGTCCTGGGCATGGAAGGAAGCGAGGGCCAGGCGAGGGTCCCCGAGCCCGTGCCCTTCGGACACTGACTTCCTCTGACACTGCCCCACCGGCCCTACTCCTGTGCACAGCGTGGGCCAGCTGCAGGTGCGCAGAGAAGCATGCAGACGGCCTCTGCGGCCAGTGAGCGTCCCCACCTGGCTGGGACAGAGAGAGTGAGGACCCTGAGCCTTCGGGCCTGCCTTCTGCTTCTCAAAAGCACATTGTGTGAGTCAGGAACGTGCCTCCTCTTCTCCTTTGCCTTCTCTCAGGCTCTTACCCCAGACCGGAGCTCACTGAGGGCTGCACCCCAGAAATGGGTGCAGGGAGCTGTTTTCATGCAGGGAAGTGGTTGGCAATGCTCTTTTCTTTTCCTTCCATTTCTGCGTTACAAGGAGTAACGTAGCAGCTATGGGCTTGGGTATTCTAGGCCGCTCATCTCAGTTATTTCCGCAGCAGCTCTGAGTTTCGTGTTCTTACACATGGGCAATTTGAGGCCCAGAGAGGTTCAGTAACTTATGCGAGGTCACACAGCTGAAGGCGCAGAGGTAGTATTTGAACCAGGCTCCTGGGTCTTGCTAAGCCCAGCTTAACAGTAGATCTCTTCCCTATGAACATCCAGTTAATGGTCCTCTAGCAGTGTTGACCCTGAATTTAATCCTCACACACCAGAGAGGGAGGTGAAATCATGAAGTTTTGGGATGGGGAAAAGGATTTCCAGGAATGCAGCGACTTGCCCCTGATCACAGCCCCTGTGTGGGGCAGAGCCTGGGATCAGAGCCAGGACCCCTGATGCACAGTGTGGGGCTCTTTCTAGACATGTGATCGTGCACAGTTTGAATGTTCTTTTCTTTGGTGGTGGTGGTGGGTGAGGCATTGCAGGGGAAAGGAAGGCATTCCTCAAACCAAACCTTTCTCCAAAGTCCAAAATCTAGAACAGGAAAGGGGCAGGGGCATAGCCTTCCTCCAGAGTCCCTGAGGGGCTTTCCAGGAGCACATTTAAAAGCCACCATTTCTGGTTTCTTCACATACAGACTCAGACCTGGAAAGCTGGCAAACAGCACCTGACCTTCGGCTTCGAGCTGTCACTGGCAGCCCTGTGCCAGCCGCCCTGAGCTCACACATTCCACATATTATGGTATTTAACCCTCACAACAATCGTGCAAGGCACATATTTCAGCCCATCTTTTATGAGCTTAGTTTTCCATTCAGTGTAAAGGGTTATCACTGCCTGCCTCACCGAGCCAGGTGGGACATGGAGGGTGAGAGTCACCAGGGCAATGGCAAGAGGGTACTGCCTTTGCCGTCACATGAACTGCTCTTGAGGGCAAGGGCCCACATCTCTGCATAGTGGGTGCTCAACGTGGTGAGGGTGCCGATGGGTTCTCCCACTCTGTGGCCACCTCTGGGATTTATGGAAGCACGTGGAATGTTGTTCTTGACCGTGAAGGTGGACATCTGGACTCCTGGGCCTCTGCCCAGTGACCTCAGACCCTCTTGCTATTTGAGCCACATCAATTTACATCGTTGAGGCTGAAAGGTGCGCATGTGTCCATAGTCCTAGCATAATTTGGAGGTGACCAGGGACTGTATAAATGTTTCACAGGCAGCCTGATGGAAGAGAGTATTGCCAGTAACAAAGCCACCCTGGCACTCGATCTGTTCACTGCCATCCACACCAGGCTCACAGGGAAGGGCCATCGTCCCAATGTCCCTACAACATCTGCACATGAGGACACAGGTATCTAGTAAGATGTGTGTGGTGGTGGTGAGTCCGAGGAGAGAGACTAAGCCCCGGGTCTGCCTGGTGTCCGCGAGGGGCCATCAGTGGTGTAGCCTTCTCACAGGGCTTTGCAGCATCTGAGTGAACAGAGCTTCAGGGCAGAGTCGGCCTCTGCCCTAGGGAGTGGACAGCTGTGACCGAGTGATCAGGAGGAAGCTTTTAGGGTCAGGTGATTGTAGGCTCACGGCTCACCTCTTACCTCTTATTTGTCCAGTGGCTTACCTATACTACTGGACCAAGTCCCTTTCCGTATAGCAGCCTTGTGAAAATTAGCATCCAGAAGCCCCTGGCTTGGCGCTCTGCACAGACCACAGGCTTCACCCGTTAATTCAGCCCTGGTTTTCACCAAGCATGAGCTTAAGCGGCTGGTGCTGGATATAGGTTTAAACGGGAAAACAAGATTCTAAGTCGTGGGCCCAGGCCAACGGTGACCTCTTGGGAGGACAAGGTCCGAGCATCGTCCGTTCCAGTCCAGTTGTCAGGGGCCAACAGTTCTAGGTGTGGACGGGTGCGTGCTCTCTGCTCTGACCTGGGGGGCTGCCCCAGACCATTCCAGCTACGTCTAGAGTGGGGAAGAAATCGAGGCAGGAGCCTCTCCCTGCCAGGGTGACCCCCACCCCAGCTTTCTTCCCAGGCATGCCCGCACAGGTGAGGGGCCAAACCGCAGCCTCAGACACCTTCTGGGCCTTGCGCTGAGCAGGGGCTGCATTTCTGCTGTGAGCTCCCCCCCTCCCCCCAAGGCCACGTGCCCGGTGCACCAGTGCAGAAGAAGTGGCCGCCTGCCGTCCCGGGGCTCACAGTCCAGCAGCAGAGACAGACTGAGCCGGGAGGCGCCGCTGGCTTGTGTCTGTTTCTTGAACAGATCGGTGCTGTAGGGGCCCAAGCAGACAGTGTGGCATGCGGGCGTGGGGCAAGGCCACACATTGGACCTGTTCCATCAGGCAAGCCTTTAGGGCAGATGGCACGTGAGCTGAGAGCCACGGATGACCATGATCCTGCAGAACGTCTGGGCCAGAAGGACCCTCAAAGGCCTCAGCTGGTCTTGGAACAGGACGAGTACACGGAAGCCGGGACACTGCTGGGCGCACGCACGGAGTTTGGACTCACCCTGAGCATCAAGAGAAGCGGAGGGCGGGCTTTGAATGGGCAGCCCTGCACGTCCTATTTATGTTTTCAGTTCAACAGCTGGAGGCATCCTTGGGGCAGGGCTCATTGGGTGTTCGCGTGGGTGGACAGAAGGCTGGCAGGAGGCGATCCCAGCCGTGGGTGAGCAGTGTGGTCGAGGTGGTGCGGTCGTGATCATCAGCTGTAACGCGGGGGTATTGTAAGCCCCATTTCCCGACACCCTGTGATTCCAGATGTCTCCGGGCTCCCTCCTCCTCCTCCTCCCCACGGACCAGGCACCAGTAGGTGTCACCAAAGACTGAGCAAAGTTTTCTCCACCAGGGGGGCCGACAGTGGAGAGGGTCTTGCAGAATTCCTAGCCTATCCCAAGGGTTTTCAGACCTTGTTCGTTCAGACAAATGTGCAGGGAAAGTAAAGTAGCTCGCTCGCTCTCCCAGTAAGAACTGAGGCTCGGGGAGGTTGGTGAGTCACCTACTGGTCCCCCAGTTCATAAGCGGTAGACTCGGGACTCACACTGGCCTTGACTGATGGCCAACACACCCACCTTTCTGCACACGGAGCCCTTGTGAGACTTTAGCCGAGGAGGGCTGAATGAGACGCTCCACACCAGTGCTGGGGGGAAGGGGCCACCCCTTCTGAGAGGTCACAGTCAGAGGGAGCGCCTGGTGGCACAGTGTGTCTCTGCTAAGCCCAGTTTGTGGGACTCGGGGAAATGCGTGCACTCCCAGGCCCGTGACCGGAGGATTCAGAGATAACGCTGCGCCGGGACTGTTAGACATTCACTTTGTTCGTGTCAGGGTGTGATGATCCTCAAGCTGACACTAAATGTCGTCTGTTGCTTTCTGCCCGTTCGTTAGTGAGGCAGAGAACCCACTCCATGCTGCTCAGGCCTCATCGGGTCCCTCTGTTCACAAGACAGGCATTGAACTTCCGCTACAAGCAGCTGTTGCCCTGGCTGCCGGGAAGAGCGCAGAGAACAGAAAGAGGCCACCCTCGCCCTCCCAAAGTTCACTTTCCACCTGCTGGGTTTCATTTTTCAACACCTTCTCGGATGGGTATAGTCACACTTGTCTTACAGATGGGCAAACTGAGTCTGAGAGGTGAAGTAGCCCACCCAAAGAACACGGCTGGGGGCGGCAGAGACGGGATTCAGACACAGACATGGGGCTGGTGCCATCTTGTCATGATGCCCCCTGGAGGGAAGGGCAGGGGGCGGAGATGAGCCCTGGGAATCCTGAGCTCGTCCACAGCATTTCCACGTGCTCACACACGGGCTGGCCCAGCTGTGGCCTCCGGATCTGCCCAGTTCTGCCGCCCGCACCTTCTCCACAGCAGCAGGGTGAGCGTGAGGACCCTGCCCCAGTCCTGCTTTAACCCACTCGGGGGCTCCTCCCCCGAGTGCCTGTCCACCTCCCCTGGGGACACTCCCGGCAACGGAGGGCTCACCACTCACCATGCCCGAGGGAGGCGGCTGTCTTTCCAGCTTTGCGGTGGCTTTTTTCCCATCATATGTCTCCTGAACCTCCTCCAGCTCTGTCCCATGGGCCTCTGTGGAGCTAGATTGTTCCGTGTCCCTGAGCAGGTCCCTCTGAGATGCAGCGTCCTGCCATACCCCACCCCCCACCCCCCCACCCCCCCAACCCCCCACAAGCACAGCATCTTTGGTGTCCTTTCCTCAAAGCCACGTTTTCTGACACACTCCCAGTTATTCACTCACCGCCCCCGCCAAGCACTGGTGACACCCCCCTCCCCGAGTGTTCCTGTCTGTTGCGGCCATGGACACCCAGGGATGGTGGAGTGGTGTTCCATGCTGGGACCAGCAGGGCCCAGGCCTGAGGTGGAGACAAGGAGGTGAGATGGGTCCACGAGGAAGGACCACGGCCTGGTCGTTGACTGGTAAAGCTGTCCTGAACACCTGCTGGTCCCCGATACTGTCACCGTGAATGTCCTGTGGGGCAGGACAGCATGTGATACTGGCTTGTGGCCACTCCCATCGGGACAGTGCCTTTACTCCCCAGGGGCTGAACTGGAATTTGCCAGATCCCTGAACCATTCGAAACTCCCTTGACACAGCTGACCCTGAATCCAAAGTGTCACCTAGGCACCCCAAGTTCTTGGTCCTAAAGTATGATCACACAGAGTCCCCAACATCATGGACAGACTCTCCAGACTCTCCAGGTGTCTTCCAACAATCTGTCACCAAAACAGGCCCTCTGCTTTCACGCCTCATTCCGAACCCGGCTTGTCGGCTCCTTCAGAAGCCCGGAGACACTCAGCTACTTAGGTCCGAATTCTTCTCGCCTCTGTGGGAGGCCTTGTCCCCAGGGGCCGGTGTGGGTTCCAGCTTTCAAGCCCCATCCTTCAAGGCTGCTTCCTAGCGCCCCTTCCCGCACCAATGGCCTCCAGTTGGGTCTCCATGCAGCAGAGCCTGAGGCAGGGATTGTGGTGCGGGAAACGTTTCTGGGGAGTGCCCTTGAATGTTGATGGGGATACTCAGGTTAAGGCATTTGCTATGGGAGTGGGATTAGGATTTCAAGGCAAAGCCCTCTAGTTGGGTCCCTGACCCTGCCTGCCAGGGAAGCAAAGGCCAAAGGAGGGAGGGGCCACCATTCTTGACGGTGGGCACAGTGCCAAGTGTTCCTTCGTGGGAGCTTGTGATTTGACCCTGAGAGATGTGTGGGTTCCAACCCACCAGGACTGGTCTTTGGAACAGTCATTAACCTCTGCAAAGGAAAGGGGGTACCATGAAAACATTCACCCAGTTTCCTCCTTGGGTGAATTGGCTGGTGAACGACTGTCACACACAGGGAGGCTTGTTCTTCAAGCTTCCGCTGGGAGTTGTCATGCAGACGCACAGCGAGCTTTGTCAGCCCCACATCACTCCCCTCCACACAGGCAATGAGTGCCTCAGCTGGCCCGCCTTCGTGGATGATGTTGAAGCCTGAGATGTGGGACGTGTGGGTGGACTTGGGCTCTGCATGAGTTCCTCAGCCGCTCCTGGGGGGCCTTCCCCGTCCACCCGCCTTTCCAGTGGCACCGGGGGAGGTCAGGGCAGCTCCGACATGCGGGTGCTCTCTGGATCCTCAGCACCATGGCTTCCCACAAAGGCTGAAGCAGCCCGGCCTACATGTGCAATGCCCTGTCCGTGCAGGCTGCTGAGGTCCACCAGCAGGGGCTTCTCAAAGTCCTCCTCAGGCTCTCTGGAATAGACTCAGACCAGGTTGCGGAGGACTTTCCTACCAGAGGGCAAAGGAAAAGGAGCACTCCGGACAAACGGAGCCAGAAGGGTCAGAGAACCAATTACAACACTGCACTGCCCCATCAGCCGGGGAACATGGGTCCACCGCCCACATTCCCACCCTTCCCGTGGCGCAGGGAGAAAATAATGGCTTGCGCCCCAAGATGCTGGAAATGTCCAAGAACAGCTAGCATTTACTACGTGCCTCTTAGGTGCTTTAAATAACTTTGGTGTTGGTTGTTCTTATAAAACCGCCCTTTTCTTGTTATAAGCAGCACGTTGTCCGTCGCAGGAGAATCTGAAGAAACACACGAGAAAATTCTACCTACCCATCTGGAAATAACCGGTGTGGATACAAACATGTATACACCTAGAAAGTGAACTGAAACTACACAATTACTTACAGAAAATGAAATACTCTATGCTTATTTATAACCTGCTTCTTGCCCCCCTTAACAATCTCTCATGATCATTTTTCCAGCTGAATACACCCATTTGTACAACGCCATTATGTGACTGGCATCACAGGGGTGGTATAAACTAAATCCTAGCTGTTGTGCATTTAAGTGGCTTCCAATTTTTCTGTTGGAGTGTGGCATTATAAAGCATTATGCACATCACTGCCCACTCACAACAAGCCTGTGAGGAGGACCTTCTCGTGTTCGCGTCTCACGTTCTATCCTATCGGAAAATGTATTATAAAGCGTCATGGGGATGCAGCATCAGAGGGTTCTTAAGAAGCCCCAGTCTTCCCTTTTCTTGGGTCTTGAGTTTTATGACCCCCCCCCCAACAGCAGCTGAAAAGCCTCTGAGAGTGTGAGCTGGTCCTCACAAGAGCTCTTAGGACCGCACGTGCGTGGCATGTCTGTGCCCAGCACACCCTGAAACAACATAGGTAATACCCCTGATATTGGCAAAGATCAAAGTCTTGTGACATTTGTGGGGCATGAGGGTGTGAGGACATGGAATCCAAGCGCTCCCCCAGGAAGGAGTGCGAGCTGGCGTGCCCTTTGGGGGTGGAGTTAGATGTCTTTATGAAAGGAGTATATTCCCTTTGATTGAACAATTCCAAGTCCTGTAATTTATCCTAAGGAGACAATAAAGCAACTGGGAAAAATGCAAGCCTAAGTATGTTCACTGCAATACTGCCAAGGAGAAAAATTCGACCACGCAACAGCCTAGCTGGCCGTCCTACAGGAAGGAAAATGAGTAAATAAACACATCACAGAGCAGAATTCCAGGCAACTCTCAACCTGGTGGTTACAAAATGTATTTATATTTATCAACATCAGATGCTTCCAAAATTATTGACTGGAAACCTTGTGTGTAATATAATATTAAGAAAAATGTACTTGTGTATCTGTGAGCATGTTGTATCTATGCTTGGAAGACTATGCAGGAGAAAGGATAGTGTTAATATCTAGACAGATGAGATTGTAAAGAATATTTTTCTTCATACTCTTCGGCATTTTCTAAATGCATCGTGTAAATAATTTATTATTTTTTAATTTTTCAATGTTTATTCTTGAGAGAGAGTGTGAATGGGGGAGGGGCAGAGAGAGGGAGACACAGAACCCGAAGCAGCTCCAGACTCTTAGCTGTCAGCACAGAGTCCGACACGGGGCTCGAACCCACGAACCGTGAGATCACGACCTGAGCCGAAGTTGGACGTTCAACCAACTGAACCACCCAGGTGTTCCTATAATTTATTAATTTATAAAAAGAAAAAGCAGCAAAGCTCTTCGCATACAACGCATGCCCGTGTGTGTATGGGTGCGCTTTCCAACGTGACCTTGGGTGCCTTCCACGCTGCATTCGTCCCCAGGCATCCTCCTGTTTTGCTTTTATTTCTTAACAGCTTTATTGTGGTATAATATGCATCCAATAAAGTTTACTAATTGTAACTGTACACTTTGATGGGATTTGATGAATATATACAGTCATGTAACCACTGCCACACTCCTAATCTAGAACATTTCCTTCACCATGAAAGAGTTCCTCTGATTTGCCACCATGCATTTACAGTATTGATATTACAATACGGTACATTACAACATGGTTTGCTTAACATCTACCATCTTACCATTTATTATCTACCTGCACCATCTCTTTCTACTCCTTTCTTCCTCTTCCTGCCTGGTTTTGGGATCAATTTATATATTTATCTTTTATTTATTATTTTTTATTTATTTTTTTAAGTAGGCTTCATGCCCAGCATGGAGCCTGATGCAGGGCTTGAACTCATGACCCTGAGATCAAGACCTGAGCTGAGATCAAGAGTCCGATACTTCACCGACTGAGCCACCTGGGCACCCCAATTTATATATTTATTTTATTTCAACTAATAGCTTTTAGCTTTATGTCTTACTTTTTTTTTTTTTTTTCCAGTGGGCCCTCTGGAGTTTCAAATGTATCATGTATCAGATATAACTTGAAAACCTTATGACTGCATATTCCGTTTTCTTTTCCCGGCCTTTATGCTATAGTTTTTTTTTTCTTTATCTTTTTAATTGAAGTATGGTTGGCATACAAGATTGTATTAGTTTCTGTGTGCAACGTTGTGATTCAGCAATTCTATACGTCACAAAATGCTCACGACTGTAAGCATAGTCACTGTCGCCACACAAGGCTGTTATAATATTATACATTTAACATCTACATTTGGTTTCAGTCCCACCCCTGAAATTGTTACTGCTTTAAAATTCAATTATCTTTCAAAGGTATTAAAAATGAGAAAATCTGTCTCCACCCACACATGCCATTTATGGTCCTTTCATAAAAAAACATAAAAATCTGGATAAAATCTGGATCTCTGTGTGGGTCCAGATTTTACTGGGTGTCATTTTCCTTTAGCATCTACGTTAGTGCAATTTTGCCAGCAAATGTCTGAAAAAGTCTTTGTTTCACTTTCATTTTTGAAAGATATTTTGCCAATTATAGAATTCCAGGTTAACAAATGTTTCTGTTTTCTTTCCTTTTTTTCCCCTGCACTTTAATTTTTGTTAACTTTTTATTTTTTGAGAGACTGAGTGCGAGCAAGGGAGAGGCAGAGAGAGGGAGACACAGAATCTGAAGCAGGCTCCAGGCTCCGAGCTGTCAGCACAGAGCCTGGTGTGGGGATTGAACCTCCGGGCACAAGATCGTGACCTGTGTAGAAGCCAGACACTCAACTGACTAAGCCACGCAGGTGCCCCTCCCCCTGAACTTTCAAATGTCACTCAGTTGTCTTTGGGCTTCTCTAGTTTCTGGTGTTTTTGTTTTTTATTTTTAAATTTTTAGGTTTTTTTTTTAAGCTATTATTTTTTTTTTAATCTAAATTCAAGTTGGCTTCAGAAGTAGAATCCCCAGGGCTCATCTCAAAAAATGTCCTGATTAATCTCCATCACCATTTACCCCTCCCCCATCAACATCCATTTGTTCTCTGTATTTAAGAGTCTCTCATAGTTTGCCTTCCTCTCTGTTTTTATCTTGTTTTTTCCTTCCCTTCCGCTATGTTCATCTGTTGAATTTCTCAAATTCCATATATGAGTGAAACCATTTATTTTTCTCTAATTTCTCTCAGCATAATACCCTCTAGTTCCATCCACATTGTTACAAATGGCAAGATTTCATCCTTTTTCATTATTCTTCTATACTACATGCAAAAGGGTAAGGAGATCTCTTTTCTTTGGGTGCTTTAAGGTTCTCACTTTACCATTGGTTTTCAACAGTTTGAATACGATACACTTGATGCTATTTGTTTTTTCTTGCCCGGAGTGTATGAATTCTCTTCTATTTGCCATTTTCATCAATTTGGAAATTTTCCAGCCACCATTTCTTGAAATACTTTTTTCTGGCTCTGCATTTCTAAGGACTCCAATTGCATGTGTACTAATAACTTGATCCTATGAGAAAGGCCCTCTGATTCTGTAGTCACTATTTCTCTTTCTTCCCTGTGCTTCCTTTTGAATAGTTGCTGTAACTATGTGTCAAAGTGAAGTGCTTGTTTTTGTCTCTGGTTCTATTCTGTTAATTCCAACCCATATCTTCCTATTCAATATTGACCTTTTTACCTCTGGAAGTACTTTCTTGTTTTATTTTCTTAATGTTTATTTTTGAGAGAGAGACAGAGACAGAACAGAACACAAGTGCGGGAGGGGCAGAGACAGAGAGAGGGAGACACAGAATCCCAAGCAGGCTCCAGGCTCTGAGCTGTCAGCACAGAGTCCGACTTGGGGCTTGAACTCGCCAACTGTGAGATCATGACCTAAGCTGAAGTCAGAGTTTAACCAACTGAGCCACCCACGTGCCCCTGGAAGCACTTCCCTAAAGATATTTTTGTATCTTCCGTTTTTCTCATTGTATTGATGGTATTCTCGTCACTATGTGGCACACATTTATAATAGCACTTTCACGCCTTATCTGATCATTCCATCATCCCTGCCATTCCTGTGTCTGTGATGCACGGATTTTTCTCCAGGTTCTCGGTGGTATTTTCCAACTCTGTTGCTTACTTGTTCGATTGGCTGAAATCCAGACACTGCGCTGGTGCTGGGCTTAGCTGTGCTCCTCTAAGTGGCGCTGGCTTCAGTCGGTCAGGTTACCGAGATCGGTTTGATCTCTGAGGTTTGCTTATGAGCTTTGTAAAGGGCAGGTCCGAAGCAGCCTTTACTCAGAGCTAATTTAGCCACCCTGCTAAAGCAATACCCTTCTGCGAACACTACCAAATGCTGCAGGTGCTACAAAATCAGACCCTGTATCCAGTCAAGGACTAGTGGGGACCCCCTGCCAACCTCAAGGATTTTCTCTCACAAGCCCTCTTTCCTTTGGTATTTTGTTCCACAAATTCTATCCCCGTGACCTCCCGAACTCCTCTGTCCTCCCAGCTCAGTGTGACTGCTGGGCTCTTCCCGGATAACCTGTCCCTTAGCCCCTTCGCTGCAGCCAGGAAACTGCCATTAGGTCGCATTGAGCAATCGCAAGGTGCATTTTGTTTCCTGTTCTTGGGGTCTCGGGAAACTCAGGCCTGTGCTGCATGAAAACCGCTTTATGTATCCATAACAGGCATATGTTCATTAGCAATATATTACCTTGTCTGTATCCAAATGAATTACAAGTTTGCTTTTCTAGTGGCTTGTGGCAGGATGTAAATCTGGTCTCCTGCACTCCGTCCTGGTCGTAGTGGAAGTCTCCTTTATTTTCACGCCCACATTAAAATCTGCATGCTGCTGAGCTGGGCCAAATCCCTGTTCTGGCAGAGTGGATCACTCGTAAAATAAAAGCATTTTGAATGTATTTTCCCCATTGTTGGACTGAGCGATCATTCCCGGGAGCTTTTCTTCTGGACACAAAAGTCTGTCCTTCTGTCCTGGGGGGTGGGGGAGAGGGGCAACAGTATTTCCAATGCTTTCAGGATCATTGTGGCTAGGCAGGGCGCAGTCCTGGGGGCTTTAATCCTATAGCAAATTTGTTTTAAGGCTGCAAAGGGTTCATGAGGACAGGAGGCCTTGCTGCAGAGCCCTTTAGAGTTTCTGAAAATTGTCTCCTAAACTCCCAGGAATGGACTAAATTGTGAGCAAGTGAGAATAAAGTGTGATATAGCAGAAATGTCTCTAAAAGAAGCCATTAGGTGCCCCAGACTCTGGCCCCTGGGCTGAGTTTCGGCGATGAGTGACTTTAGACAACTCGCCAAGTCCCTCTGGGACTCCATTTTCTCCTCTACGTGATAAAACGTGAAGGACACAATCTCTACAGTCCTTAAAACTACAAAACACTGTAGTATTCCCATGCTTCAAACTATGAAGGCAGCATATAAAACCAGTTATGGAACCTCACTTTGCACCAGGGTTCAAAGGGGTGGTGTAGATGGTGTCCAGGCCCTCCCCACCTCCCCGCTTCATATATTGAAGCCCTTGTTACCAGTACCTTGTAATATGACCTCATACTGGAAATAGGGTCATTACAGATGTAATCAGTAAAGGTAAGGTGAAGTCATACTCGAATACAGTGGGCCCTTAACTCAGTATGAGTCGTGTCTTGTTAAAAGGGGGCAATTGAGGCACAGACATGCACATAGGGAGAATGCTATGTGAAGGGAAAAGCAGAGACGGGGATTATGTTTCTATAAGCCACGGAACGCCAAAGACGGCCAGACAACCAGGAGAAGCTGAGGAGAGGCCTGGGACTGATTCTCCCTCACCACGTCAGAAGGAACCTTGATCTTGGATGACCAGCTCCCAGAACTGTGAGACGTTGCATCTCTGTCTTTAAGGCCACCCGGTTGGTGGTACTTAGTTATGGCAGCCCGAGCCAGTTCGTGCCGGGAGAGATCGTGATGTAACTTAGACATAACTAACCAGACTCCTGCAGAGCTCAGGCAAGATTCATCAGTATCATAACATCCTCCTCCTCACCATCAGAAAACGGTATAAATTGTACATAAATGTGAGGACCTTGCATTTTATTTTGAGGTTCACATGAA